>JAUMJL010000452.1:0-1200000 GCA_033558185.1 Dromococcyx pavoninus
GGAGAGCTCTCGCGAGATTATGTGTTCGGTGTGCCGGAGGTGGGGAAGGCGGTGCCGCGCCGGAGTTCTCGCGAGAGTTGGCAATCAGGTGTGAGCGGTGCCGGGGTTGGTGCTCTAGAGCGAGATCTCGCGAGAGTTGGCAGTCGGGATCTCGCGGGGGCGTGGCCAGGAGCCCGCTCCGCCCCCCAAGCCCCGCCCCGCATGCTCCGAGCCGCCGCCGCCTTCACCTGCGAGACTCGGGGCGCCCGAGCGGCAGCGCCCGGCGGCGACGCTTCTCCCTACCCTCGCCATGAACCTGCACCAGGTGCTGACGGGCGCTGTGAACCCCGGCGACAACTGTTTCTCCGTGGGGAGCCTGCACGACCAGCCCTTCACGGTGAGCTTGCCCTCCCCTCCCGGCGCCGAAAGCGGCTGCGTCAGGAGCGGCGCGGCTCGCCGGCGGCCGGCGGAACCGCTGCCGCTCGGTACGGAGCGGTGCGGGCCGGGATGGGTGCCCGGAGAGGTGCGATGCGGCGCGAAGTGCGGGCAGGGGTGGGTGATTGTGCGGAACGACGTCCGATGCGATGCGTGGTGCAGAGCGAGGCGGTGCGTGGCGGGCAGGGATGGGTGCGTGGTGCGGTGTGGGGCGACGCGGGGTGGTGCGGAGCGGGTAGGGATGGAAGCGGAGTGGGGCGGATAGGGATGGGTGTGAGGTGTGGGTAGGAATAGGTGTGGAGTAGTGCGGTGTCCGGCGCAGGCAGGGATGAGTGCGCGATGCGGATTCCTGGTGCGGGGCGGTGCGGAACAGTGCGCGGTGCTGTGCCCAGTGTAGGCGGGGGGAGGTGCGCGATGCCCAGTGCGGAGCGGTACGGGAAGGAGCGGAAAGAGATGAGTACGGTGCCCGGCGCGATATTTGATGCGGGCAGGGGTGGGTGCGCAGAACGGTGCGGTGTGCAGTGGGCAGGCATAGGTGCCTGGTGCGGGCACGCAGTGCTTGTGGTGCCCGGTGCGGAGTGGGGCAGTGCGGTGCACGGAGCGGGCAGACATGGATGCTTAGGAGTGCGGGGCGGAGAAGTGCGAGCAGGGGTGGGTTATCGGTGCGGGGCAGTGCGGAGTGGTGCGGTGCCCGGTGCAGGCAGGGATGAGTGGGGAGCGGTGCGGTTTAGGGGCAGGTGCACGGAGCTAGTATGATTGGGTGCGCAGGGCATTTCAGTGCCCGAAGCGGGCAGGAACGTGCGCGGTGCCCGATGTGGAGCGGTGCAGGCAGGGATGAGTGTGTAGTGCAGGTCAGTCCCTGGTGCGGGTCCCCAGAGCAGTGTGGTGCCCGGTGCGGTCAAGGATGGGTGTGTGGTACCCAGTGCAGTGCGCAGCTCATGGTGCTGTGAAGAGTGAATTTCACCAGCACAGGAACATGGTAGCTTTGATAAGAGATTACATAAATGCAGCATAGTTCTGTGGGATTCCAGCCTTCACTTCCAGCCAGGTGTGTGGTTCAAATCTTTACTGGCTGCGGTAGAAGAACATCTTGAAATACCGATCTGTTGGAACGAGTACAGAGGAGGCCACAAAGATCATCAGAGGGCTGGAGCACCTCTGCTCTGAGAACAGGCTGAGAGAGTTGGGCTTGTTCACCCTGGAGAAGAGAAGGCTCCCCCAGGAGACCTTAGAGCAGCTTCCCAATACCTGAAGGGGCTACAGGAAAGCTGGGGAGGGACTTTTTACAAGGCTTGTAGTGATACGACAAGGGGAAATGGCTTTAAACTGGAAGGGGGAAGATTTAGATTAGACACTAGGAAGAAATTCTTCACAATGAGGGCAGTGAGACGCTGGCACAGTTACCCCAGGGAAGCTGTGGATGTCCCCTCCTAGAAGTGTTCAAGACCAGGTAGGATGAGGCCTTGAGCAACCTGGTCTGGAAGGAGGATACTCTGCCTATAGCAGGGGAATTGGAACTGGATGGGCTTCAAGGTCCCTTCCAACCCAAACCATTCTATGATTTTTTTAACTCTCGGTCAATGAGAGTGGAGTAAAAATACTTGCAGTTTTTGTAGAAAGTCTAAAGCCTTTTATTAGTGTTTGGTTTTCAGCCTTCTGCTTCTGTTTTGTGAACAAGCTTTTGTTTTTCTTCCCACCCTCCTTCCAAAATACACCCTTCTGTTTTGTGCTGAAGAACGTTTTAAAACACAGCCAAGTTTCCCAGCGCACCACATTTGAGTATTTTTAAGCTTCCCTTTTTTGCCCTCTCCCTGATTACAGCCTAATGACATTTTAAGTTTGACTGGGGAATGATAGCTAGAAATGCAAGAATTAGAATGCATTTTTTTCTGTCCTGTTTGGTGTATACACTGAAATTCACTTGGCTGATTGCAACTTCCATATGTGACAGCAGTGCCAGTTCTGGAAAGGTAGGATACAGTCAATGTCCAAAGTGAAGCACCCTTGAGCTACTTCCCCAGAGTTAGGCTGGCTTTGTAAAGTCTGTTTATCTATAGCCTTGTCCAGTGATGTGCTTGCTTCCAAAAACATTAATCCTGTAAATAAATTAACAGTGGAAAACTTCTTGAATTGCAGCAACTGGAACTTCAAATTCCAGCTGTGCTAAACTTTGTGTTTTCACCTATCCAGAAATGTTAAACACTCACCACTTGGCAGTGGTGGAAAACAGTTTGGTGAGAGACAAGGGGCTTTGCTTCGCAGAGAGCTTTCAAAGTATGTTCTTGTAAGTTTCCTGTTTTGATATCATTCTGTTTTGAGTGAAATGGTTTGCGTTATCAGTGTCACTGAATTGTGTTCTGCCTCTTGCGACCTAGCTTGTCAAAAGTGTTAGAGCTCCCTAATGGAGAAGAGTAAGGAGAGAAAGGAATGACTGGGAAGTGAAGTCTTCAGTTTGGAAAGCTATTTTGACAGAAATATAGTAATGAAGTTTCTTGTAGATGTATTCACCTTGCTTTGTTTTGTCCTTTTCCCTAGAAGGTTTCTAATGGATTTATTTTCCTCAGAGTTAAAACTACCATAGAATCACAGAATGACCTGAGTTGCATCAAGTGCAACTCCTATTCCTACGTAGGACAACCCCAACATTCACACCATGTGTCCAAGGGGCTGTCCAAATGCTTCTTGAGTATAGTCAGGCTTCATGCTGTGACTGCTTCCATGGGCAGTTGTTCCAGTAATCCATCACCTACTGGGGGAAGAGCCTCTTCCTAATATCTGACTTAACCCTCCCCTAGCACGTCTTCCTGCCATTCCATCAAGTCCTATCATTGGTCACCAGAGAGAAGAGCTCAGCACCTGCTCCTCCCCTTGTGAGGCAGCAGTAAACTGCTATGAGGTGTCCCTCCTCAGTCACCTCCTCTTCTCCAGGCTGAACAGGCCAAGTGACTTCAGCTGCTCCTCATACAACTTCACCTCTAAACCCTTGACCAGCTTTGTGGCCTCCTCTGACACTCTCCAGTAGTTTTAGGTCTTTTTTTATACTGTGGCACCCAAAACTGAACACAGTATCCAAGGTGGGGCCGCACCAGTGCAGAACATCAACACAAATATCATCAACGGCTTCTGAAATTTTCTTTTTTTGTCGTTGTTGTTACTCATTTTATAATGCTCTGTTAAGATCATAAGATTGCTCAGAAGGGTTAAGAAGTGAAAAGTACTGAAGATAGTTTCTGATGTTTTGGGAATAAATGATGGACTTATGCTGTCAAAAATTCAACAATAAAAAGAGACAGTTGTTTTCCCATATCTGAAGTCATCATAAAAACGTTAATAAGCATAAATAATGTTGAGTGATATCTCAGAAATTGAAAAAAAGTGTCTTGGCAAACTTCTGTGCTTCTGGTTTTCATGGCTGAGAACTCATAGGAGTTGATATTTCAGGGCTAGTTAATATTTCAGGTGGGGCGAGTTACCTTTGTCTGTAATACCGTTATTTTTTTGGATGTAGTATGGTTCAGAATATTGTCTGATATGCTGTACTGTACTGAATATTTAAAGTGAAAAAAAAAGTATTACAGTTTTAAGCTAAAATTAAGAGATTCTTAAACTCTGAACAGCTGGAAACAAAACTAGGAAAAATTGCCTGTACCCACTGAATTGCATGCACATTTTCTGATTTAAGATGATATTTGAGATACTTGTCCTAATGGTATGCAAGTTTGTTGTTCTGGCCTTCTTTTTTTTAGGATGTGAAGTGTCAAGTGGAGCATGCGCTTCCTTGGAGAGAACACTGATAAAGAGTTTTTTGGCACATCATTTATATATAGAAAAAGCTCATATGCATCAAGATATCATAAGAAGCATGCCTGTTATTTATCTACTGAGAGCAGGCAGTAATAATATGTGATACGCTCAGCCCTCAGAAGTCAGAATTTGACTGTTTACTCTCTATGTGCTTCTCCTTAAATCAAACAATTTTATTTTCTGCATACTTGTCCTCAGTAGAATACATCCTTTGTTTTCTTTTGGTTTTGTTTTGGTTTTTTTCAGAACTGAAATATTTGAGTTAAAAACATTTGTTGAATCGGTTCGTGCAGTTCATCACACAAGATATTGCTGTCCTGTTCATTACTGAAATTATATTTAAGTTATTCAGTAACCAGCAGTGATACTACTTTTGTGATTGGATGGCTTTGTGCTTTTTTGCTTATTCATTCTCCTGTAATTTGTTTTTTCCAAATATCAGAAGAGGGAAGAAAAAAATCACTATGAGCAACAGCAAATTTACAAGCACAAGTTCCAAGATTGGTACAGCCGTGTTTGTAGGGGTAAAAATTCAGAAAAGATTAACTGCATGGTTTCTTTTCAACACAGCCAAAATGTCTTCTGGACACATTGCTCTCTGTGTTGTGAATAAACTCATCCTGTACTTGAGACTTGCTTTCATAAAACTGTGAACGTCAACTGCTAAGTTGAAGTGTGTTTGGATACTTTGGTCAAGACCACACTGAATTTTCCAAAGACATTGGGTTGTGATACAAAGGTTTTCAGCTTTCTAAAATTTTGATAAACAAAAGTAGATTTCTGTGGCTCAATAAAATTTTTATTTATAGAACTAGAAAATACTTAACAATTTATTTGTATTAGGAACCTCATGCATCTCTGTAGTCAAGGAAATTAACTAACTGCTTGTAAGAGTCACTGAAGAAGTTCCACTGTTTATACCTGCTTATTGATTATAATTCAGAAATGGGAATGAAGCCATTTTGTTAGTTCTTTTTTCCATTTTTCCTATGGTCCAGTTAACCTATTGTGATGGTCAATCAATTTGCCCCTTAAGGAAGTGTGTTACTTCAAGTACTTATGACAGATTAAAAAAGCTGGGTTATTTTCCAAGTGTAATGAAAGAGTATTTCTTAAATTTAATTCATCTTAATAAAAGAAGTATTAAAAAAAGAAAGATATATAAATGTAGTACCTAGGGTAGTGTAAGTTTTGCTACATTAATGGGGGTGCAGAGGGACCATGCTGAAAAACTAACAAATTCATGTTTGCTCAGGTGAGATTGTTTTTTTAATAGAGTGATTCAGTGAGGTGCTCTGTGGTTCATGGCGACTGTGCTTTTTTATTTCTATTGTTCTATGCAAAGGAGAAGAATACAGACATTATTGCAGTATTACCCACTTAACAGGTTTATTTGCCCTTAATTTTTATCTTTACTTTTCATAAGAATGGCATTTGTTGTGAATCTTTCTTAAAACCGATCATTGAGGGGAGGTGACAAGAACAATGAGACACAAATAAATATTCCTCTCCCACCTGTGCCTATTTGTGTTGAATATAGGTGGTATTTACACATTGCAGACTGAGAATGTGTTATATTTATATGCTCAGTCCAGCAGAATAAACAGGTACTTGATGTAATTAATAAAGATGAGTTTTTCTGTTTCATTTGAAATAATTGTTTGTTCCTAGTTTACAATGCTTTTCCTTGGATTAGCTTTTTTTTAAAAACAAAACAAAATTTTTCACTGAAAAATAACGATTATAAATGTCTTAAAAATACCTGTTGTAAACATCAACTTTCAAAAATGTGATAGAAATAACATGAAGCTATTATGGACTTTAGATTTATTTTTTTGTCTGTGAATTTGGTTGTAAACCCTGACAACCTGATCCTTGGGACTTACTTCATTTGCAAGGAACGTAAGAACCCTTGAGATCCATCAGTGATGAAGATGTCCTTGATGTGGCTGGAGAATTACTTCCTATACAGTAAGTGAGTCAGTTGCAGAACTAATGAAGCAAAAGCTAGCATGAGTTGTTGAACCGGTGAGCTTCCAGTGTTACCATTGCAGGGAGAAAGCGTTGCCAAATAAGTTACTGTAAACCATTACATGTGGTTTGTTGGCCTGGTTCAAGCTAGGTGGTTCTGTATGACCTTGGGCCCAAGGTTCTGCATTATCTTTCTAGTCTGCATGTTCATCTCATATATATGTTTGTATATGTATTACTTTATAAAGGTGTATGTGTGCACACATTCTACTGCATTTACCTGTGGATAATACCTGGGGATTTGTGGTGGATGTACTTGTGCCCTTCATGCAAGAGATGTAGGTTAAACAAAGTTTGTTCAAGTTGTTCAGGTTATTTTGTCAGTCCTTATGTGGCTGTAGCAGGAACTTTAGCAAAAACTTTGTGTGTTGGTACATAGACAAAACCTAAATAGCATTGAGCAGAAGGGAAATAATTGCTTTAGATGTGCTATGTAAGTGATTGAGACTCCAGTTCATTTGCTCGTTTTCTGTTGAGAGCAGAGTCTGATTTGCCAGTACCATTCTTTGGTTTTAAGAGTTTTGTGTATCAGTCTTTCACTTTAGAAAAAAATTAGAATAATTCATATAATTGTTTATGCTATTTTCTGTTAAAACTAATATGCTTTTAAAACACCATTATTGTGAAAATTTCTATCTTCACCAAAGAAATACAATTTTAGAAATAAGACATCTGATTAAAAGAATGGGTAGAAATTGTGTGAAAACCCAGTACTGCGTGCAAAACCATTTATCTTCACCAGCCTGAAATGTTTTTCACTTCCTAATTTTAGGCTTGTTTTGCTGTGTCAACAGCAAGTGAAATCTGTGTTCGTGCAGCTTGAACTAGTTCTAACTTACTTATTTGTGTAACAGAAGAACAAAGTATGTTTAATAAACAATTCAAGAACATGATAATATCAACATTATCTGGTTGTCCCATTCTGCAGAGACAACTTTCTTGTAAATATTCTAGGACATTCTTAAGGTGAAAGGCTTTTATGACTTGCCAAAATCACTCTGAGGCTCTGCTTGCTTTAAAAGGGCGTCTTGAGGTTTTATCTGAATCGCAGCATTTTGTACCCTGCCAGGTAATGTAAGCAAGAGTATAGATAAGAGAAATGCTTATACTTCGACATTGCTTCTTGCCATACATGTAATAAAACACTTGAATTATCTTTTTTCTTAGTTTCCATGGCTTATAAAATTGCAGTATCAGTGGATTCTGTCACAATGGAAATGAACGACATAATTATTGTGGACAAGTCTTGCAATGAAAAGTGAATAAAATTGATTAGTAGGCAGAATTGAGTTGTTTTGTATGTGTGAGACTGTTGGGGTATAGAAAATATCCTTTACTTCTGAGTCCTTCTATTATGGTATGCCTAAATACCTCATACAGTTTTCTGAAGTGAAAAAAAGGGAGTGTAAAATAAGGCCAGTAATTAGTTTGTGCTCCTGTTTTAGAGAAATGTCTTTATGGGATACTACTGCTTAGAAATCACATTTATAACAGGTATCTGGGTTCCAGTGAGAGTGTAGGAGGATGTGACTTCTCTGTACAGAGTCTAATGAACAAGTTGCATCAAGGTGAGCAAAGGAGCAAAGGAAGGACACCGTAGGTGAAGGGAACGCTCAGGCTTCTCTTCCAAGTGTTGAACAGTGTGAGGTGTCACAGAACTGCAATGGTAGGCAACACTAGAAAAGGGAGCCTGTTGCAGTTTCATTTGACAGACAGCTTAGATACCTTTTATTCAGACAGTTTTTTTTCTCTTTGAGATAGGTAGCTTATTTCCCCTCTGCATCCCTTGCATTTTGTCTTTTTAGTTGTGGTTCTCCTGCAGGCAAACATTGACTAAATGTCAAAAATAACCTCCAAGTCATCATACTTCTCCTTGGCTGTAGTTATATTTGGTAGCTCTTTGAAAATCCTTTTTTTTTTTTCTCCTGCCTTTTTGGGGACAGATCACTACTACAGACTTAAGAGCTAGTCAGTTGTTCTGCAGCTTACTGGGGATTGGGAAGTCTATGTGACCATGCATGATCTAATCCATCTGAACACACTGATTCTTTTTTTCCAGAATGTAATTTTTTTTTTCAGGTAATGTGGGGGATTACTGTAATGTAAGGATGGAATGGCTATATTTTTCTTCCAGGAATAAGGTTTTAACAGGGTACTCTTCTCACCCCCACCCTGATTGGATTCTTATGAGTGCACTTATAAATAATTGTTAGAACTGTGAACTGCTAGCGTGAGAAGATATTCTCCAACTTCTCTTCAGAAAGTTCATCCCTCATTTGACAAACTTCTTTTTTTAAACACACAGAATATGAAGTTGGGCAAGAAACGGGTATTAAACATAAAATAATAGCCCTGTTTAAATGCAGAAAAAGGGAGGAGAAACAATATCTCTTGGACAAGAGTTTACTGTCATAAAGGGGACATTTCCAAGAAACGGCGCGTTTAGGTTGTTTGTGTAGCTCTTTGAGCTAGTGCGATCCTGCACTGCCAGGGTTGACAGGAGGTAGCCTGAGTTCTCATACTATTTTAAGCCTCTATTCCCGATACATTGATTAATATACCAGTTCCTAAAGACTCTTGATGTCTAGTGTTTGATAGTTACTTCAGAGTTCTTCGGGTGCAAAATACCAAGCGTACTCAGGACTTTCTTATGTTAAAACTGGTTGAGTTCTTGATCCTATGAAAATGGTTAATTTATGAACTTCAGGATTGCTGTTAATGATATGTGTTACTTTGTATGCTAGTTCTTGCTCACCATAATGGAAATATTTTAGTGTTTTGATGCTTCATGAAACTAGAAATGGAGAGGACCAGATGGGAGGAATCTAGTAATAAAGACTGGTAAGTTCTAGGGGGACATACAGAAGATCAAGTGGGCTTCATACAGTCTTTGGCACTTCAGTCTTTCGAAGACATTTTAGTAAAGCCATGTTATCTCTTTGAAGTGAAGCACTTTTTCTTTTTTTTTTTCCTTTTCTCTTAAAATTGGCTGCATACAGAACACTAAATTGAACAAAATGGCTTTGGGGAAAATGATATTTATAGTACTTCTCAATAACCTTTGCCAGGTGCACTGTGGACTGACTCAGTGAGTCAACAGACGAGATGGTTTCTAACTAAAGAAAAAAAAATGTTCTGTGAGGAGCAAGTTCAAAGCTCATAGCGTTGCAATATTAAAATAATTTCTTAAACATTTGAATAAAAAATAGTACTCAACCTCCTCTTTTGGAATGAGTTTTAAATTATACTGCTGTTTAGTATGGCAGTGTATAGTAAATGCTGCTCTTTTGGCAGGAGGAATTGCATTGCTTGTACCTCTTCTTGAAGCTGAAGAGGGGACAGGATAAGGGCTTAAAAAACCATGACCAATAATAATGATCATAAGTAAAGATATGTTTATATTTAGTCTGCAGAAGAATTATAGACAGCATTTTCAATTGTAAGGTTATTTTAAGGGTGGCTGATGGTCTGCAGATATACTAAAGTAATAACAGTATTGGCTGAGAATGGTGATCACAGTCTTCTGGGTAAGATTGCTTTGTGAAACATCACTGAACTCTGTGGAGAAAATTCTTTGAACCAAAATCTCTGTATTTTTTATTTATGTATTTTAATGTATGTAATGGTATGATAGTCTAAGTCAGGCTTGGTAATAGTGCTCTTACATGTGAAACATCTCAAAACAGGATCATCAGATTTCAAATTTGTAAATCTGTCATTCAGATTTTCTGGTTTTTTTTTCAAATCAAAAGTTGTTTTAGTGAATATACTTGAAATTAGTAGGGTTGGTTGTAACGTAAGGCCACTTGGTCGGTTTATGGAAGTCTGTCTACAGTGCTTGTGAGCTCTTGAGTCTTTTGGCCAACTAAAATGACAGTTTTTGGCCCTTTCATTGTTCTCTTGCTTTCCAACAGAATGCTGTTATTTGTTTTCTTGATTTTGTTGTTGGTTTCCTGGCTCTGAGTTTTTAATAGATGTGCATTCTTTATTCTAAGACCTTCATTCCTAAATGCTTGTGTTTTTCCATTTATTGGATGATTCTGCTAACTATTGTTTCCACAAGTTTTTCCGGTGTTTAATCTTTCTGTCTGTTTTTATCTGTCTTCAGTTTCTGACAAAACTCACATAAAGATAGGAAAAGGTTTTGACTTGGACATTTCAGTACTCAGTCAGCTGTTTCTATGTTAGATACATCAAATGAAAAATGAGAAGCTCAATATGAACTGGTAATGTGCATCAAAAGCTGTATGGGAGAGCGAGGGAGGGTTTTCTGACTCTCTAATCTGCTCTCATAGACCCCATCTGGAGTGCTGTGTCCAGTTCTGGAATCACCAATATAAGAAGGATATGGAACTGATGGAACAGGTCCAGAGGAGGCTCCAAAGATGGTCCGAGGGCTGGAGCACTATATGAGAACAGACAGAGAGAGTTGGGGTTGTTCAGCCCGGAGAAGAGAAGGCTTCAGGGAGACCTTATAGTGGTCATCCAGTACCTGAAGGGGGCCTGCAAGAGAGCTGGGGAGCAACTTTTTACAAGGGCCTGTAGTGACAGGATATGGGGGAATGGCTTTAAATCGGAAGGGGGAAGATTTAGATAAGACATTAGGAAGAAGTTCTTCACACACAGGTTTCTTAGAGAACTCATGGATGCTCTGAGCTTGGAGGTGTTCAAGGCCAGGTTGGATGGGGTCTTGATCCATAGGTATAACATGACACTGTACGTGGCAGGGGGCTTGATCTCTTCCAGCCCCAACTATTCTATGATTTTATGATTACTTAGTAACAATATAAATTTAAGAGAAAAATAATTAATGTACGGGGTACAAGAAACAGGAGACTAAGCAAGTGTGAAAACACAATTTTGGTTTTCAATAACTAAATTCTGTTGCACTTTTGTGTTTTTTCTTTGCTAAGTTTGTTACTGAATGCTCTGTGCTGTTTTGGCTTCTCTGTTCTATTCCTGCTTTTCAAAAACCTATCTTTAAATGCCTCTGTCTCCAGTCTAGAAAATACAGTACTTTTTCATACTTTGTGTGAACTTTGTTCTTTATGCTTTTTCTTTTCTCTTAGATGTTTTCATAACACCATCTTTTTTGCCTCTTCTGTCTTGAACCACTGTTTTTTGTCTATGCAAGTGTTCTGTGCATGGCTGAAGTTTAACTTGCCACTTGCTTGATTTAAATTTGTAGACATCTATTTGATCTCTACAAATAATTCTGTACTTCTGTATATAGTGTTCTGAGTGAGTAGGATATGTGGACTGTACTAGTTCATAATTCAGTGATATGCAGTAAGCAGCTAAATTTTTACCTAATTCTTGTATCTTTTTTTTTCTTTTTTAGGCATATGCATCAGGATGTGATATTGTGGTATTGGGGACTGACTTTGAAAGATTACAGATAATTCCTGGAGCAAAACATGGAAATATTCAAGTGGGATGTGTGGACTGTTCAATGCAGCAAGGGAAGGTAAGTAAAAAAGTGTTTCCAATAGTGTTCTAGCAGTGTCGTGTTAAGCACTTTCTCAGGAGTGTGGACACTTGCAAGTTAAACACAAAAGTGAATAGAAAAATGGCTGATTGCTTCATGTCTGTATTTGTGTTAAGCAGCACAGGGAGTATGAAATAGTAACCGTAGATATGAGACTGTAGCAGATATGTAGGACTGCGCAGAAAGATAAAGACACACACAGGGCTGCATAGGGGAGATAGCAAGAATTTGAGTGAAAGATGAGTAAGCTGGAAGCTAAGATTTGATCACTATGGCTGTCATAGGATGTGTCATTGACATGCTTTGACGTGTTTGTGGCTGGCAGCAGATGAGTGCTTCCACAAAAATCATTTGCAGGTCATAGAGAAAAATGACTGCCCTGTCACACAATTCATAAAGGCTTAAAATTGCTCTTGGACAGAGTTTTGCTTTCTTAAATTCTCAGCTTTTCTTTTTCTTATGTGGGTAAACCAAAATCAGAAATGCTATATTTTAGACACAATGAGGTTTCAAGTCCTTTTTAGAGAAGTCTTTCTTAGTTGTTCTGTCATAGTAAAAAAGAAATAAGCAGGTAGCTCTGTCTGTCAGGATATCACAGTATGGTTAAACTACTCACCAATTCAATAGGAACTGTGCCTGTGTTGTTGGCTTATATAAGAGCATCTTTTTTACTTTCTTGCTTTCTTTAAACATTCTCTAGTGAGGAGATAATGTGAACCTTCTGCACATGGCTACAAGCCTTATGAGTTGATGAACGCTTTCATTAGGTTCTGGTGTCCGTCTTGGGACAAGACCTTGCATGGAAACCATAGAACTGTTGAGTGGTTTGGGTTGGAGGGGATCTTAAAGCCCATCCAGTTCCAACCCAGTGTCATAGACAGGGACACCTCGTGTTGGATCACGTTGCTCTCAGCCCCATCCAGTGTGGCCTGGAACACCTTCAGGGATGGGATATCCACAGCTTCCCTGGGCAACCTGTGCCAGTGTCTCATTGTGAAGAGTTTCTTCCTAATGTCTAATGTGAATCTCCCCCTTCCAATTTAAAGCCATCCTATCACTACATGTCATTGTAAAAAGCCCCTCCCCAGCTTTCCTGTCGCCCCTTACAGGTACTGGAAGGCTGTTCTGAGGTCTCCCCAGAGCCTTCTCCTCTCCCAGAACTCAACTCTCTCAGCCTGTCCTCATATAGGAGGTGTTCCAGTCCTCTGATCGTCTTTGTGGCCCTCTTCCGGACCTGTTCCAATTCTTCAATATCCTTCTTATGTTGGAAATCCCAGTACTGGACACTGTAGTCCTTTGAGGGTCTCATGAGAGAGGACTAGGGGTTCAGAATCAGGGCCCTTGAACATGAAGTCTGTAGTTACGATCTCTAGCCACTCTCTGTTCCTTCTGTTGAACGGCTGAATGATAACTCTTGCAATGATAGTGAAGGAACATAAATGAAAACAAGGACATGTTCTCCTCTGTGTCTCTGGTACCTCACAGCCGTAAAGACTTGTATGTGTTTCTCCAATGGCTGCTGTTAGCTATAAAATATTTTTTAATTTACTAGGTGTATGATAACGGATGGTGAAATACACATGTAGATAGTGTATCACCATTAATATGATAAATTCTTTCTGCAAATTTGCAGTGTCATCTTGACTGCATGATAGCAGTTCTGTATGCAGAAAACTCTCCATGACAAACTCTCCATAAATTAAAACGTAAATATATATCAAACCAACAAGCTTACTCCGCTTTAGAATTTGTTTGTTTCTTACGTAGGCTTATGTTGTCATTTTGATTCTGCAAGTTCATATTGTTTGTTGTTAGCAATTGGACTAGATGTACTTAAGAGTGCTGAAATACCAAGCAGTGATTGCCTGGGAATCTACTTACTGACCTCACAGATAAACACATTTCCAGTTCACTGTTGCAAGGATGGACGTTTTTCGTGTGACTTCATCAATATTGACACACAGATTTCCCTTTGGTTTACTTCCACATTATTCTTTCTTCTTTAAAATCCATAAGAAGGAGAATGCAAATAATGCAGTGTGTTTAGGTTTCAATTTTGAACTTTTCTAGAAAATACCCAGTTATAATTTTTAGTTTATGAATTATATATGCCTTTCTGATTTTTTAGTTCACAGAAATCTATCAAGCATTTTCTTCTTAACAGGTGACCTTTGGATCACAGTATTGGTTTGTAAAAGAGTTAGTTGCTAGTTATGAACGTAATGAAGTGAAAAGTTTCTCAGTTCTTGCACCCCACATCTAATTCTAGTTTCTTGGGAAGCTGGTGTCTTGTGAAGCTACTTCGAATTAGCAACAGCTTAGAAATTCACGTGACCCACCTCTCACTTTGAAGAGCGAGGGAAACACGGCATGATCTCTTATCCTGGTCTAGTTTTGGAGATTAACTCTGTGCAAAAATGAGATAAGGCAAAAAAAATGGATGTGATTTTTTTAACCATCCCAAGAAGGCATGTTTTTTTTATATTTGTGTGTGTTTATGTATGTAAACTTTTTTTAAAGTTTCCCATAGATTTACAAGGACTGGTTTAACAGACAATTTACTCTTAGCCCAGTGAATTCAGTCTCTTGCTTCTGTTTATAGGCAACTTGGTAATCAACAACTTATTTGTAGGAGAGTATAGTACTTGATCTTCTCCCACACAATGTAAGCTACCAGATTCCTCTAGTGAACATCAGAATTAAGGCCAAAACTTTTAATGTTAACCTGACAATTTTGATTCTTTCATGGTTTGGCTTGCACAAATATCTAACAGGGACCAAGAAGATGGACCTGGCTTCAGGTTGTTTGAAGTGTTTAATTAAAGTTGTTTGCATCAAGGTTGGTGACTGCAGAGTTACATTTTCTTTATGGAACAAACTGTTTTACTGGTGTCAAGGAGAAATGTAGGTTCTAATTGAAAATTTCATTTAGTTTATATGCTAATAGGTTACCTATAGAAAATTGGTAAGTAAAATCAATGTTTTGTTAAATAGGACATTTTTAGATCAGACCCTTTTTTATTCGTAAGACTACTAATTATTTTGACTGTGAAAGCTCAATTTTGAATTTGGAGTTTATAATTTCATGAGCTATAGAACGGTGGGAGGTTTTTTTTAGTAGGCAGTGTGTGGGTTCTTTTCAAAGGAACTGTGTTGCTTTCTGTTGTTAGAAAGTGGTAATGTATAATAACACAAGTTACAGACATTTTGAGTGAGAAAAATGTTGAAGGCTTCTATGCAATATAGAGGCCTGATAGGAGAAGAAAATATTTGGTTTATACTAAAACTTCATAAAATGAAAACCTGCTGCTGTCAGTTATATTTCTACTTTAGACAAAGTGATAAGTTGTTGGCCCAAGAACTGATGTTTTGTTCTTATATGGCAGTGCAAGAATTAGAGACATAGAATGTTTTGGGTTGGAAGGGATCTTTGATCTAGTCCAGGTGGTTGTGAGCAGGGACATTGTTCACTGCCTCGCATTGTTTAAAGCCTCATCCAGCCTGACTTTGAATATTTCCAGGGGTGAAGCATCCGCAGCTTCTCTGGGTGATTGCTTGCAGTCTGACAATCCTAATTGTAAAAAATATCTTCCTTATACCTAAACTAAATCTCCCCTCTTTTAGTTTAAAACCATTGCCCCTTGTCCTATCACGACAGCGCCTTTTTTTCTTCATCTTTCTCCATGTTTCTTATACGTCTCCTTTGACTACTGAAAGGCTACAATAAGGTCTCCTTGGAGCCTTCTCTTGTCCAGGCTGAACAACCCTAACTCTCTCAGCCTTATTAGATGCAGTACTCAAGATGGGATCTCACTATAGCAGGAGAATCACCTCCTTCGACCTCCTGGCCACGCTTCTTTTGATGCAGCCTAGAATACAGTTATCTTGTGGGGCTGCAAGCACACATTGCTGGCTCACATCCAGATTTTCATCCGCTGATATCCCAAAGTCCTCTCCACAGGGCTGCTTTCAGTCCATTCATTTGCCCAGTCTGTCTTGTTATTGGGGGTTGCCCTGACCCAAATACAGGACCTTGCTTGTGACCATGTGAACCTCATGAGAATCATATGGGCTCACTTCTTAAGTTTGTCCAGGTCCCACTGGATGACGTCCCTTCCCTCAGGTGTGTCACCTGCACCATTCAGCTTGGTGTCAACTGTGAACTTGCTGAGGGTGCGCGGGATCCCACTGTCTATTATTAGGAATGCCTGTAAGCTGTCTCCTACAATTCAGTAAGGCTTCTCTGCACGTCTTGCTTTTAATAACAGGACTTGGAACTACAATAGCTATTTGGTTGATGCCTGGGTGATTGTTGTGGTAGTTTGGGAAATTCTTCAATACAGGGTTCTGCATTATTCTTTTTGGTGGCATGATGCTCAGTGAGGACTAGTTTGAGTGGCTGTGTCACTGCAGAAGCCTGTCAGAACTTCCAGGGGATATCAGTTGCTCTGGATACTATTTATTTAGCATTTTTGCATGCTAAGGTTAGTTTTTGTTAAACCCACTAAGCAATAAAAAATGGCAGAACTGTCCATACTTTGAAAAGAGGAAAAAGGAAAAGCCTAATCAATATGAGTTCATATGAACTTCTTGCTGTTGGGATGTAGAATGGAATTATGAGAAAAAAAGAATAAGCGAGGTAGTTGAAGAGAATTAGAGAGGGCAAACATTAGCCTGAGATGTAATGAAAAAGTTTCTTCAGGCATTTTGCAGCTGTGACAAAATTATTCGTGGCATTTTGGGGTCAAGCTGATGTTTAGATTGCTAGTGTGATAGAAGTTTATTTAACTATCTGCTCTTTTTAATGCAGAGGTTTCTATTGAAGCTATAGATCTATGGATTTTTAGGATCTGTATGGATCTATACATTTGTACATAGGTATATTCATGCAAGTCATTAACATCTGTAATTAATGGGTCTGTAAATAATAGCAGCTTAATATGACAGCTTAGTGCTTTTTTTTTTCTTAAAGCTGTTGTGGCTGCTAGTGAGATAAAGATAACGTGACTCTGACTTTCTTTGAACCAAAACTGAATACTTTCTAAGCCAGAATCTCACAGAAATAGGACGTTGACTGTTACAGCATATCAGAACTGTAGATGTACTCCCCTTAATGTTAAGCATCACTTCAGAATGCAGGATGTCCATTATGTATAAACTATGCAAATTCCCTAATTTTCATAAGTTTGTGTTTCAGAGCAGTTTTAGGCAACATTGTCTTTTCACAGCTCTGTTGGGCTCTGTGCCTGAGGTTTTCAACATTTGGTTCTTCTTAGCAAATGTTTTGAGATTGCTGTTACATAGATATATTGAGGTAAAATACTCCTAATTTTGTCTTAATGCAAGTTTGGGGTGGCTGATACCACTGTTGGAATGAGTTTTTGAAATACGAATTGCATCAGACCATACTGCACCTTTTTTAAAAAATATTTTATGTTAGCGTTTAGTAATCCTTCTGTTTTGCAGTTCTCTGCATTTGGTATTTAGGCTGTGTAGCTCAGGTATTCTGAATTAACTTTATATAATGTGGCATGCTAGCATGCCAACTAAATACCACAAAAATACCCTGAACTGATGTTCATTTCATTTCAGAGAGTGTGAACTCTGCAAGATGTCTTTGAGTGTTTATGTAATTTAATATGGAAAGAGTATTGATAGTAGATATGATTTAAATAAAAACTCATGTCCTCCTATGTTCTCAGTAGTTCATCAGGACTAATACGTAAATAAAGAATTGTATTTTTATTGTCATCCACACTTGCTGCATTACTTTTCCTAATGTCATTTTTCTGTTATCAAAAGGGAAGATGGATGTAAGCTTTAAATTTATCTGCAAGGGAGGTTAGCAGTAGAATCAACAATTTGCATTTTTTTCTTGCTTGTTCTGTGGATTGTTTCATCTCTGTGTGTTTATGTACATAAAAATATAAATTGCTTTAGATTGCAGCTTCTTATGGAAGGGTGATTTGTATCTTTGAGCCAGTTAGCCTCTTGAAGCAGAACAGCAGTCATCATAATGTAAGTAATTCATCACCACTTAATTCATTTACAGAGTTACAAAGCTTGACTCATTTTTCTGGTTTGCTTTAAAGTTGAAAATTTCTTCAATGTCTTCTCTTGATGCTAGAATAAAATTGTGACATAAGATTGTTCTTGGGAGGTGAAAATGGTAGGAGGAGGGGAGAGATGTTATTTGAAATGGTTTTAAACAAAACGGGTTTTACTGTAATGGTTCTTGTTACTGATCTATCTAACCCTACAATTCGTAACTGAAGTATACCAGAACCCAAAGAGGTGTGCGCACCTTCGTTCTCCAGGCATGTAACCATTACAATAAGAATTCCTTTTCTAACCATTCTGTCATCCTTTATGCCTTGATGTGTTTTGCAGTTCATACTTTAACTGTGCTTTATGAAACTGTGTATTCTTCATGAAAATCTCTAATAGTTTCAAAACTGGCTTTTTTTTTTAATGCTTATATTTCAGTGTTGTAATGGTGAATAAGAACAATGTTTATTCTCTTGATAGCATGGCTTGGTTTTGGTGACAGTGATTTAGGCCAGAATCTTAATTTCTGCCTAATAATATGATTTAGAGCAAGTCCTTTAACCGTGCCTCTTACATGGAAAGAATTGCTCATATAATTAAAAGCATTAGTGTCTAATTAAAGTCAGTTTGATGATAGGAGACCTTTAACAGCAGTTGCTCGAGGCGCTTCTGTCTCTCCATTTGCATTAATAAATTGTGTGGCCATATAGTGGATTCCCTTCTTTACACTACCCAACTCAGTCGTATCATTCCTGGTGTATCTGTAAACCAGTGGCATTTTATATATATTAGTTAAATAGCCAGTATTGAATATATATAATAATAATTTATACTATTGGAAAGCAGTGGAGTAAAGTAATGGTAAAATGGGACTTCCTGTGCTCATACGAACTTTTTAGAAGCACTGCTCTCTTTTTTGATCATTGGAGTCATAGACTACCCTGAATGTTTTTCTATACTGATAAACAGTACACTTAACCTTGGAACTTTGAAGCCAGTTTAGTTACTGTAAGCAGTAGAGTAAGCACTCTCCACTCATAATTTGCTTTCAAATATAGTTTACTGTTCAGTTCTATGTTAAAAACAAAAAAGGGTGAAAGTATCACGTATGTTACCTTGACCTTATTGAAATCCTGATATTCCACAGTACTACTTATATCAAAGATTGAGTGCACTTATTGTAATTTTTATATATAATTCTTTTCAAAATATAAAATCAAACTTCCCTTTAAAAAAAAATCTCAGGCTCTTAATGATGATTTTATGTATTGAATTTTTTTCAAATAAGAATATACATTTTTAAAGTAAGAAGCTAGAAACTCCTACTTGTATGATCAGATTTGTGCAAAGCTCTTTTGTTTAAAAATATGAATGCATCATTTTTTTCTTAGATAAACAGTATTCTGTTTTAAACAAATCTTTCATAACAGTTGGAGAGTGCAGTTAAAATCTACTATTTCTATTTTTAAAAAACAAAGAAGGGAGAGGAAGGAAGTGTTTGCATACTAATGTTTGTGAATACTTAAAATTTCAGACGTTACATTATCAGTGGCAGAAGAATGCTCAAATCTCACTGGAAGCCGTAGCACATAATCTAACGTGGGATCCCACAGGTAACAATAGAATAAAAGAAGCACTCACCTATTTGATACCACAACTAAGTTTTTCTTTACATTTCATTACTCTTTTGGGGCAACAAAGATTTTTGGTTTTCACCTGTCGTGATAGCAGATACAAAAGTGGAATGAAATTTACCTTTTGTCAGTTGTTTTAGGAGAGCCAAATATTAGGTGCGTCTGTATGATCTGTCTCAATTATCCTGATCTCAGCAGTATCTAATGTTTCAAAACATGGCTTAAATATTATTTGTTGTGAAAGAGGGATGTCTACAGTAGCTCTACTTGTTTTCTTTGAAGTGATTAATTTTCACAATTTGAATTGTAGCTACTCAGCTCAAAATGTCTTAGGAGAGTGTCTTCTCCTGAGACTGACCCATCCTGTATCTGTGTAGGGGACTTGTGTGAAAGGCACAATGATGTTATGGTAACTTTGCTATAGAAAAGGTACAAAGGTAAGAGCTGACGTATTTTGTTCTGCAGTTTCAGCTTTGCAAAACTGTTGTTTTCCTCACTGTTAATAGAAGTCTGTATTGTGCTACTTGTTTTGTAGTTATGTTGTTGTAATTATTTGGTTTAGGTACTCGCCTTTTGATTGGTTCCAGTTGTCTTCAGCTTTGGTCCAATTTTCCTTTGGAAAACCCTTCTGACAATGACAATACCGAACGAACAGATGTTGGGCTTGGAGAATGGAAGTGTATCTGGCAGTGCAAGTAAGAAACTCATTTAAGGACAAGTAATTCCCTTTTCCTTGTTGATGTGTACCTTTCAGGTGAATTGTTTAGTGTAGTTCAGTGCAATCCTATCGTATACTGTGATTTGGTAAACGTTACTGATATGTGGTAAGCTTGAATCGTATTCCCCTTGAATGTGTGGCATTTCTTTCTTCCTGGAAGATCATTTGTAATTGGTTTTGGGATGGTTTTTCTTAGGTAGTTCTTCAGTTATACACTGGTAATATACTGAGGGAAGACTGCTAATGAGTCTGTTCCAGTAGACTTTGTTCCTTGTTACAAGAAGTAAGGTGAAAGCTGCGTATTTGAAAAACATTCTGCTTGCAGGACTGATCAAAATAAGCTTCCTTCTATGTCCAGTGTACTGCACCTTTCTTTTTATCACACACATCTACCCCTTTTCACATACCTTTTACTTTTTCTTTGTTTCTCATGTTTGGAACAGTTACGCAAAGATTGATGCATTGGGTTTACTGCATCTATGAATACTCTTCTTGTATTCAGGTTGATTTTAATCTTTGTGTGTGTATTGGTACATTCAGAAGAAATTTAGTTTAGTACTTTAGTTTGTAAGACAATTTGAATCACAGTTTTTTCTACCATAGGAGCACTATTCTAATGCATCAAGTGCTCTGGTCACTTGGAACCAGTGTACTTTATGGCAGTCTTCTTGAAGAAGTCTCCCAAGTGGCTGGCTGGAGGGAACCATCTGAAATTATGCTTTATGAAGAACTTAGCATTAGTTAGGTTGTTTCCTGGATGTACCTGAAAAAAATCCTTCAATTTTTCCTTTCTCTGTATGCGCTTTCTCAAGGATATTTTTAAAATCCCAAGATCATCCAAACAGCAGCTGAATAATTTTCCTTTGAATACAATGAACTTTCTAAAAAAAAGAAGTTCATGACGTACTCAATTTACATCTTTGCACCCTCATCTTTCAGTTCAATAAGAGGAGGAGTTGGCCTGTAGATAGAGTGCAACGGGTATGGTTTTAGAATCTGGGATTGTGGTAACAGTAGTCAAGATCATACAAATACTGCCTTTCCTCAGTCCCTTCAATAATGTGTTTTGGAGTTGTATCATAAACCTTACCGAAGTCTTTATAGCCCCCCACTTGTTTCCTTCTTTTAAACCTTTTTGTGGAGGAGAGCGGGCTGAATGTTGTGTACTTTGAACCAGTAGGTCCTGGAAAGGCCAACAGAACTTGCTCTGTCAGTTTACCTTTTATGCCTGTACATCTTCCAATGTTTATACTTCACGTAGATTCAGAATAGGTTTTTCTTAAGGAGAAGCTTGCAATATAGTTATTGTGGAGTGATACTCTTCTCAGAATAATTTTCAATGTCCAGAGGAGGCATTCCCACATGTCTTCATATTGACCCTACTTGGAGAATGTTGCTTAAACCTTGGCAGATGTTGGCTTTCTTTGATGCACAACTTTTGTAATTGACTTGCTATTGTTACTGCACACACTGAATGCTTCATGATTTTGTTTACCTAGTGACTTACTCAGTCCTTCCTGAAAGTTAGGCCTTCCAACTTGTTATACATGTCTAATAAATTCAAGATGAAAAAGTACACTGTACTTGTGCCGCACGATTGTTATTGTATATTCTTGTTGCCATTAATAAGGCAGTCACTTGGGCAATAGCTCAGTACTTCAAAACACATAAAGCAAGCTCACTTACTAATATTTCCAGTGAAAGTAAAACACAGCAAAAACGAACCACATACCTCGGTTTAGATTATTTGGTAGCATCTTTTACCAGTGTGACCATTAATGGGAAAACTACCTTCAAATTCTTCCTAACCACAGTACTATCTTTATGCCTTTTTGTTTTCTTGAGTTACAACTGTAGGAAGAATGAGAAATGGAGGTGTCTTTCAGATAAAATGGAAGATAAAGAAATCAATTTGAAATACAACTGATGTGAAGTGGAAGTAGAGCACACCTGCATATAGTTTAATCTGTTAGCAGCACATTTCTCATATGATATTTTGGAATACTGGATATTGTAGCATCCTCAGCTACAGCTTTTTGGTTTTCTGTTTCTCCTATGTGACCACAAGCATATGTTGCATAAAAATTTACCTCCAAGTCCTTTTGGAGTTTGTTAAAGCTTAAACCTTTTCACTCGATACATTGGACACTCGCACATAAGCATTAAATCACTTTCCGTGAGTCCAGGGGCAACAAAGTGTTTACAGTTTTGAAATTCTTAAAACTTATTTTCTATTTCCATTTGTCTTTATTTCATAGAACTGCTTCTCAAGTTTGTTTAATGAAATTCTCACCAGATGGAGAGTTTTTTGCTACTGCTGGAAAGGTAAGGGTTTTTTTTTTCCTAATTGTTTTGTACTTATTCAGATAAGCTGTTAAAGCAAATAAACAAAGCAAAAACACACTTTGGGGAAAAAAAAGCTTTTTGATGAAATTCTTAAAATATATTTTTGCATAGTATTTCTATACATGTGTATAATTTGGTGAATAAGATTTTGTGAGAAAAGTAGTCCGGGAGGAGGAACCCATCAAATATTTAATGCTTACTGTTTTAAAATACCCATTTTTAATCAGTGTCAAATTAGAAAGAAGAGTTTTGGGGAATGGGGAAGATCTGTGGATGAGCTCACTGCTGGATAGCCTTCTAGTGAGGAAATACTCTTAATATTTCACTGTTATCCTGACACCATTCGTCAAAAGTAGTTTTTAAATATCTTTGTGTGTAAATGTATCAGTAAGCCTGTTTGTATACAATCTTCTTGGAATCATAGAATAGTTTGGATTGGAAGGGACCTTAAAGATCATCCAGTTCCAGAACCCCTGCCATGTGCAGGGATACCTCCCACTAGAACCTAGCAGAGGGTTTAGAATTATTGGAAAGGAAACAAAATGCTAAAATTTGAGGTTAATTGGGACAGTGCATTTTCTGAGATTAGTGAAAACCTGGTTTAACTGTCACAGAATCCAAAGCAAGTATTAACCTGACAGAAAGAGTTTCAGACTTAAGAATGGAGAGCAGTTGTACAGCTTGATCTGATCTGTCTTAGACGCATGAATGAAAAACTAGTACGTACACAAAGATTGGTTAGACCAGTGTTTGATTTAGTAATAGTATTTGGAACTTGGCCATTGCTGTTTGGATTGTGATGTCCGTTAATACATCCTTGAAGCACAAAGATTCGAGGATAGTTCAGTCTGTAAACAAATCTGACTTTTAAAAGGTAGTTGCTATGCTCATTTTTATGATTCAGTTCTATGCATCAAGAACAGCTAACACACATGTTGCTTAGTTGTAGGTGTTTGTTTTTTCCTGTAAAGCTTGCCATTTCAGATCAGTATGCTTTCTTAGAAGACTCCTTTTTTCAGAAGACTTTTAAAGCATTTGTTGTCTTTAAGGAAGAGATGAAGATGTAAAAAGTCTGTAAAATAACCTAGATTTCTTTTTCTAGGCAAACTGTTGACTAGTTTCCAACACATTAAATGAAACACTGGACTTTCTTGATGATAAACTATTCTCTGTAGAGTAACAAAGCTGCATTTTATAGTGCTTTTTCCTGTTTTGTTTATTTGGGGTGTTACATTGGTTGCTATATGTTATGTTACGTCTTTAGCCATTTGCTGGCTGAAAGGAGAGTTGTTCCAGTCATGCTTAAGGTAACTATTGCTTATAAAATTGTTTGAGTACAAGTTTTACCCAAAAAATGGGATTTTGTCATTGTTGGCAATGTATGCTATGTGTATTTCATGGTATATATTTCTTTGATGGATAGGAGTCAATATTTATTCTAAAAGACAAGTTTTAATGGATTCTAATTCATATGATGAATTCTGGAAAAATATATTAATCTGCAGATAGCTTCCATAGAATTTTTGACCGGGCTGTCTTGTGTCCTGTTGTTATCTTGCAATGTAAGCCCATGCAATGCACCATTACTAACTAAGCAGGAATAAGTAGGAAAAATTACTAAGTAGGAAAATGAATATTGGAGTTATTACCATATACGACTAAGTTAATTATCTGCTTACAGAATCTTTAAAATGCATCTTTGTTTCTGTGTCTTCTTTCTTTGTTTAATTTTTTGTGAGAGAAGATGCTGGTCAGCAACACAACCTCCCTCTCCCCCATGTAGGATCATATTAAGCATACCCAGGTTAATACAACGTTTCAATACCATTCATATTTAATACTTAAACAACAGCTTGTGAATGTAGATCCGGATTAATTTATCTCGTCTGTAGTGGCACAAGAACACTAGGAATGTGATTTTTTTCAGTTTGTGTATGTGTGCATCAAAGAAAAGCAGACTGAACAGTACTGAGCTTAATGTTGGAGATGCCAGATTTGAGCATTGTATTCCTAACACTTAAACGTGTGTGTAGCTTTTGAGGTTTTTCTGTCAAAGTACTATTAGTTGTATTCACATTTGAATGCCAGATCAAGCCAGTACAGCTTGCATTTTTGTGATTAAAAACTGGCCAGAAGCAGCAAAATTAAACTCCAGCTGGTAATGGGAAGAGAGATGAAAAAGAAGGCTTTGCTACCATGTCTTCTCTTCAGATCAGATTTTGAATTCCTGTTTACTGAACTAGTTCTCTGTCATCAGGAAAACAAAAACGCAGGAGACTTATGCAGAAGTATTTGAAGTGCATCATATTCTTACACAAAGTAGTCTTATTTTACAGGGGTTTTTTTTATTTCCCCAGGATGATTGTCTTGTGAAAGTTTGGTACAACACAGATAGTTGGCGATCAGCTGTAACACCACCTGGCGCAAGTCCAGAAAAACAGGCAAAAGAAGTCAATTTTTCATTCGTTTATTTGGCTCATCCTCGATCAGTGAACGCATTTTCGTGGAGGAAGACCAGTAAATTCATGCCACGGTCAGTAGTTCTCATAACCTGTGGTTTGTATATTGCCTCCAGAACCCCAATCTTCTCAGCTGTACGGTCAACGGTCACACAAGTGGAACAGTCTGCTTCAGTTAAGAATTGAGTTTACAGACCTTGTGTACTTTTTGTTTGTGTTTTTATAATTCCTGTGTGCTGAAGTTCTTGAGAGGATATTAAGCATCCTTTTACCTCGGAACGAACTGGGAAGATAGAACGGGAGTTCGACAGACTGGATTAGAGACTAGGCTAAATATAAAATCAACTATTGCAAAATTACAGCTTTCTGCATCCTTTTGACTGCACTATCTTAAATGCCTGTTCATACATTTTTTTCAAGCTTGTTCCTCTCTTCCTGTCCTAATGGTATCAGAGAAATACAAAAGTCCTGTCACTTCATTTTGTCTTTCTCAAACATTTAAATATTTCCATGTCTTTTAGTTTGTTTCTCTAACTAGTACAAAACCAGACCTCTGTCAGAAACAGTGTCTGGAAATTGAATTCAAATGATCATTTGAAATTGATATTTCGGGTTTTATTTTTTTTTGAGTGTTTGGACAATTCCGAAGTGACCTATCCCTAGTTTGCAACAGTAACTGCAAGCTCAAAGTTCAGTAGCGTTAAGAATTCGTGCCTTGTAACCTTTTTACTGTATCGTTCCAAATAGTAGCCATTTGAATTCTGCATACCTTTGTGTGTTTGAGCAAGTTTGTGGTGTCTTTTATACCAGCCTTTAAGTAGGAGACTCTTCATAGAGGTGTCACTGTAGTCTTTAAGTCAGTTTTGAAAATCCACATGCTTCATGATTAAGGGAATTTGCTGCTGGACAGTCCAGTCAAGTGATCCATGTAGTTCTTGAATCATAGCTAAAACTGAATTGTGAACTTGCATGAACTGGAAACCTAATGATCTGCATAGTTTTTTTCTCAGTGCCTAGTTTAGGTTAATTGAATTACTTGGATAACACAATTGAATTTCATTTGGAAAAATAGCACTTAAGAAAAGTTTGTAGTTTTAAATTGGCTGTTGTATTCCTAGTATTAGCTTGGTTTCTCTGTTTTGGATATACAATTTTGTAAGTGTTATGTAGCAATAAAATCTGGAGAATTGAGAACAGATACCCAGAATACATGTGACAGACTTTAAAAAGTAAAACATACATTTTGCTGTTCACACTGTGACTCGTTATGTATATTGAAATCCACAGTTTGGTGTTGCACAGTTGCATAACGAAATTTGAAGTAATTTATATTCAGATACTTGAATAGATATAAAAGCATTTAATACATCATTTGTTTTCCTAAGAATTTGTTGTTGAGTTTTCCTTTCCTTAATATCCGTAAGTTACTTGGTACAATCCCAAAAACCAATAATGGGAGACTATTTTGTATTGTTGCTTTATTTTGATGCTATGTGATAGTCAGCAGCTTCTTCACTCTTTAATTTTTTCTTTCATCAGTGGTGCTGTCTGCAATGTACTCCTGACTTGCTGTAAGGATAATGTTTGTCGTCTCTGGGCAGAGACTTTGTTACCCAATGACAGTTTGTTGTATGGTGGAGGGTACAACAGTTGGAGTGAAGCAGCAAACTTTACAAATAACTTCAAGAGAAATACTTCAAGTAAGGAAAAAATGCAAAATGCTTTAGAGGTAAGGAGTGAAATTGATCACTGAGAATAAACACATAAGCACATGTGTAATTTAGCACATTATTGTCATTAGTAACTTGAACCTGTATCATAAGCAGAAATCCTTTATACCATAGATATGCAGAAAATGTTACAAAAGAGTGAATTTACTTGAAATCTTCCTTAGGATGGCTAAGCTGACAGCTGTCCTACTTAGCTTTCACATTCAAAGACGCATTGTTCTTGTGTCACTAGTGCCTGTTTTGCTCTGGTAACTGAAGCAAAGTGCTTTTCAGTGTCTAGTTCAAAGGGCCAGGAACAGCATGGAGCACATACTGCATGTATATAGGTTATGGGAAACCCTCTAACAATGCTGCCTTAAAATATGTGGCAGGGGCTCATTTGTTACTTCTGAAGTTGTGAAATGTTTTCTGGCTTCTGCAGCTGGAAAAATAGTGATAATATGGAGGGTAGAAAGACAGCCTCTGTTGCCTTCCAGTTGTAGTCCTCAGTTAGAGCAGACTGTGTCTCTAAGGCAAGTGTTCCTCACCAGAGGAACATTTCTAATCAATGGGAAGCAGGGGGAACATAAAGCATTAGTGGTCTTCTGCAAAGCTGTGGATAGAGTATATGGGCATTGTTCTTTCCTCTCAGTGGAGTGATGCATTTAGCATGCTTACAGTGCTTTCTTAAGACATGTGGCATTGATGAAAAATGTGACAGGCTGAAAGACACAGCACAGCAAAGGAAAAATATTGAAAGGGAGGAGGAGAAAGGAAGGTGAAAACAATTCTGTGTTCCTGTTGAAAATAAGAGGCAACATGGGAGATCAGAAAACAATTACATAAAATTGAGAGAAAACTGTTCTATATGAGCATGCTGTAGTAAGATGCAATGGATAGCAAGTGAAAAGGAATGCCAAGAGTGTAATACCATCTTTAATACAAATTATGTACCACCTTGTACTTTTTGGTGCCTGTATAGGTATCTATAGCACCATGGGCTTGAATAATGCAGTATGTGGAATGAGGCTTTTAAATACTGACATAGTCAGTCTTAAAAATTGAATATTATTTTTGCCTTGGAAACATAAATACATGAAAGGAGAAAGACCTTAAAAATCATTGGGCTCTTATGATGAGAGTGGCAATACTAATCTAATCAGATTTTAAGTACTGGACCAGTTTTTCAGTCTCTGAGATTAGATTTTTCAGATTTGCTGCTTCATTTGTTCAGAACCTTGCATAAGCGTGGTATATGTTTATGAAATAATAGTATTTCATGTTTAAGTATGAAAACTGTATGAACATTGCACACTGAAATATAAAGTAGTTACTATGTCAAGGTGCTGTGTGAGCCTTCATAAATGAATCTGAAGGCACCGATTTCTTCTGCAGTCACACCCTGAACAGTGTAATTTTTCCAAGAAAGTAACCTTTAAACTGAAAAATTTAATTCACTGTTGTCTAGAAAACCACTTACAGATTAAATCTGCTTTTTCTTTTTGAAAGGAATTAAAATGACACCTTATTTTTCATGCAGTTAAACCTGAGGCACTTTCGACGGGGAAGGAGGAGGTCAGGCGCTGTTGTGGCACATACTGGATACGCTCCTCATCAGCAAGATCCCCACGAAGTTCACAGGAACATCTCTCCTCATGCAAATGCACTTTGTCACTTCCACATTGCTGCCAGTATCAACCCAGCCACAGGTGAGAGCTGTGGTAAATCCTTGTTACAGGGGGAGCTACCATTTCTATTAGGTCTGTGTTGTCTGTGTAAGCTTAACTTGGCTCAGATGTATTTGTACAGTATTTACACGACCATGAGAATTTACTGACATACTGGTTTCTTTTAACACATGAAAATAAAAAACCTACAGTAATGAAATGATCTGAATAAATATCCTCTACAGTAGTCCCGTCTTTCCTATTTTTTCATCTTTTAGCTAAGATTCACAGTGGTCTGAAATGCAGAGGACTGCATATTTGTAACTGGAGTTACAAATTTGTTTGGAATTGTGTATAGTATTGGGGGCACACTGAGAAATCTAAAATTTCTAAGCCTCTTAAGATGGTTACCTGACACAAAGTGCCTGAAGTAACCCCATATCCCTGTACTTCTGTTCTCTCTCTGTACCAAGAAAAACATACCTTCATCTTATATTCCTTAAATATCCTCTTGCACTCAAGCAGTGTATTGATAGGCATTAAGGAAAATCCCCTATAGTTGCTAATATTTCTGTCTTCATAATCATTCGTGTATGCTGAAAATAAAGTACATGTCTGCTTATGGAAAAACTGAATAGAAATGCAGTATTGAATGGCTTTTCATTAAGCTTTTGCTGCTGTGATGTGATTGCCTGTCTAGACTTAAGGAACAAACATGTAATCCTTTTCTTAAACTAGTTAAGTGCTGTCTAATAAATAGTATTGTTAATTTTTTTTTTGTTCCTGCTGATCTTTGCTTGAAAGGCCAGTTTTGACATAAGGCATTCATAATTAGTTTGTGTTCGTAGCTGTATAGTCTTTGGTATGATTTTAAAGAGCTATTGGTTTTCATTACCATTGCTGTAAACAAGTAAGCAACCTGTAAACGCTTTTCTCCTGTAAGACTAAAGTTATTTTTCACCTTAATGGTGGTTCCTGTTTCTTTTAATAGATATGGCTAGAATCACATGCAGCCTACCAGGAGAAAACTTCTTGCAGCATTGTGCTGTACCGTCAATGCTGTCCTATTTCTACAGGAGATCTTCAGTCAGTCATTACATGTTGCTACCAAATGTCATAAAGGGAAATTTCTCCAAAGCTTCCTGGAGATTTGTAGTTCTTCTCTCTGCATTTCTTCGTCTTCAAATTGCACAAGGAGCTAGCTGACATTTAACGTGGATAGCACATAATCTTTCACTGTCTTTTTTTATATCTGCTCTTAATGCACTTCTGTCCTTATTTGTTTATACATAATAACTAAGTGAACTTTAATTTCATTTTTAATAATCTTTGCAGTATAGATGTTCTTGACAGGAAACTCAAAGAACAGGAATAAAAATTATCTTGGAGAAGAATGTTACACAATTTTTTTCCTAGGTGTCTAAAACTAGTCTTTGTCCTTTTAAGTCTTGTATTCCTTCTATCTTATCTGTATTAATATTATGTATCTTGATACTATCTTTCGGATCACTTGATCTTTAACTCAGTGAATTGGAGGATAATGGTGGTTCTTTAATGCAGAACCGTTATTCGAAGTAACTTTCGTGTCTTAAATCTTAATTTGAAGAAATAGCTGTTCTTCCTCACAGTAAAGTCTGTAAGTACCTCAGTCTAACCACATTCTCTTAAGTAGTCCTTTTAGTTTCCCCCTTTGAAATTAAATTTGATCTGAAAACCCAATTATGTTTTCTTTCATTTAATTTAAGTCAGATTGTTTTCTGATCTCTCACTTGACAATCTGCCCTTAGTACAACGTTCAAAAGTACTTAAACGAAATCTAAGGCCGAAACGTCTTTATCTCTCTTTGGCTTCACTTTTTGAAGAGTGACACTGTCATATATAGCAATAAATGGGTTTTTTTTGTGTGTGTGTTTGTGTTCTGTTGTTAATTTTGAAACTAATTTTTTACAGCAACAAAATCCTTAAGACTTATTTTATTGTAGAGTGTTACTTAAACTAGTATTCAGCCTGGGTGGAGTTCAGTGGAAGGAACAAGCATAGTTGTTAGCACAGAAATATCTCTAGTCAAATCCAGAAAGAGCTCTTGATTCCAAAGACCTTTGGAGTTTTCTGGAAAGAGTGATCTATGAAGCAAATAGAAGTTCACTGAGGATTTTATCTTGAGCTGATCATCAGTTAGAAGTTGGTAGTTGGGGAAAAAGTGATTTCTTAGAGATCCTTTGTTATGTACTCAAAGTATGTAGATGTATAAGCTAAACTGAAGTTATCTTTCTAGTTGACCTACTTATTCATGTTCAGTGTAGTTTTATCTTGCAAAGAGAGGTCAACAGAATTCTTCCCTCCAAGTTCTGTTTTTGCCAAAGGTATTAGGATATTTTTGAAAGTGGGCTTAGGAAGACAGACTGTGTTTCTTCAATAATATGTGCTCCTCTTGCCTGCTTCTACTGCTGTGTCCCCTTCCCACAACACAATTACTGGTGGTCCTGATGGTCCTTCCTTCTATCTGTGTGCTCTCAATTGTTATTTTCTTAGGCTAGACTGGAGGGTAATTCAAAGCCATCACTGGCTTTAACAACAAAAGAAGTTATTTTGTTTCCCAGGGCATGTTGTTTAAGTAATGCTGCATAAATAGGGAGCCGGAGGAAATGAAAATATGTATGGAGACTTCTAGGTGGGAATTAAATGCAGGTTGAGCTTTTAGTGTTGCTCTATGGCTTATCGAGGAAATTGCAGTAAATCACCTTGTTGCTTTTTAGCCAGACGTAGATGAGGTTACTCTGCAGCAGTCTGATACTTGCTTCTGTTGCTCACTTTGTGAATACTGTTCCGTTTTTTACAGCCACTTGGGACAACAGGTAGTGTCACAGGGCAGTGTAAAATACTAACAGCGTCTGTAGGAATCAGAAATCCTGGCTTAATGTAATGGTGTTACAGAGGACCTCTTCTGGTCACTTTACTAGTTTTTGCTGGTGTAAGCCCTGTCAGATGTGGTCCTTGATTACAGTGTATACCTACTGCTGCCTCCATTGTGGACTAAATGTTGGGAAAGTCTGCTTAAATTGTTTTGTTCATACTGAACGTTAGTAGCAAAAGACAAGGTAATTTAACCTGTATGGTGTTATTTCATCAGTGTTACATTCATGAGAAGGGCAACAAAGCTGGTGAAGGGTTTAGAGTGCAAGCCTTATGGGGAGCAGCTGAGGGAGCTGGAATTGTTTAGTCTGGAGAAAAGAAGATTGAGGGGAGACCTCTCTACAGCTGTCTGAAAGGGGGTTGTAGCGAGGTGGGAGTTGGATTCTTCTCCCTGGTAGCCTGTGACAGGAAAAGGGGAAGTGGCCTCAAGTTGCACCAGGGGAGATTTAGATTGATTATTATGGGGAATTCCTTTACTGAAAGGGTTGTCAAGCATTGGAAGAGGCTGAGTCACCATCCCTGGAAGTGTTTAAAAGACAAGTAGATATTGTACCTGGGGACGTGGTCTGGTGTTACACGTAGCAGGCCTGGATCAATGATTGGACTGAATGACCTTAAAGGCCTTTTCCAACTGAAACCATTCTCTGATTCTGTGATCATGAAGATGCAACAACACAGGGCTGTAATGTAATCCTAATGTAAGCATACCAAAGAGCCTCCTTGTGGAACATCTCTTGTGTTAGCAGTTAAGCATTAATACTGAAAGTAGGTGATGTTGGTGAAAGGAATGACAAGTAGCGATACATTTGATGTATTTTTTTCATGGTAGGATTTCTGCTTAAAAACAATTTCTCTAAAGTTATTTTTTTACCAGACTACTTGGTTTTCAAAAGTTCAACATCTTTTTCTGATAGATATTCCTCTGCTCCCATCAATCACATCTCTGAGTCTTGGGGAAAATGAAGAAAAAAGTGGACCTTTTGTTGTGCACTGGTTAAACAATAAAGAACTGCATTTTACCTTATCTATGGAAGTATTTTTGCAGCAGCTTAAAAAGAGCTTTGAACATCATTGTCCTGAGACTAACACTGAGGAGTCTAATCAAATGGATGGCAGATCAGAAGAAGGTAAAAGTCTTATCATAGACAAACGGCTTTCATTTTACAAAGTAATTTGTAATGTTCTTTCATGTGAAGTAAGAGATGGGCGACTTGCCGTGTAAGGATACAGGCAAGTTACAATAGCGTTTCTGTGCATTTCCTTGCCTTATGCTGGAAATACTCTGGATTTGTTTATGGTCATTCCAGAGATTAATTTATTTATGCTGAAAACGTTATTATTTACTTAGGCTCACCTGGAGGCCTTTGCATGAAAGACTGTCTCTTTTTTGTTTTAATTTATGGAGTAATAAAACCTAATTTAAATAGCTTTATAACATAACATACTCAATTAATTTAAATATATAGAGTTTTAAGATGACTGCTTTTGTTCTGGTCCTGCAAAAAATTCATATAAAATGGGAAAAAATAAAAGTATTTCAAATTAAGATGCAATATAAACTATTTCAGCTTGTTAGTCACTGACCAAGGTCCACTAAAAGTTTTCTGGTTAAAATTTTCATTATTTTTAGTTTATGCTTATAGGAGTAGTATATAAAAAGCCTGAAAGATTCTCCAATGCCTGAATGACACGGTTTGCTATACTTCTGCTTTTGAATATAACATGTGTCTGTGTGTTGTAGAAGCTGATGAAAATGGAGATGAACAGAAGGGACACCAAGAAAAGAAGGAAATGGGTGATGAGAAAACTACTCCAAATTCAGGCCTAGTTCCTTTATCTTCTGCTATTATTGACCATGAAATTGAAGTACTACTTTCTGAATGGAGTAAAAATGCTGACATGCTGTTCAGTATACATCCTGTGGATGGTTCACTGCTGGTATGGCATGTGGACTGGCTAGATGAATACCAGCCTGGCATGTTTCGCCAGGTGCAGGTACTTTATTTTTTCTGGATTATGCATTATTATTCAATGAGAAGTATGATGAGAAAATACTTTTAATACTTATTCTTTCTCCCTTTCTTAAAATTCTAGGTGTCGTTTGTCTCAAGAATTCCCGTTGCATTTCCGACAGGTGATGCAAACTCTCTTTGCAGGAGTATAGTGATGTATGCTTGTACCAAAAATGTTGACTTAGCTATTCAGCAAGGCAAACAAAAGCCTCCTGGACTTGTACGATCTTCGTCTATGCTTATCTCTTCTGGACACAGTAAATCAACCAACAGTTTAAAACTCAGTATCTTCACACCCAATGTTATGATGATTTCCAAACATGCAGATGGGTCATTGAATCAGTGGCTAGTGAGTTTTGCTGAGGAGTCTGCTTTTTCAACTGTACTCAGTATTTCACATAAATCCCGATATTGTGGTCACCGTTTTCATCTTAATGACTTGGCTTGCCACTCAGTATTACCACTGCTGCTTACAACCTCACATCACAATGCTCTCATTTCACCAGATGCGGAGAATGCAAAACAGACAAGTGATTCTTTAAAGTCTCAGGAGTCTCCAGTACGACTTCAGAGCAGAGGCAATGCAAATGTAACATCCCAGGATCCCAATGCTGTTTACAGTGAACTTATTCTTTGGAGAGTTGACCCTGTTGGACCATTGTCCTTTTCTGGTGGAGTTTCTGAGCTTGCTCGGATCAATTCCCTCCATGTTTCAGCTTTTTCTAACGTTGCGTGGCTGCCCACACTTATACCCAGCTATTGCCTTGGTGAGTTTCACTTCTCGATTTGTGAGGTTTTCTAGGACAAATGTAATATATCCTAACGATGCTATTAAATAGATAATGTAGATATACTAGAATGCATTGGATGAAATATAAGCATGGGTCCTTTATTGCACAAATTTCCAAACTGCTGATGCTTTGAAATTGTTTATTCATGTGTGAAGAATTGTGTTCTGCCTTTTTATGTATTTTATATGTTAGGAGTGAATACAATAAAGTTTTGAGATGCTAATGCATATTTCAGAGCATGTTGAATGGTTAAAAGCAGAGGTAGATTTTGTTCTAATTTGCAAATAGGATTTTGATGTCCTTTCAAATATTTTGATTTGGTTGCTTAGTACAACATTAAACTATTTCTTGCTTGTGAAGAGAAATTAACAAGAGAATTTTTCTTATGTTCTCTTTCCTAATGAAGTTGATTCTTGCAAAAAAAACGGAGCAAGGTGGTATTTGAGTATTTGAGCAGTTTTGCATTCTTATTTTGCAGGTGCATACTGTAATTCTCCAAGTGCCTGCTTTGTGGCTAGTGATGGACAGCATTTGAGATTATATCAAGCTGTAATAGATGCTAAGAAACTTTTGTGTGAGCTCTCCAATCCAGAAATTTCTGTAAGTGTAACCCATCTAAAGTTTTTGGAAGTTGCAACTTCATTCAGTAGGACTAGTTTCAGACTTGTCAGTAACTAAGCTGGTTGCTGAGGATTTCACAGACCATGTTACTTCATCTCTGCTTGTAAAAATGATGTGATAAAGCTTTTTAGCATAGTATCCATACTTCATTCCATTTAATCTCGAACGCTGCACATTAAGGTAGGTCAGTGTTTGGTTGGGAAATACTTTGGAGACCCTTGCACTAGAAGAAGTAATAATACAGCAACAAACTACCTGTGCGTGTGTCCCTCCTAAGGAAAAGTTGAGGCAGCAGTGCATGTTGGGGAAAGAACAATGAATTGCTTAATGAAAGGCTTTCTAGATGCTCTTGTCACCTTTCAGCCACTGAAAACAATATGCTTTTTGATAAAAGTGGGAATGTTACCTGTGTTACTGGTGGATTGCAACCAGTGTATACGTGATGCTTTAGTTAACATTTGCTTAGTGTTGCACCTACCTAGCAGGCTTTGCCACAGAAATGTACCAAAATGAGTTAACGAGACCATCCTCCTGACTCTTTTTGAACAGAAATATGTCGGTGAAGTTTTTAACATCATAAGTCAGCAATCTACAGCTCGCCCAGGATGTATCATTGAACTGGATGCTATCACAGAGCTTGTAAGATCTTCTTCTGTACTCATACCATAATTAGCTTGTTTAAAAAGTGTAATAATAAAGGCTGTATTTAACATATTATATTAAGGATGAGGTATTTAAAGATTGATTCTGACATACAACCTCTGACACAAAAAACATTGAGATTGTGCCTATAACTTTTTATTTAACAAATTAAGAAAATCAACTATGATGACCTTTAAATTAGTTCCCTACTGAGTTAACACACAGCTGCACATGATGGTGCCAGTGTTCAAAGCAATTCTGCAGATCATTTTCTGAAAGGCTGTTGAGGACCTCCGTTATTTTTGCTTTCACATCACAAAAACTGGGCTCCTTTGAGCCCCAACCTGATCTTTGTGATCTGTTCACCAAAAGTCACAGTCAGTAATTGAAAAGTTTCCGTCACACACTTCTTCAGTTTCACAAGTAGCTTGATGCTAACTTGCTGTCCGGTCTTGCACACTGACATTTTCTGTTCAAGGGTAAGAAAACATCTAGATCTGAACATACATCCACTCACTCACTGAGTGAGGCGATGGAGTTGAGCCTTGTCTCACTGTGACTGGTTAGAACATGTTCTATAACCATCCCTTTGCCTCTGCCCTCCCACTCTTGGTTCCCAAGTTATAGGGGTCATCTCATTTTTTTGTGTTGGACTTGATATACATGCTTTTGGTTTCATAGTACCTGTAAATGAAAGCAAAGTGAGTAATGAAGATGCATTTTCTTGAGAAATCTTTCATTAATGTGTGTATTTTATCAAGGTAAAAGCTCTCATGTTAGAGACCATTCTTTAACAGTACACTCCATGATGTTCACTTCTGTGTGTTCTTACTTTCTTAGTGTGGCAGGAAAACACAGTTATTACATGTTTTTCAAGAAGACTTTATTTTAAATAACCAGGAGCAGGAAATACTAGAAAAGAAGAACACCTTATCAGACTCGGGTAAAGAATTCTTTTTCATATAGCTTTGAAGACGAAGTATTATATTTTTCATTCCGCAGAGTAAAAAGAACTTGTTATATAGCTTGTAGCATTTTAACATCAAATACTTTATTTTGAGATGTTTATATACCAAAGAAGAAAATCTATTCTTACGAAATTCATGTGTGTTTCACTTCCTTTAAGAGTACTGTGTGAACAAATTTTATATCAAGTAGCTGAAATCATGAGATACCTATCACGTACTGTATTAAGCATTCCATTGCTCATAGCTTTTTTTTACTTAGGGGAGAACAGGTTTGAATGTGGAGTATATTGCTGTAGGGTGTGGCATAGACAAAGCAGATTGCACCCTTTCATGGTGGATGTTCATCCTTTACATCAGCTTAATACTGCTCCTCAGGCCTCGCATGGTGTAATGAGTAACAGGGCAAACAAATTCTCCCAAACACAACTATAAAATAAAATTATAGAATCATAGAATGGTTTGGGTTGGAAGGGACCTTAAAGCCCATCCAGTTCCAACCCCCCTGCCATGGGCAGGTTCACCTCCCCTTGAACACCTCCAGGGATGGGGCATCCACAGCTTCCCTGGGCAGCCTGTGCCAGTGTCTCACCACCCTCAGCATTGAGAATTTCTTGCTAATGTATGATTAAATCTTCCCCCTTCCAGTATAAAACCATTCCCCCTTATCCTATCTCTCCATCCCCTTGTAGAAAGCCCCTCCCCAGTTTTCCTGTAGCCCCTTTCAGGTGCTAAAAAGTCGCAATGAGTCCTTCCCAGAGCCTTCTCTTCTCCAGGCTGAACTACTCCAACTCACTTAGCCTGTCCTTTTTATACATATACTTTTTATACATTAAAGGCCAAACATCTCTCTAGTTCACTGTCTTAGCTGTTACAGTTGCCAGTAACAGATAGCTAAGAAACTAAGAGAAGAGCATGTAAAAGACAAAGGTGTAGAGCCAAAAGTACATTCTGGAATGTAACTTTGAAAACAGTAAATTCAGGCAAATAATGTTGTCTTCTCCAAAAGAAAATATTGACAGTTCTTCTTATGTTTGCCTGTAATTGTCACGGTTATTGCTTGTGGTAAAGTACTGAGAAAACTAATGTAATAGAGTTGGATTAGTCAGACCATTGCATGTCAGTATTAGTTCATGATAGCTTTGTTATGATTATTTGCTAGCCAGCAAAATTTAGTTCTGCTTTCAGATGAATAATCCTTAAGATCTTCCTGTTTTGCTTTTAATTAGGAAACAAAGAGAATGGATTTTCTGAAAAATTCTACTTAATAGTAATAGAGTATACTCAAAACCGTTCATTACTACATATGTGGCATTTACATTTGAAGTCGATTCCTGTCTCAGTAGGTAAGCTTTCTTTCTTGAGTTTAGTGTTTAAAAAAAAAGTGACTATCTCATGAATATATCTGCTATTCAGTATGTTCTAAATTGTATTTCAGCTTTTTGAAAATAATCATAAGTCATTGATTACTGGCTTCCATCACAACCTGTTCTTTCTTAATTTCTTTTTCATCTTCTGAATGCTGAAGCTTTTGAGCCTAAAGTTTGTCATTTTTGTGCATTCTGAGGACAAATTAATTTATTTGATTTCGGTAAAGTGTAACAGTTGAGGTGTTTTGCTCCTCAAAAGTTTTTGTTCTGTAATTTTTCAGTTTATACATAAGTTCAAAACTGGACTTTTAGTCTGAAGCACCTAAACATGAGACATACAATTGCAATGATGAACAATTTTGAAGTTCTAAAATCTGCTGGTTCTCTTTAAGACTAACAAGCTACCACAAAAACTGTAAAATTTTTAGAGTAAGCTGAGATGTACTTCAGTAGTTTTCTATTTTAAGAAAACATAAATCTAGCATTCACCATATACCAGAGGAATCTGTGGTAATGCATGGTTTTGTCACTTAAACCAAATTGTCTTACTGTTGCTTTCAAAGACAGAATTTCTTCAGGGATTTTAAGTATCTTTGCAATTAGCTTGTAAGTTTGTGAGAATGCTAAGGAGCCAAATTGTCTGATCTAATATAACGAGGACATTACTCATAAGGCTTCTCAGCCAACCTATAGGCAATCTCAAAATCCATCATATTCATACTTCAGCTGTTTTATTTTTTAAAAAAATAAACTAACAAAGCATTTGTATCATGTGATCTCAAAGATTCTATGTTTTAAGCAAATATTAACAAAAATTCTCTGAAAACACCTTTCCTCTATTTATAAAGGCCAGTCATGAAGGTCTTAACTGCAGGTAGAGAAAATTAATTTTTTTCCTTCATGAAGCGTTAAATGCCATTAGTAACCAGATACATACTTCTTTCATCTGCAGTTTTGGTGTTTCTGGTTACAGTTTGATTGTTTTAAGTTTGAAAAGTTTAAAGCCGTAACTTTTCAGCTGTTCTAGAATTTCAGGTATTTAATCTGAGTGTGTTAGCATTTCTCTTTAAATAGAATGTGCATTAAAATGAAAGGAAAATTTTAAGTAATATTTTATCTTTCCTTTCAGAACTTTACTGAATAAAATTATTTCTTTTAACTTAAGGAGTAATTGAATTTTTAAAACTAACAATGCAACTTTTTTAGATGAAAAGATAGATTCAAATACACCTGAAGCAGGAACACAAACAGAAGAATTGTATTCTTCGCCAGATCCAGAAAAGGTCCAATCACCTTTCACTCAAAAGTATCGGGCCTGTAGAGCAAACCTCCAGAGCACCAGCTGGCTTACTCTGTCTTCCAAAATGGTGTATAGTCGAGAGCTGGATTTGCCAGAAGGAGTAGAGATAATAAGTGTAAAGCCATCATCAGGTACATAATTTTTTTTTAAAAGAATAAAATAAGGAATCCTTGCTTTCCTGACTTTGGTCTTAAAATAGAAACAATAGTAAGTTTGGTATTTGTTGCTAAAATTAAAATGCCTACAGGTGGATCCAAAATGTTAACTAAAACTTGCTCCCTGACTTTATATCTTGATCCTTGAACTAATGTTACAATAAATCTTTTAAGTCATAACATTTATTGAATTTGTTTCATACAATAAAAGGAATTATAGAAACACAGATTTGGTTCATGGGTCTTTTATGTGGGAACTATACTTAAATTTTAAGGCTTCCATCAGTAGTCTATCCAAAAATATTTTATAAAATTTTTATAAAGGTAGAATTTCTGAATGGGAAATTCTGTTTAATGGAAGAGATGATGAATATTAATATGCTCTCTAGAGCATGAAATGGAAACAAAAAGTAAAATTATTTCATAGTATTTTTGTTACGTTGTCTTCTTTGTGAAGCTTTGTATAACAACCCTTTGTGAGGAACTGTGAATATTTTTTGTTTCAGGAGAGTAAAATATGAATAAAAATTACTTTACTTTTTCCTATTTTTTTTAATATTTCCCGCATTAAAAGCATCTTTTACTTAATTTTAGGACACCTGAGTTCTTCTTCCATATATCCTGTATGTCGTGCACCTTATCTGCTGGCTACTTCATGCTCTGATGGAAAAGTTCGATTCTGGAGATGCAGAGTTACCACTGAATCATCAGCTTCTTCCGTGCCAGAGTATAGTAGTGCACAGAATGATGTTGCATATGTTTGGGAAGAATGGCCTTTACTGATTGAGGATGGACTTCTCAGTAGTAGTGCAATTAGTGTTCCAGGAAGGCCGACTGAAGTTAGTTGTGCACACACGAATAGATTAGCTGTAGCATACAAGCAGGTAACATCTAAAATTAGTCATCTTTTTCAAGACTTTATAATGCATGTTAGTATTTTTGAATGCGAGTCTACAGGGGGTTCTTCTTGGATTCTAGAGCAGACTCTTCATTTAGATGAGATAGGCACCATGGTGGAGTCTGGTGATAGTATTAATAGCAATTTAATGGCTTGTAACAGACAAGACATTCCTCTGTCTCACAGTGGGAATATGCCCAGCACTAAGCGCTTGATACACTTAGACTGGATGTCTAGGGAGGATGGTTCACATATTCTAACAGTGGGAATTGGATCAAAACTTTACATGTTTGGTCAGCTGTCTGGGAAAATGCCAGAACAGAATGGTAAGGAGATTGTAGCAATCTCCCACAGTGGCAGTACAAAGGCTACAACCCTTTCTAGGTTTGTTCTGCTACGTTGTGTTGACTTAGTTTCTTCTGTAGAGGGGTCACCTCCTTTTCCGGTCTCCTTGTCTTGGGTGCGTGATGGCATTCTTGTAGTTGGAATGGATTGTGAAATGCATGTTTATTCCCAGTGGCAAGCTCCCTCCAAGCAGGAGCTAGTTAGTACAGATTCCTACAGCGGAAGTACGCTGTGTATAAGTAGCTTAATGAAACAAAGCCATTCAGCTGCCTCAGGTCTGCATCCACCAAAGCGAACCTTGACCAGATCTATGACCAGCCTTGCACAGAAACTTAGTGGGAAGAGATCTGCCTGTGATCTGTCTGCAGAAATAGAAGATTCTGGTCTTTTTGAAGCAGCTCATGCGTTATCTCCCACTTTACCTCAGTACCATCCGTATCAGCTGTTAGAACTCATGGATCTCGGTAAAGTACGTAGAGCAAAAGCCATTCTGTCCCATCTGGTGAAGTGCGTTGCTGGAGAAGTTGTTGCTGTAAATGAATCTGAACCTAATCATGATAAGAGGCTTAGATCTCTGACTATCAGTGCTAGTGGAAGTACTGCAAGAGATCCCAAAACATTCAGCAAAACTGAGACTACAGACTACATTGAAATAGACTCTGTTCCACCATTGCCTTTGTATGCTCTGCTTGCTGCAGATGACGATTCTTCTCATTCCTGTGCAGAGAAGTCTAATAATCAAAATACTCAAAAGAAAAAAGATGCACCGAATGACAACTATGAAGATCTCTTTCAAAATACTGTTAAAAATACAGATGAACTTGTTACATTTGATACAGATGAGGACAGTTCGAAACCAGAAGTCATTGATCTTTCTCAATATAGTCCAACTTACTTTGGACCAGAGCATGCTCAGGTTCTTTCTAGTCACTTGCTTCACTCAAGCTTGCCAGGTCTGACTAGGATGGAGCAGATGTCATTGATGGCCTTGGCAGATACAATTGCTAGTACCAGTACTGACATTGGAGAAAGCAGAGACAGAAATCAGGGTAAGCTGTCTCTTCCAATTTAAATACATTACTGTGCTTCACAACCTGTTGTGGGAGTCTTATTTTTGAATATTTTTGTGGCTTATGAAACCACTTCATAGTTTTGTTTCATAGTATAGCCTGTAGTATTTACTGTGCCATCACGCTGTTTGCTGTTTAGCTAGATTTCAAGACTTCTGACTTGCTTCAAATCAAGTTTTGTATTGCTAACTGTTAATGCCGGTGTTAGTCCATCAGTCCACATACCGTAATTGTTTCTGACTCACTTTTGAAGAGACAGCTTTCTTAACGGCCAATGTTTGCACTATGTAGAGAAATTGAGAATTAAGTATATGGATTTTATTGTATGATAATACTGCATTAAGAACAAATAACTGCAAAACTTTTCATGTTTTATTTTCCTCTTTCCCTTTCATTGAAGGGAAGAATTGTGAATTATTTTATTTATGAATTTAAAGCATTGGTAGCTACAGAATTGTAAAGTGTTTTTTCTGTTAAGACACCCAATAGCTACTTTTAATAGTTTCTCTAAAGTGCATATAAAAATATTTTAATTCCAGGTGGAGAAACTCTCGATGAGTGTGGTTTGAAATTTTTATTGGCTGTTCGGCTTCACACGTTTCTAACAACTTCACTTCCTCCTGTACACCGAGCTCAACTGCTTCACCAAGGTAACTGGTGTGTTTTCTTGGATGAAATAAATCTTAGTGACATATCTGTATATATGATTGCTGTGATGTCAGCATGCCTCTGCAGAATCTGTGAGGTTTTTTGTTTTTTTTTTTTTAAAAAATGTTGTTCAATGTGAATGTATGCCTGTGTAGAGTGGTTTATTTTATGTAGAGGTCTTGGAAATAAAATGATTTTTTTGTTTGTTTGTTTCTAATAATTTCTTGGTTTTAATTTTTCTTTTATTTACCCCAAAAATTGGCTTTTCTGTACTTCTAGTAACATGTTGTTCCAATAACTTTCTTCAGGAATAAAGTAGTTAAAAATACAGTATGTATTTACTTATTTTTAATACATATTAGGAAAAAAAATCTCTTGCCATCTACTCAGACTTTAAATGTTTTTTTCATATCCATAGACAGTAATTACCTGGTTAACTATTTCAGTAGTTTTCTTTAGTATTGTTTTAAGTAGTTCCAACTGGATATGCAGGCAACAGTGTGAGGTGGATTTGATTAGACTGATCAATTCTAAAGGATTGGCTGTGATTGCTTCTTCACCCTTTTTAGTCACCATGACAGTTGATGGCATTTCCAGTCTCATGACATGTCACCCACTCCTCAGCTGCATCAGAGATTGGAATTTGCCAGGACTGGCACAACAAAGTACTGCTGAGTTAGCTCTCTGATGGAACACTTGTAGTTGAGCTGCTTCTGCTGAGCTCAGAAATTGGTGAGAGTAAGAGGTGCCTCCAGGTCAGCTGCAGAGGTATAGTTGAGTGAGTCTTTGCAAAGAAGAATCTCTTGGCCCTACTGGAGTTTGTTATCCATTGACAGCTCTGCTTCTGCTTAGGAATTGCTCTTGTCCTCCTGTGTTTGGGTTTTTTGTTTTTTTTCTTCAAGTTTTCTATTGCATCTCTATTCTCAAATCTGTTTTCTGCTGTGATTATCATAGAACCACCTGAGTTGGAAGGGGCGCACAAGGATCATTGAGTCCAACTCATATCCCTACATAGGACATTCCCAAAACTCACACTGTATGACTGAGGGCATTGTCCAAATGCTTCTGGAATGTTGGCGGACTGGGTGCTGGGACTGCTTCCCTGGGGAGCTGTTCCAGTGCTCCACCACCCGCTGGGAAATTATCTGATTATCTGAAGCTATGTGTTTGCTCGTCCAAGTCAAAATAGTGAACCTACCTTTCAAACTGTGAAAAGTTAAATCAGTATATTGCACTGTATCGTGGTTAATCTTAGTGCCACCCAGTGTATTTCAGGCTTCTGCCAGTAACTGTGTTCTTTGCAAACTTAGTTAAAGAGTTAGCAGGTGGGAAAATGTTTTCATCTCTACTACCTTTTTTAAATATTTGGAATGCAGTGCTAACAAATATTCTTAAATTTCTGTTGCCTGATGAGCAGTGCGCTTAAAGATCTAAACTAAACAATTTAACTTTCTGCCTTCGCCCTTTTCTTCGCCTTTGACTTCAGATTCTTAATTATTTTGTTAGTGAATCTCTTGCTCTCTTTTTTTTTTTTTTTAATTTCTTATTATATAGGCTTATCTACCAGTCATTTTGCCTGGGCATTTCATTCAGTGGCAGAAGAAGAACTACTGAACATGCTTCCAGCAGTGCAGAAAGGAGATCCAACATGGTCAGAACTCAGAGCTATGGGTATAGGATGGTGGGTTCGAAATATCCATAGCCTGCGGAAATGCATAGAAAAGGTAAATGTAGCAGTCTGAAACAAAATTACCAAACTTTTTTACAAATGTGTTTCTCTTGTGTTTGTGTGGTTTCATTTTTTTACATATGTTCAGTGGTTTTGAATATTTCGTGTTGTATTTTTTGTTCATATAGTTTATTGTATGAATATGAACTTTTGTATTTAATTTTTTTTTTACTAATTTAGGTTTCAAATTCCAGTACGAAGTACATCTTGGGCTTCTCCTTAGAAACCTGTCAGATGGCATCAACTAAGATATTGTACATCTGTCTTGCACATTGGTGTACTTCCATGATAACAAAACCTATTATTTTGGTTTGGCTTGGGTTTTTGAAGTGTTTTTTTGGTGGTGTTTTTTTTTTCAAATATGTATTTTAATCATCATGAATGGTGGCAATAAGCCTAAACTCAGTATCACTTGTTGTAAGCTCTTGGAAAAGTCAGCTGTGTTGAGCTAGAAAATGACATGCATAAGGTACTTTGAATACTGTACGCAAAGTGGTAAAATGCATGTCTCTGCTTTGACTTTTCAATCTTAAGCAATTAATGATCACATTATGAAACCTACCATGCCTTGCGTTTAAAAAAAATATCAGGAATTCTGTGCCTGCATTTAAGGTTGCCTTATATGGGTCTCAGACTGTTCTTGCTGCCACTCACCCCTTTTTCCTTTCCAGCCTCCAAAAGTAATTGCTTATAAACAACTTTCCTGCTGTTGTGACTGGTCCCAGCCTGTTCGTCAAGACTCCATCTGTCTGATTATGGGAGCAACTAATGAATTAATTTTATTGTGATTTCAGGAACTGATTTCAAATATAGATGTTCCCATTTGATCTGCTAAAAAGCTTCTAGAACTGGAAAAGCTAAATAATATCAAACAAAAACAAAGGGTTGATGCTGTATCTTTACATGTTCTTACGTCAGACTTACAAGGAGAGGATGGATCCAATCTTAAAGAGAATTTTGGGGCACTGTGGGGAATGGGATACCTAAAACAACAAGAATCCTGTTTTGAGATTCATGTAAATTTTGGTTGTTTATTTGCTGTTAAACTGTCTTAACAGGTGGCTAAAGCAGCATTTCAGCGAAACAATGATCCACTTGATGCAGCCATATTTTATCTTGCAATGAAAAAGAAGGCTGTGATCTGGGGATTATACAGGTAGGAGACATGCAAACTCTTACATGGTGTTTCATAGTCTGCTATTATTGTGGGAAAAAAGGGTTGAATGTGATGGTAATCCAAAAAAGCACAAATTATTATCATTGAAAGCTGAGATTCTATTTCTGTATTAGTCATTGAATGAGTAGTTTTAAGATTTTTGTATTCACTAAGATAATGTGGGTGCTATTTCTGCAGATACCTGCTTCAAGTTTTAGTCTAAAATCTACTGTAATTTCAATCTGTGTAATTCTGCTTTACTTTTGAGGACGACTTGTGTATTGTGTGGAATGACATGGCTATCTTTCAGAAAATTGTTTGTTACGATTTTTACCTTAAGTTCAGAGGACTGGACTGTCTGATTTTTAAACTGCTTTTCATAATACAGTGTTCAATGCTGCAAACTTTTTAAAAAGTAGTTTGCCTTGTCACTTACTCTTAAGAGGTCAGCTGGAAAAAAATGCTTTTCTGGTCTTGTATCAGGTTATCTGAAAATGCCATTAGTTTTTGTATTTACTAAAGTTTTTGTATTTACTAAAGTTTTTGTATTTACTAAAGTTTTTGTATTTACTAAAGTTTTTGTTACTTTAAAATATGAAGCCTCCTATGCTCCCAGTGTGATGAGAGCTTCTGCATTTCCTAATGAAAAGATCTGTTTTAAAATCTGCTGGCATTTGAGGAGATGAAGAGCCATAATGCATCTAACAAAAAATATTATATATTTTCATCGTGTTCAATATGCAGGTCTCAAAAAGATACTAAAATGACACAGTTTTTTGGAAACAACTTCACTGAGGACAGATGGCGTAAAGCAGCATTAAAGAATGCTTTTTCTTTGCTTGGCAAACAGCGTTTTGAACATTCTGCAGCATTTTTCTTGTTGGCAGGACACTTAAAAGATGCAGTGGAGGTAATAAAATAATGAACTCTTTTTTAATTATTATTTTTATTGTATTATTGACTGTTACTTTATCCCAAACATACAAATATATTGAATGTGACTTGTGTTTTGCTCTAATATGAGACCTAAAGATTCTGGTTGGGTTGTGCTCTTTCCCTCCCCCGCCCTTTCCTCCTTAATGACAGTTAAATCCTTAACCTTTACGTTTTGTTTCTGTTTTAGCTCTCATATTAGTCATACTAAAAAGTCCCATGGTTAATTTTTCCATAGTAATCTTGAGAGGCCTACCTATGGTCTACACTGTCATATATGAAGATAAAGTAGATTTTCCTTGGAAGGTTCCAGATCTGAAAATGAAGGCTTTTTGGCAATGATGTGGGTTGGTCCTAGAATCGCTTTACTAAATAAAGTATTTTCAGGGCAGTTTGGATTGAAAATTGGGAGAAAATTAATCTCTCTGATAATGAATGATTTGTTCTGTAAAGCTTTGCAACCAAAACATCCGGCTTCAAGAGATGGCATGTGCCAACTGACAGTGACTTATTGAAGCCAATTGATTTCAAAGATCTATTGTTATATCAGGCTTAAACTGAAGAAACTGCAAATCAGATCTTGCATATAACAGTTAGCAACAGTTATTTTGTGCAGTTCCTACTGGTTTTTTATGGTATTGATAGAAATACTTATGCCAGTCTGAACAAATTTATGTCACTTCCTGTCCTGTGATCATTTTAGCCAGAGGAGAAATTATAATGCTTGGTCTTATGAATATATTTCTTTTCAATTAGGTCTGTCTTGAAAAACTGAATGACATTCAGCTGGCTCTTGTAATATCAAGACTTTATGAATCAGAGTTTGAAGTATCAAGTACTTATAAATCTGTACTACAGAAGAGAGTTTTGGGAAGTGTGTGTCCTGGAAAAGAGAGCTCAGAAAATATGCACTCTGACCCTTTTCTGCGAAGTATGGCTTACTGGATTTTGGAAGACTATAGCAAGGCTCTTGACACTTTGATTAAGTATTCTGTTGAAGATGAAGGAGGTAAGAATGAGTATTTTACCTGTTATGTTGGTTTTAACTATTTGATCATTTAAGTAGTAGTTTTGTAAAGCATAGCCTGAACAAGACCTGGTGCTGCACAGTTGCTATTGTTGCAAGTAAATAGCTTTCTGTAGCAATATGCGTGGTTTTTACAGTAAATGTGTTTGACTGCGGTAGAACTGTCCTGGCTGCAAGAAAAGGAAATGGCAGCTGTTCTAAACTTAAGGTCTTAAATGTTCTCCTGCTCAGGCTTCACTTATTACTAGTGATTGGGTTTGGCAGTGTCCTACCTCCTGAGATCTTCAAGTGATAAACATTCAAAGGAAGGTTAAAAGAGGGGTGCAATGAAGTAAACAATAGAATGAATGTTAGGACCTAGTAGCCTTCTGATGAAATTAGAACTTTGCAGATGGATTATTTCAAACAAAATGGTATATTTTCCTCACAATGCAATATCTTTTCAGATGAAGGAAATGGCTCATCAAGTTGTAACCCTGCAGTGTTTAACTTCTATAACTACTTACGAACACATCCTCTCTTGTTGAGACGTCATTTTGGCTCTTCTGATACATCTTCCACGCATATTTGCTTAACAGTAGAAAATGGTTTAGCTGACAAAATCAACCTAGGCGAAAGACGGCTGTTTTTCACCACTGCATATGCACATCTAAAAGCTGGTTGTCCTATGTTGGCCTTAGAAGTGTTAACAAAGATGCCCAAAGTTGTCAAGAGGTCAAAATCATTCTGTAGATCCTCTAGTTTAATGGATACTGCTAAAGATTTCTCACCATCTTCTCCAGTTAAAGAGGTGGAAACAAAAGACCAGTCTTGCAGTATTGACTGGTCACAGCCGGTAATGAATGGTCTGGGTTCATCTTCAGATTGCTCATCAGGAAAACATTCAAGTTCAACGCTTTCCTTTGACTGGAGCCAGTCAAGTATGGTATTCCAAGATGAACCCTTGAAGTTACAGTCAGACACTGATGAAAGTGATGACAGCGAAGATTCTTCCCTGGTAATGAAACAGCTAAAACCCCTGAAGAAAACTGAAAAATTATATGAAACCAATTCTAGTTACACAGAATCTTTTAGTGTAGTTGATGACAAAGATATTTTAAGTCCATCAGAAGATATAATTTCAGCACAGCTGAAGTTTAGAGCATGTCTGAAAATTCTTACTGTAGAGCTTCGTACACTATCGACTGGCTATGAGGTAGATGGTGGAAAGTTGAGGTATCAGCTTTATCAGTGGCTTGAAAGAGAAGTGGTAGCTCTTCAAAAGACCTGTGACTATAATGTTGAAGTAGAGGAGATACAGTCAGGAATCAGTGGGGTGCCAGAAGAAGCTACCTTACATGAAAACACTGAAGACTTAGCTGACCAGCAAAAAAATACAGTACAGAAAGAAGACTTTCAGAAAAGACGTCAGTGGCTTCTGAAATACCAGTCTCTCCTAAGAATGTTTCTTAGTTACTGTATACTTCATGGCTCTCACGGTGGAGGTTTGGCATCTGTCAGAATGGAATTAATTCTGTTATTGCAGGAATCTCAGCAGGTATGTGCAGGAACTTAGTTTGTGTTTTCTCTGTTTCAGGTTTGCAGTACATTTTTTTAATGTGTCTTGAATTTTTTTTAATGTTTTCCTATTCTAGCATGCACCTATTTTATAATAAATGTAACGGTGTTTTTAACATGTTATGCTTTCTGTAGGTTGTAAGTGTTTTGTTGTTGTTTAGAATCCCCTTCCCCTCTTTTGAAAGTTCTGTTCCCTTTAGGAAGCTGTACTGTCACTTAGTGTGTATGTTTTTTGCTTGTTTGTAGGAACAGTCAATACAGATACCTTCCAGCCCTCTGCCAGAGCAAAGCTCTGTACCTCTCCTCTTTGCTTGCACAGCTAGTGCCAAAACAGTGGTGGCTAATCCGTTGCTACATCTTGGTAACTTAACTCATGATATATTACATGCCATAATAAACCTTGATTCACCACCTCATCCAGATACTCAGAATAACAAGGTGTGTATTTTTTGTAGTTGTTTGGCTTTGTTGTTGTCGTTGTCTGGTTTGCTGAAGTCATGAATCTTTTTCTGGCAGCATGAAAACATTCTGGTGTGCCTACCTGTGACAAGTAATAAAACTGTGGAACATAAATATTTTTTGTAGTACTTATTCTGGGCTAAAGTAATATCCATTATTCTTGTTGAGGTGCTGAGCATCTGGTTCAACAAGCTGAAGTAGTTTTGTGTCTCTCAGGACTGGATATTTCTCCAGGTTGTCATCTGTTATGGAAAACAAGTTGTCCTGCACTATCAGTGTCACATTTGTCTTTATGACAATATAATTACTTCTATCATATTGATGGTGAACTGTCTGTTTGAGTCCTAGACCTAAGTAAAATTAAGTTTTGAGGTATTAACACTGATAGTCCACAAAGTGCAATGAAGTCTTAGTTTTTTGTGAAATTGCGTAAAATAGTCAAGTTCTTTAAATTATGTTTCTGTAAGATTTATTCTATATCTAACCCTAAACTGAAACTGAACTTAAAGTGTTAGGTTAAATCTTTCCTGATATTTTGTACACGTTATGGCCCAAATCATGTTTACTTTTATTTAGGATTTCTAGAGAACAGTTGACATGGCCCAGTTCCTATGCTGTGCTTCATGTCAGAGGGAACAGGCAAATAAGCGTAACTACATTTTTTAACAGAACCTTTTTGATAACAGATTTTCTAGCTATTTACATAGGTGTGTTGTGGTGCATTAAGAAAAGTATCAGCTGTGATAGAAGTGGTGATCAGTGTGATAGTAAATTGTGTGTATCTGAGAGCTGCACAAGAATTGGTCAAAAACAAAGCTGCATTATAATTTTTGTTCTGCAGCAAAGCCTTTGTATTCTGAACCAGGATATTGCTGCTGTCTTAGGGTATAAAAATTTATGGCTGTTGCATAGGGGTTTAATGTATTGCTTTTTCTTAACTGAATACTTTGCGACTAGAGTTGATATGTGATTATGGGCTAGTGGGCCCAGTCAGGGCTTCCCACTCTCTTTCATTGCAAAATGAATTTATTTATCTGAAGTTAAGTCTGTATAGAAAGTGGCTTGCATATTTTTTTTGCTGTAAGTGCTTATACCTTCCTTATTCAGTGCTTGTTTCATTATTACAAATCTGTAATGTGTTATAAGCAGTGGTACTTAATACTGTTGTTCGTGAGTGTGATATGGTCTATAAAATTTGTCTTACAGATATATGTAATGCGTACCTTAGCAGCATCACTCTCTGCTTGCATCTACCAGTGTCTTTGTGATGGCCACAGCTACAGGTAAATGTCTCTGAAAAGTGCTTTTCAGAGAATGGTCAACAGGCTTTCTCACCATAGTGGTGGAGCAATAGTGCACCAGAAGGCGGTGCTCACGCCTGTATCTAGAAAAGGCTCTTACTTGAATAGTTTTAAACATAGCTCTTTTTTAAAAATACAACATCCTGCTTTTCTATTTCACAGTTCTTTTCAAGCAAATCAGTTCACTGGAACAGTGTATCAGACAGTGCTATTAACTCAGCGCCGTTCTGTAAGAACAGGAAGCTTAGAAGAAACTGTGACTCCCAATACATCACCTGCTCAGTGGCCAGGTATCTAGAGATGCTTTGTTTCTTTCCTCTTAAGGGAAGTTTAGTTGTGTGGATCCACTGTAAGAGCATGTAGCTATGCTCTGGACTTCCTAGTATTAGTTGTAACAGCTGTGTGGTAAAAATAAGTTGTTATAATAAAATTATTTTATCTTCTTTTTTCAGAAGCTTTAAGCTAGTAATTCTGGTTATTCACTAGTTTAGTTGGTATATGTTTCTTTCTCTTGCTGGAAAACATTACTGGGGGCTCTAGTAAAGGGCAAGCAAAGAGAAAGCAGGGTGTTGTCCTGGGCTGTACGTGCTCCCCCTGCAGGCAACAGATCAGTCTCACTGTTATTCTGCTTCCTTACTCTTGGAAAGGACTCGGAAGCTCATCTTCGTTTGTGCTCCGTCTCATAATGCTTGTAGCTTGTGTACCACTTTTAAACTAACTTGAAATTGTTGACAGTAAGAATTCATAATGAGTTTCTGTGGCTCTAAAACCCACATAGAACTTCAGGTAATTCACATTATAAACACACATAAATGCTTTTTATTTATGTTTCTATTTTATAAACAGGAATAACAGCTCTGATACGTCTCTTGAATTCTGCTGGTGAGGAAGCCCAGCCAGGCCTCACAGTTTTACTTTGTGAAATTCTAACTGCAGTCTACCTGAGTCTGTTCATCCATGGCCTAGCAACACATTCTAGCAATGAGTTGTACAGGATTATGGCTCATCCACTTAACAACAAAATGTGGTCTGCCATTTTTGGAGGAGGAGCTCATACGCCCAGCAGAGGACAAACACAATTAAAGACAAAAACTGGTTAGTTCTGTTGTTTTACTTATATTTGTTGTCTGTTCTCTGTAAGAAAATAGTGTGACTGCTGAACACTTAAGAGTAATTGCTTTACATAGTTTGTGTTCAGTAACAATGCAATAAGTTTTAGAACTGCAAAGAAAAACAATGATGTAAAATTATTGACATAGATGTATAGATGAGAGCAGGAAGCAGAAATTAATGTTACTAAAATAAGTTTTCCAATTAGCAAAACTGCTGTAACGTGAGTAGGTTAAATTCATCTTAAAGAGAAAATTTTCAATACTATTACAGCCTAGTTTTTAATGTTCATTTTAAAGCTTTCACATTCTTTCATAACAGGAATATATTCCCATTTTACAAATACAGTATGTTTTTTCTCTTTGGCAGGTAGGCACTTCCCAATGCCTAGCCCACATCAGGTAGTAGTGTTCTCCATGGAATGTGTGGGGTTTTCCAAATCTCTTACCGCCTTCAGTACTCATAGTCCTACCAAATCTTCAGGCAAGATACTAGATTTAGTACTAGGCATCTACATGCAGTTTGCTCTGTGTGATTTTTTTTTTTGCATATGTAGAAAGACAGAAAACCTTCTGTTTGCAAGCCATGACAACAAAATTTAAAGTGAAGTTTTGTAATTTATGCAGCAGTTGAATTGGATCTTTTTAAAAACTGAAAATTGGTGATGTGGTTGTATTCTTACTACACTTTGTTTGAAATCAATACTAAATACAAAATTACTTTGACCATGGTTTGAAAGGATCAGAAGTGTTTCACATCTTTGTTGGAGATCTGCTTGTTCTGCTTTTTGAATATAAGCATTATCATGCATGTGGATTTCTAAGTGTTCATTCTAGACATTATAAAGAAAAAGTGCCTTGTTGGTATTTAATTTTGATAGTTTGAGAACCCTTTAGGAAAGCAAACAACTGTTAAGTTTTAAATTCAGATTATTATAAATTGTCCTGAGGTCTAGAATTAATTTGGTAGTGCTTTTCTTCTTGGTACAGATTTGTGATTTGTAATTTAGTTGGACTTGTGTAAAACTAAGAGCAACAGTCCTACAGAGTATTCTTTTTTTTAAAAAGGAAGATTTTGTGAAGTTTAATCTTAAATTTTTGTGACTTTGTATATCACATTAGAATATATATATGCCCACAAAATATAACTTAAACTATATAATTTTTATTATGTTGTTGCTTTTATTGATATTTTTTACATAAAACCATACCTTGCATTTAAGGAACACTGAAGATTTAGTCTGTTTAAATGCAGACTTTGTCAGACATTTAGAAAAGAATTTTCAGGGTAATGATCTTTAATTAAAAGTGAGTACTTATTCTAGATCTGATCAGTTTTCTTTGTCGTATTAAATAAATACTTCTCATTATCATTTTTTTAAGGTAAATATATTTGCCAAATCAGAATTGTTAGAAGGCATAACTGGCTTTTGTTGGCAATTTTAAGTTTCCTAGGTGTTGGTAACCATATACTGACATGTGTTGATGCTACTGCTAGCACTATTTTAGAATAAGATTATTGGTTTTACATAGAAATGTGTTCTGAAATGTATATGAAATCCCTGTCTGATGTATGTTTTCTTAAAATTGAATGCTGACCATCTGATTACAGAATTAGTAAAACTGTTGGTAGAAGAAGGAAGAAACTGAAACAAAATTTAAGGGACCTTTTTAAATACTGATTTTTTTTAAACACTGGAAAGGGACTCACAGGGGTTATGTAGTATCTATCTTTGGAGCCATTCAGCTATATTTTTGTGCCTTTACTGCCATCTCTTACTTCTTCTTCTGGCACCTGGAAACGAACAGTGAGAAGTGACTGGAATGCTTGTTCCAGTCAACTATGGCACATTCTTCCATAATATGATTTAGGCTTTGTATAGCTTCCCATTTTTTTATGTGTAACTTTTTTCTTTCAATTTTTTTTTTTAGAAATTTGTGAAATGTTTTAACTCTCAAATGGAGGTCAAAAGCTCAAAATCCTTAACACTAAGAATTCTAATATAGTAACACTATATATTCTTCCTGCATGTCTTCTCCTCCTTCTCCCACAATCCTTTAACACTTCATCTGAATATGGATGTTGATCTCTAAGTTTCAAACTTGTTTAAGAGAGTGTAGTACTATGTACAGTGCTGGCCAATAAAGTTATGTGATTTCCCTTGCTGCTCTTCGCTTTAGCTGACTTGAGCATAAAATAGCTTTGGATAAAAAATTTCTTTAAAAAAGACACACTCTTTTAGACACAAATGGAAAAACAGGAACCAAAAAGTAATTCCTGATAGTCTTGTAAAATCCTGGCCTGTGTTAGGAATTAGTTCGTCTGAAAAAACTATTTGTTTGTTGCCTCTTTCACAGTAGTGATCAGACAAATCATACCAGTTTGAAAACTTTTTAGAGCTACCTGACACGTTATACTTTCCAGCTGTGTTTTTTGCTTTTGTGACTGCAGGGGATGTTTTTGGCAAACTGGGTTAGCATTTATGTCTTAAAATTGTGGCTGTATTTTGTTTTCAAAGAGGCAATTAGAATCTGAAAAATAACCCTACTGTTGATTATATTTGCCATATAGTTTCTCTTCAAAACTGCCCCAGGAAACTGTTTTGTAACTTAAGCCTATATAGAGATGGTAAATTCTCTGTAATCCAGAGGGTTCTTAAGGAAGAGTTTGAATTTTGCTGTAACAGTTAGAAATCCATAATTTAATTTTGTGTATTCACTTATTCCATGCTACAAGAGTAAATTAAAAGCAGAACTACTTCCTAAACTTGAGTAGTTTACAAATATGCTTTATAGATTTGAAATTGTCACTTTGGGTTTCAGATGTAGAAAATCAGAAATCTGATAATACTTGACTATTAAGTTATTTTTCTCCACTGATTGTCCTAACTTTCCAAGCAATTAAAAAAGTTTTAACATAAATATTGTTTCAGAGTACATTGGTAGGGAGAAATAATAATCTGTCAGCTCTTACTGAGAAGAGTTTGGTTAACATGCTGGAGGTTTTGATAAACAGATGCCTTGATAAAAAGGATGTGCAGTCCTGTTGTCAGTCTTATGCATGTTTCTGGTGTTAGGCCCACTGAGTTAATTTGTAGCTTTCACTTGCTCTCTTTAAAGCATTATTCATGGCCTATAAAACAGAGTGCCATTATGGGTTTTGTAAATGTCTGACAGGGTAACAGGGCATCTAAACAGATGATGAGTTTAGCGTTTAGCCAAGTTTTGGCAACTGTAAAGAAAAAGGTCCTTAGAACTCTAGCCTTCATCCACTTGCTGTACCTACTGTGAGTGCTAAATATCTGCTTCTCGATTTCACCAGCAAATCAGAAACAACAGCAAAAAGTCTTCATATTTAGAGTTTATCTCCAGGAACATGTTAGTCTCAGAACACATAAAAGGATGCAGATTCCTGCAGTGGTAAAGCCTTCTGGCACATTAAGGACCTACAAGGACTGTGCCAAACTACTCCTTTTTAAGGCAGAATTCCATGCAATATCGTTAATAGTAGAAACTTTGACACCAGTATGAGAATAATTGGCTTGAATTCCAGGTCAGAATTGGAGACTGCAATGTTGGGCTTGTTGTGGTACTTTGGAGTACTGAGTACTTCATTACTTGTGTGGCCTTTCTATTCTATGTTAAAGTCTTTGTATTCTCCGTATTACTGTCTTATTCTTGGTTACATTAGTCAGTAAAATAGATTAGAAGATTACCTTGACAGTTTGCACTCTGAATGATGAAGTTGTTTTGGCTCAGTAGAAGAAACCTTAGATGATCAGAAGAGGAAATGTCAACAGAGTTCATGTATGCCACCAAGTATCTGGTTGTGCTTATATAATTTTCTTGACATGTTTCTGTTCACCATTTCCTGAAGTGCCCACAATGTATAATGTCCTAATGTCTCTCAGAAGCTGAGAAACTATTTTACAGTAATCAAACTGCAGCTTATTAGACTTCCTGGCAATTCTTGCTGTTGAGTGCTAATTAATTAAATTTATCACCTTGACCACACAAGCTATTGCTCATGAGTAAGCAGAATGTGATGGTGAAAACTTCAGGATTTGTAACACAGCAAAACAAAAATTCTTTTTAGTTTTGAAGCTGAAGTGCTCATCCGTGTAGGCTTTTGCTGTTCTAGTTGGTTTTCATAGCTTCCCAAAGAATTACAGAAATCTGTGCAGGGCTTTACGCTTATTAAAATGATTGAAGGTGTGATTACAAAGTCGATATTTCTTTGTCATGTCTTTGTCATTCTACTCCATTCTGGCCTTCGGCAGTGCTGGTACTTGTTGATGCTGTCAGTCAAGGATGATCCTTTCGTAGAAGGAGGGCTTCATGATTTTATGTCTCTTAATGAAGACTTGCTTTTTTCAGAGCGTTGAGTTGTTAATGCTTCATGCCTACACACATTCTTCAATAAAATACAGTAACTCTAACATGCACTTCAGCTTTTTGGGAAGTTGAGAAATCTATCTTTTAACTCTTCCTGGTAAGGTGGAAGGGAGCTGATGTGGACAGCAGATCTTCTGAATATTGTTGCATGTGTTAGATCTTGACAGAAAAAGAAGCATTGTCCTTGTCTGAAATATTCCAGTATTCTTGGAAAATAACATAAATTTTAGATTCATCTTACAAGTAAAATGGGACCTAAGAGAAGTATTTTGAATGCAAAAAATAATTTGTAGTTAGAAATATATGACAAATTTGAAAATGAATATAATTGGTGATCTGAAATCCCAAATGACAAACTCAGATTTTTCATGCATTTGTTTGTTTAAATATTTTTGGAATGCAAAAAAAGAAGTTGGCATTAGTAGTACGTATTTCAAGCCACGTTAATGATTGTACTTTTGTTTAACTTAAATACTGATTTTTTTCGAAGGCATAGTGTGCAACATTAAAAACGCAAAGAATGATTCAACAGAATGGAAGTGCTGTTTTGGAGTAAAGCATTTGCTTTTTGAATTCTGCTTAGAAAAACAACCTGCAAGCATACACTTATCATTTTTATGTCATGCAACACTTGTTCCTTATTTCATGCCTAGTGAATTTCTTTTTTTTATTTAACTAAGCAATTGCTAAAAATTCATAGTGATGCATGTGCATGCTTGCTCTTACCTGATAAGCTTTAAATAATGAAGTGAAAATGCATTGTACTGCAGCTGTTATGTTTGCAACTTTTAGTGCAGGTAAGTGGATGTTAAATAATATCCGAAACAGGAAAAAAATATTATGATACAGTATAGTAGTGCAACACAGACTGTTAAAGTATCCCAGTTTCAAGATGAAACTTTTCGTTTTGTTTTTGTTAGATTCTGTGTATAAATAATTTTATCGTTCAGCTGTTCGTACTCGTAATGGTCATCTCTACATGTGGTCAAAATTTTAAAAAAAAATATTAGAAAAATGTGGGATTTCTTCCTTGTCTACAAACAATTAGAAATTATGCAAAAATTCTGTCAGCTCCTGTGAAATACATAGAATTTGCCCCTTGGGGGTGGGTGGAGGGGGAAGGAGGAGAGGAAATCATAGTTCTGAGGTATAAGAAAGCCAAAAATTTGTTTTAAAAAATGAGCTGAAGTCTTACTTTCCTCAGGGTTTACAGTTGATTTAGTTTGTGTTATGAGCCTGTAAGTTTTACATGTGGAGTATAACTGTTCTTAAATGAGCCACCGTCATTCTCTTGTCTCAAGTGTTAGATCTTCTGTTTTCAAGTGATTGGAGTACCCATAAGGGTTTTGAAGGAAATAATCTTTCAAGCATCTTTAAAGACTCAAAGTCTCCTGTGGGTAAAACAAGTTAACAAAAAAAAATAAGGGTTTAGGAAATACCTCCTTGTAGTAGTTCACTGCAGGCATACATAGGGATGCTGGCTCTTTTTGTGCCCTCCCCAGTGTTATTAACAGAAGGAAGTAATTTCAGCAGCTTCATTGGAAGTTATTTTTGTGGGCCCTTGGTAGCAGAAGGAAGTAAGGAAAGTTAGAAAAATAAAGCACCCATATGCTTTTCATGTTCATAGTAGTTCATCTAGCCTGGCCCACCATGCTGATGCTTGGTCTCAGTGATAGAGAGACCTGTTCTCCGGGTCAGTTCTTCTAACAGATTTGCTTTCTTGGAGCCTGTTTATTACTGCTGTTATATCAGCCAAAGATTCAAGTTGTAAGGCAATCATACTCCCCTGTGCTTAAGAGATGCTGAGATGAGATCTTTTATAACTAGCTGCCTGGTCTCATGATTGCCATGTGTGAAACAAAAAAACCCCACTGAATTAAAGAAGAAACAACCAAAAAGTTTTTCTGTACTCTTCTTGCCTCACTGCTCTTGTGCATTTAATTTCCACGCCACTTCACTCCTTTCTTAAGTAGGTTCTGCAATTTCTTTGGATGATGTTATAGTTTTCAAACCTTAACTGGAAAAGTGAGATTTGAAATGCTTAAGAAAAAAGTAAATGTTCAATACTCAGTTAACTAGGTGTTGAAAGCTTCGACTTCAAAAGGCCATTCAAAAAATCAACTGACTTATCTTAATATTTATCTTGCTTTGTTTTACCTTAGTCTTGAACCCATTCAGTTGTTTCACTTCAAAAACTAATCATGTAATACACGTCTACTTGAAAATAATAAAAAAAAAATTACAAGCAATCTGTAGTGGAAGATGAATGAAGGCCACCACGTTATGTCAAATCTCCAAGTATGATTCCCTTTCTGAAGTGTTCTGGGGACCCAGAACACTTAACTTACTGCTCAGGGACAGTGACAATTGATACCATTCCACCTCTACTAACAGAAAGGCTGTATTGGAATACAATTCACCTACCAAGACCGGGAATGATTTCAAGTTGTCAGATTATTGTGTGAGCCTCCTTTTAAGGAAGATATTACTACTTCTGTGTTTGGAAAGTTGATCCTTCTCAACAAGAAAATACGGGTTCTGAAATGAGGCTACGTCATTCATTTGTGATTTAACCACATTAAGATATTTCTAATAGCTTGGAAAAGGTGTTTTCCTGAGTACTGTAATCGCCAAGAATATAATTCAACTAAATCTCTCATAAACACTTGTTATTCTGAAAAAATGTCAGTGATGGAGGAAGTCACATGACACCTCCACTCCTAGGAGTTAAGTAACTAGTCCTTCCCTGACTGATATCAGATGCATACTAGATTATATTAGTTAAAATGTGAACTTTTTTATTTAATGGAGAAATATATTGTCATGACATATGGATTTATTAGAATTATACTGTTTAGTAAAAAATTACGGACTTATTCTGGAAGGAGATGTATTAAAACTGGGATGGCGACCTTAAATATTTACACTATACTTGTGCATTCTTGAAGACAAGATTCTTGGCTTGTCTTAAAAAACAAGCATAATCAGTATTCAGTAGTGCTTATTTCAAAGGAGTTTAGTTTAGCTGTATTGTTGCTTGAGCAGCAGTATTTGTTGTTGGAGGAGGAGGAAAGCTTCTAATGAACTTATGGTTGCATTCTACTTTTCTATACTATTTGTGCTGAGAGTTTTCCCTTCCTGAAGATCTATTTACATATTAGATTTGAATATTCAAAGGTTAGCGTTCTCAGTGCTTATTTGCTGCAAAATGTTACGATAAAATTCCAAAAACTCTTAATGAGGAAAACTTCTACTTTCTATTATGAACCCCTTTATTAAAAGGGTTAAGGAGGTGGAACAGACAATTTAAAATAACATTCTGAATTTTCTTCCTCTGTAGATGATGGAGAGAAACAGCAAAAACGTTACAGGCTTTCATCAAAAACCTCTCCAAAAGAGAGTTCTAAGTTCACTGCATTGCCATTGATAGACCAAGAATCTCTGTCTTACAAAGAAAGATATGTTCCTCCTGAGCTTAGCATCTGGGATTATTTCATTGCAAAGGTAATTTTTTGCTATTATGACTCTTAAATACGTTCCTCACTTCTGGAATGGTAATTTTTGCCTTCTTAGTCATTATTCTGTGTATCAGTTTAAATGTGTGATGGAAGCTGCCTGCTTTTATTTCACAAATTTAGCTTTTTCCAAAATACTGCCCATAGGTATTTTTGAAGCACCTTTCTTAAAAACTGCTGTTAAGAAATTTGTTTTCAGATAATAGTATAAAGAAAAGATATTGATGCTATTTAGATAAATAAGGAAACGTGAGCAGCTTTTTATCATCTATTTCAAATGAGTGAAATGAATGTGTGTACAGGTTGTGTTGCCTTTTGTTTAGTCTGCTGTGGCAGATCTTTGTAGAAGGTTACATAATGGTGTGGAGGTATATGGCACATTTCTATTGTATCAGCCATTTTAGAAAAATAAATATGGAAGCAGTATTTCAGGAGCAGAGATGAAAATACTGAATAACACGGTGGGACATGGGTGGTGGGCTTATAATAAATATCGAACTCTGTAGGCAGTGTTTTCTTATTCTTTGATTCTCTGAGCCCTTGGAATAATTAGAGGGGAAGTGTGTTAGTAATTTTGGCTTCTCTCTGACAAATAACAAGCTTGTCCATCTTGCAAGTAGTTTGATATATCTGACGTGAAAATAAACTAAGTACTGCAAGGCTGTTAATATTTTCATTTTCAGCGTTAGATTTTTGAGTAATGTTAAAAATAGTTAAGCAATGCATACTTCAACTTCTTATTGACCTTTTTCATGAAGTACAAACTCTACATGTTAATAAATTGATGAAGACTAAATTTTTATGCCCTTTTTTATAAAAAGCATTAAACAGATTAAAACTATATGTTGGCTAGAAATACTAAAGGAATACAGTTTAAATTTTTAGCCTTTACTTCCATCACAAAGTAAAGTGGAATATGATTCAGAGGAGAGTCAGGAAAGCGAAGAAGATGATGAAGATATTGATGGAGATGTGTTTGCATCCAATTCACATAATCAAGAGCATTCTAATTCAAATTCATACAGGTAAGCAATTATTTAGAATGCAAGATGTTCTGCAATGGCTAGACTTGCATTTCTGGCTTTTTACTTGATATTTCATGGCAGTGCATTACCTAGACTTAAGGGTTAATTTTTCACAATGATAATTTTATTCATTTTATTAATACATGGTGACTATTGAATTCAAATTATCTATAATAGTCTACAATAATGTTTATAGATTTCAGCAGTTTATAATGAGGATTTAGAGCTCTAAATTTAAATCCTAATTGTGAATAAGTGAGAAAAATTGTTTTCGTATTAGTAAATGACTTACTAGTGCTTTCTTGTTAGTTGGTCACTGATGAGATTGGCAATGGTTCAGCTGGTACTTCACAATTTGAAGATTTTCTACCCCTTGGCTGGACATGATCTTTCAGGTAATAAGCAGCAGAGTTGTCTTTTCATACTTAACTGCATGCATTTAAAATCAGTAATTATGTGTTGAATAATATTTATTTTATGGCTTTATTTTTAGTTAAAATATTCTTAATTTTTCCATGATCTGGAAAGAATTGTTCTGATACAGTTTATCATACAGGTATATTTATGAATTAATGTAGTGAGTGGGTAAAATCAGTGGGCGAGAAGGAATGCTCAGTAGTTAGCAAATTCCCATCCAACCTGACCCTGAGCACTTCCAGGGCATGGGGCATCTACCACTTCTCTGGCAACCTGTTCCAGTGTCTCACCATCCTAAATATAAAAAACTTCTTTCTGATCTACATTTCTAATCTAGATCTATGCTCTTTCAGTTTAAAACCATTACTCTTTGTCGTGTCACTGTGGGCCCTGTTAAAAAGTCTTCCTCCTGCTTTAAGTCCCCTTTAAGTACTGGAAGGCCACAATAAGGTCTTTCCAGAAACTTCTTTTCTCCAGGCCGAACAACCCCAACTCACAAACCCTTTGTAGTCTTTCTGCTTTCTTTCCATCCCTCTGACTGTTTTTGTGGCCCTTCTTTAGACCTCCTCCAACAGGTCTGTGTTTGTCTTGTAATGGGGACCCCAGATATGAGTGTGGTACTCCAAGTGGTGTCTCATGAGGATGAATTAGAGGGAGGAAATCACCTCCCCCGTGCTGCTGGCCACCCTTCTTTTGATGCAGCCCAGGAACCGATTGGCTTTCTGGGCTGGAAGTGCCAGTTTTTCATCTAGTGGTATCTGCAAGTCCTCGTCCACAGGGCTGCTCTCAATCTGTTCCTTGCTCAGTCTGTATTGATACTGGTGATGGCCCTGACTCAGATGCAGGACCTTGCACTTGTCCTTGTTGAACTTCATGAAGTTCGCATGGGCGCATTCCTCAGACTTGTCAAGATCCTTCTGGATGACATCCCTTCTGTCTAGTGAATCACCTGCATGACTCATTTTAGTGTTGTGTGCAAGCTTGCTGAGCTCAATGTCACTGTCTGTCATTTTTACTCATCTCCATTTGGACATTGAGCCTTTGACTGCAACTCTTTGGATGCAGTCATTGTCAATTCTTTATCCATTGGATGGTCCATCCTTCAAATCTGTATTGCTCCAATTTAGAGGTAAGCATGTTGCATGGAATCATGTCAAATGTCGTACAGATATCATAAGATATCAGTTACTTATCCCTTGCCCACCAGCACAGTCAGTCCATGCTAGAGGCCACCAGATTAGTCAGGCACAGTCTGCCCTTTGTCAAGCCATGTTGGTTTGCTCTCATTGTCTGCCTGTTGTCTATATGCCTTTACACAGCTTCCAAGAGAATCTGTTCCATGATAATTAGTTTCTGTCATCATTGGAGAAGTCTGTTCCTGTTTTTAAGCAATGATAGCACAAAGCAGTTCATCTTTTTATAGTTGTCAATATCAGGTTGAGGTTTGAATAAAGCTTACATTTGGAAGTATTTGAAATACGCGTCAGCCTTGAGCTGTGGAATTATTTTCATCACGATTGTAATGGAGAAGGAAGCTTTTTATTATTGTTTATTTTTCTTTCTAGAGCTTCCAGTTAGCTCCCCAATTTGCCATGCAGTTTTGAAAACACTACAGCGCTGGGAACAAGTTCTTCTTCGACGTCTTGAGCTATACGGGGGTCCACCACAACATTATATTTCAGTTCATCCTTCTGAAGATGCTCTAGCTGCTGGTCCTGCACTGCTTCGCCATAAAACTTTACTTGAGCCTTCAAACACTCCATTCAGGTGAGTCTAATTCTTATAAACAGTAATGATAATATCTTTATACGTACCTGCATGTTCAGCCAGGAGAGAGTGCGCAGTTTCTTTAACTGTTGCTTTTTAAAAAGCTGTGGTTGCAGAATCAATAGAAATCCTGTCTTTTTGTGGCAAAATACCTCACAATTGTCACACTTAGTTTTATTAATTTGAGTTGTTTGAAAAGGGACAGCTTAACATGTTATCTGCTGCTTGGCATTATTTTTGATTGTGATGAAAGCAATTCAGGGTTTGATAGTTTTTGGCCTGCCATAAACAGCTATATTTGTCTTCACAAGTTTTGCTTGAGCATACAGTTTCTAGGGATAAGCATAAACAGTTCAAGTCTGATCAATACTATAGTCCTTCCAATTTTGTTACTGAAAAGTCGTGGTTGTTTCAGTGATGTTAATACAGCTGATGATGTGTTCCTAGCAGGAAGTGTCAGACATTCATTGTCCATAAGATAGAAGCACTCATTAGCAATGAACAGAAAACATCCATGTTGTAATGTATGAGGTAGACTAATAAATAACCTGTAAACAGACCTTACTGTTTTGGAATCCCTTGAAGAGATATTTCTCGCTTTGTTCCGTAGGTCGAAGAGTCATCTTGCACTATCTGTGAAGAGGCTCTGGCAGTATTTGGTTAAACAGGAAGAAGTACAGGAAACCTTCATCAGAAACATTTTTACAAAAAAGCGATGCCGAAATGAGGTTGGTGTGATATGTAACATGCACAAAATGTCACAGGTCAATCTATGAGTTTTTATTTATGTTATCTGGCTGGCATGTGTGGATTATATACCACAGCATTTCCTTGTTTGAGTGTTTGTGGCTAATTGTGGTCACTACAGACTGCAGTTAAAAGGAAGATTTTTCCTTTTGTCTTGTCCTTTGAACATGCACTATTATTGATCATGTCTTATATTAGTACAGCCATGTTGCTATGCTGTGTGGAAAGGTATTTCAGAATGTATTAGGTGGGCTTTATATGTTTCCAAGGAGGATCATTGACAGCTTTACACAGCATGGGTTGTATCCTCTTTACTGATAAAATGTCAGTGGAGATCACTTAGTTTCCAAGAAATTCAGCTTTTGAGATGGATAAGATGCTGTTACAGTACAGGATAGGTAAATTGTTGACTTCTATATTGAATGTAGAGTTTTGAATCTGATAATTACTGTTACTAACCTGAAATAGGTATATGCGTGTGTGGAAGTATGCTGTTGTTTTTCAGTTGTTTTGTGTTGGGGTAAACAACAAGGAATTCAAGATTTCCTTGATACCTTGTGTGTTCTGTCTTATATTTATTCTTTGTTCTGTGATTGTTCTTTCCTTGGTGAAGTCTTTAGAGGAGCACAATGAAACCATGAAAAATTCTGTGGTGGAGGAGCCCATCCTCAATAAGGTACACAGTAGTAATGCTCAAATAAATTAGACTTTATATCATTATGAAATATTTCGGTTTTGAAATGATGCTGATCTCTCTTAAACAAATCTTTGCTGACATGGCAAATAAACTTAAGAATTCAGCTTTGCAAGAGGTTGAGTTCAACTATTCTTGATGTAGAGCTTATCAGAAACAAAAGGCATCTTACAAAGCTGGATTAAACAGATAGGTAAGAACAGTGTGTATGTTCAAATTCTGTAGCTATGCCAGGTGAAAAGCTGAGGCTGAGGTTTGTGCAAGTGGCAAATATTCAGTAGTACTGTGGAAACATAATACATACAGAACCTCTAAACATATGAGATGGTTAGAATAGTTGCCTATAAGTGAACGTGGCTAAATAAATTTTAGAGCAATTTATTTGCATGATACTAGATTGCTACTGGAAAGTTTTGCTGAGCCTTAGTTTTAAGATGGTGACAAATGAACCCATGTAACAAATTCATAGCAACTTTTTTGAAAGATTGGTATGAGACATTTAAAAGGTACTGTAGGATGCCTGGAAATGCAAATACTGTGTTCTTCCCACTTTCTTTTATAAAAGTAGGGAAAAGACGGAAATGAGAACACCTTGTGATGACTTTGGGCTACCTTGTTGTTACTAAATATGTGATAAAACACTATTAGCACATAGGTAATGGGAACTACCTGGGGAAAAAATAGTACTAATTTTGTCTGTGTTTGTTCACCACACAACACAGATTGTTTTGTATCTGTTTGTCACTGCAGTTTTGTACAGTTTTACTTACACAAGATCAGCAGAGTATAAGTTTTGTTGTAATTTTAATAAAGGTGTTCTACATTGATTTATAACAGCTACAGACTTTTTTCAGTCTTTGAGATACACTGTTTACAGTTCTTTGACAGCACCATCTTACTATTTTTCAACCAAAATAACATGTTTAAACCTTTTGAAGAGTAGAGAAATAAGAACTTGAAAGGGAGAGGTTGGGAACCAGGAGTTCTGGAATAATTCTTTATGTTTTGAAGAAAATATAAAATTTACATTTGTAATTCAGGTTTCAATTTTTATTTGTCAGTGCCATTTTTGCTGTAAAATTACTTCGTAACTACAGCAGATTGGAGTCTGTAATCACTTTAATACCTGCTTTGCTGAGCTCTTTAATTTTGAATATGAGTACTACAGTGCTGGTAGAGTTTAGAATTTTGTGCATGGCCTGTACGTCGATGCATTTCTAAAATATAAAAAGGTAGATGAGATTCAAATACCCCATTAGATCACGTTAAGAGGGGAAAAAAGAAGGGAAGGGATCATAAAAAGTTTGTGGTACTGGAATGTGCAGGATCCCAGATTCTTTAATTGCAGAGAATGCTGAATAGATAAGCTAACAAAGTTCAAATTTATTTTCTGCTCAGTCTTTTGTACTATTTCATCAATTTCAGTTGTGAAAAGTGTTTGCTTATGTCATGAAAAGACTTAGCAAACTTTTAAGAATGAAAGAGCAAGACTCGGGTTTTTTTATGATTGGCATCCCCGAGTGTATCTATAGCCTTTCTGGTTTTCCACATCTCAAGAAAAACTTGAGAATTAACAGAGTACTGTGTCTTCTGTGATAAATTACACTTTTCTGTATTGCTGGGGTAGCCTCAACATGGCAGTGATAGATTTGCATGTGAAGCAGGTTTTCTGTAATTATTACAGATTATATTTGTTGTATATTCTTGGAATTAAAATCAACAAAAAAAATACATGAAATGTCACGCAATCCAGGTCTTTGTACTTCCAGTGTTTTCAAAATGTTTGCATTTATATATGCTTTAATTTTTAAATACAGATAGAAACAGATTTGGGATACCCTGGAAGCAAGGCAAGAATAATCCATAAAGAATCTGACATTATTACTGCCTTTGCAGTCAATAAGGTGAGTATAAATTAGGTAGCATAACCTAATTGTATTGTACTTCCTGATAGACCCATTGTGAAGGGGTGAGGTCTCCTTTGCTGGCCATCCTGCTACAGCTTGACCTTTTAGTACTCTCCTAAAGCACTTCCTAATTATCTTTTCATACTTAAACAGTTCTACTAAAGTTGTATTTTATTCTACTGTACACTGGATTGAAGGAAGGGAGAGGTGGCCTCTACTTTTCCTTTAAGCTTGTGTGTAGGAGTATTTTTCCTTCTTCTTTGAAGACAGCCAGGGAGTCATCTTTTATTGTCCTGTTCAACCATTTAAGAATTAAGAAGGAGAAGGGAGCTTGGCTGCAGGCATTATGGTATAGTTCCTTTTTTGTTTATCCTCCGAAGAAAGCAAGGAGAAACTAGAGCTGCTTGAGAGAGATAAAGTACAAATAGTGTGTGGTGCTATCCCAGAGGCAAATAAACTTTTAAAAGGGAAATCTTAAGTTAAAATACATAGATTTGTAGACACAAATGTTTCAGCTTTTTAAATAGATTAAGTGTATGTCAGAAACAAGTGTACTATAAATGCAGAAAATCAAAAAAGCACCTTTTTGAGTACCTGCCTTTGTGTGTGTTACTACTTTTCAGGCAAATCGAAACTGCATTGCAATAGCATCAAGTCACGACATACAAGAATTGGATGTTTCTGCTATTTTAGCTACACAAATCTATACCTGGGTTGATGATGATGTGGAAATAGAAAACAAAGGGTATATTTTCTATGTTTCCATTATCACAGCTTGACTATATATATAAAACAGTGTGACAAAGCACGATATTTAATGCTTGGAGTCTAACTTACAATGTTGTTTCATTTATAGGGCTGATGATTTCTTAGTTATACACGCTCGTGATGATCTGGTAAATGTTCAGGGAACCACTCCTTATACTCATAGTAATCCTGGCACACCTATCAATATGCCTTGGCTTGGTAGCACACAAACTGGCAGGGGTGCATCTGTGGTAAGTTACTCGTCAAAAATTAGCCTCAAGTACTCTTACCTGCTTCTCTCCTTTTGTCTGTTCTCTGTTTCTGGTTATGTTTTATGATTTGTTTGTAAGTAAAAGTAGCTTTTCTGTGTAATTGAGGCGAGCTGTAATTTTTGTGATCAACCAATTAACCAAGTTAAAATTCTGCTCAGCATTTAAGATACACCAGCTCAGCCAGCAAAGGTTTTAGTCAAGCCACGTATTTTCTTTACTTAAGACACATTGTTTCAAAATTAAAAAAAATCACGGTTCAGGAAAAAAGTTGCAGCTCAAATTGTTCTTTATGGGATTTAAGCCAAATGCTGTATCTAAAAAGCATATATTAAGGAGATTTCAGGATATAAATTTGTAAAGATTGGGTAGAAATATTTGCTTAGGTATCTTTTATATTAAGCATAATCTTAAGTTTCCTTCTGAGTTCCAGACTAATCGAGTTTTTAAGAATAATACATTTTCTATAAATAATAATATAAGTAATATCTTTTTCTTTTTAAAAGCAAAAGCCTACTTCTGCTCTAGTAAAAAGTACCATTGCAGTCCACTGTATATATTCGCATGAGCCTGTATCATAGAAAGGACAGTGAAAGAACTCCTAAAGCACATTTCACTGGGATGACAGGCTGCAAATGAAATTAATTAAAACTCTGGAAATAGAGCAACTGAAACTTGGGAAAAATGAGGATTCTTGGTTTCATAAGAAAAAAGAGGAGGGCAGAACTGTGGAAATTGGACCAACTACAAACATTCTGCATAGTTTGAATTAAACATTGTGCTGATGTATGACCATTATCTCCAAAGCTGCTGTCAGCTCTGTCTTCTTTGAAGTGTTACACAGCTTTGCCATAACTCTGCTCAGTGGCATTGTTAATATCTCACTTCTGAAGATCATGTTCCAGAGAAGACAATCAGTTTTGTTGTTCTGTGTTTCTGAAATACAGTATAGTGAGGGACATCCAGTAAAGTGTGACTATGTCCACATGAGCGAATTAGCACTTTTTATTACAGAGATGACAGCTACATAAGGGTAGCCCTTACTTTTAGAAATAGATTTTGTTTCTGGAGAGAAGCTCGGCCCTGAGCAAAAATGCTATTAGCTTGTTTTTAATTCAGTATTTATCTTAGTTCCTGTGCAGGATAAATGCTCTCCAATAATGCAAAACTGTTGGTGGGAGATGCTTTGATGGGAGCCACTTAATTGAGCTGAAGTGGTCATACAAGTTGCCCTTATCTCTCAGCGCATCTACACATGTGGAGTTTTCCTGGATAACTGAATGCATTAAGTCTTGTGACTTGGCTGCAGTTTGTGAAATTTAACAGACCATCATGGTGGCAGGATGAAAGAACCATGTGTTAATTCATATTGTAGTTGAGTTTTTAAAATATTTGATGATTACGAAGAGTAAATAAATAATGAGCATTATAAGAACAATAATGTTCACAAATGGAAGTGGGTATTGTGACAATACCTATAGCTCTCCTTTCTATTTAGTCATTACTGATCCTAGTTGCCCATTTTGGAGCTCTTATATCACAATCAGGTCCTTTCTGCAACTCTTCTTCGAATGCCTTTTTCACTTTTTCTCACCTCCATTTTTTATATATATTTGTATATACTCATATATGAATAGAATTCTCTCTGTGTATTTCTCTACAAAGTAACTACGTAATGCATTAATGTAAACTATTCTTAAGTGAGTTTATCTTGTATGTAGAAAAACTTTCTTACCTAAAGATATATAGCTATGCTTGAGTTGAATATGTTTGCTGTTAAATTTTGAACCTAAATGTTGTTTGGCGTACTGTTTAACTGTAGCAGAGTAGAGAACATAACCACAGCACACAAGGACACCAGCCCACTGGGGAGGGGAAAGAAGGTACTAAACGAAGGACAGAGTAAATGAAGCAAGGTGGAGAGATTTCTGAGAGGGAAGTAGTGTCACTGTGGAAGGACTCAAATCTGGAGGAAAAGCAGCTTCACCAAAATCTTCCCATTGCTACCATTTCTTGCTTTGTTCCTTCAGATACTGCTTCTGATCCTTTTTCCATCTCTGCTTTTCCATAATTTGCCACCCATTTAGTAGATACAGTTCACTGTTCTTTAGCATTACTGGCTTTTCAGTCTTGTTGCCATTGCTTCATTTGCATCAATGGAAACTATCTGACTTACAATAGGTATTCACACAGTTAATAAAACATTGTTAGCTCTGAGTTTTTCCTGTTACTCTTCTTCTCTGTTTCCTGTTACGCAGTTTGTTCAGGGTAAGTAAGGAGGATCACCACCAGATCCTTCAGTAAAGTGTGTTCACACAGTGCTTGAAGGGGGTGTTTATAAGAGACCACTGAAGTAAATGGTACGTTCTCTCAGCTTTGAAACTCAGGTAATGTTCAACGGCTTGTCTTCCAATATTCACCAGTTAAATCACTGGTGGTTCAGATTTTATGCCTTTTTATTCCTCAGTCTTAGCATATGTGAGGCCCAGAGCACCCAGCTCTCCCAGAAAGCACTGTTCTAGCCATCAACTGTTGTTAAGGGGAAACTGAAGGCTAGCGATATCAAACATCAATTACATTGGTAATGGAAGTATTTGGATTTGGAAATGATACTTGGTGTCTAAATCAGAGACACTGCAACAGAGATTTATGTTAGCATAGTGTGTCAAAGGCATGTTTCTTTGAGCTTGCATTTTTGCAAAGCATAATTTAGAAATCATGATGCATGCTTGTCTGTTCAATGAAGTAAGTTGATTTCCGTTGCCTTCTGGGTAGAAGCGGATAGCTGTAAAACTTAACTCAGCCCTTCATTTTGGTGAAGAAATGCAATGAGCCTGAATAATTGTACTTTAACTTACACGCAGAGATAAATTGTAAGTTTAAAGAGCAAGGCCTTGCAATTATTTGCTGATTAATATGTGCATCAATGTTTCAAGAATATCATCCTCAGTTGTTTTGTCCTAGATCTTCTAATGTATGTATTGTTTTATTTTACCAAACAGTTGATCTCTTTTTCTTGTCATTTAAAGTACTCAAAAAAAAAAAAAGAAAAAGTTTCTGAAGATATTATTCTTTTATCTTCAGGAAAGTGTCTTGAAATGAACTTTGGTAACCAAGAGGCGTAAGGCTTTCTCTTCAACAAATAACAAAGCTTTGAGAATTGAAAGATCTAGATCTGCTATCAGAGTGTAATCAAGAGGATTGCAGTTAATCTACTAATCCAAACCCTAGGAAACTTTAGCAAGAAAATCAGTCATTTCCCTTCCAAGTGTTCTTCTCTTTTGTTTGCAAACTGAAAATTTGGAGAACATTGCATTTTAGCTCTTTGGATCGTATTTAGTAATACGAAGAAAGTAAAAATTAGTTCCTCATACTTGCTTCCAGTTTACACCCTGCTATGATTGAAGGCCAGGGGAGAAGGTCATAGTTAAACTACTTGATTCATTAACTGTTATTTTAGTGACAAAGCAGTGGCAAAATACTACACAAAATTAGAGCAGCTGAAAGTCAAGTCATGATTTGACTCAGTGGTCTCAGAAGTCTTTTCCAACTCAAATGTTTCTATGAAAGTAGTTCAATGCCAGCTTGCTACTGATCTGCAGTAAGTGGTAAGATGGTATGTTGAAAGTGAGTGCTCTGGGGACAAATTTTGTTTGTGTTGTCATTTGAACACCTCACACAAAAATAAACTTAGGCCCTCTTCTCTCAACATTGAGCTAAATACATATGTGAGCAAACTGGATCCCAACAGTTCTGTGAGCAAAAACAGGCCTCAGAGCAGCCAGACACTTTTGAGGAGAACTAATAGGAAATAAAAGAATGATTCTGTGAGCAAAAACAGGCCTCAGAGCAGCCAGACACTTTTGAGGAGAACTAAAAGGAAATAAAAGAATGAAAACTTTAACTTTGATGTACATCAATAGAAAGCAAAGAAGGGAAAGAAACATGCAAGGAAAATGCAGATGCGTTTCCCTGATAAGAAATCCCTACCGTTTCTTTCCAGTTGTGAGCTGGATCGTTTAATCAGATGGAATTTTTATCTTAATTGTCTAATGTCTCCAATGCTTTTCATATATTGAACTTCTCCCACTTAGGAATTAATCAACTATGAAAAAAAGCATCCTTTTTTCTGTACTTGGCTCAAAGCAAAGTTTGGAATTTAGGAACAAAAGCACTAGTGAACTTCTATTGCATCTGTATTGCAAAATTATAAATGCTTTTGAAGGATTTTTTTATTTACCAGTTACTAGGTATATTGCTTATTCTGGATGGCCACAAATAATCACTTTTCAATCAATGATTATAAATTAACTAGACTTGAAAATAAATATATTCCTTCCTATTTTTTACGTCTGTTAAAGTCTGTTTACCTCTTTCTTTACATGCTTCTGCCTCTCTCTTGCTTATCTTACAATATTCAGGAATATTCCAATAAATTTAATGGAGTCAGAAAGGAATTGGCAAGAAAAGAGGTAAGACTGCAGTCTAAGGAGTGTTTTTATTTGGATCCATAAATCTATGAAGCAAAATTTAATATTTACCTTGATGTGTAAAACCACAAAAGTATTAATATCTGCACTAGTCATGGACGAAACTGACTTCTGTCTGAATTTTTTAACCCAGTATATGCTTTCAGTCAGAATTTTGATAGGAAACAACTCTCTGTGACCACTAATTATTCTGAGTAACTTCTTGTTTAATAGTATTGTTTTAATTACTTTCTTTTGTTTTGTATATTGAACAGATGCTCAAGAAGGCTATTAATAACGTCAGAAGAATGGCTTCTCATCCAACGTTACCATATTGTAAGTTCAGTTTTGTTAAAAAAAAAAGAGAAAAGCTATCTGAAGATTATGTATTTACTTACTGGCCCTCTTAGTATGCTGGTATTTTGTGATAATACAGGAATGTATTCTATATTTTCAAAGTTGCTTGTAAAGCCCTATTTTACTGAAACAATTTTTCATTTAAAAAAGTAGTATTGGGGGATATAGAATAGCCTTTAGATATAGTGATTTTTTTTTATAGCAAAAAGTACTGGATTACTGTTTTCTTTGTGACTTGGATGAAAGATAATAGGGAAAAAATACATTATCTCCAAGTAAGTAGCTTCATATTTCAGTACAATCTAAATACAGTTCTTAAATAATGAGTAAGTACAGTTCAATAAGCATAACATTTGAATAGCATGGGTTTAAGTATCAGTGGTACTCACTACTCCTATAGTATGCCAGGTACTGTGGCACATGTTGTGGCACTGGGCATTTTGAGGATGTTGTGAGCTGGTGTAAGATTTCTTAAAATTCTGGAAGCAACCTGCCTGCTACACTACTTGTGTAAAGTCATGTAAAAATATTTTCTGTTGCAGACCTGACAGGTGCTCAAGATGGTAGCGTAAGGATGTTTGAATGGGGTCATGCACAACAAATCACGTGTTTTCGGTCAGGTGGCAACGCAAGGGTAACTCGAATGAGATTCAGTTACCAAGGAAATAAGGTAACTGACACAGCACTTCAGTACTTACCCTCTTCTTTTCTGCCCACTCCAATATAATTGTAAATTTGCAGAAATACCACATTCTGCAAATCTGAAGTAGTTCTTTCTGAATTGTGGATATTTCTCTGTAATATACATATGTATTTACAATTAATATATCTCTCTTTTTCAGTTCGGAATTGTTGATGCTGATGGATATGTAAGTTTGTATCAAACAAATTGGAAATCTTGCCCACTTACTGGAACTTCACCTAAACCATATTTGGTAAGCTGAGGACTAAATTTGCTTCCCCAAACCTGTGTTGTGCTCTTTTATTTCCTTCCCTCTTTAGAAGAGTTACAACAGGGCAGGGATTGTGCTGATAACCAGTATTAATGAAGATGTAATAATATATTGCCATCCTGTGATCTGTATAGCAGACAGGTTCTTAAGTTGTAATCATACTTACTGAGTTGGAGAGTAGAAAATGCAATGTTAGATCTGAAGTTACTTCAGTGTTCTTTAAAGAACTTGTCAATAATTGTTAATTGTCAACAATGCAGGATGGGAAAGCATACTTTCACAGAAAATTAAGAGTATCAGAAGGCATACACATACCTTTATATCCTATGTTCTTTGAATTGTTTTTGAAACAGCTTACCTTCTCAAGGAAAGTTAAAATTCCGTGCTTACGCAAAATCTTGTTTCTTTTCTAATTAATAATTTCTGAACTGCAATTTTTCAGACGTGGCAGTGTCATAACAAAACAGCCAATGACTTTGTTTTCATCAGTTCATCATCTCTGATAGCCACAGCAGGATCGTCTTCTGACAACAGGTAAGAACTGCTGTGATACTGAATAAGAATAAGGAGTTGTCATGTTTTTTCCCCTTCCCTTCCTGCCTCTCTTTTTTTTTTTTTTGATGTTTCTCCTTAAACAGTTTAAAAGTGTACTTCTTCTGTCTGTCTTTGTTGTGGAAGGGAGGGAGAAGTGATGTCTGCAGCTAATTTCCATGTCCTTGTTAAAATATGTTCCATAGAGAAGCACAAATCCTCTGTTCACATTCTGTTTGAGGAGGTGGAGAGGGAGGTGCTGATCTCTTCTTCCTGGGACAAGATGCGTAGGAATAATGCAGAGTTGTGTCAGGGGAGGTTCACGCTTGATATTAGGAATCATTTTATTACTGAGAGGGTGGTCAAACACTGGAACAGGCTCTTTAGAGAGGTGGTAAATGTCTTCTGGTATCTTAAAGGCACTCAGTCATTGCCCTTAATAATATTCTTTAATTTTTGGTCATCTCTGAATTGCTCAGGCATTTGGACTAGATGATCACTGTAGGTCCCTTCCAACTGAACTACTTTGTTCTATGCTATTCATATGAGCCTGTCTTAAATTATTTTTATAGGCACAGGGACTTGTGCATAGCTCCTTATTTCACACTTCCTTAAGTAAGTTTTGATGAAGAAATAGCAGAACTTGCCAACATTCATTTGAATTCAGCTACAAAAGGCTGTAATCTCAATGTGAATCCTTTATGAGAATAACTAGTCACAGGATGATTGTGTAGAGGGCACGTTCTTGAAGTACAAGTATAACCATGGAAGTAATTCTGGGTCTGCTCGAAAGTGATCACTGAAAGTGTGTTCACAGTGCTTTTTTTGCCTGAAGCAATATTTTTGTTAGGTGACTTTTCAAGTGTTCAAAACACTTCGGAACATTTGTTGTAGAATTAAAGCATGGCTTTTTTTTTTTACAGAAATATTTGTCTTTGGGATACTTTGGTTTCACCTACAAATAGCTTGGTGCATGGTAAGTAAAATACAACCAGCAAAATATCTGATCACAGTAAAATGTATATATATTTCTGTGTCTTTTCTTATGGAAAATTTATTGCAGGAAGTAATTTTAATAGTAGCAGGAAAATACCTTTCAGTGCCCTGTGTGAGTGCACCAGCAGGAATGCAAAAGCAGATTATTGAGAAACGTAATATTGCTTTCATGGACATGATTACCTTCCTTTACAAACTTGTATCTTTGCACCACAAGTGCAACATCTGACAGCCAGGCATCTGTAATTTCTGTTCTGTTTTTGAAGATTCTGAGCAACTTCTGCTTGTAGTGACCAGCATGTTGAGAAGACGCATTCAAATGTGAAAAGCATCAAATCTAATTTAAACTAACTAGTGGAAACTTAGAAGATATTTGGGCGAGTAATTCAGGATATTTCCTATGGGAAACATATGCCTTAAAATAAACATTAGACAGTTTGAAAAGAATCTGTTTCTGGACAAGTTTCTATTACACAGGAATAGAAAGAAAAATATAATTTTTTTATACAGATTGTAACTGTTTAATTTGAGAATACTGCAACTTCAGGATGCCTGGTGTGAACTTGGGCTTAGATATATATGGTACTGCAATAAATGGACTGATTGTTGTCAGTTGGGTTACGGCATTAAAGTCACTTTTGCTACTATCTTGAACCATTAGAGGTTGATGGAAAATTAAAGTTAGTACTGTGAAATTGAAGTCGATTCTGTGTGTTTATTTAAATTACTTTGCTTTGGCTTACAGCTTTTATCTGTCATGATAGTGGAGCAACTGTGCTAGCATATGCTCCAAAGCATCAGCTGTTAATATCTGGAGGCAGAAAAGGCTTTACGTGCATAATTGATCTTCGTCAGAAACAACAGCAACAGTTACTCCAGAGTCATGATTCTCCAGTCAAAGCAATTGCTGTTGATCCTACGGAAGAGTATTTTGTCACAGGATCTGCTGAAGGCAACATAAAGGTATTAATGAGGGAGAGGGAGCAGAGAGATTAAGATGGTGATGATCTTGCAGAGGTGTGGTATAATCAGATATGTCACATGCTCTGCATTTGTTCTTAACCCAGACTTTCACATTTACTAATTTAATTCTGAAATCAGTCTTACCTTGCAGTCCTCTATTTCATTAGTCCCTTATTATAAAAAATTAATATTAACGTTCTATAACTGTGTCATTGCAAATCACCATGTATCTCTTCTTTTACAGTTAGTAACAGAAAGATGAATGCAAAATGTAGTTCCAGTTTCTCCATACTCATTATTGGTGAATTTTAAGGTCATGGTAATTATCATTATAAGAGATTGATGTTTTGATCCTTTTTCAGGTATGGAGTCTGTCTACATTCAGTCTTCTTCACACTTTTGTCAATGAGCATGCTCGACAGTCTCTCTTCAGAAACATTGGGACAGGAGTCATGCAAATTGAGACAGGACCAGCAAATCACATATTCTCCTGTGGTGCTGATGGAACAGTAAAAATGAGAATCTTGCCTGATAGGTTCAGCCCTTTAAATGATGTGTTAAAAAATGATGTGAAATTTCTGATCTAGTATTTTTCTTAGAACCATGTATAACATTCCCCTTCTGCCATCCCTGAAGATAGTTTTCTCGGAACTAGCCAACAAAGCAGATACACAATTGATAGCTTGTGCCACAAAGATGCCTTTTTTTTTTCTGTGCCCTCATATTTATTACCTGGAGCTTTTAGTCCCTATTGCACTGATGCCTTAAAGATTAACAAGGTCCTTCAGATTTTGATCATTGCCTAAAATAAAAGCTATACATGAATCTGAATTATATACTTATAATATTATTAACATGTTGCTGAAGTGGTTTACTCTTCCTTTTGAGGTAGTTACACTCCCATCTGGAGTCTGCCATCTGGGCATGGCCTCTGCTTATATTCAACACCTGGACGCCTTCAAAAAGCAGGTCTGTCCAGATGGAAACCTTAGATAATGTTACTCTTTCACTGTGGCAACCATAACTGTCTCTCTTCTCAATCTTAGTCAGTCAACAATAAAAATTTATACCTACGTGTAGAAGAGAAACAAAGCCTGTATGAATAGATACTTCTGGCCGTGCAAGCATTCATATAGCGAGCCACTGTCTTGTCTCCATTCCTGGAATCCAGGCTGTTTACCTCTCTAACTTGCCTGATCTTCCTCTGACCTAGGGTATAAGAAACTGAAGGATGTTGTGTAACTTTTCTTCTGTTCTATAGCTTGAATCATTGCCATCTGGATGGCAGGCTTACCTTTTCAAAAGAAATATATTTTTAACCCTGAACACTCCCTTTACAAAAATATGTAAATATTAACGGATATCTTCCTAGTAAAATAGTCAAGATTGTGTGAAGTTTTAGTCTTGATCAAAAAGATACAGGAAGATATAGCTTTAGGATATGGCACTAGAATTTCTTCAAAGATTATTTATTTACATGTCTGTAGAGGAAGAAAACCTAATTTATTTTTTCATTTTTTCCTGTAAAACTTTTATTTAGCCCAAAGATATTCAGTTCATTCTTAGCACTTATGTTCTTGTTTGTCAGCTTCTTAAAGTACTTTAAAAATGGAATAAGTTCAACAGCAAAGTACTTCAATACTGTCAATCTTTGTATGTATGTTTACATCTGGTGTAAAATGAAAGAAAAATTTTGAGAAGAACAGATGGATTTTTTTTTGCCAAAATATTAAACTGCATAACTTAAATGTTTGACCAAATTATTAATGCACAAAGCCTTTCCTTTTTTTAGTGAGCTAAAAAATGTTTTGGTTTACCTTTCCTGACTTAAGAGCTTAACAAAGGTTTAATTTTTAAATTAGATGTGAGGCTGGATTACTTGAATGCCAATGGTGTACTTTTTGCTAAAAGATATTTTGTGAAATATAGCACCAAGATATTAACTGTAGAATAAACTTGTCAAATTAGGAACTATGGGGATAAATAAAGCATAGCAGAAATGAAGGGCTTGTAAAATGAACTTTGTAACATTCTCAGGATGCTTTTATCTTAAGAATATAAAAAATGTTTAAAAAGATTTTGTAAAATGTATTAAGGTCATTTTAAATGTATGTTTCGCAAGTTGCAGTGCAAACACTATGAAGGTTTTAATGCACAAAACCTGAATTTTCAAATTGTGCAATAAAAAGAATGTGAATATTTTGCCATGAAGAAACATGACAGCATTTCAAAGTAGTACAGCTGTTCAGTGATTCAGTTATAATTGTTCTTCCACAACCTCTATAGATTGAAATCAAAATTGATATCAAAACAGTTTAAGTACAGTGATGGACCAGAAAAGTGACTGACTAAAAGTGACACCACCTTACGAAACAGACTTGTCCTATGCATATGTGGTATCTGCTCAGTGGCTGAGTTTCTAATATTCCTTATTCTTACGAAAGAAGGAAGACAGTGCAGTTTACAGGAGCACACTCCTCAAGAATAAACTGAAACCGTGACTTTGTAGCTGCTTATATTACATGCATTAGTCTTATGCACCCATGGAATTAACAAAGTTACATTTAGAAAAGGAGAATGTGCAAGAGTCATGGCAACATTATATAATGATGTTCTTGTTGTTTTGTCCTTAAATATTTATATTTCATTAGCTTTAATTTTTCAAGCTCAGTTTATTGTACTCACAATCACAAAAAAAAGCTGTCTTACCATCTGCAAACTGAGCGGATTTTAAATGTAATTTGCCAAGACATACAATGTTGTCATTTTCTGAGTAGAGCTGCACTATGAATAGTCTGGCAAATTTATGCTTATACCAGAGAAGTACTGACTGTGAGCAGGCATTTTCAATAGTATTTAGAGTTACCATAAGCAATGTATTTGCCACACCTTCATAATCTTCCCAATAAATCCTGCAGAAACTCAACCTTCTAGAATTCCATGTTGCTGCTACTTCATTTACAAGTCAGTTCTTTGCTTGTATAATGTCCATTGATGTTTAACTGTTATTGCAAGTCAAATTATCAGGAGCTTTCTTGTAATGATGGAATCAAAATGAGTTAACTTCTGTTGTATCTGAAACTTTTAAAGGGACACTCTCAACTTTAAATCTGGTAACTGGGGGAGAACTGAACTCAACTCTTGCAGCTGTTGCCCTTAACTTCCACTTGGCTATTGTTCTCCAGCAATTAATGCTTTCTCCCTGTTGGTATGCAGGTGACTCAAACAGAAGGGTAATAGCAGCTACCCAGAGTTCTGTGCTTGAAGTAGCCACGTGCACAAACTGAACTTAAAATTTGCACTTACCAGTGCTTAATCCACAATAATTCCCTACAGACAAAGTAACTTAACTTGTGGTTGATAATGTCCCTTTTAAATATCATAGACTAGCAGTTGTGACTCGTGTTTGTCTATATAGCGATACCTAATGTTATCAGAGTTTGTCATTCTTGTGTTGCTAATTGATTCAGTTACCTCAACTGGATGTATGATCCAATTTCTTTACTATTACTTTAGTAACTTGTGAGAGTTAAAACTCTGGCCATCTTGGTACTTAAACTGGCTTGCTTGTGTGACTTTTAACCAGAAGATTCTCAGCTGACAGCTGATGATGCAGGATGTTTATGGAGAAAGATGGTGAGTGGAACAGATACAGATTTTATACTACATTGCTGTGGCACAAGGTGAGCTTATAACTTGTTCTACTGTGTTTTAGGAGCCTCTCTACGAGTGACAGGGGAAATACTGTTGAGATACCATACATTAGGTACTACTCCCTTCCTCTTAAGAGCACCCAGTGTTAGTTTAGTTGCAATAGGTATGAAAAAAATGAAAGAGTGAGTAAAAGGAGATAAGCTTGGAGACAGTATGTTCTCCAAGGTAATTTTTTTTCAAATGTTTATTTTTACTAAAAATAGCAAAACCACCTCTAATGGCAGGTTCAGCACACTGATCAAACTACTTTCTATAAAATAAAGATATTGATTTACCAAGTTTCTTGGTGTATCTTATTCCTCCCTATTTTTAACTCTAAATTATGCATGGTTTTAGTCTATCCTTTATTTTTTTAAATGCCTTAGCTTTTCATACCTCAGCTTTCCTTATATTAGCTTTTTGAAGTTATGTGGGGCACTGTGTGGGTTGGTTTTTATTTTTAATTCAAAACACCAGTTATAATCAGTTCCCAGCCCCATCTCTGTGGGACGAGGCTGATGTGGTCATGGTTCATTTTGTCACTTTCCGAAACAACTCACTTCTTAAAGTCTGGTATATTTTTAAAGCCCTTTGTCTGTTTTAATTTCATCTTGGAGGCCTGTGAAGATCTTGGGCATCTCTCTAATTCTCCCACATCTCGAGGAGATAGAGAGGTGACTGCCCCTGCTCTAGTTGTGCACTGGGCAGCAAGCTGTTATGAAGGACTACGAAGATGATCCAAGGGCTGGAGCACCTCTGCTATGAGGACAGGCTGAGAGCTGGGGTTATTCAGTCTGGAGAAGAGGAGGCTCTGGGAAGACCTTATTGCAGCCTTCCAGCACCTGAAGGGGCTACAGGAAAGCTGGGGAGGGACTTTCTAGAGGGCTTGTAGTAAGAGAATGAGGGGCAGTGACTTTAAACTGGAAGGGGGAAGGTATAGATTAGACAGTAGGAAGAAATTTTTCACAATGAGGGTGGTGAGGCCCTGGCCCTGGTTGCCCAGGGAAGCTGTGGATGCCCTGTGGATGAGGCCTTGAGCAGCCTGGTCTGGTGGGAGGTATCCATAGCCATGGGGGGGTGGAAGTGGGTGATCCTTAAAGCCCTTTCCAACACAAACCATTCAACGATTCAATGCTATCACTATTATTTCTTTAGTGAAAGGGTGGTGCAGACATTGGGATGAGCTGCCCAGCGGCAGTGGTGTAGTCCCTGTCTCTGGAGGTATTCAGAAAGCACGTAGGTGTTGCAGTGTGGGTTATGGTTTGGTAGGCACAGTGGTGCTGGGCTGGCGGTTGGACAGGATCAGCACAGAGGTCTTTGCCAGCCTTAGTTATTCCATTATTCTGTACAGCTCATTGAGACGAAATCTTGGCGCTTTAACCGCGCTGCCCTGTGACCTCACTCTATCCCTGCGGACCAATGTCTTCACCGAAAGTGTTCCCGGGCCCTGGCAGAAGCTGCCCCGGGAGGTGGTGGTGTCAGTCCCATCCCTGGAGGTGTTTAAAAGAGGGGCAGATGAGGTGCTCGGGGGCCTGGGTTAGCAGTGGGCAGGTGCGGTTGGACTCGATGGTCTCAAAGCTCCCGCATTCCCTGTCCCCTCCCCCTTCCCTTGCCTCTCTCCCCCCGCCCCGCGCCGGGAGGAGCCGCCCCGGCCCCGCCCAGCGGGGGACACAGCTCCGGTACAGCCGCTCCCGCCTGCCCGCCCGCAGCGCCGCTCCCGCCTCCGCCCGAGTGCCGCCGCTCCCGGGCGCGGGGTCCCGCTCCCGTCTCTCTCGCCTCCAGCCGCCGTCCCGAAGCCGCACAGTAAGTACCAGGTCCCGTTCCCGTCTCCAGAGTCTGCCGCCGGGGTCCTGCTCCCGCTACTCCCACCGCTCCCGCCCTCTCCTGTATCCCGCCTCCGTCCCGAACCCGCACTGTAAGTGCTGTTGCTCCTCGCTGCGGGGTCCCGCTCCCGCATCCAGTCTCAGACCCCGGAATCCGGTTCCCACATTCAAGCCTCTGCCCCCGGGATCCCGCTCCCGCATCCAGCCTCTGTCGCCGGGATCCCGCACCCATATCCAGCTTCAGCCCCCGGGATCCGGCTCTCACATCCAGTGTCTGTCCCCGGGATACCTCTCCTCCCGCAGCCTCCTCGCCGTGGGGACCCCGTTCGGCGCTGGGAAGCAGTGGTGGAATCCCAGAGCCTGCCTGGAGTTACTCAAGTTTTAGGCGTCGGGGCGCATTGGCGTCACTCCCAAACCCCAGATTTCCAGGAGGAAGCTGCCCAGAAAGCACTCACTTGGAGAGTTTGTTCAAGCAAAAATGTATTGAGGTGGAAGCTGTGCGTGGGTTTATGTTAAGGGAGCCCTAACTGCTTGCCTTCCCTCTGTCATTCTTTCCCGCACAGCAGGGCAGTTTACTCCCTTTTTTTTCCCTATTTCCCGAGTGATCCGGCATCCTTGTCAAGGTGGGATGCACGATGCATGAAATACGTCTGTCACTACTGGGCAAAGGCAGTGAGCGTGATAACACAGCTGAATTCTGCATGGGTTTGTAAAAGATAAACTTCGCTGAGATTGAGTTTGGTCTTGAAATACCACTACCAGAAATTCTACCCATAAAATGAATTTGTATCATACGTTGAGAGACTGTGGTTTGGTGTGGGCTTTTCATTTTTAGAAATCTGGATGGTCAGACTTTCCGTGCTGGAGGTCTGTGTGTCTCTAGAGGTGGATATTTTGCTTGTGACTGGTAAAGCAAAATGTGGTCTGAGTGATGCTTTGCTCTGTGCGTGCCATGTTTCAGCTATGCTCCTCTGGAAATTATTTCACATAAATTACTAGTGAAACTGCTCGTTTTACAAACTGCCCGCTAAAAACTTCTCCAAGCAGTCAGATAGGGCAGATGAGGAGCTGCCGGATGCACAGCTCTCCTGATCTCATTGCCTCTATTTAGGAAATTTGGTTTGAAAAAAGCACTGATAGTGGAGCCTAGTGCTTGCAACCTTTGCTACAGCAGATTGGTCTTTTGATTGCCACAGACCACAGGTCTGGTGAGAAAGGCATCGCTGGTCTGAGCCTCATCACTTGTAGTCATCACTGTGAAATGCAGGGCTACAGTTTTTCACTGGCAGACCCAAGGCAGGTATGGCCAGGACAGCACAGGTCAGGCTGTCTGAAGGGCCTCGACCAAGTTCTGATCCTCTACAATGTTCCCGTGGTGGGAAACACATTACATTAATTGATGTTGTTTATAAACACAGGGAATGTGTTTAAAACATAGTTAACACATTAAAAAAAAACAGAGAACGTGTTTAAAAGCATAGTTGACAACCCTGTGTTGCTTATTAACTGTTCAATTTAAAGGCTTGAGGTTGGAATCTCGATTTCTTTGTGGTGGAAGTTTCTGAGTATTATGTCTACCTTGCAGTGATTGACGAGCATTTTAGTCAACTTTGGAGACAATGCAAGCCTGAGCTTTTGTAACTTGAAATTAGGCTGAATGCATTCCCTTCCTCATTATGCTATTTACATTATTTGCATGCATTCATAGTAAAAAAAGTAACGTCAGGTGTTTGCAGACCTCTTGAGTTTCAACATAAATAAACAAGCACATGATCCATGTACTGCACATTCCGTGAACAGGATACGCTTTTACCTCTCCTCATTTAAAAAAGGATAGTATAGAGGAGAAAAAAAAACATCCTCAAGGGAATGGGAAGGATGCTTCTCAGGGCTTCATCCCAAAAGTCTTATGTCCTGAGAGGTGGAAATCACCTGCTTTTTGTCAATTAAACCAGTTAAAATTTACCTAAGGCTCTAAAGAGGAATTGCTAAGAAAAAAAAATCCAGAGGGGAACAGTTTTGCAGTGGAAGGAGGTCCAAAGCCTTCATTTGGAAAACAAAATTTGGTGAACCTGGTACGTGCTTAGAAGCAGGAAGAAGAAACTAAAGTGTTCTAGTACATTTACATACTTATTTTTATTTAATCTGGAAGCAAATTTTACACGGAATATTATCAAATTTGTGGCACAAGCGTTTGCAGGAGCACAGAACACTTGCGGAGGGAAGTCACTCGCTGTTTGCCCTGACACATTAGTAACTAATGTGCCTGATCTGACCAGACCTCTATTTTAATGTACTCAGTGGTTTGCTTTGCCTGTACTGAGTTTTCTTTAAATAGCTGCTCGTAGGTAAAGGATAATAACTACTGCTTCAAGTGGCTGAGAAGATAGTTGAATGGTTCAGAAATCTTAACTTTGGACAAGCTCTTGTTTCAGTTCATCAAGATGATCCCTTCAAGCGATGGATAGTGAAAGCCTAATAATCTTTAAAGCAGATAATGTGATCTTAGAGATTATTTTTATACAAATAACAAAAGTTCTGAATACTAAAGTATGGTATGTAAACAGCTAGTTCGAGGTAAATTATTTATTATGAATTTTCTTCCACATTGCAGATGTTTACCCTTGAATTTACCTAGGCCTGTCATGGCTAGAATTTCCTTTTAATTCCTCTGTTAGTTTTTATACACACACAACAAAAAGATAAAAAGAGAAAAAAAAGTTACCAAGTGGTATTGGTTATGATCTTAACATTGGACAGATCCACTTAAATTACATGCCTGATTTAAATATTTGATAGTATGTTTTCCACAGTTTTTACTGTGTATATTACCTCATAGCAGCTTTGACTACTGTCTGGGTAAACTTGGTTTATAGCATTTGAACCGTACTTTGCTTCCTTTATTTTTTCTTTCTTTGTTTCCCTCCCCCCCGTCCTTTCTAGTTACATCTCTTGCCTTTTCTTGTATTTTCCCACCTGTAGGTAGATTATTCAACTGTTTCATATCCCCCTACTGACATATTTCTTATGTCATGTTTAAGTTGAGTTTTGTACATCAGATTGATCTGATGAACAAAACAAAATTTCGCTGAGAAGTAAGTATATAGGAAGGATTTTCTCAGAGGGAAGATACAGCTTGTATGCAATGTATCTTGAACAAGTGTCAAAACATATTCCAGTGATATGTGTCATGATTTAACAAATTCTAGTATTCTTGTCTGTTGTTTGGAATATCAATACACAGAATGCGTATCCGAGAACTGATGATTTAATTGCAAAGTAACTTAGGGACTTTTTAGGGTTTGTTTGGGGGTTTTTGTGTCTGTAAGTTCACAGCCATGAGCAACTATGTTGTCGTTTCATCTGTAATATGTTTGCAATACTTTTCAACTGTGATGTAGTGGAAAATCTAGTCCTCTTTATTTGAGACTGGTTTCATAATCAAAGAAAGTGAGTATGGCTTGAAATCAGTTATGGAGCCTTTTTTCCCTTACGCCTCCAGCATGTTCAGATCATAAGATCCCGAATGAATGTTTTGTGTGGTCAAGTAGAAGTTAAGATGGCATTTTGTCAGTTAAGAGAGCAAGCGAGCAAGAAGTTTCACTCAGCGTTTTGAAGCTCTCTCTCTTGAGTAATGCTTTGCTCAAAGCAGAATTTCCTTTGTAACTTGAAAACAGACTGACCGTGCCCCCTCTGAGAAGTGTGAGCTCCATGCCCTGAGACTGAGGGATGTAATCTGCAGAGCAGTCGCACATACCCATTTCATTAGCATCTCTGACAAGTCTCTGAGAAGGGGAAGAGTGCAGAATATGTGATTTAAATTAGAAGCTGATAATTATGTGCTTCATGTGCTGTTTTCTGAACTTGACTTTGTCACTTGGAACCATAACATCACTTCTTTATTTTACTTTGTTTCCCTGTGGTGGTTCCCAGAATCTGTGCAGCAGCCTTGAATTTACTAAGGCAGGTGTGTGAAATGGAGTAACAAACAAAGTACATACCCTTCAAATGATGCAAGTTAAAGCTGCCCCTTAATGTCTAGTCTGTCTTTGTTTATAATCCAGGGTGGTGAAAAGTGTCTCAGCTCTTGAGCAAATCTTACAGGGACTTCAGAGGTGTTACATGACTTTTAAATGATAAAATCATTAGTTAGCATTTCTAAGTTAATAAGAGGTGTGTTGAGGATTAAGTGCAGAAGCTATCAGTACCAAAATTCGCATTTCTTTCAATACTTTCTCATTAACTAAAAGCTTATCTCCTAATAGGTGAATTTTAGTGTTAAATATGCCTGACTTAATCTAAAATCTCATTTTTCTTCCAGAAATAGGATTGGGTATTTTTAAATACCTAGTTTTGAAGTTAAATTTTTATTACAGGAGCAACAAAAGTAGATATTTTATACGCCCAGCATTTTGTTTAATTTATGGGAAATGAAGTGAAGAATACAGTAGGATTATCCTCTGAAATCAGGGTGGGTGCAGTCGTTACTAATTTCAGTTATTTGAGTACATGTCTGACTGTGGCTGATAGTTTTTAAATCATCTGGAGGAGATGTGTGTGAGCAGTGGGCTGAGCTCTGCATCCGCAGCAGAGTATTTGGATGTTTCCTGTTCATGTCTGGGGGCCCCAGAATTCAGAATGAACTGGTGGGAATGGTGTTTGGCATATGAATTTGGTATTTATTACTTGTTTCAATAGCAAAATTTTTATTGTGTAGTGTCCCTAAACATTTGATTCCTCAACAAATGGCTTAATTTTTGCTTTACTCTCACAACTTTATGGGAGCAAGTGTGCATGCTGTGGCCTTGCTAAAGAGCTGGTCTTGAGAGTGATTCAGGAGATGGGAGAGCAAAGCAAGCTGTTGTAAACAAATGTGGCTGATGTTCGATCATCGAAGATTTTACATTCTTACTTTCTTTTAATGTCTTTACCTGATATTTATAGCTTAACTTTTTGCTCATCAAATATTTTTATAGAGTTGTTTTTTTCTTTTTTTAGTGCTTTGTCTGCAAAGGTTGCTGAGTTACATGTATTCAGGATTGGCTGTCCTAAGTAGCTGAGCTGAAGAAAACCACTTAACTGTAGTCCATGTTATTCCTTTGTGGAGCAAATATGTATAAAATCGTGGAATAGATTAAACTGTAAGATACTGAGTAGTGGGAAAATAAGCTTTAAACTGAGAAAGCATACCTGCATGTGCTTATCTTCCAAGCGCAAGATACAAACATACTCAAACACCTAATTTGTGAAGGAAATAAGAAACTCTGGTTAATGGTAACTGATTTTGAAGCATGTCCTTTCCAACACATCTGTTGCACAGGTAATGTCGTAAAATTGACTGTCTTCAAAGGCATTTTAATAATAAGTGATCCACGATAGTAAAGAAAGTCTTTTATGTGTTAGGGAGAAAAATGTTTAAGGAGGTAGCGATTTTACTCAAAGATATGCTAAAGTGTAGTTTTGGTGTAGGATGTATTTATTCCAGGCAAAAATATATTGCTGCTGTCACTCAGTCCTAAAAAAATAAACCCTTAAGTTCCTGCTTTTGTCAGTTCTGCAGAAATCTAAGACGTTACCAAGTTACTGGTGTTGCTGGACATATGTAGCAAAATGCTCCTAAAATGTATTTCAACTTTGTTGTTACAGTGTTCAAAGTAAATAACTGCTGCTTGACTTCCTGAAAGGATTCTAGTGTTATTTTTATACAAATAGTTATGAAGAGGGGTTTTTTTGGGTGCTACTTAGCTTTGAGGAACAAAGAGGAAGTTGCTGCTGCGTTAATTACTATTGATAAAGCATCACAGTTTTATACGAGGCAGTCAGGTTTTAGATCTCTCTGGTATTTTGGTTAACTAATATGAAATATGTAGTTAAAACATACATCCGTCTTTCCCAAAACACTTTGTAGATTTTTTGATTATTTAGATAGTGTGTTATAGTACTGGTTGGTACTGGAAGCTACCTGGCTTTCTAACTCATTTGCTGCAGAATGTACCCTCCAAGTGGTGAGTAAATTGCAGGCATATAAAAAAACTAGTTGAGTACAGACTAGTTAAACAGCCTGTAATTAAGCCCTGATTTTTGAGCCAATTTAGAGTATTCATAATTAGATATGTTTGTTTATGATACTCTTCTACTTTTTGGTAGAAGAGTATGTTTGCTTAGCATATTTTCTTTTGTGGATTAAAGTAATTTTAAAGTCCTGTGGAGGACCCTTTTCCCACCTTCAGCTCATCCCACATCCCTCCTCCTCAACTGGGAACACAAACTCTGCATTTTATCAGTTGCACTTCAGCTGAATTTTGTGTTTCATGATTCTTTGCAAGCTGAAATGAAAATCAGCAAAATTGTTCAGCAAATATTTTTTTAAAAAACCTCCAGCTCATTTTCATGTTTCATAATCAATAAACATCGACAATTTTATCTAATTCTGCTGTGTGTGCATGGTACTGTCTATGACTGATAACAGCAGAACTGTTTTATTTAAAAAAAAAACAACTCTCCTTCTGAGGTTACCTTGCCAGCCTGCTTAGAGGTCTATGTCCTTAATAAATTTTAATTGTTGAGTTTATATTAAGAAAAATAATCTGCTACTGTTGGGACTTCAACTTGTAGTGTTTGGGATTCCAGACATAAAACCTGGCTCTGAAGTAGTCTAGACTTGGCCTTATTTATAGTCTTGCTAGCACTTTTTGCTGTGTTATCTTTTTGGCATGAGTGGAATGATTTTGTAAACAGCTAAGGGGAGTTTAGTGATCTGTGGAACTTAATTATGCTTTTTATGAAATTAAAAAGTAGAAACCTTTTGCATAAGATACAGAGAAGAGAAGAAGAATATAAATAGAGTGTAGAGCAAGAGAGACAAAGCTGAACTTATTTTAGGAGCCTTGAAGCTTGTTTAGTTGTCCAAAACCTTGCAAGTCACATTAGAAGAAAACAGTTGATAACCTTTATCTTTAGCTGTTTAATTATGGCTATTATTGAGATGAAATATGGAATAATACAGCTCAAGGACTGTTTTTATCTGTGCTGTTCTTGAAATTTTTATGTAACAAAACTAAGTAGCTGTGTTGTTTTACTGTAAAGTTAACCTACGTTATAGGATAACAGGCCTAATATTTCATATTCCCCCCCTAACTTTTTATAAATTAGTAAAGGCAGTTATATAAAATATATGAGGCTCATTTGTAGGAGTAGCTCCTGCTGAAATCTCAAGTGGATTCAGGATAAGTGTACAAATGTGGTTTCCAGTAGTTTCAGAATAACTTCATCACATTGATGAGAAGCTAATGATTTTTCTCTGTTTGACTGCAGTTTTGTTTTCTTGTGTCACTGAGTCATATTTAATTTTAATAGTGATGTGGATAAAAGACAGAATACTTTAGCCTCCTGTTTGATGAAATCATGCAATAAGGTAATACTGATATGTTACTATAAACAGTGTAATGGGAATCCTGATGCTATTTTTTAGCTGCCAGCCCTTTTTTTTTCAGCAGTAGCTGACAACATATTGATAAGTCCAATTGTTTCTCATTTGAAGATGTCATTCTAGGAACAGTTTATATGATACATCTGTATTACCATCAATTTCATATAAAGGTCTTATCTGTTATGTAATGTGAATTCAACTGATTATTTTCAGACACATCCATTTAATTTATTCTCCATTAAAATATTTATTGTAGTAATTACTGTATTAGGTTAGCCTTATGTTAAAGAAAAACAAGCCTGCAGAACAATTTCTGCTTGGGGCTTTTAAAAACTTATGAAAAGTTACATGTAGCGTTGAATAACAGTGGGAATGTGATTAACCATTGAATTGTAGAGAAATCTCTGTAATCCAAGCTGTGAATTTGTGCTGTACTGTTCTGCAAAATACCATGCTGGTCAATGATGCAGAAAGTATGCTGATTGCAACCAAATACATTTGTGCGGATTTGCTAGAAGTATTTGCTATTTGCTGTACAAGTGATTTTTAATATGCATATGGATAGTTTAGTCACTCAAAATGTGAACTTTGTTGTTAATACCAGGAGCATAACTGGGGAATAGATGAGGAGGAGTAAGGAATGTGAAGTGGGTGATAGGAAATAAAATACTGTACAAATTTTTATTTACTTATTCCTTTAAAAGGTGTTCAAGTGTAATCTCAGAAAATTGGCAGGTAATGCATTTCCTCCACTTAAGATATTAGGCTGGAGAGGAGAGATCACTGGAAGTCTGGATTATTACAAAATGATCTATCTGTTGAAAGCATGTTCTATGTGACATTAGAAGATGAAGAGCACAGGACACAGCCCTTGCTGTTAACTGCAGTTTGTACAGTGCTGTCCATGTTGTCTGGCATCTCTAAATACTTTTCTTGCCTGTGTTTTCCTGTAAGCTTTTTGTAACTTGTTTTTTGTTGGGTTTTTTTGGTTACCTCTAGTTTTTAGAAGTTTCTCAGTATTTCAGCGTACTCATTTTTTAATCATTTGATTTAAAATTTAAGAACTTAAAAAAAATTAACCCCCTATTTGTGTAAATTTCTACTTGACCAGAAGTACCGGTTCTACTTGTGTAAAATTCTACTTGACCAGTTCTATGTATCAAGACAGGTATTCAGTTTAAGTGATCTTAGAACATGGGGTACTGAAAACATTTTCAGAGTGTTTGGGTTGACCTGGTGGGGAGTCAGTGTTTGAAACCCATGAAAGCTGCAGTGGCCTAAAACCAGAGTATGTGCTGCTTTTACATAGACAGGAAACCACACTGCAAAACCAACTCTGTTTTCTGCTCAAGCACAAGCGCTTGTGTGTGGGGAATTTGAGGAATGAGAGTGTATTCTTACAGTGTACTCAGAAATTTTGTTTTAAAATGATAGGAAAGCAAGCGTCTGTATTAGTCAAGCTTAAAAACAGCATGAAAAATTTAACAAACTTAGTTTTACAACTGTGTATGAGAAAAGTAATGCAGGAATCAGTACCATGTACCATGCAGTAGAGAGGTGTTTTGAAGTCCCTTCCTGCTACACAAGAAGTGGTTTACTATAGATACCTAACGTGACTGTCTGAAAGTATCTGGCAGGGCAGGTTTTTTCTGTGCTCAGTGAACTAAGGGCTTGCTATTGAGAAAGTGAAGTAAAGCTTTTTTAGATACTATTTTGGTTTGGGTGGATGTGAACTGAAAACACTTCACAGAATTTCACTGTGGAGAAAAGTTGTCAAAGGCTTGTTGGCTTTAAAGCACACACTTAGATCAAGAAAAGCTGGCAGGCCCATGTGTACCATTAATTGAATTTTACACTTGGGGCACAGATTTTTGTGAGGGTCGATAGCCAGCTTGGTGCCTTGTGTCACAGGGATATGTGGAGCAGAAGCACCTGGTGTGCAGCAATTATGGTGGGCAGCCCACATCTACTGGGAGTGGCCTGCAGGCGGGCAGGTGCATCACATAAAGTGCCTTGCAAAGCTCTCACACAGGTCATAAGGTTGTGGTTATCCACCCCAGAGCAGCCATCAGTAATGCTCCAGAATCAGACAGAGGGATTTCCATCTCCTGTATTCAGATGGGTGATTATTCTGCACAATCTAGAGAAATAAACATTTTCTTAATAGATGCTACACAGATGACATGAAGAGCAGTGACCATTGCTTAATTTCCTCTGCTCAGGTAAATACAATTAAAGTTCCCTCAAGGACAGCACTACTGAGCCTGACTAATTTGGAGGCAATTTGTTCAGGTGCTTAGTAAGATAACCCTGAAAATAACATGCCTTAAGCTTGTTTACAGCTTAAACAAGACTGTATTGTAATTACGATTTTCAAGCCACAGAGTGAGTGCTGCTTGCTGAAGGCTGTGTGTCCTGCTAGCAGAAACGCTTTATAGTCTGTTGTCTGGGGAAATCCTGTACTCTGGACATCCCCCATCCCACTCTTGACATCTTTTTTTGAAAGAAAGTATTAAGAAATCAATAACTTTCTCCAAAATTAAACATATAAAGACCTGGTAGACCCTGCTAGAATTTTCAGTTTAAAACCATATCTTACCATTATGTGTTCTGTTCTCCATCTGTGGCCACAGGGCATCTTCGAGTCGCCAGTGCTAGTCACCTTAGTTTGGATCACAGTCCTTTACAAGCAAATGAAGACCAAAGTGAATCTGCTTGAGGAACAAATACCTCTCAAACAACAATTTGATGGTATTCCCTTGGCTGGTATGTCTGTCCAAATTGCATGGTGGCAGTGTGGGTAGCTCTCAGAACTTGCCATGAAAAAGTTGTATCTGTGTGCAGTTGATTTGAGAGCTGGAGCATCCGTTTTGTCTGGTGGCAGTTTTAGGAGATGTGCTGTTGAACGTACCCGTGTGGAAGATCATGATAGAGACGTATGGTGGGAGATACGTGACCATGACAGTCTCCCACATCTCCTGCTACTTCTGACTGCTGGGACTCTCAGCATGTGCTGAGACAGCAGCAAAGCACAGCACGTCGTGATTTGTGTCCCCCTCAAGTATCTGTAAACTTTGGCTGCCTGCAATAAGTATAGGAATAGGAAATAACTGACTGTATGAAAGTGATTATTGTGCAGCAGTTATTCTGTAATACTTTCAATGCAAGGTTGTTTTAAGGTAATAAAATCCATTCAAAAACATAACATCTTTTCTTTTTCTTTAAAATTATTTCTGGGTAAGATAGTTCATGATTTAATTTTTACCTATGAACAATGATAGACTGAGTGTTTCTGGTTCTTAAAATAGGAATCTTGAGGCTGTTTGCAAATCCGTGTACTTCAGGAAAAAGTACAGAGCAATGATATTTTGGCAGTCCATCTTAACAACTGAGAAAAAATGGGAAGATAAATTAATGAAGTTATTCTGACATAAGCTAGTGAAATAAGAAAATGAAATTCAAAACCTGTGGAAGGACTTGAGGCAATAACTTGCCTGCTCCCTTAGTACCCTCTTTTTTTTTTCAGCACTCAAAAAGAAGTAAACTAATTAATTTTACTCTGGTCTATTCTTGTAGTACCTTTGACACTATATAATGTACATACATACATATAAATATGTACTCTGACTAGCAAGTTTTTCAGTTCCTCTTGTTTGTGTGATCCTCCTGTACAGGACTTGTATAAGATTCTTCTTTTCTGTGCTCTTCTTCTCCAGCCTGAGATATTTGAGTAGTGTAAGATAAAAGCAGCCCAAGATAACCCAGTAAGAAATAATCATCACAAAAGGAAAATGGGTTCCTTTTTGAGAACACAAAATCTTTTACTGACAAGAGAGGTTTGTTAAGTGAATGATGGCTACAGCTGGTGACCATAGAGATGGTTGTTTGATCCAGGGTAAATATGTTCATGGATGTTCAAGAGTTGTCTATTCCAAACAAATCAAAACCAAGCTGAAGAGAGACTGGTGGAGGAAGCATTCCCTGTGAAATTTTAAGCTCTTTTTATTCAACATAAGTGGAAGAATTCAGACTTTTCCATTTGGATAAAATTTCCTTCCACATTGCTAAATTGAAGAACTTCATAGTTGATTTCATCATTCAGATGAGGAGTTCTCAGTAACTTGAGTATAATTTGAGGTAGATTTTTTACATAACACACATCCATTTTTACACACAGTTTAAGAGGTTATTTCATACTAAGCTAAATGTTGTAATAGACAGGAGGGTGTCTTAGACACCTTGTTTTAATACTTCTTTATTGAATTGATTCATTCAATGCAAGATGCCTTAAAAGTTGTTGTTCTCCCTGTGGTTCATATCACTTCTCTTACGTTTTTTTGCAGAGTTCCAAATCCAGACAAGTTTCTGTAAATTTCTCTATTAACAGCTGCATGTAATTACACATACACTGAATGAGTGTAGTATGTCTGAACAGAGTTCTTTGCTCTATTAATAACATACAGAAATTAATGTAATTAAAGCTTTTCAGTGCTTGGGACCACAAGATAAATTGCTTCTGAAAATCACTTGGTTTTCCCTGTTCTCTGTCTATAAGAATAGGACTGAAGAAGGTTTCTCAAGACATTCAGATTCTGTATTGTCATCCTTCACCCTTAAATTTTCCTTCAGCAAAATTTTAACCCTGTGTTTTCTTGGCAAGATTCCTAGTATAGAGATAATTGCAGCATCCTATCATTCTATTTTTTTTCCCTTGACTGTGTGCTCCTGTTTTTTTCAGAAACATAGAATGGTTTGGGTTGGAAGAGACCTTCAAAGGTCATTTAGGTCCAATCCATCCTGCAATCAACAGGGCCATTTTCACTAGGTCAGTTTTCTCTCAAAGGCCTGCCCAACCTAACCTTGCATGCTTTCAGGGATGGGGCTTTCACAGCTTCTTCAGGGCAACCTCTTCCACGTCTCAACACCCTCATTGTAAAAAATGTCTTTCATTTATCTAGTCTAAACTTAACTTACCCCTTAGTTTAAAACCATTACCCGATGTCCTATCATTAGAGGCTCTGGTAAAAAAAAAAAAGTCTGTCTCCATCTTTGTTCTAAGCCCTGTTTAAGTATTGGAAGACTGCAAAAGTCTCCCCAGAGCCTTCTCTTCTCCATGTTGAGCAACCCCAACTCTCTCAGCCTTTCGTCATAGAAGTGGTGCTCCATTCCTCTGGTCATTTTTGTGGACTCCTCTGGACCTGCTGTAACAGGTCCATGTCTTTCATGTGCTGAGTGCTCCAGAGATGGATGTGGTGCTTCAGGTGGGGTCTCACCAGAGTGGAGCTGAGAAGCAGAATCACCTCCCTCTGGCCACGCTTCTTTTGATGCAGCCCGGGATACGATTGGCTCTCTGGGCTCAGAGTGCACATTGTCAGTTCATGTTGGGCTTCTTACGCACCAGCACCACCAGGCCCTTTCTTTTATCCTAGTGTATTTTTGCTGGGAATTCCCTTAATCTTATTTAGTACTCTTAGGTGTTCTTATTTAGTATTTAGACGTCCAAATACCATATTTGTGTATTTCTAAAACTTGTAAGTACACAATGTTCATTTTAAATCCTTTATTTTCAGGGGCACTATTAAGTTCATTATAGATGGTTTATTTATTCTGGAGTTGAAAATACACATGAGCTGTCTGGTTGTTTAAGCTCTTTTCATAGCTGTTCTATCATAATAAAGGAAGTGAAAAACAGCCTAAGTTTTCTAATTTTCCTGATTTTTCCTTTACATTCCCTTGAATTTGTGTGAATATATTTATAGTTCCCACCCCAGTCCTTAACCTGTGCAGTTAAAATGTTACCAGGTGGGCAACAGCTGGTTCCAAAAAAGAAAGAAAGGGCCTGTAATGAAAGTCACAACTTACTCTGTTTTAAAACCTACCAGTCAGTATTATTTTAGGGAAAGTACATTTAGTTTTGTGAAAAACAATGTAAGGTGAGAACGGTGAAAGTGATTATTTAACTGTGGCAGGTGACAGCCTCAATGAGTTTCACAGCACTGTGAAGTAGTAGGAATTTGCAAAGAAAAGTTGATTATATTTATGATTTGCCCCTTACCTGCATGTGACATAGTGTCTCATTTCCAGGAGACATTCTTATCTGACGCAAAAGAAGACGCAGGTCGTCTAAGGCTTAATTCATTTAGCTTTTAGGTATGACACTTCCAGATCCTCTTCTTGCCATATAAGTTTTGACTTGTGGTATCATGTACATGTTTAAGAATTTTGTATTTTTAATACAACATTTTTAGATCTACACATGACCTTTAGAAGCTTTAAATAGCAGAGTGTCATCTGTAGAGATCATTTAGAAGAAAGAAAAAGTTTAATGCAGAGCACTACACCCTTTTAAACTGTTTTTTAATTTGTATTCAGAAAATGTATTTTTTATTAGTTCTGTGTATTTTTATAAGTATTACTTATTTTGGTGTTTTTTTCCCATGATTGCTGTTTATATGTAAAACAGAGCTGGGCTGCCAAAACCCAGACAATGATTCCTACAGTAAGACATTCACAGGTTCCACTTCATAGTCTTGGTAGGAAGGTGCTGATGCTTCAGGGAGTGCACCTCTCCTGTCTTGAGAGAACACCTCTTGTGTTTGTCAGACGCTTTCAGCACTTTCAGCCCTTTCAGGCTTGCTTAGGTGGTGTATGTAGATTGGCAACCTGTGCTTCAGAGGTAAAAATATGGAATTTTGTTACCCTGCTGGCGAGTTGGTTTTTTAGCCTAGAATGAAATTCTAACAGCAACTCAGAATAGCAGTTAAAGCACAACATCTGTGTGATGCGTCAGTAGCCGTATAATAAGGAAAGAGTATCCTTCAGGTAATGCCAGTTTGGTTTTGAATCCACTGAGTCTTGCTAACATCACCTGCTGGTAAAGATGACTTGTTATAGCACATTCCAGGAAGTGCAGCTTGTTTGCCCTCTTGCAAAATAATGAATATATTTGTTGTAGAGACTATGCAAGGAGATGAATCCACTGGTGACTGATACTGATTTCCTTAGTGGAGAGACTGAAGCCAGGAATCTGAACTATTAAGAAACTGCTTCAGCCGATGCATGTTAAAACCAGCACAAGCTTTTCCAGTCATAGGCTGGAACCACCTCTCATGCTGCAGTCATCTGACACTTTGACTCAATCTTTTCTAGCATTGTTTTTCAAATAGAAACTAAAAAAAGTCATTTGTTAAGCTTCTTTGCTGAAAGAAGAAACTAGATTTATAATATTTGAAACCTGTTAAAATAATTTTTGACATGACAGGATTAGAAAAACACCTATGACTTTTTAAATGTTGAATTTTATTTTTTTTTTAATTAGGAAGATACATTTAAAGCAATTTAACTTTAAAAGTGGTATTCATAATATCAGGTAAATCAGTATCAAACTAATGATAAGCAATTTTGTTAGTTCCTCTGACTGTACAGGTTTTTTTAAATAATATGCCTCTGGACATACATTTCAGTGTAGTTCTTCAAATACTATTGAATACTATCCAATTCAATTAATAGAGAATTTTTTCTTGTTTTTTAATCACTGATCCCATTGGGATGCATACTAAATATTTTTTGCTAATGTTCATGCTGTTAACTTGAAATTAGGTGATCCTTGCCAAAATTTTTGCATAATTATTAACATATCTCCTAGTGCTTATTGATAAGGTAGTGGTTTAAAAGAAAGAGATTGTCTGCTTTTGTCTTGGTCTTGCATACTCTCAAAGCGATTTTGTTAGGCTGGTGGTGGCTGTGTTTTAGGAAGAGATAACGGGGAAAAGCCTGTCTTCTGAATCACAGGTCCCCCTATAGCAAGCAACTGTGTCTTATGTTGTGATCAAACTTAATCTCAGTTCTGTGCAGGCACTTGCACCCTCTGTACATGATGGGAGGGTTTTGCTGTAACACTGGAGGCTTCTGGTGTTTAAAGTTTTGCTTGTTTTTTGTGGCTGGTCTGTTCTCACATGTTTTCATATCAGCCTGTGAGCTGAAATAATTCTTTCCATTACCTGCTGGATATTTTTATACTGAGGTCTCTGTAATGAGCTTGCTTGTCGAAAGAGTAAATAAGCCAAACTCTCCTGCCTGCTGCTGCAGGATGGGCACTCCCTCCCCTTGACTGCTACACTCTTCCTTTGCGTTTCCTCTGGTTTTAATTCTGCTCTCTTGAACAACGTAGTTACATCCGTGCTTTTGTTTGCATAAATACATTTATGTGTGTCATAAAAAGCATCTCTAGAGTTCTGTCTCTGCTGGTTATTTCTCATGATTTTTTCTTCTGTTACTGGACAGAGACTGGTGGGCTCCTCTGCTAAGGGTTTTATGGTGCCATAGATAACATTGGTGTTAACTCTTGTTGTATTGTGGCAGCATTTCTGGAACAGGTTGGAAAACAAATCATCAACATGCAGGCTGCATTAACACCGGATTGTTATGCGTGTTATCAGCAAACATATGGCAAGACGTGTTTTTCTTCATGCTTAGCTGTGAAAGCGGCTCTGAGCTCTGTGTGTGATGGTGTAGCAGATGCTTTGGGAGCCCAAGGGTATGTGAGGCTGTGAGGACCTGCCTGGATTCAGCCCTGGTGTGTGCTTAAGGCTGTGAAGTCCTGACTGAAGCAAAAAGAGATAAGGTATGTTTGGCTTTTTCACTTTCTGCCTATGAGAAACAGTCCAGACTGCTTCGTTAGCAGATGTTGGCAAGATTCATCCGTTTGAGCTAATTGGAAGAATGGTATAAAATCTGCGGGCAGCTGAATTTATACTTGTTTCAAGTGAAGAAGGTTAAACAATGTTTTGTTCTGAGAATGTGCTGCTGAGGTAGCTGCTCATCTAGAGTCATCTTGAGGGTGAAGAAGGCCCAGTTTAGTAAGGTAAATATCCACTCAGCAGAAAAGCAGCTCAGTGATGTTTGTTTATATTTAAAATTATAACATGTCAAGCATCAATAGTTGTAGAGTTTGAGCACATGTGAGCCTTAAAGGAAGCCTGTGCAGTGAGCATTGCGCTGGCATGATCCCAGGCAGCTGTGGGGAGTGGCTCTGGTGTCATCTTGCCCACCTCCACCAGAAGAACTAGGTACTGTGCAATGAAAGGGGTGGTTGCTGAAACGATGGGGATAAATCACCGATGCTGACGAGGCAGTTGTGATGCAACAAAAGCCAGGCCATGGATATAGTCATGGCAGGTCTGAATTTGGGCCTTGAGATGGCCAAAATGCTGGCAGGTTGGGTGCAGTGTGAGTGAACAGAAAAAATGTGATGCACCTAGAAAAAGCTGTTGAGGGCTGCTGATGTCCCTTACCTACCACACATGCTTAATGCCTGAGTGAATGTAATGGAAATTCTGGCTAAGAAATAGGCTATCCAAGAATACCGTTATTGGAAAAGCATGGGGTGTGACTGTTATTTCAAATGCAGGAGTCCCTGAGTGATACAGCAGTGAAGGGGTATGCATGGCAGATAGAGCTACAGCACTGGACTAGAAGCTGTGGTCAAGGTCTGAAGAACTGAAGGAAATACTGTAATGTGACCTACTAAATTCTCAACCTCAAAACAGAAAAGATGTGTCCTATGTGGTCATGAATTGGTTAAAGGGATTATGATATTCACTTACCATTGAGTGCCAGATAAGAAACAAGGAATCCTTAAGCTCACACAATTCATGCCTTTTGTGAGTTTCTATAGAAGAGTTGAAGCTGCAGTTTATTGATTAATCACATACCAAGTGTCTGTGTCATCCTTTGTATGCAGATAAGAGTCTGTGCATCCCTCCATTGTTGTCCTATCTTTTTTGAACCAGTAATAGATTGGTTAATTTGTCACGATCTCGTGGCACAGGACCTTTTCTTTTTGAATCCAGTTGATGGTATCCTCTCTTTGCTGAAGGGTTCAAGCAAACAAGCACTGATTTCACACGTATTTTTGGCTGCCAAAAATGTCATTTAGTCCTGCTCCCATGCTCATATTATTTCCTTCCTTGTGTCAGCAGAAACATTCATGTTCATCAGACTGAGGAACTCGATCACGAGATCAGTTAGCTTTTTTTTTAATTCCCCCCGGCAATTATTTTTCAGTGAATCTGTTCTGCAATCCGATGTGCTGTGCAGCTGAACAGGTCCTTCACTATCACCAGGAGCTCTCAGGCTGGGGTGGGAAGGGGAGACAGAGTTGGTGCAACGTGTCTGAGGGTTGGGAATTGTGTAACCCCTTCGTTTGGAGGCAATGCTTGAAAGTTTGTGTACATAAAAGCACTTAGAAACACTGCTCTTTGTCCCGTTTCACTGAAACTGGCCCTGCTCAGATTTGCTTGCTTTTTTCTGCATGTTTTATCTTTCACTGTGAAGAATACTTTAGGTTTGTGGGAGGCACTGCACAAACTCTCTCATTTTTCTGAGCCAAGTTTTATTACTGAAATTTTGGGTCAGTATGTTGCAACGTTTAACTTTACCTAAACTGCAATAGAAACCTTCTTTTACCCTGATATTTATCCTTCCAGCGCTCCCTGTTGTAATTTTTCCTTTACCAAGTCCACTGCTCAACTACGCACTAATAGTCATCTATTGTTCATTAGTAGCTTTCCACATAATAAGTCCAGATTGGGAAAGATAGTAGGTTATTTTCACATGACCTTCTTTCGAGATAACTGTTTCTGATTTATGTTTCAGTTTCATTAACCTCCCTTTCTTTAAAAAGCTTTCCATAACCTAGGACACTGCTGTAAACTAACAGGGCCTGTACTTGGTCAGGACACTTTTTTCCTTTTTCCATTTCCCTTTGGTTTTTTCTGTTTTGTAATTTTCCTAAATTACTGATGTAATTTATTCAGCTTTAAATCAATACAATCAGTGCTGCATATAAGATTTCTTTTAGAAAATTTTCTAGGGTGTTAGGATTCTGAAATATTTTTAGGAAAGTTGTTTGATTCTCTTCAAGACAGTTTTTAAAACATTTTTTTGTTGGAGCATTGAGTATTTGAATGCAACTTGGCTTTGTTTCTCGAACATAAACTTACATACCACAAAAACCTGCTTTTGAGTAATTCTTATGACCCATAACACCTACGTTGTGCCACTATAGTGTTTGGCATTTATTAGTGCAAATTGCCAGAGTGAAGTGAGAGGTTTACCTTGGAACACAGAAAAATTTGATCCATGTACAAAAAGGAAAGTATGCTGAATACTGAGATTTTTGCATTAATCTTAGCCTTTCTTTAGCTATTTCCAGTGATTTAATTTTATATTTAGCTCTTACGTCTTCTCAGTGTCAGCAGTGGCAGGGTTGCATTCCAGGAGGTGTATGAGAAGGGCCAATGCAGCATCTGCAGTCCACATTTGTGTGTGTTTTGAGTTTTAGATAAACTCTTTTCTGTATAAACATCTCCATAAATAAATGTGTATCTGACATACATATGCATGTCAGAATATTCTTGTGTTTATAGCAGTAACCATGCAGAGTTTTAAAAATATACTTCTTTAGCAGTGCTTTAATTGTTTCGGTATAGTTTTTCAATGAAAATGGCAATCACTGCACTGTCATTTTAAAAAAATATTTCAAATATTAACTAAGGGAAGAAAACTGGTAGTATTTAGTCCTGATCTGTGATCAAAATATTTTAAAAAGTTAAAATATTTCTTTTAGGTTTGATTAGGTTGAATCCTGAGTTATTTGCTGCAGTTCTCTGCTTCTTTAGAAGCCATAAGATAGAAGATTACTTAAAATAGCTTTAGTTATGACAGAGATACTTGAACAAACCAAGACAATACACAGAAGCCAAGATGCTGTGACTTGCTTCCCTTTTACAGTTGTATTTTATTACCTGCTGAACCAGAGTGTGCAGGTTTGGTAGGCATAGGTGTCTGATTTTGTTAAGATTTTTCTGACTTCTTCAAGAGGCAGATGAAGAGTACATTGCATAGGGATTTGTATCATGTCTTTATTCAGCAGGCTAAGGTATTCGTTGATGATAGTTTGAAAAAAAAGGAAGGGGACTGTACATACAGTTGTAGCTATAGCAGTGCGTGTCTAGATCATGTTACCTGTAATCCAACTCAAAAATTAATGTTTTCTTATCTGATGTCCTTGGGTAGGAAAAAAGTAGGAAGTATCTAATGTAGTTAATGGGGTTCATACGTTTTCATGCTGCTGCATAGTACCACACTGCTAATTTCCTCATCTCTCACTGCTCAGGTAAAATACAAAAATAAATGCCATATCAGGAATCATTTTGGGTGATTAAAACAATCTGGAGCTTTCAAGATGTTTTCCTGTGGATTTTTTTTTCCTAATTCTTAAAAGCAATTACCTGGTAATATACAATATTGTGTTGAAAAAATTTCTCCGTTTCTGTGTAAACAATTTATCTTAACAGTCCTGCCTTGCCTCAGACTTATTTGTCAAAAATATGGAGGAGGACAAATGCCCTAGAAAGACAGCAAGTGCTAGAAGGTCCTGTGGTTCTCCATTAGATGAATTTTGGCTTAGAATAGAGAGCACCATGCTGCTGACGTAGGTAGAGATAGTGGTAATAAAATAAGTACCTAGTAATGGAGCTTTTCAGTCTTTCCTTCTTGGGGTAGGATGACTCTGGCCAGCAGCCAAGTCTCCACCCAGTCATTTGCTCTCTCACCTGTAGTGGGCAGGGGAAAAAGTCCAAAGGACAAAAGTGAGGAATAAACCCTCATGGGTCGAGATAAAGACAGTTTAGTAGGTGAAGGAGTGGGAGTGGAAGGGATAAAAACAAGTAGTGCAAAAGAAATCTTTTACCACTAGCAGACCAATGCTCAGCCAATCGCAGAGCAGCACCACCACCCCCCCAGTTTTGATGACGATCATGGCATTTGCATAGTATCAGATTGACTGTATAACGCCTCCAAAAATAGCTCAATTGTTGTGAAGGGTTTCCATACGTTTGCATAGATTTATTCAGTTGTAAACAAATAAGCATATGCCATCCTCCAAATTGACAGAATGTGAGCCTGTTTAGACTAAAATGCTTAAATTAACAAGCACTGCAAATGTGTCCTCCAGTAGTAAAGGCTTTTTTCACAAGCTTTTGGCAGGTTTTTGTGATTCACAGTTGCTTCTCATGCACAAACTGTGCTAACTTGCACAACTCCCTCTAAGGGGACATAGGTTTTGGGAATCCTCAGTCACAAAGCAGCTGAAGCACTAAGCTGGTTTCATAAGAAACCTGATTATTTATTCACTCACAGTTCACCAAAACACCCAGAAAATCATGGCAAACAGAAGCTTTCAGTTATTCAGTGAAAACATTTTGTTTGCTATTTTTAGCAACTGAAGATTAATTTGGAGTGTCCATGGTGCTTCTTCACTGTGCTTGTGGGGTGGCTGGGAATCTGCATGTCTGTTCCAGGGGTTCTGAAAACCCTTTGGAGATCGCAGGAGATTAGTAGAAATCCACTGAATTACCTCAAAGCCCTTGGAAACCTGGCTGTTTGTTAAAAGTATGTATGAGCAGAATAGATTCAGGTTTGTTTGTTACCTGTCCAGAGAGGTTTTTGGAGCCTTTCAGAAGCATTTGCAAGATAAATACGGTGAGGCTATGGAGATCCACAGGACTTAATCAGCAGCTAGGAGAGACAGGTAGATTGCAGCAGAGTCCTCGGACAAGCTGGATTTATATGTAGTATCATGATAGTGTTTGGACCAGTTTTTTTTTAAAATCAAAAAACAGTCAAGATCGGAGTAGATTTCCTAGCTTCTTTTTTTAATGAAGTTACTGAAAAAAAGTAGGTCTTTTGAATGCTTTACAAATTAATATAACTTTTTTCTAGTTTACTTTTACGACATGGACAGACAAATCCTATTTTTAGAACCCTTAATTACTGCAAATTAAAAGAAATGATTAAGTGCTAGTCCTTAAAAACTAACAACAAATCTGGTCTAATTCTACTTCTCCACAGAGAAGTAATATTTAAGAAACAGATTGGTTGATACTGGGACTGGATCCAGAAAATAATAAATAAAGCATTTATAACTTTGAAACATGCAATAAGTTTCACTGATGTTTTGTGTACAAGTAGTTCCCATGTAAATCCTTTAAGTGAATGTTGTCAGAATTCTTAGTGATCAATATGGTTTTGTCCTATTATTTATACATTAGTTACACAAGCTAAAAGCTTTACCCTAACGAGTTATGAAATGTATTTCCCAGGTTACAGATTTATGAACTCCTAAAGGTGTTCCTTATCCTTCCTGTTCACATTTTTCTCTATTTTTATTTATTAATCCCAATGCTTTCTCGAACTCCTTTTTGTTGTACATGATTATCTACACACCCTCTTTGCCTTCGATGGATGCTGAACTGCGGGTGGTCGGGAGGCTGGTGACACCACTGCTATAAATGTTTTGTGTTCTTCCTGCTTCTGGCCACTGTTGAAGACAAAGTTCTGGGACAAACAGACCCTTAGTCTGTTCTTGTGCAGCTGCTCTTTATGTTTGCAAGTGATTTCTTAAAGTAAAGAAAACTTTTAGCTGCATTTTAAAAAAAAGCATAAGTTCACAGCGGCAAAAGCCACTAGGGCTTATGCTTCACTGGTAGACTTAATCTTCCACCACCCAGCCAAACCTTCAAGTTTAAAACAGTGCATGAACTGGGAGGTTTCTAATGCTCTAAGCAATGTGTGTTTTTCCTAATGAAGAGTGTAGTGTGTTATGAGGTTTAAAGGTAGGGTAAGGAAACAGTGCGAAGGAAAGCCTGCCTCCTGGCAGTTTTTTTTCTCCAGTGTCAAACATGCTGACTGACACATGCCACCGCATCTTTTACTTTCATAATGAGAAAAAAAAAAACACATGGTACCTTATGAGAATATTCTTCAACTCCTTCAAGGGCATTCTTCGCATACTGTAATATAGTTATCTCCTTACAAACTCTGGGAATCCCACATGTGGTGGTGTTAGAAGAGAACTACCTGAGAAGTTGAAAAAGTGTGTGCAGCTAAAGGTCCATGAAATTTGTACTCTTCAGGGTATTTGGCACTCTCCCTTCACAGTCAGGGGCAGCTTTGGCTGCAGTAACCATAAAATGGCAGAGTTCAAAATCCTAAGGAGAAAAATCAGAGCAAAAATTAGGACCATTGCCCTGTTTTTCTTAGCAGACTTGAACCTTTTCAGAGATCATAGTATCATAGAATCATAGAATTATCTGGGTTGGAAGAGACATCCACGATCATTTAGTCTGAAGAAGAGGAGGCTCAGGGGAGACCTCATTGCTCTCTACAACTACCTAAAAGGAGGATGTAGTCAGGCAGGGGTTGGTCTCTTCTCTCAGGTGACCAGTGACAGAACTAGAGGGCACGGACTCAAGCTTCGTCAGGGAAAGTTTAGACTTGATGTGAGGAAAAAGTTCTTCACTGAAAGGGTGATTGGCCATTGGAATGCGCTGCCCAGGGAGGTGGTGGAGTCGCTGACCCTGGAGGTGTTTAAGGGGAGACTGGATGAGGCACTGAGTACCGTGGTTTAGATGATGGTGTTGGTGTCGGTGTTAGTGTCAGAATATAGGTTGGACTCGATGATCTCAGAGGTCCTTTCCAACCTTATGATACTGTGATACTGTGATCATGTCCAACCCTTAATCCAACACTATCATGATTACTAGATCATGGCACTAAGTGCCACATCCAGTCTTATTTTAAAAACCTCCAGGGATGGTGAATCCACCACCTCTCTGGGCAGGCCATTCCAATGCCTGATTACTTGCTTTGAGAAGAACTTTTTTCTGATATCCATCCTAAACCTTCCCTGGCAGAGCCTAAGCTCGTGCCCTCTTGTTCTGTTGCTGGTTGCCTGGGAGAAGAGTCCGACCCCCACCTGTCTACAACCTTCTTTCAGATAGTTGTAGAGAGCGATGAGGTCACCCCTGAGCCTTCTCTTCTCCAGGCTAAACAACCCCAGCTCCCTCAGCCTCTCTCCATAGGACTTGTGCTCAAGTCCCTTCACCGGTTTTGTTGCTCTTCTCTGGACCCGCTCCAGCACCTCAATATCTTTCTTGAACTGAGGGGCCCAGAACTGAACACAATACTCAAGGTGTGGCCTCACCAACGCCCGAGTACAGGGGAAGGATCACTTCCCTCATCCTGTTGGCCACACTATTCTTGATACAAGCCAGAATGCCATTGGCCTTGTTGGCCACCCAGGCACACTGCTGGTTCATGTTTAGCCTCCTGTCAATCAGTACCCCCAGGTCCCTTTCCACCTGACTACTCTCCAGCCACTCTGTCCCCAGCCTGTAGCGCTGCATGGGGTTGCATGGGGATCTACTTGGAAGAATCCCATGAGATGTGGTCTCATAGAGAAGATTGTTCTGGGAAAAATGGCTGATGTTCAGGGATCACCTCCTCCAGACTCAGGAATGGACCATGCCAACAAGAAGGAAATCAGCAGAGACAGCAAGAGGCCTGAATGGATGAGCCAGGAGCCCCTGACTAAACTCAGATGTAAAAAAATGTACAAGAGAGAGAAGCAGGGAGACGTGACTCAGGTGAAATACCAAACTGCTGCCCAGACATGCAGGGGCAGTATTAGGAAATGCAAGGTTCACCTGAGTTGAATCTGTCACAGGATGGGAAAGGCAATAAAATAAAAAAGCCTTCTACAAGTACATAAAAAGAAAGAGGAAGGCTAGGGAAAATGTGAGCCCACTGTTAATTGGGGCAAGGGAACTGCTGACAAAGACAAGACTGAGGTACTCTACCCTTGCTGCAGACTTAGGGTTAGGGAGCACCTAAGCAAACCAGATGCCCACAAGGCCTGGCAAGTTGCACATACATGCTGAGGGAGCTGGCTGATGGCCATTGTGAGGCCAATCTCAATTAACTTCTTTCTTGGCCACTGAAAGAGGTTGCTGAAGACTGGAAGAAAGCAAATGTCACAAATGTCTGCAAGAAAGAAGATCTGTGGAAACAAAGGCAGGTCAACATCACCTCAGTTCCTGGAAAAGCGGTTGAGAAAATCCTCCTGGAAAGCATTTCCAAACACATGAAGTACAAGAAAGGAATTGAGAGCAGTCAGCATGGATTTCAGGGGGGAATCGTGCTTGCCCAGCCTGATGGATTTCTACAGTGAGGTGACTTTGTAGGTGAGAGGAAAGCAGTGGATGTCGTTTACCTTAACTCTGAGGCTTTTGATACTGTCCCTTCTAGACATCCTTCTAGACAAACTGAAAATGTACTGCTGCTTCTGTGCCGTACTCCTCCAGCACTTGCTGCTGCCATGAAGGATCTCAGGGCCTTTCCTAACGTTGTTGAACTGTATGGTGAAAAGTCTGAGGAATCTGACAAAGGCTCTTTTCTTCTTGTATGTGATTGCCTTGGAGATTGAGGTAGGCTGCTGCCAGATGTCAGAAGCAATGAATAGCCTCATATTCTACCTATACAAAATTCTTGGAAAACACAAGTTTCACAGTTTTACTGCTTAACTTGGTGTCATCGTTATCCATCTTGAACTAATATCCCTCACTGCTGTTGACTGAAAAATAACTGACAGTTTTACTCTGGGGTTTTTTGGCAGAAATCCATGTAGATCCTGATGCTTGTGATAAAACTTCTGTTTCCAAGTTACTCTGCAGATTAGCACAATTAGTTGAAATTCTTTCTGTCTGCATTAGGAGTTTATATTCACTACATTTAAATGCTTTAAATAATATCCTTTTCTCGTAGAAGTAAGCTGACCGTTTTACTTTTCCAGAAGATTGTCTTGCTTTGAATTTTCCCTACAAGAGGTACTGGAGTGACAACAGCAAGACCTTAGAGCTCCGCCTTTGAGAAGTTCCTCTTCATTTTCCATACTGTCTCTGAAAGAAGCTAAAACGGAATTTAACCTTCTCTAGGACCGCAAACTCTACCTCTGTTATTTAACATTACGACAACTCATACTCATCCAAATAGTCAGAAAGGGAGCAGTGCATTTGCTGATAGAGATTCTTAGTGTCTTTTCCTCCAACTGTATCTCACCACCACATCTTTGAACGCTTGCCAAAAATTGATGTGTTTTTCTTCTTCCTCTCATCTGCATTTGGACACAGACTACACATTTTCCATTTCACTTGCAGTGCTATCATTGTGACTGTAAGTTTTTTGTATTTATGACATCCTGCCCAGCTATAGTGAAATATGTGATGTCATTAACTGACATATTATCTCATCCCATATTCTACATAAAATGTTGCAGAGCATCAACGATCCCTGAATTAGCTGTTATCACAGTTCTTCTGAATATTTTAAATTCTTTCTGAACAGTGCAAGGCTAAACAAGGTTTTTTGGGGTACTGCTCATCCAGATTCAGATGACATGAAAGTTGTTCTGCTCTGTTTGTTCACACACTTGCATGGTTGAGGCACAGCATTTCTGTATGCCTCTGAACAGCAGCTCCATGCAGTACAGAGGGATGTCTAGCATTTTCCCACTGAATCAACAGCTGTCATGCTGTAGTGTTGGCAGTTAACAACCATGATGTATCACATAAACAGGAGTATGAGATCTTTCTCCTGTGTAAGGAAGTCATTGACTTTTGGACGGTTGTCTTACAAGATAACTCGGTTTGGTGAAAAACCTGGGTTGCCAGTGAAATGACTCAGATGAAGGTTCAAGATAACACATATTGAATTAAGAGTTCTTAATGCTTATCTTTCTTTTTGCTATTGTTTCTGTTTCTGAGCTTGCAGATTCCCAGCATCACCACTGGATGCTTTCCTCCCCTCTCAGTCTGAGGGATGCATTTCTACTGAACATTTCTGCCACTTCTACGAAAAAGATGAGGAATCCTGGAGTGCTGGGACAGCTTCCCTTCCCAAATCCTACCCCTTCTGTCATAGGATCTGTTGCAGTCATATAAATGTGTGGCTTTCTCATCCCTGACAGGTGCACTTGTCAATTTTAAATGCAGTGTTCCTATGCAAATAATACCGCATGTCTCCTGTCAGGCCTCAGTTGGGTTCCTCGGTATTTTCCTTTGATCACATATAGTGTTTCACAGAGCACCTTAGTCAAGCATTGATATATTTTGCAAAGGAGCCTTTAAAGGCTGCAACCATGAGCGATCTACTGTTTCTTCCGGAGGAAAAGTAGGATGAACATGGATGAGCACTCTCCTGAAGGAGGCTTGAAGGCTGTTTTTTAATCACTAGAGGATATTCTAGATATATTCCATATTCATAGCCCTCTGTATTTCTTCCTTAAGTGCTCTCAGCTGATTTTGAGTCTCAAAGATTATAAAGCTATTGAGAATGCAGTAGCATATTTGAGCTATTTGTGTCCTCCTGGAGGGAGGAGATGTGTTCACATCTGTCCAAGTAGTTTTAGTCATGATATGAGTAGACAGTGCCTCTAAAAGGTATGGGTTACTGGTAACAGTTAGGAATATTAGCAGAGTTGGATTTGGAAAGCACTATGGTTTGTGGATGAAGTGTGCATGTCTTTTAGGAGTATTTTTGAACTGCATGTCAGGTATGCAGTTGTTTAATGTGCTGTCTTATTTTATAATAAATCAAGGTTTATACAGACCACAATGAAATACAGGTTTAGGGTAGGATGCTGAATATATTCATTGAGTGTTAATGGTCAAAACAAGCATTTGGCCTAAAAATAAATTCCTTTATTTTTGTAATGAAACAGTTCCCCCAAACTTTGTAATCATTAAAATGCCTGTAAAAATAGAAATATATAAGACATTTTCAGGGAATATCAAGCATCACAAATACAGTTAAACAAGAACCTTGCAAGAGCCTTCACAGATGCTAAATGTTGATGATTTTTATCACAACCTGGGCTTTATCTTTTGTGATGTTGCTAACCTTGTTTTTGATGGAGACATATCGGACACTTTGATCAATAGCTGGTCTCTGGTTCAGTGCAGAAACAGATACTGTTTATTTGTTGAGGGTTGGCAGTTCTGCTCAGATACAGAAGATACGGTTATTTAGTCAAAATAATATTTATGTCTACTTAGAGTTTTAGTTTAAAACACCTGTTAATAATTAGCTTCCCTGTATAGCCAGTTTTATAGTAGGTATTTTTAGTTACAGTTTTTTTACTGTGAAACCAGTACTTTGTGAAATCAGAAATCTGTTGCTTTATACCTGAGGGTTTAGCCATAAGAGATTTGGGGAGGAAAAATCTGCTGTCTTGTTCATTGAGGGATTTGAGTACCCAGCTCTGGGTCAGACACCAGGACTCCTGAAGAGAGCTGGTCAACTTGGGGTTCACGACCAGCAGTAGGTTAATAGTGGGAAAGACTGTCATGCGTGAGATCCTAGATCCTCTCCAGAGAGAGGCACTCTACTTCAAATGGGAGGGTGGTGCCTGTCATGCCCCAAAATTCATATCCTATAGCTTTCATCTCTGAAGCAAGGACTTTCAGTGTATGAAGGTTGCTCATACATGAAATCAGATCAAATATCAGTTTATATATATATACTGAGGTTAGGAACATCAAATTCTATTTTCTGATCTCATTCAAGGTTGAGCATTTCAAACCCATTTCTGTTCTGATTTCATTTAGAAACCATTTGTGATAAGCCATAAGCAGGTCCAAGTTGGAGCTCAGATCAAATCAGCATAAATCTCTGTGGTCATCAGATACATTACTTTCTTTCAGATCTTTGTTGCACAAACTTTATTAACTGTGAGTGGTTTCTGGTTTTTGTATGGTGCATTGGCATGTGTACATCTATAGTTCTGCAAAAAAAATGTTAAGCTGTATGTAAAGGAAGGAAGTGGCATCAACATGTAACAGTTTTTAAAGGTAAATATTCAAATACTATATTTCAAAAGAATGTGGAAAAATAAATGAACAATAGGTACCCCACAGGTGTACATGCATGTATGTGTCCTCAATGAAGGCTTCACAGAAGCCTGTGTCACCCAGACTCATGCAGGGTATACTGACATTTGCTACATACTTTATCACTTTAAAATGCAACATTTCATGCTGAGTCTACTTGCATGCTTCTTAAAAACTAGAAATGTAAGAAAATGCATGTAGTTCACAAGTCTAAGCCATAGCAGCAGTGTTTGTCAGCAATTAACTATCGCAAGTTTTGATTAGCAATTTTTAAAAAAACCTTTTTTGACAATATTTTTCTCCAAACATTATACTAAAATGTCTTTGTTGATGTTACATACTTGCATTTTTAGTGTGGTTTGTTCTTTTTTCTTTTCATTATTTCCTTATTCGTTCACTGTTAAGTGTTTGTATTTCACCTGTTTCTGATTAGTATTCGAACAATTGCCAGAAACTCACCATGACAAATAGGAATTTCTGTTTCTTTCTTGCAGTCAGTAAGCTCAGATCCCTGTAACTACAGATGAAATAGCTATCCTTGGGGCTTTTGTCTTGCCTGTGATTTTTGCAGTGAAATTCTCTTTATGCCCTGGTTTACTTCGTTTGGTAAATCGGTACACTTAGTTCTAGATTTCCGGGTATCACAGTTCCACAGTATCACAGTATTACAAGGTTGGAAAAGACCTCTGAGATCATCTAGTCCAACCTGTGACCCAACACTAGCACCCATTCGTCATTTAAACCATGGCACTAAGCGCCTCATCCAATCTGTTTTTAAACACCTCCAGGGACGATGACTCCACCACCTCCCTGGGCAGTGCATTCCAATGGCCAGTCACCCTTTCAGTGAAATTTTTTTTCCTAATATCAAGCCTAAACCTCCCCTGATGAAGCTTGAGACCGTGTCCTCTTGTTCTGTCACTGGTTGCCTGAGAGAAGAGACCAACCCCTGCCTGACTACAACCTCCTTTTAGGTAGTTGCAGAGAGCAATGAGGTCCCCCCTGAGCCTCCTCTTCTCCAGGCTAAACAACCCCAGCTCCCTCAGTCGCTCTTCATAGGGCTTGTGCTCCAGCCCCTTCACCATCTTTGTTGCTCTCCTCTGGACACTCTCCAGCATCTCGACATCTCTCTTAAACTGAGCGGCCCAGAACTGGACACAGTACTCAAGGTGCAGCCTATATCTATATATGGAGTCTGCTGTGTTTAAATTCCATAGAAATTTTGAAAAGTAGATTATTTGTGCAACAACTGTTGAACAGCTATCTTTAATTGGTCACAAGCTTGAAGGTCAGTCTGCATTTACAGTATAAACTGTGGACTGAAAACCACAGAGGGTTGTGAAACCAAACTCTCAGGAAATGAGGAAACATGATGGCTTTAATATTATGTTTCCCAAACACATTCGCTGTTTACAGTCAGGTAGGATTCTGCTGGCTTTTTCTTGATGTTAAAATAAATTGTGTTATGTAGGTGTTGGAATGGTCTGTTTTGGGAAGTCATTGTATCAACTTTGAGTCAAATATATTTGTAGCTTGGTCCTCATAATGCTACATTTCACCTCTGCTTCTCTATTCATCGACGGGACTTGCTACTGTTTTCTACCAGCAGTCAACTGCACTGAGATCAAGTAAGCCTGTTTTGGACATAAAAATCCAGTTTGAATGGAAAACTGTATGAGCTTTCTGCTGAATAGATGAGGTTTTGCAGCTTTCAGTTAATGTGTTCTTTAGTACCATTCTTTTAGTTTTGCAGTTAAGCGTGTCATGCCTTGTATTTGATAAAAAAAATGGAGATTTATTTTTTCAGTTTCTCTTACAGAGGTGAAAATGTGGATCAAGATGTTGGGGAAAATCTCACCTGCTTATCTACCATTGTTTAGAGAAAAGAGAATATTTTAAGTGGTGGGAACTCCTGCTTCATCTTTTTTTTTTGTGGGGCATGTGAATGCATTTGTACCTACTTTTAGTATGAAATGCTTTAAAGAAACCAGGAAGTAGAAAACATAGATTTAGTATTTGTTTTATTTTCTTACACTTCTGCAAACATAATAGGCAGGTGTTTCTAACCAAATAGTGATTAAACTAGAGTTTCTGTTGCTACAAATGAATTGCATTTTTAAAAAATGTATGCCAAGGTTTTAATTGACGTGCAGGAAAAATAAAAGTGACTCATACTTGGCAAAAAAAGATTAAGGGGGTTGGGTGCCCAGATAATCACAGATTTACAGTCTACCCAGAAGCAACTACTGTTACATAATTTTGAAGAAACCATCCTTTCTCCATGATTTGAGTTGCTCTTAATTTTCAAAACGAGAAATTGTTTTGAATTTTTGAGTTCTCATGGAATTACTGAGGTCTTTTCCTGGAAGCAGCATGAAGAAAGACGTAATGGTTGGGGATGTTTTGCACGCTTAGTGAAGGTTGTATGCACAATCTTTATCCATGGCATTCCTTGGTTACGATGGGCATTTTAATTGTGCGTAGTAGTGATAATTGTGACTCCTCAGCATTTAACCTTGTATCACTGCTACAACTCAGGCAAGAGGCTGTCAGGATTCACAATGGCTGGATGAAGGCTGGGGCTCATCTTCCCTTCCCACACTGAAATCCCCATTGCCCTTCCAACCTGCGTGTACCTTGCTGGGACCTAGGACCTGTTTTGGCATGACCTCTTCACAGAAGTGATTACAGTGTGAAGAGTTCCCCTATTCCTATTTAAATTCCTGAAATAGCGTTGACCTACTGTAGTTCAGACCTGCCTTTCATCTACTGTCCCTCTGATTTACCCACTGTCTCCACGTGTGAAACAATCCTGCATGCCTGGTGAGAGGAAAGGCTACCTCTGACTTAGGAGCAGGGAAGGTAAGTTACAGGTATATCAAAACCTCCCCTCAGGGGTCAAACATATCTGGGATTTGCACTGGAAAAAATGATAGATGTTTTTCTGCTTCTGCCTGCTGTGTCAATCGATTTCAGGTGATGGCAACTACATTAGGAGACTTTAATTCTCCAGATTTTCTTTCCAACACATACAGATGAAACTCAAATTCAATCTTTTTGTGTGAGCTGCAATATGAAATGTTAACACAGGGTTGTATGTGAAGCTGCTCGACTTTTTCTCCTGCCGTTTGCTGCTGGTCCTGCTCTCTTCCCTACACTGGAGTAAAACGAAATCCTTCAGCCTTGCTTTTTTTTTTTTCTCAGGATGCTGTTGCCACCTCGTGGCATTGGCCAAAACCAGCAGCAAATGCTCTGTGACTTATATCAGACGTGGGGGAGGGATGTGCCACGAGGGGGAGGGATGTGATGAATGTGAGGAGCACAAGATGGGTGTGGGTTATGTGAGGTGGACACACATGGGGGCGTAAGTGGATCTCTTCTGAACCTTTACCTCTGTGCAACACTCAGAATTTTATTGCGTGGAATTTCTTATAGAAGTACCCCATCCCTTGTGCATCAACAGGGGCAATGTTGTTGGTAGCCTTTAATGGTTTTCTTCCTCATTTACTTTATAAACTGGACATACTGAGCCTCTGATTTTGGAAACATACAGTAAAGTCCTCAGTCTTTAGGAAGATTTGCAGTAGCACAGCCCTGACAGACCCACTGCCTGAAGAGTAAATCATCTTAAACATGTGCCATAATTCAGCTTTCTGGAAGGGAGGTGTTGAGCAAAAAGATTAGGAAGTCTTGTTCAGATCTGGTTATCCACATATCTTATTATTTTGAAACTGAATACTTGAAATTGTTCATGAAAGTCTTGCAAAAACCCTGTGAAGTGGTATTCAGTTTGGCCTAACCCTGGAGCACAAACTCTTGTTATTATTGTTTCTAAAGCATTCTAAGAGCTGAAGTATAAATTTCCTGTAATGTAGATGAAATACTTGAAAGGCTAGACGTGTTTCTACTAAATAAACTCATTGGGGCTCCAGAAAAAATGCTGAGTTTTTTCTCTTTTTTTTAATTGGAACTCACAGCAAGCAATACAAATCAAATATTGAGTTTTTAATGTAAAGCGAAACAGAATTTACATCTGGAATTTGCTTATATTGCTCACTATATAAGCCTGCTTAATATAGGGAAAAATATGCAAGGGTCTGGGTTTTTTTACTTGCCATGACTATATTAGAAAACATCCAAGTCCTTCTCTTCTCAGAGAAATTAACTGCAGCTACCAACAATTTGATATTTATTTAAAAAAAAAAATCAGAGAGGTGTTTTAGGTTAAAATTGTCCTAACCAAAAAAATAAATATTAGAGGTTAGCTATAACTGGGGTTTTTGTTAAGTGGACATCACATGCCTATGCTGGCATGGTAAGTTGAAAAGAAGAAGAAGATGCTGCTACTCTGTTAGACACTCTCACTTGGACCAGCCTAAAGTGCTGATCTGCCAAGTGTGCTTTGCTTACAAAAATGTTACCATAGGCCAGGGGAAGCAAGTGCTGAAAACCTTCCCCCTTAAGGCTGCCATAAATAATGAGTTCTTAAATTTGTGCGGGAATTGGGAACTGACTTTTCAACACTTGTTTAGCATAGTCTTAATTAACATTTTGCCAAAACTAATCCAGTTCTTGCAAGTGCTTTTTCTAGATTCTTCATGTGGCTTCAATCTAAGCTTTAGGCAAATAATAAACAGATTTTAAACTGATTTGGAGCACGCAGAAATCAATATGCTTCTTTGAATGAACACCACACAATTAGCTACATCTATATTTTAAATGTAAGCTATAGCTAAACTGAATTTTTAAAGAGCAAGCTCTGGATAGGTTTAATATCCATTTAAATCCCTCTTTCAATGTCTTTTAATTACATTTGAAGTAGATTATTGTAGTATTTTGATATTTTTTAGTTTTGTTTATTTGAAGTTTTCTCTAGATAAGGTTTCATTTGATAGGCTGACCATTTGCATGATTAATGGCTTTGGCGTCTGAAAGAAAAAGGGCAAAGTGTGATTGTTACACGTTAGCAAAATGCTTGGATCATTTGCTTGGGACTGGAACACAGCCCTTGCAAACCGAGACACACGTGCTATTCCCTGCTTGTATGTAAACAAAACCCTTCCTTTTTAAGGTAATATTAAATTTTCTGTTCTGTCAGCAGCATTGCCATACTTTCAAAAAACAAAAATGTACCTTATTAGCCACATACTCCAGTAGTACTGTTTAAAACATATACTGAATTTAACACTAGTTCAGGCACTTTGTTTTCAAGTTCTTTGTGACTTTTGCCTATGTGATATTTGTTTTTCTGGTTTTAATTAAAATATCCCTTTCCAATTAAAATTGTTCCAACAGTGTATTTTGATGCATAAGTATCTGGCAATACCTTATCTCTTGCTGAGAGTAGATCTGGTGTAAATATCTCTTCTCATGGCCTGCAGTGACGCTATCAGTCTCTGTAGCACATTGACTCCCTGCTTATCCGGGGAATTTGTGATGCTTTTCTGTTTCTGATGCAGAGTTTTTTCATGTTCATTTTTTTGGCATTCTATCTACCCCTCAGATTTCTTCTTGGATCTTTCTTTTGTTATTGCAAAAGCTGCAATGACATATAATAACACAACAATTTTGTAAGAATTTTATCATAAACTGTAACTGGTGAGCTTATTTTTCTAGGTGATAAAACCAGGTCAGATCCGCTGTACTCCTTACCAAACTGGAGAGCTGCACCTTGCTACCTCTCTTCATGCAAGAGTCTTCATTGCTGTCTCATTCTCTTCAATGCTGCCTTTTGCTTTGTGTAGCTGTGTTGACCAAAGCAATCTGTATGTGCTCCTTCTAAAGGAAAAAATAAAATAATGAGTGAAACTTTGGGTACCTGGAGAAACTGTGCTATAAGCCTGTGTTGGTACGTGTTGCAGTCGCTGGTGCAAGACCCTCAAAAGACAGATAACCTTGACTATCTGCCTTTAATTTCTGTCATGTCGTTTGTGAACTTCTGAAAATTCAGCAACCATTATTGATTATCACCTGTGTGTGGATAGCAACCAAGCTGTTGCATGTTGTTTGGCACGTTTGCTCCTGAGAAATTGTATTATACTTTCTCCTATGCTGAAACCTTGTCTTCAGTAACTAGTAGCTGCTGGATAATTAAGCACTTCTCAGTGCATGGTATCTATGTGGCTAAACTAAAGCTATTGCTATTATTAGTGGGTTTGTGCAACATAGTGCCTATAGTCAAGGCAAACAGAATTACATCAGAGTTCACATGTCAGAAGTCATAGTGTTGCTCTCTATGTGAATTTGAAAAGTTGGGTCGAAAGAAAAAAGCTGGTAAGGCAGTGAAACCCATTCTGGGCTGAGAGCAGTCTTGTACCCTGTCCGTGTGCTGTTATGTGACAAGTGATGCTCATCTTGGGGCCAAAGGGTGGGGATCAGTCTAAAGCATTATCCCAGTCCTGTGCTGAAGCTGTGCTGTGGATGAAAGTTCTGACATTGGCTGATGCAGATAAAACTTAATGAAGAAAGCTGCATTTAGCAGCAAAGTGAAGAGGTTTCCTCACATCTTAAACACAGAGCTTTTGAGTAGAGGCAGTGACAGCTTAAAAACAACTGTTGTCGATCTTTAGAAACCAACAATTCAGCATTTTTGTAACAGGGACATAGGTTGGGAAGTTGCACACTGACAGTTTGCAAGGCAGTTACTATTACATTACCTTCTTGAGCTGTCAGCACTGAAAATACATTGATGTGATTGTGGATATCACATAGATGGCATTGTAAATTGTACAGGTGAGACTAATAGGACTTCCAAATTTCATAGCAATGTTCAATATTAAGCAGGTTCAACTTTATGAAGCCTTTTGCCTACCCTCTCTGTGTCTGTTTTCTGTCTGGAGAAGAGCTGAGGTGAGGAGCCTCTGTAAGGCAAGTTTTACTTCAAGTTCCATCCACGATCTGTCTGTGACGTGCTGCATATACCTTTTCCTAACTTGATGGGCACATTTTGAACCCTTTTGTCACCCCGTACTGCTGCTGATTCTGCCAGTTTATTATCAGAACAGAGGTCTTTAGACGTACTTTTGTACAACTTAATCTATGATGAAGCTCTACGTTTTGCTTACTTTGACTGAAGGCCACACCAGCTGTGTGGGTTCGTACCACACTATATTTACCATACATTCTTTTGTCATTTGGAAATTAAAGAACAGACAAACCTCAATAAACCAGTAGCAGGGTGGACAATGGATTCTGAGCAAGAGGGTTTAGAACAAGGCAACGAGGAGAGCACGGGGGAGAGGGGAGAACAGGATGAACTGATGGATGCCAAGCATGGTGCAGAAGCTGTTGAGAGATTGCCTGATCCCTTGGGGCTGGACTTTTTAGAATTCATTAATCACATGTTAGAAACACACACCAGAGTATTATTCGTGGATCTGCCCAATAAATGGAAGTATTGTGAGTGCTTCAACAAGTGCCACAAGCATTATCTATCATCTGAATTGATCTGAAGTCTGCTGTGCAAAGGAGAAAAAACAAGTTAATGATAAGGAGAATAGCAAGCAATGCTTAACAAGTCAAAACCAGGAGTACCCATATTTTTCAGATCTGGCTTATAGATCAATCGGCTAATGTTTTGATCTAATCTGACTCTCTAGCTTTCAGTGTACTGAATTTTCCTAAGATGAAACCAGTACCTGATATGTGGTTTATGCATATTACTTAAAACTTCTACACCATGGATAACTGAGACATCATAGTTGTGCTATTGTGTGAAAACACTGAATGCTGTATGCAGAAAACAGTATTTCTAATGTTAGTCAAAAGCTAAGCACTATCTAGCTTATCTTGATATTTCTGTGTTTTATGGTAGAAGATAATAGAAACCAGGAGTAAAATTTGGCTACAGCAACAGCAGATGGGCTATTTTACCTAATCCTTTTAGTTAAAGAATTGTACAAAGAGTGCTATTAAAATCACACAGCTAATCAAAAGTCCTCTTTTTACTGTAAAATAATATTAAACCCCAAATTAACAAAATTGCATAAGAGCTGGAATTTGGTTTTGCTGCGCTCATACTACACAGACAGTACATACTGCACTCTCTTTTGCAATAGTAGAGTAAGACAGCTACAGATAGTGTTGCTCTACTTCTGGGTGAGGAAATAACTTTAAAATAGCTTCTTGATTTGCTAATTTGAATGTCTGTGTGTAATTGTTTAAGTGCATGGCTGAAAGCAGAACAACTTAGATATAATGCAAGAAAACAGAAGTTATACTTCTTTTTTGTGATTCTGTGCCCCTCTCTCCACACTCTTCCTCTCCCTGTACACCTTCACACACACGTGATGTCTGTCTGGCAGCAACAGAAGGCGCATACAGCAGGTCAGAGCTACACTGCTTGGCACCTGGGAGGATGCCTGACACATGAATTTCTGCATTCCAGGAGATGGGCAGTGCTGGAGGAGGCATCAGATCCTCACTTTATACTGCAGGATCTCAGCGCTCTTTAAGGAGGCCAAAAAACTCATCCACCCATCTAAACTAATAGGGAAGGGCTAGAAAAAAAAGCTGTCTCCTGTTTTATAAACCTGTGCATCTTGGAACACAGTGCAGTTATGATCTGCCTGCTTGAAAAAAAGTTATAGTGCTGTTGGAAGAGATGCAGAAAAGGACCCAATGAAGCAAGCTGAGGGCACGCTTCTGTGTTGTCTTTGACTGCTTACTCGTTAGTAACTTCTATAAAAAGATCTTTTTGTTAAAACCTACAAGTTAACCAGGCACCACTTGCAGAAAGGGTAGCTACAGTTAATTTCCTGATTATGTTTCACTGTAGCTTCCAGGCTTTTAAATATTACATTTCATCCTCTTTTTTCCATGAACTATTACCTTTTATCTTTTTTTTCTGAGATACTCTATAAATGTCTTGCTACCCTTTTGGCAGGGCAACATGTTTGGAGATTCCATAAAGGTGTGCAGACCAGACCTGCTGCACTTATTTCTATGTAGGAGATCTTGACTTGAACTGTAAAAATCTTACATCTTGTTCCCTTCCAGAACATTAGTTTGAGAAAAACTCAAATGTTTAAGAGTCAATTAAATACATTTACAGTGACGTGTGTATTACATTGTTTTTCATGACATTTTGCAAATGATAGATATGAAGAAATAATACCCCTGAGTGCTTCAGGACAGTATCTGAAGTTTTCCTTCTCCTGTGTGAAAAACTTGAATTCTATAGCTGTAATCTACCCCCACTGGAGAGTTCAGAGTTTGAAAACCTGACAACCCGAACACCTTGTATCAGAAATAGGTACAATTTCTTGGGGCTACAGTGGAGAGATGGTGTAAGCTGTCTTTTTATTACTGTGTGATTGCTAAATGGCAAAGTTTACGTAATCCCTAGGTTGTACATTTAAATACAGTATCTTTGAGTTTACTCCATGAAAACAGCTGGTTGAAAAGCTGTGTTTGTGCTAGTATTTTGTTTAACTGTGCTGTATGACACGTGGCAGTGTAGTGCAGCACTTCTGCTTTCTCATCACTGATCTGTCCTTGCTAATTCATGGGAAAAAAAATCTCTACCGCATGGCTATTGGCACACCATAAAGAGACCATATCTGCAGTTATGTGTATTGTGATTTTCAGGGTACTTGTGCACCTCTTTTGTCTCACAACTGGGAGCAGGGAAACCCAGATTTCTTCAGCCACCCACCATAGTTCCATCATGTGGCTTCAAATAACTGTGCAGTTACAGCCAAAAAAAGATATGAAGTTTGCTTAGAAAGAGAAAATGATTGGTGGTTGTTTTCTGTAGCAAGGAGTCAAAGTTGGGCGTGGGCCACATTTTTATTGTTTAAAGGTTTGCAATCCATTGAATATGACAGTCTGGAAGAGCAGAAGTTATCACCAGATAATTTTAATTATCTTAACCAAACATGGGGAGATTGTTTTTAATTAAGAAACATGAATATGTAATGTCTGAAGTATTACATTATAACTTCCTTCTCTAGAAGTGTTCTAGGGCTGTGCAGGGGTTCTTTTTTTGCAGTAGATATATTCTTGCTTCCATGGCAACTGCCTTCTCTTGAAATCTTGATACTTCTCATGTAGTTTGGAGCTTTCTCATTTTTTTTCTCTTTTTTGTGAAACAAAACATTACAGTCCTTTTTGACATTTCAGTATTGATCTTCAGAATCTTCTTGGCAGTAGTTTTCACACCTTTTGCTTCTGTGATTTTAATTATTTCTTTTAAATATTTGTAAAATATATAATAGGTTTTGCCACCTGTGTATTTAAGAAGAAAAATCTTATGTAAAAAGAGTTGTGTCAGAGGCACAAAACATGAACAAGTTTTTGAGCTGGGCTGTGCTAACAGAGCAATGCATCCTTTTACAATGCCCTGCATGTGACTGTAGTAAGTCAAGGCCTGGCTACAGCCTTTTCTTTGTATGGTAACCGTGCCTTAGTGTTAGCAGAAATGGGAACAATTTACAAACGATGAGCTAAAAAACCAAGCCAAACCAAGCAAAATGAAACAACAACTGAGTTTTTTGTAAAGTAAAACCAGTCGTTTTTGTTTCAGCAGAGAGGCTGTGAAGGACCAAGCTATGCTCTATCCCCTTGTCTTACCCAGCTTCCTGGCTTTCAGACTTCTAGCCACTGAAACTTAAAATATAAACCCATTTTTGATTGCAGGTGGCACAAAAACCTGTTTAATTTTCTGCCAGGAATTCTGTTCTCTCTTCTGAGACAGCATCTGTCCAAATGTGTGGTGGGCTTTAAGCTCTTCATTTTAGGAAGTTACTTGTTTGTTTGTTTTTCTCTAAGAGAATCTGCTCCATGAAATTTAGCTGGTTTTAGGAGGGGTTTCATTCTTTTTTTGTCCTTCCCACTCCATACCACATGCACAATTTACAATTAAATACATTTTTCAAACTTCTATGCTGTTAAATCAACATGGGATCCAAGAATCAGTCTGGATGCTCCAATAACTGTCTCTTCCGTGGTGGGAAGGTAGTGTCATCCCTTACCTGAGCACCAACATTTTCTGAGGACTCGCTTTAGATTTTACCTGCCTTATTTTATTACTTTTATTGGCCTTCTAAGTAAAATCATTGGAGGTCATTAGGTGCAAAATCTAAAGAAGGTGATAATGTCCCCGTGATCAAATGCCATCACAAGTTGCTGCTTAACCTAAGATCAGAAAATTATCTACCTAAAATCTCTTCTGTCTGATTGGGATCTTTTCAGCCAAGAGACGTGTTTTTAAGAAGCACAACAACCAAAATGAAACATAAAAAAAACATTTATGAAATCTGAATTGAGACCCTGTACACAGGAGGAACAGATCTGAGTGAGGAGACGTGATCTTGACATTGTAGGGAAGAAAAGAACAAAATAATTGTATTTTTTGTAACCTGTCCAGAAAGGTCTAAAGTTTCTGAGAGACTTGAGAAATTATAATTTGCAAAACTTGCTGACATTTAACCACAAGGCTCATTATCTCTCTATGTCTCTGTCATCTAAAATAACAAAAGATATCCACCTACTTTGTAAATCTGGTCACGCAAGGCTCTTTGATACTGGGTTATATTCTGACTGTTTTCTCTCTTCACCAACGCTCCCTTTGATTGAGGGACCCCAAAGGCTATTTCAGTTCATTTTGGCTAACACTGTTTCTTCCTGTTACTAGTCTATTCAGTGTAGAGTTTTTTGAGTGGTTTCAGTCTACTATCCAGTAATGAATCACAACACAGTAATTTTTTATTTTTATTTTTAATTTAAACTTGAAAATGTGGCTTCTTTAGCCAGCCCAGTGTTGTAATTACTTTTTTATTCTCTGATATTGGTCAGGGTAATACTCATTTTCATTCTCTGTGCTTTGAAAAATGCAGCTGCTGTGCTCTGCTACACTGATGGTGAGGCCTGTAGAAGACAGGTAGCTGCTTGAGGAGTGTCCTCAAAGGACCCATGGACTTGTGTGTATTGCAAAATAAAAAATTGTCAGTGTAACCAAGAACCTTTTAACTAAAATAAGATCAGCTTTTCCTAGTCATGGAAAAATTACATGACAAAAGATAGTCTTTATTGTGACTAAAATGACTCAAACCAGGACAAAATTTGCTCACATTCTGAAGTATTATTCACCCTGGTCCCCAGAGCAACTTTACGATGGGTGAAGAATTCATATCTCCCTTCCTGATTCCGTACCTTTTACTTTAAAGATCATCCTACCTAAATACGTTCTTCCCATAAACTTTAATGAATACAGCTGAATGTTACAACATGAAATCCTTTTTTTTTTTCTAATATGCCTCAATTTTGTGCAGCTGACAGCTTAGGCACTTTTGAAACATGCTTACTTCTACTTCAGTAACATGCTCGCTAAGTGTTAGTAGCGTTACTTCTACAAAGACCCTGACAAGCCCTCAGGCACAGTCATTTAACTTTGTGAGGGGAAGGTAGGTGGGAATTTGGTTGCATGTCAGACTTAGCAGCGTCATCAGAACTTCTCCTGAGAGATCACGCCTCTCCTTTTGTCTGAACAGTCACGTTTCCACTGAGGTTTTGCCCTGTTGTCTGCACTAAAAATGTATTAAATGAGTAAGTAGGAAAATATAGTTCCTACTGGCTGAGATTTTATTGGAGGCTGTGCCAATCAGAAAGTAGACTTCCAAGTAATTCCCCCTGATTTTGCTCTGAAAGTATTTATGTTGTATGGTGAGTTGGGGGAGTGGGTGCAAAAGACCCACATTCTCTTGCTGTGCTGTAAAACAATGTTATGGAATAGTAAAAAATTATAATCTTTGCTAGGATGCAGGGGGGGCTACAGCGCAAAGAAACCCAAGAAAGAAAGGTGAATTGCTGCTTTTGGGGTAGATGGCACCATGAACTGAGCACGAGTGAAAGAAAAAATAATTATTTTGCTTAAACTTCCTGAAAGAAAGCTGCTGCTTCTCATCCTTTAAGCAAGTATTTAGTCATCCTGTGTGAGTCAGTGTAATTACGGAGGCTACAGAACGAATTCCAGATAGTAACCAGTGTTGAAATCTACAATTTAGGCTTAAAAGGTAATTTATTTAACTTAGATTTTTCTGCACGTTAAGAGAGCCCCAATCTGATTGTCATTTACCAGAATCAGACATTGCTCCACTCTCAGGTCTTTTCTGGTCTCCCTGCTTGCTTTCTCATACCACATTGGCAAGCTGCAACAAGTGAAACTCCACCCTTCCTACAGACTGGGGAGAATAAAATGCATAAGCGGCGACTGCTGGCGAGTAAAATGAGGGTTTCTGTGAAGGTGCTGGTTTTCCAGACAGTCGCTGTTGTGCAGCTGAGAAAGGGGCGGGATCGTTCTCAAGTATCTTAGTTGTGATTTGCTGATTTCATAGACTTTTTCCCCTTAAAATCCCAAGCCTCTTTCTGGTTTGTTTTTTTTCCTTCTTTTTTTTTCTTTCCCCTCCCTGAGAAGTTGACTTGCGGCTCCTTCTCAGCACACACGTCAGCTGTGATCTGGTCCCCAGTGCCTTGTGCTGACACCATGAGCTCGGAGGCTGATGATCCCAAGGAAGGTATGGTTTTTAGTTGTTTTCATGGGAGAGGAAAGATGTGCGCTTGTGTCACCAGCACCGCTTTTGTGAGTGTGGTGGAGAGTTTGTGCTCGCTTTCAAGTGTTCAAAGGGGAGGGGAAAAAAGCCCTGGCAGAATCGTCCTGATGATTTGTCTGAAATTACCAAGTGTTGGCACCCAGGGATATCTGGCTGTCCCAGCAATGGTAATTTACTTATTAGTAAATTATTAGTGCAATGCTAATAAGTGGAAGAAAGGGTGTTTCAAAACACTGGTAGTAGACTATCGAAAGAGGAAGATTTGTTTTACACTTGGAAGTGCTGTATTTTTCAACCAAAGAGGAAGTTTCACGCGGGAGAAGTGAAAGGTCATTATTTTGGGAGTAAGCTTGATGCCACTTACTTGCCTGTCCGATTTGAGTGTGCCTGCGTGTGTGTGTTGAACCAAGAGGAGTGTGCCAGAGCTACAGGGTTTCATTTACTGCTTCTACAGTGGAAGGTGTGGAGGAGCTGGAAGTGCTCCAACGAAAATACAGTTATTCACTAATGTTGATTGGTAGGACAGTAGAGAGCAATTGGAGGAGGCGGAGGGCAATTTCCTGAAAGTGCCTATGTACAAAAGAGCATTTATGCAGAAGAGGGAGCAGGGCACTAGTGGGGTTATACGCTGGATTTCTTAGAACAGAATTAGTGTTTCATGGTTAGAAATACTCCTTAGGGAGATTCAAACTTACAGAGAACTAATATGGCTCAGAAAAATAATGAAAAACCCCAATAGATAAGCAAGCGGTAAGGCAACCTAAGCATTTTTGTAGTTGGTGTAAACAAGAAATTTTCAGAATATTTCAGATGGTTTTCCCCTCACAGTCTGTGCAACTTCCCCCACTTCAAGAATAATATTACCAGGGATGTCTGTCTACGTGCTTGCATGAAAGAGTGTTTTGTTGATTTGCAGAAGTCAGCTTGGACTGAATCAAACTTAATGCTAATAATGCTGATAGAACCTGGTTAGTAACGAACACGACAGCCTATGTTTTAATAAAAGTTACAACCATGTTTTCTGTTTTCTTTTTCTTCCTTCTTTTTCATCAAATAAGCAGATGAACTAAAAGGCAGCTTTTCTCTTTTTTTTTTTCCCAGAAGATTCTGTAGGACAAGTTTATTCAAAAGCAGAACTGAAAGAACTATTTCTCTATAGAAACTGTTTGAAAAAAAAAGAATGTGACTAAGAATATGGCAATATGAGCGTTTGCTCTCATTTATACAGCAGGAGAGATCAGCATGCATGCCATAGCATGAAAGATCCTCTGGTTTACATACAGGAAGCTCCAGATGATTTTACCAAGTTGGCTGTATTTGAAATGTAAATTTTCTTGTTTAAAGAAGCCTCTTACCACCTTAGATGACTCAGATTCTTAAAATCCTCTGAAAATGTTATTTCTTTCCTATGCATTTCTTTTGAAACAATTCGAGACACCAGGATCTTCATGCTGAAAAAAAGCATTTGGAGCAGGTGGCTGAGACAGCAAAGAAAGGGTAGCTTTTTTGTTAGTTATTTTTAGCTGGGAAAATATTTGGGGTTTGATGTCCCATGATTTTAATAGGTTAGAATTAGAATAGAAAATAAAAACAGGAACCATTGTGGGAAGATGAGTTAGAGATATCACCGAGAAGGTTTTTCTGTCAGTCTATAACTCCCATCTGCAAAGGAATAATTTAGAAGGTACCTGAGAAAAGAGGGTTTAGTGCATATGTGAATAAAGACTGTGATTAGAAAGTCATTATGTAGAGCTGCGCCTTTCACACTACTTTGCCTCGTCTGATTGAACATAGCATGAAACATCACTGATCAAAATACTGAAAAATACAGTCAAATACTGGTTTTCTGGTGGTACAGTGTATGTAGCATAAAATAGGCATTCAGAGTCTTTCAACCAACCGTGTTTTATCAAGAAACTGTCAATTTTGTGTAAAGAAAATTGATGCATCCAAATTCAAGCTGAATTTGGGGCCTTTGATACTGTGGATATATAATCTTTTAAGTGGTTTACAAAAGGAGGGGTGCTTGATTTTTCCTTTAGGTGGAAGTCTGAATGACACTCTCTGACTTAGCCACAAATTAAGAGTCCCAGCCAGGGAATTAGTAGGTAAAGATCTGTCACTAATTATGGAATAGATAGAGGGTATATTTGGATGACTATAAAATAGTTATTTTATGAAATTATGTATATTTCAAGACCAAAGCTAGCAATGAAAGCATAGTGATTAATCTGCTGTGTGCTAAAAAGTGAAAGGAGGATAACGGTAGTTTATTGTTTGTAAGCAAAGGCAGAATTTTCTATTTTCCTTAAAGCAGAGATGCTCAGGTGGCCAGAGAAGCATCACTGGCCAGTAGCTAGCGAAGGGATATATGAGGAGCTCTGAAATTCAGTTGCTGCTTCCATGCATGACTCTTGAACCATGTGTTGAAAGATCAACCTGAGTGAAAAGGAGGGCTGAGGGCACAGTAATAGCATCAAACATCATGCGTGTTCAGGCAGTGATCTGATGCTGAAGTGAGAAATACTTCCAGTTACTTTATACAAGTGATTCACAATGCCTGGAGAACATCTGGATTTCTATGACAGTGGATTTAATAGGTTAAAGTGTATTATTTTAAAAAATATGCATAAGAAAATCAAAGACTATAGGTTTAACTACTGTAAAAATTAACTATACCTATTGTTACAGAGAAATCCAAAATTAAGGTCAGTTTTGCATGGGAAACTCCTGAGGACTTTCCCTTTTTTTATAATGAATTGAATAAAAGTAAAGTCTTTGACCTCAAATTAAAATCCCTTTTTTTTTTAGCAGAAAGTGGGAGTAATAAGACATTGCGAGAAGACAGTCATTACTTCAGTGTATTTTGTACTAATTGTTGGATATGGGGTATGCAGCAATGTGTCTGGGCTTTACAACTTCTGCCTTTGATCTCTGCATGGTCCTTATTAGAATGCTAACATGAAACAATTTTGTTTCTCCTTTCATGCTGCTTGGTAACATTCAAACAATCTTTGTATTCTTCTGTATAGGGCAAGGCTGTGGTAAATATGTGTGTGTGTGCATGGCATCAAACTGTATTGCATTTGCAGTGTCCAACAACTGTCATGATATAAATAACCCTGGAACGTGTTCTTGAAGTTCCTTTTGCCCTGGATGAAACAAAAAGCACGAAACAAAAGACTAGCATTTAACTACATGGCATAAATTCAATCTGGTATTGCATGATACATGTCATGTACCAAGGAAGGTAGCAGATGGTTTCAGGCTGTTATTTGACTTAATTCTTTTCTGCGATCTAAAGGAAATGTTATTAATGCTGTCATATTAAAAGTATGCATTATGAATTGTACCTTTTTAGGTACATGCCAATGCCAGTTAAAATTTTTGTGGTGTTAATGGATTCCATACATAGTATTTATTCAATATAAAGAAATGGCAATTTATGTGAAGTTTCAGAAAACTTCAGCTTCATTCTACAGATTTTATATTGTGTATTTAGAAAACATGAGGAGTTAAATCTCATATCTCAAAACAAAAGTAAAATAATAACGTCCAGCAGAATGAATGTAATACATGGCGTGTGACACAATAGATATTGTATTACAAACTCAGGAGCAATGAAAGCCTTCATTGCAACCTTATCATAGAATCATACTTAGTTTTAAGTACCACATTTCATGGGAGAGATTTCTGCATTCCTACAAGTGCTCAGACCTTTTTTAGACACAATTAGCATTTTTTAATCCAAATGAGATTACTGAGGAATGAGCTCACCTGTTTTGTTCCTTTTGGAGCTCAGAACAGAAACACAGGGGTTATAAAATCACAGAGCACTCACTGTTTCAAGAAGTCAGCACTCCCTCCTGTAAGTAGTCATGGATTTGCTTTGACGTATTGCAGTCACCTCTCATTGTGTGAAAAATTTTCCAGGGTGGAATCGTGTTAATTTAGATAACAAATTATCTGCTCTTGTGCTCCTATAGGCCACATATTTCACCCTAAACATCTACGGAAGTCTGTAATGTATGGTTTTCCATCCCACTACCTCCAAAAGTAGCATTTTTTAGAATGTTTTATGCTTTTATCACAGTGAACAGGGAAATCCAAACTGTGCAACTAGAGCATGATCCATTCATTAATGCAACACATACCAGGTGAGGACAGTCCCGTTTCATGTTAACTTTTGAAGTCACAGACTCTTTTCAGGCATAATCAGAATAAACTGCATGAAAACAGTAAGATTAAACAGAAATAGGATGGGATGTGTGTGTCAGAGATCTAGATGAGTCAGTTTAAGGATTTTTTTTTATTCCACAGGTAACTTGCCAGCTGCTGGTGAAGAGACTTAAAAGATTACCAGGGCCATAAATAATCATGTTTTCAACTCTATAAATCAGAGCAATGCTGAACAATTTGATATTTTGTGTAATCCCTTCTATAGATTATTAGAATTCAAGAACAGGACAAGCTAAAGGCAGAATATATCACAGGAAAGAAGGAAAAAAAGAAGTAAGCTTATAAGAAGAAAGAATTATTACTAAGCACTCACTGTAATATTATATCAGATATGCATGGGGAAAGCATTACCAGAGGTGCAAATATTGGGGGTGGAAGGAAAAGCAATAAGCTAACTCCTTAATGAAGAAGGAACAATGGAAGAAATAAGACCACAGTACAAAGGCAAGTCAGAATTGCTGGATTTCAGTGTAGTTTGAAGGATTGTGTATTTAATGAAACAAGATACAGGAAATGGATAGACGGCTTTGAGGGCAGGAACACAGCTGCCATGGTTTGCAATACAGCTGCTGCAGCTCCATCTAGATGTGGACACTTGAATTTCTCGATAAGAGCACCGATTTAAGGCTGTTAAACCATAAGACTCTGGAAGCAGCTCTGCATCTCTCCCCTTAAAAATAAAAAGAACAGTTTGTTTTATTTTCCTGGCCAAATCAGGGTACCCTTTGAGATAATCTGTCTGTGAATGGATTAGTTAGCCACTCTTATTGTTGCTTGTACAGGCTCAACATGGGTTGAACTGGTGTTTTTTGTTGTATACTACATTTGGAAGTCCATATGAAGTAGTTATCTTCTGCAGAACACTTTGTACCCCACATATTTAGCAATCTCTTCCTTGTGCAGTTGGAGCAGATGAGGAAGCTAGGTGGTAATTTAAGCAGAGGCCATGGGATAAGCACTAGCTGTAGCTGGTAGATTACTTCAGGGAATCACTGAAACTCTTAACAGGTTAATCATTTAGCTGCGATTGTTGGGTTGAGTGCTAGATTGCTTTGAGAAAATTCCATTAATATAATTATACTTACGCAATCAAATCTTTTAATCCAGAGCGAACTGCAAGACTTGTATTTAATTTCAAATAAGATACAGTCCCTTGAGCTATCTCATCAACAGAGAGAATCATAGATTAACTGAGGCTGCAGGGATCTTCTGGAGGTCATCAGGCACAACCTTCCACTTAAGACAGAGCCAGCTTTGAATTCAGATCCAAATTAAAGTTGTATGAGATTGCCTAGGTTCTTTCCAGTCAAGTTATATTGTCTTCAAGAATGGTTGTCCCAGAAATTCTCCAGCACCATATTCCAATATTTGACCACCCTTGCTATGAAGGTGGTCATTCCTAATGAGAATTCCCCTTGATGCAGCCTTGCAGCCTCCTGCTCTTTTGCTGTGTATCCTCAAAAAAAGCCTGGCTTTGACTTCTCTGTATCTCTTCAGTGACAGGTTGTGTGTTTTAGTTAAATCCACTATTAATCTTCAGAGTGAGCAAACCTAATGCTCCAGCTTAGTGTCTGTCTGCTGGACCTGGTTCACTTTGTCAGCTTGCTCTTTTGAAGACATACTGGGGAGACCAGAACCATACACACTGCTCCACGTATGGGAAAATAGTATTATACTTTGTTTTCAAATTCTACCAGTCTTTTCTATCTAAGAAAATTGATTGATTGTTGTATTGGAGACTTAGTTTCTCTATCTTCCTTACATTGACCTGCTGACAACAGCATTTACTGTATTACAGTCCTTAGACCCTCAGGTTATTTTCTTTGAGGAATTTGCAAAGCATGCTCTATCACAAATGAGACACAGAGAGCACAGAGAAAATTCAGTGAATCTGTGGAGAATCTGAACAAGTATTTGGGTAAGGGAAGTGCCTTACACCTGCCTTTGGAAAGGCTGTGGGTTTTGTCAGTATTATTTTCCAAGTGCAGCAAGAAGCTAAATGAACGGGTTCTGAGAGTAATGAGCATTTTGTAATACATGTGCGAGGGATAATGTAAGGAAACTGTAACACTCAGATACTAATTGTAATTTGTAATTTTTATTCAAAAGCATACATCATTCCTTTCATCGGTAATGATTTATCATTTGGTCAAGTCTTCTCTTAAATGTTACACTTTCATAAGGGTTCTTAAATACTACTTTTTGAGAAGAAAATTGCTTCCCCTCCCCCATAATTCCTCAGACATTTAGAGTCTCAATAAACACGTTTGGGTAATAAAGCAAATGAAAACTGTATTGCAGGTGTTATTTCAACCTTCTGGAGTGATTTTTTTTGTTACAATTACATTACAAAATGTGGTAAGAGGATACCATTCCATAAAGAGGTGTGAAAGACTTTGCTGATTTATATGCTACTTTGTGAAACAACTTCTGCTCTTCCGTACATAACGCTGAATAGAAGAAGTAGTAGGCTAAAATAGTTTCATGTATTTCATAATAATTTTAAAGGCAAAAATAACTTTTTTCATGTTTAAAGATTCATTTTTCATGTCAGCTTACTGGGTTGATACTTCATAGATCTAAAAGTATCCAGTAATAATACCAGTATCAGTAACAGTTGCTGTATATGACTTTGTAAGAAATTTGAGTGCTTAAACCGACTGTTTCTGCATTAATAAATAGCATCAATCTAAACACTATTCTTGTACATATTGACATTAACATTTATTTTGTACTGTGGGAAATATGGAAGTTAGAGGATTCAATGTTTTTTTCTGTCTGCACCAGTAGATTTGCCAAGTTACTTGTGGTTTTTAATGTTAGGTGTGTACTTCTGTGGATGCCTCTCCTTCATGGCTACTGAACAGCGCGCAGTGTAGGATTAGTGATGCGAATGCAACTGCCACCAACTTGGTTCTTTTAACCATAATGCCAGCAAAAGCACAAGCCTTAAACAACAGCCCACTGTCATGGTCTTGTTTTGAGCAAGGAGGAAACTGTGAAACATTCTATGAGAGTTTCATTCTACATTCATCTTTTCAAGATGTTTTCTTATAAATTTTGTTTTTCTTCATAAGATTCCCTGCCTGGGTTGAGGTGTGGTTTGATTCAGATTCCTCAGTTGTTTTCCTGTCACAGTTCTGTTTAGTGGTTCATTTCTAGTGCTTGAATGGCCAGCAACGAGGAGTAGAGAGCCTGTGCCTCTGCAAGGCATAGCGGATTCAGTCTGGGGAAACTTGGGATACAAAATCCTCACCACAGATCTGTTTCAGCAGAAGCAATGTAGAGGGCTGGATACACACTGAATAAACTAATTTATTTTTCTCTGCCTTTTGCTGAATTCAGTATCTATATCTGTGACTACACAGATTAGTAACAAGAGATCAGTGAGACTGTTTTGCATAGCAATAGGGAAACCTACATTGAAGTTTGACATACAATATACAAATATTGGGGTGTCTGCAGACAGTCCTGTTCTCGCTGGCAGTTTACAGTAATGAGAATAAATTACAGTAAAGTAGAAGTTAGCATTTAATTTATTTGAGAGCATTTATCCTTGAAAGGTTTGTAAATGGAAATCCAGGGACATGTTCTGAGATGGATTTTATATATCTATGAAGGTCAGTACATGCAGGTTTCTCTAGGGCCTGTGATTTCAGACCTCTGAGAATGTGACACTCTTAAGTCTTTATCCCAGAATGTTTACTTTTCACTTTATACGTAAATTAACGAAGCACTGAATCAGTACATGCACAGACAAGCTACCACTTAATTAAATTCATCAAGGTATGTAGGAAAGCTTGACTTTGAAAAATGCGAAAATTTGTTTTAAAACTTAAAGATTTCATGAGATCTTTTTTTGCTTTTACTATGCCTGTTTACCAAACTATTTTCTACAAAAAGTTTTATTTATAGAAAGAAGAAAATTTTGGGTTGATACGAGCAAAAGTAAGTGAGTAACACTGGTGAATAATTCAGCCACTGATTCCAAGGGCTGATTTTTCCTACTTGCAAAGGAGAAAATGAATTAATTTATGTTCACTTAAAAAACTCATGTTAAAAAATACTTACTGAGAAATAGTGGCTTAGGCTTTACTTCAGAAGCCAACAAAGAACTTGAAACAATCAACCATGAATTTGAGCATCTGTGAAAAGAAATGGTGGATACATCAGGAAGGGGTAAGAATAAAGTTTGGCTGTGGTGTTTTAAAAAGATGTCTTCACCAAGCTCACAGCCTTGTGCTCAGTGCTGGAGGCAGGATATTTAGAAGTCTCTGATGCCAGACATCACTGTCTTGGATGTATGTAAAGTTTCTTTGCAACAAACAGTTGTTGTTATCATCAATTGAAAGAGTTGTAAGCTGCAGTGGATGTAGATGTTGATCAGTTTGTTGTAGCTGGTTACATATTCCATACAGTATGGGAGGAGAGGTGAAGAGTGAGGTGAAGAGAAACTGTTGACATTTTTTTTTTATTGCAAAAATGTTACCTAACTAATTTGAAATTTAGATTGATTGTGCTTATTTTCACCACTCGAGTCCTTTTCTGAGTTCAAACTTGCATTCCCTCCTATTTACTTTTTGGGCGATAATGCTGAAAATCTCAAGCTGCAACAACCCTTTCTGGTGGTGGATATCTCTTCATAGCTGATCCATGCTGTTCATCTCCTGCTTAAAAATACCATTTGATGCCAGTGCAAAGTAAAGAAGTTGGATATTTAAATTCTACAGTAGTCAACAGCTGTGAAAAACAGCGTGCTCAATCTCCTACACCTTCCCTTGAGGACTGAACTGCAAAGTAGATGCAGGTTTTACAGAATCACAGAAGAGTTGAGGCTGAAAAGGAAGTCTGGAGACTGTCTAGTTTTAGTCAGTAAATATATTTGCATCATTTAAAAATAAATAGGATTACTAGTTCTTCGCTAGGTATCACAGTTCAGTATCCAGATAATACTGCTTCCTGACATAAAAGAAAATAACAGCATCACACATGATGTTTAACCAGAAGATTTAACTTTACAGAAGAACAAGTTGCTAACATTATTGAAGACATTTTTTTTTTTATCTTATGCTATATATTCTAATAGGATTTAATGACATTAGTGAAAGTAAACTCAAACTCTAGGGAGGTGGACCTGTGTTTTAACAGTCTCTGTTTATACTTGAGAGTTTGGTTGCAGTTAAGTCAAAAGGTAGGGTTTTTTTCCCAGTGTGTTTTATATACAGAAATCCTTTGCATACTTTTTCAGCTGTTTGGAGCATTGATTTTGAACTGGATGTGCCAGAAATAAAGCAAAACAAATGGAAACAAGCAGGAAAGCCTCCAAAGGATACCGTGCATTTGAGTATTGGAGGGCCTACTAACTGAAAGCAAGGGAGTGAGGGAATGAAGAGGAGAAAATACCCTCAGTCATTGATTTCATGGCTGGAAATTTGTACAGAAGTCCTGATAGTTGTAGTACAAATACAGAGGGAACAGGCTGTGGCTACTAAGTAGAAAAATTAACACTATGGGGTTGGTTTATTTTGCTCATTGTGGAAAAGTAAGGGAAATGCATGTTAGCAGCAACAATGGAAAATGCCACTATGGCCACCAAGTGATGTCCTCCATAATCACAGGCAGCACGAGTGAGTAGTGCAGAAGAGTGGAAAAGGCCTAAGTTCTATGTACAGCCATGCATTTAATGCCAGAAAACTCACCCTTTGTGCTATGAAAGAGATAGTGAAAAAATACAAAACTGCAGAAAATATGAATGGTGTCACTAGTGTCCCAGGCCTAAAGAGCAGCCAGGTTTTGCTAAGTAAAAGTCTTAGATGAAGTATTTTTTTGTTTTATAATTGCATTTCGACGTTGATATTAAAAAAAGAATATAGCAACCAGGCACCTAAGAACAGAGTGCCTTGGGAATCACTACTAAGGTAGTAGGGTACTACTTCAGTGCCTCAGAAGTTTCTTTAGAAAGAAGACGACAGAAATCAAATTATGGGGAACAGGGAGCGAGGTATCATTTAGTTTCTCAGGGCAACCAGTGGAAGATACAAGAGTATTGTACATAAACAAAGTGCAAGCTAGCAATCCAGCCTTTTCAACATTGCAGTGGATGAGAGATACCAAGGGACTTGGATCCTGTCTGCAAGAAACAGACAGGGTGGCGTATGGATCGACATTGACAACAACAGAGAACCAGAACTAGAAATACAGGAAAAGCATTATTAACTACTTTAAAGCCATTGTAAGATCACTCACAAACCCTTCTGTCATTTGAACTCCCTTGAAGCCTCTGCTTTGGCTTTCTTTACACTGTATTCAAAATACATGCCCTTTGCATTTTGACAGCCAGGTTGCTGCCTTGTTCTTGCAATTGAGTTCCCTGTTCCTCTCATGCCAGATTGCCATCTTGTCTGGACCTTCCACTTCATTCTATTTTTGCCATGTGTATCTTAAACTTCCTCTTGACCCCCCCCTGCCCCCAAGTCAAATTTAAGTCTCTGCAATACGTTCAAAGTTCCCCAGGGCTGCTGGTCTCAGTGCTTTTCCTTCTGCTATACTTTGTGTCCTATGCCTGCAGCTAAGGCTTTGTTGTGAAAAGACAGAATGTCTTCCATTTGTCAGGATGCTTGTAAGAGCAATTAGATACCTCTTTTTAAACTTTAACTTTGGGTAAAATACTCAATGTGATGGCCAGATTATTTTATTATAAGTGCTACTTGTGTCAGGCATCTTAGCACTGCTGCCTTGCTTCTAAGGCTGGACAGAAAATTACAGTACCTGCGTTGTATTTGCTTGATCAGAAGAAATTACTTTATTTCCTATGAAAAGATTTGAGCAGTATTACTGTTGATGGTGCGTGGACACCTAGTAGATATGGAGGAACTTGATGTAGCCCTGAAAAGACCAGCAGCTGAAATATACAGTCTGCATATTTAATACCACGGCACCTGTTGTTACATTCCAATAAGGATAACAAATGGTGGCAATGGACTGAAATACCAAATTTAATTCGTGGCCCTACTCTGTGACAGTCCTTTTTCTGTTTAATATCGTGTATTTTAAAATAGGCATCTCTTAAGAGCAGTCATCTGATGTTAATCTGATTTTTTTTTCCATGTTAAAGCATCACTGGTAATTAAAATACATGCAGAGGCTCTAGGAAAAAAGACTTTCAAGAAGGCTTTTTAAATTTCTAAATCAGCTACAGTTTATGTATCATGTGGTGCACAGGGTTGCTGTGGGAAGCACAGACATGTAAAACCAGAATAACTTGTTGGCACAGAGTTCTCTCATGGGACTGCAAAACTCTCCGCATACATTCTTGTTGGAAGTAGCATCTTCCCTTGCCACACTAACCAACCTTAACCTCCAGGCACTTTTTTTTTTGGCAATTCTTCTCACCTTTTGATTAAAATAAAAAGTATTTTGTTTTCTCTCTTTTCGTGGTTTGTTTTTGGCTTTATTCTGGCTAGAAAGGGGGTCATCTTTTGCTGCTGGTCAAATTTTGGACATTTTAATTCACTAAGACTAGAATTAAATAGCAAAATCAGGAAGCAGGTAACAGTACCATATGCGTTTTGCAGACTTATTGACGATGACTGCAACAATTTATTAAGCAAAACAAAAGTGTTCCCCAATGGTTTTTGCCAGTTTTTCTCTTTCCCATGCTCCTGCTGCTGAATGTATGCTTGCTTTCAGAATGCATATGCTGATTAGACATACTGTATATTTCAAAAAATACTTGATTAGCCAGATATTTTTCCAAAATTGCTTGATTAACTGGTGCTTCAGGTGACTTGCAGCCCCAGAGCTGACTTCCAAATCCAGTAAGCCTGCTCCTGCAATATTTGCCATGCATTAGTCTTGGCTTCAGATTGGGTATTTTTTCTTTTGAAGGTCTTCCAGTCTGAATGTTAAAATTAGTACACATTGCTAGACTAATTAACATTCTCATAGAATGCTCAGTTGGTAAAGATCATGGTGAGTGAGAATTTAGTACCTTTTACGGTACCTATTAAGAGAACTGTAGGCAAAGGTTACTTACCTTTATGAACGAATGCTTTGTATGCATTGAAAATTTTCATTTAAACTATTTTCTAGTTAAATTTATTTTCATATATAAATCTCCCTTTTTAAAAAATAAGGTGCCAAATAAAACATTTGCTTTTCAAATAAGGACCTTTGTACTTGAATCAAAAAAGTAGAGATGTATGTGGAAGAAATATGTAATGTATAGGGCCCATGTTAAGGTTATTTTTCCTCCTCCTGCACTTAGCCGTTTGCCCTCTAGGTTTTCCACTGCCTGATGGTGCTTGTCCAGGCTATCTGCCCTGTTGCTGTCCTTTTCTTGATAAACTCTGTGGCTGCCCTGCTCTCTTCTCACCCCTGCCATCAGTCAGTTTAGGAGCTGCAGTCCCAGTCTCTGAGGCTGGAGAAGGAAGGCTGTTCTTCCAGAGTGCTGTCTGGTCTTGCATGTCTGGTGCAAGGTTCAGTTTTCATCAGCTTTTGAAAAGCCAATATGTGAACAGACACTTGTGAACAGCCAGTGTGCTAAAGTGGCTGTCTTGGGTGATTGCTGCATTTTTTGAGTGATTTTAACACTGCAAGGACTTTATCTGTGCTTTTAAAAAGTTTAATGTGCCTTTTACCCAGGAAACTTTGAAGCACATAGATAAGAATCAAAACACTGACTCCTCTGTTTAAAAAAAAACGTCACCACCAAAAAACGTTCTCTGAAACCATGAGTCACCCACTACTCAGATGGTTAATAAGAAGCTATAAATCATGGTGGCAGCTAGAAAAATCAGCTTACCTTATTCATATCTGAAGAATTCATAGTCTGTGGCCTACCACTCATTTTTTAATCTTATCGTCATGTAATAAGTACATTGTGAAAATTGCTACAGCCTTGGTAACAAATTTATGACTCTTATTTCTGCCTGTTCTGTACTTCAGGACTTGTTCATTCACTGATGCTAGCCCTTGCAGTTTATCACTTGTTGAGCTTTACCTTACTGAAGTCATGTGTTTATATATGAAGTCATGTGTTTATACAACTCTGTGTATTTATTTTTTTAGTGTTTCTGGCCTTTATCATTCTCAAAAACAAAGGTAGCCCTGTGAAGACACAGAAGGCAGAAGAAAAAATAAAATTCAGTATTTTTTTTATTGCTTGGTATCTAGGCAATCTCCTGGGTTTGGAGGTGGCGTGACTCATGGTCTCATAAATTTGGAGGCTGTAGCACTGTCAATCCTGCTTTAATTTCAAGTTTCCTCCCTCCAAGGAAATGATGCTCCCTCACACTGAGAGTCTGAGGGGACATGCGAGTCGTATGCCATGCACAGGCTTTGGCTGTAGCCTTCGCCCGCAGTCTGTACACGAGCTCTTCCTCACAGGATGCCTGGCAGGAAATCAGTTGCCACATTTCTCAGAGCTATGCGATAACAGTGTTTTTAATGCTGCCTGAAGCCTCAGCCAGTGCTTTCTCTTCCCTCCTAATCCCATGTAAGTGTTCTTTGTGCCTTGCCCCAAACCCCCTGCCGTTTTTGCACCTTGTGCTCTCCAGGTGCTGGTGCAGTACTTGCTGTGCCAATCCTTGAAATTAGAAGTGAGTTTCACACTACTGCATTGTTATTAATGGCTTCACAGTCACATTCTCTTTCACCGGGACTCTTGTATCAACATACGAGTACATACACTAGAAATGCAACTCCTGTCAGAAAGTTCAACTCTTAATTTGCCCATGGAATTTAACATGCTTCACTGGAATTTTTTAGTGTTTCCTTTTTTTTTCTTTTTTTGTGGTCCTTCTTTATTACAACAAGCTTAAAAATACAGAGTGACTCAAGTATTTAGTGTCAACATATATGAGGCTGAGTACACTAAATTGCAAGTGATGTTGAATCTACCATCAACTGTTGTATTGTGTGGAAAAAGCATTCTGCCTTGATTTAAGGCAATGAAATCTGATTCAACTTTTTAAAATTCTTTTTTTGTGAGTTTAAATAGAGTTTTGAAATAAGGTATTTTGCAATAGACATTTGCCACAGTAGGGAAGGCGTGTACTAGCTTCCACGTCAGGGAGAAGTCAATGTTGCAGCCGTAAGTAGTAGCCTTCCTGCACTTTTGTGCCAGTCTCCTGAAAACTTATTAACCCACAATTCTAAATTTTCACTGACAGTTTATATTTCGTTATAGTTTTAAGGAAGACTTCTATAAGGTAAAATATTTTGGGGAATGCTGTATGTCCAATATTTACTGGCTTTAGCACACAAAGTACTAAGGTTAAACACATGTACTGTTAACTGCAAAAATTAATAAATTTTGTTATTATTAAGCTCCCAACTTTCACTCAAGGCAGTCTCTAGCAACTTATTTGCACCTCTAAATCATAAATTAGGAGACTTTGCACGCGTCCCCATTAATCCTATGATCCTGTGAATTTTGAAGTAGTGGAGGCGGTATTTCCTCTGGAAGCCTTGGACTGCTCTTCTCTGCAGAAGGACAGCTCTACTGAACATAATCCTATTTATTTGTATAGATTGTACTCAAAATGCTATTCCATTGATTTCAAAGGGGTATTTTTTTAAAGATCTACTTTTTAGAAGTGAAGTGTAAAACTGCACAGGAAGGACATAGGAGCTATAAGGAACAGTCATGACAAAAAGCTATCTATGAAATGCTTAAAATTAGCGCCCAAATTCTGTAGGCCACTAGAGAAAAAGCATCATTTCTATTTAACTGAATGGCACCTGCCAATAGAACAGGTGTGCTCAAAGATTTAAACATTCTGCCCAGCCACTGTCATCACTCTAAAAAGACGACTGTGTACAATCAACCTTGGAAAATTAGGCTGTTGTCTAAATTTACAGGCTTGTTTTTAGGTGCTGACATCTGAAATTGTAGTCAGAGGTTTGAAAGGGGATGCTTGGCTGCCCTCATGATGGGAACGAGGGGCTGCTGAAGTGTGACCCGTGAATCGGACACCTCCGATACATGCACATCTGCATTGCCAGATACCAGATGAAGGTTTTAACCTCTTCTTGACATGTCCCCTGCTCTTTCAAGTCACAGGACCTTCTTCTCCCTCCCTTTCTGCTAACTGCTTCAGTTGTCAGTTAGCAGTAACGGCCAGTGCTTGCTCAGCAGTGCAATTTCCTTTCAGCTCTCTTTTCAAGGAAGTGAAACCACTGTGATGTATTTTTGCATTCTGAGGTGCCAAAGCAAAATGAAGCACTTGCAGGCAGGGGAGAAAGGTGGCTGAGAGGAGCTGCTGTTACGGTGAGGGGGAAAACCCCATATTCACTCTATGATCGCTTCTGACAGCGTTTCAAAGTGCGTGATAAAGTGTGCATTGGATTTAGTGGACTAAAAAACTCTCAGGCCAATCTTCACCTCGGGTATTTTGCTTCTCTTTCTGCTGTGAGCATTACCAATTTCAATTCCATTTGATGAACAAGTAAGTACTAATTTTACTGGATCTTAGAAACTATGTATCTTTGGTCTGAAGGGACTCTATAATCTTACTGCTTAAACTCATTTTTACTTAAGCAACTTAATATAAAATACATTTTAGATCTTTCTCCATTGGTAATGAGGAAAAATTCTTATTAGAAAATACAAAGAGTTTTCAAGTTCCTTTTTAGATTGACTGAAATACTGAATTATAAAATTAACATACGTAGCAGTTAAATTAAAACCAATGTAATAACACTGGGAAAATGGAGCTGACTTCTGGTGTATTGCAAAATAGATAACTATGCTGGGTAGTCTTAGAACTTGGACATCTTTAGAGAGATGCCATTACAAGTTTAACACCTCGTGTAATTAAGCAATTTCTGTTTTGCTTAGCAATGGTGATTACATGTCGAGCTCTACTTTGTCAAGTATTAAATTATGTAAAGTAAGGGTTTCTTTTGTTGAAAAAACTAATTTTTTTAGAAAAGTTCCATGCTTTCAGTTTCTTGAAATTGGTACTTTGCAGGTTGTTTTGTGTAAGCTGTTAGAACCATACCTGAGTGTTTGTGTGACTTGCTGGGGGCAGGTTATATGGATTTCTCTTCAGATACAGTGGTGAATTCTGTGTGATAGAGTTAGAATTTTATAAAAATACCTACAGCATCCTGAAAATGAACAATTTAATATACGTACATATTGTATTGTGAAGGATTTTCTCTGCAAATTTATGGAAGATACTTCAAAACAGTGACTACTATTAGTACAAATATCTATATATCTTTGTGGACTGTAATTAGCAATTAGTAAATTGGAAGGCATTAAGGAATAAAACTTATGGAAGAACAATAGGTATTCCTGTTTTGGAGGGCAAAAAGCTATCACTCATCTGTAGAGCTTATTAAAGCATTGGCTGTTGAATTCTGCTATTTGACCACCCTTTGAAATACTTCCATGAGATTTATTTGAATACTAATAGTTGTAGGTTTATATTTAAAAGCACAAAAAGTGAATCAAATATTTTCAGTTCAGATTGGCAGCTTAGCATCTTTAACATTTTCCTTTGTGGCTGAGAAACGAATCTATCTTGCTATCTTGAGTGCTTTGGCTGAGATACATGATGGGTTTTGAATGTCCTCATGAAGCAAAGATTTTAAAAAATGCCCTCAAACACTTCGTACAGGTGCGCACTGGAAGTCTTAAGAAACAAACCTGCTTGAAAGTTTCAGAGATGACAAAAAAAAGGAGCTTGTATCTAAGTTTCTCAAAGGTACTGTTGAAGAAAAATTACGAATTTGTCCTGAAGGACAGTTTCCTTACATTTGCTGGAACCCCAGAGCCACCCTGTGTATGACACCCAGCTGCCCAAACACAAACAGTTAAGAGAAAACCTTTTCCAAAATCAGGGACTTTACTCTTTGGCATCTGTAGAATTTATGTTTTCTTTAAAAGAAAAAAATAATTATTCCCAGGCCCTATGTTACAGGCACTGCATACCTTCCATATGTGAAGTAAACGTAAACAGGTGAAGCTTTCCTTCATCCTGTCTGAGACTCCAGGGAATTGCAGTGTAAAGGCAGCCTTTTCCCAGACTATTTAACCAGGAAGTATGGATTCGTGTGTGCCTTAGTGGAGAAGGTGCTGCAGAGGGAATGTGCTGTAAATAATTGTCACTGGCAACAGAACATGAGCAGTAACACTGGACAAAACAAGTTTCTGAAAGAAACATTGGGAGTTTTTAAGTATTTGAAGAAATTGCAAACAGTCGTTGGGTATATTGCTGCAGGCAAACATGGTTTTGGAGGTGTAGATCTGTTCTAGGATCTAATTTATTGGTCACAGAAAGATTTCTTTACAAGATTGTGCTAGCAATCCCTAGACTGTTCAATTTTGGCTATTTCTGCATTAAGTATAGGACATAGACTCTGTAATTTCCTTTATAATATATTATAATATATTCCAGTAATTTCCTTTCCATATAATCTATATTTCCTTTCCTTCTGAAAACTACCTTCTTCAGATTACACCCAGAGAATCTCATTATAGTTTTCCAACAAAGGATTTTTATATTATGTTTTTAATACATATTAAATACATATATGTATAGCATATATGTAAACTATAATACATGTGTGAGATCTGAATTCACTGATCATGTAACATGCTAAGAAGGAAGAAGTTTTACCACAGGCATTTCACTGAATTGCTGTTTCTTAAGGAGTAGTATTGGTAATTTTCACAACATTGTGATAGTCATGGTTTCAGATTTCATTATGAATATGAGAATCAGATCAGACTTACGACTCATCTAATCAACTAGGGCAGGTTTATTGACTGATTTGGAAATCCCATCAATCTATAGGTAGAGAAATACTTTAAACCATTTTTTAGCAAGTTCTACCTCATTTTCTGTTTTCTCAAAAGTAAAGCAATCTAAAAGAATGTAAACTTAAAGACAACAGAGTTTAAAGGATTGAAAAGATGGGGGTTTCCACAACTACATACATAGATTTGCATTATTTTTGTCGTAGTTAGTGGGACTAACAGGAATGGACGGATGTGAAAATATTCCTTAATTTACTGTCCATAGTATGTCTGTTGTGAAGTACTGACTGCGTACTTTTTTTCCCCCCAGTGGCCACAGATGTCTTCAACTCCAAAAGTCTGGCCATTCAGGCCCAGAAGAAGATCCTTGGAAAAATGGTGTCCAAATCAATAGCAACTACTTTGATCGATGATACAAGCAGTGATGTCTTAGACGAGCTCTACAGAGTGACAAAAGAATACACACAAAATAAAAAAGACGCAGAGAAAATCATCAAAAATCTCATTAAAATAGTCCTCAAATTGGCCATTCTCTACAGGAACAACCAATTCAATCAGGATGAAATAGCATTGATGGAGAAGTTCAAGAAGAAAGTTCATCAGCTGGCTAAGACCGTGGTCAGTTTCCATCAGGTGGATTATACCTTTGACAGGAATTTTTTGTCCAAACTGTTAAACGATTGCAGAGAGCTACTTCATGAAATCATCCAGCGTCACCTAACTGCGAAGTCACATGGACGTGTCAACAATGTGTTCGATCACTTCTCTGATTGTGAATTTTTGGCTGCCTTGTACAATCCCTTTGGACCGTATAAACTCCATTTGCAGAAACTTTGTGATGGTGTCAACAAAATGCTAGATGAGGGGAACATATAAGTACTTGTATTAAAGTTGACTACCTATGCATTATTTGTAGATGGAACACTGTTGATTATGAAGGAATAAGGGAGCATGCAGAAAGTTGTTTGGTTTTTTTTTTTACATTATGATAAATATTTCATAAATAACTTTATTAAATTGATTCTTGTTATGAGCTATCAGTTGATATTCACAGACCATCTGGGAGAAAGAATGCACATGACTTCTTTTATTGTGCTTTTCTATGGAAACAGCTGGAGAAAGCCAATAAATCCGCATAGTCCAATTAGAGGAAACGTCTTGCAAGATAAGATATACAAAATAAAATAATAAACTGTCAGACAATCCAGATCTTTCATTCATTTAAAAAGATATTTCTGAACTATCAGAGCCCAGTAATGTTAGTAACACACTATCATGGTGATAGTACACTCTATTGTTTCTTTGACTTATTTGTAAAATGTGTATTTGATTCATTTATAATCTTCTATGCTCCCTGCACACATCACAGCTTCCTAGTGTTGCCCGTATGACACATTCAGTATTAAATACTATCAGTGATGCTGTCACGTAGAGTGTTAATGGGCTTGTTCATCTCCAGCTCAGTGGTGAAAATCTGCAAGGCTACCTTATAGACCTGCACAGATGCTTCCTTTGATTATGTGGGGATTATATGAGGAATAAGCTACAGTCATATAGCATAACTGGGAAAACTATTCTCTAGAAAACACCTGCGGTACGTAATTTTAACTCTGTCTGTCATAAGGTAGAACACGGTCACTTACCTGTGCAATTCCTTAAGATGTTTAGAATCCTGCTAATAGGTTATAATTCTTTTTAAAAATGTTAGAGTCAGTATATTTTATACACTAGGCTGATGTGTATGATGATGTGAATTCAGAAAACTTATTAATCTGAAAATAAATTCCAAGCCGATTTGCTTTGTGTATAGTTAAACTAGAAACAGAAATTAGTTTTATCATTGTGTTATATACTGTTTAACTAACGGAAAAATGGCATCTTGAATAAATTTTTTTTCTTCTTTTCTCCCTTCCTACCTTTCATTCTTTTTCTCCCTCATTTGCTCTCTGACTTGGGGATAAAAAAATGTGACTTTCTAGACACTGTATTGTACTTTAAAGCATGAAGTTAATACATTTCAAACACCTGAAGACATTTTTGTTTGGAAGCATATAAAGAATTTGCTGTTTATTTAATTGTGAATGTTTTTGCTGTTTGCTGTGTCCTTTTGTTTTAATGAGTAAACCAAAGAATATTTGCACTTCAAACTTTTCATGCCTTTTTCTTCTCCTGTGTTGCACGTTTTAATTACAAAGAGCAAACCTGTCCTGTGTTGGCAATCACCGTCTCTGACACGTTTTCAGCATTATTTGTGATTTTTTTAAGACAGAAAGTTTAATTTTATTTGTGTTTTACAGTCACAAGGCTCTGAATATTCCAGAGAAGTACGTGTGTGTTTTTTCAAAATGTAATTTCAGGCTATACCACACTAGATTAATGTATTACTAGGCTGGAACAACTAGGAACCAATGTCAGGATAGCACACCAGAATTTGCCAATAAATAGATTATTAGCTTGACATCTGAAGGAATATCATTTCGGATCCCTTCGCATGTTTTACTTTTGATATATTGTCCATCAGAATCATGTGTAGGAATGCAACAGCATGAGGAAAATCCTACAAGGTGTAAAGAGCACAGTCTTTTTTCACCTAGAAAGAGAAAGCTGTTTACTTTCCTAGTTCTTCTCTCTGAGGTGAGAATAAAAAGGAACTTGGCTTTAGAAACTGAAATGGTTTTCTTTACAAATCCCATTTCTAATTCTTGTTCTGATTCTCCGAAATAGCATAGTATAATCATAGAAAAGGTTGGAGGGGACCTCAAGGATTATGGGGTCCAGCCTTTTAGGTGATACGTAGTTTAAATGAGATGGCCCAGAACCCTGTTGAGCTGAGTTGTGTCCAGTGTAGAGGAACCATTGCTTCTCTGAGGAGGTTATTCCAATGTTGAACTGTTCTCATGGGGAAAAATTTTCCTCTGGAATCCAATCCATATGACCCCAGGAGCATCTTATTACCTTTTCTTTTCCATGTGACTCCTCATAAAATAAGGAGTATCCACCCTTTATGTTCTGGTATATGGTGATAAGGTCTCACCTAAGGCTTCTTCTCTCAAGGTTGAACAAACTCAGATCTCTCAGCCTTACTTTATATGGGAGGTTTCCCAGTCCCCAGTGATCTTAGTGGCCCTTCTCTGGATAGTAACAGTTACTGAGAGGAGATCAGGACAGTACCTGGTTTAGAACCAGTACATGCTGTGTAAACACAAAAGATTTTTTTCAGTCATGACCCAGAATATTTTGACTGCTCAAATTTGAATTTTCGCTAGGACAAAAATGTTTTAAATGGTCTTTGTACACTGTTAATGAGCACCTACTTGCACGTACTTGAGCCATATTGTAATCTAAATACGTATAGTTTCAGGAAGATATTAACTTCTTACTCAGTTGCATTGTCTGGCCATATGCTTTTTAGAGAAAGTGAAAATTGCTCATGGAGATTTGATTACAAGCATAAAAACTTGGCAATTAGCAGAAGTTATATTTCACTCACAATCTAGTTACATTCTTTGGAGATGATGAACAATAGTTCTTGTCTGGCATTCATTTTCAATCACAAAGAAGTGACTGCTGTAATGACAAAAGGAAATAATTGTACTGGATTTCAAAAAACCTACCTTTATACATAACACAATATAGCGCTCAAGCTGCATAATTTTTTAGTTATTTTATTTTTTCCTATGGCTTAAAGAAATAGTGGCTTTAAATATCAAAAATCAGAAATAAAGCAATAGCAATTTTCCTTGTAATACATTTGTCATATTAAAGCATTAACCCTTTAGCAAAAACTTGACATATTCTTTGTCTAGCTGACTTTAAAAAAGGTTACAGGACTACTTTTTAGTTATGGGTAGGATAAAGCTGTTATTCTGTGCTATGAACTGATGGAACACTGTTTTAATGGAGTAAAAAATATTAATATATTAAAATCCAATCATCATTAATTCATTTTACAATAGGCTTTTAAACCTCAGTACCATATGTATTTCATATTTGTAACATCCTTTTTATGTTTAGTTAATAAGTAGTGCCTAATGCCATCCAAATGTATGTTAGTGAAGTTGAAATTAAACTAATGCTGTAGCCTTCTAGAGGCATTGATGAAGTGGCCACCTTTTGCAAGGCCCATCAAACAACTGTGATCTCAGCCATACAAACAAGATGTAGTGAGGTCAACATGGTCACTTTGTGTGTGCCACCTTAAAAGTGATTCACTAGAACTTTTTGGCCACCCCTTAATTATTACAGAATCATAGAATCATTAAGGTTGGAAAAGACCTCTTAAGATCATCCAGTCCAACCATCAGCCCAACACCACTGTGCCTACTAAATCATGTCCCGAAGTGCCACATCTACATGTTTATTGAACACCTCCAGGGAAGGAGACTCCACCAGTTCCCTGGACAGCTTCTTTCTATGCTCCACCACTCCTTCAGTAAGAATTTTTTTCTTCTATCCAATCTGAATTTCCTCTAGAGCAACTTGAGGCTATTTCCTCTTGGCGTATTGCTTGTTGCTTGGGAGAAGAGACCAACACCCACCTTGCCACAACCTCCTTTCAGGGAGTTGTAGAGAGCAACAGGGTCTCCCCTCAGCCTCCTTTTCTCCAGACTAAACAGCCCCAGTTCCCTCAGCCACTCCTCATAAGACTTGTGCTCCAGATCCTCCACCAGCTTCATTGCCCTCCTCTGGACACACTTCAGTCCCTCAGTGTCCTTGTAGTGAGAGGTCCAAAACTGAACACAGGATCTGAGGTGCTGCCTCACCAGTGCTGAGCACAGGGGCACAGTCACTTCCCTACTCCTGCTAGCTACACCATTCTTGAAACAAGCCAGGATGCTGTTGACCTTCTTGGCCACCTGGACACACTGATGATTTGTGTTCAGCTGGCTGTCAACCAACATCACCAGGTCCTTTTCCACTGGACTGCTTTCCAGCCACTCTTTCCCAAGCTTAAAATACTGCATAGGCTTGTTGTGATGGAAGCACAAAACTCGGCCCTTGACCTTGTTGAAACTCATACAATTGCCCTTGGCCCTTGGATCCACCCTGTCCAGGCCCCTCTGCAGAGCCTTCCTGCCCTTGAGCAGATCAAGACTCCCACTCAATTTGGTGTCATCTGCAAACTTAACGGAGGGAGCACTCAATCCCTCATCCAGATCACCGATAAAATATTAAAAAGAATTCACCTCAACACTGAGAGCTGGAGAACACCAGGTGTGGCCATTTGCCAAGAGTATTATGTTCGTATGCATTTGTGTGTGGGCACAGATAAAGACAAATTGGGTAAGTTATAAGCCATATTCATAGAATCACAGAATCATAGAAATGTTTGGGTTGGAAGGGACCTTAAAGCACACTAAAGTTCCCATGGGAAAGGACAACTCCCACTGGATCAGGTTACTCAAAGCCCCATCCCACCTGTCCTTGAATATCTCCAAGGATGTGGCATCTATGACTTCTCTGGGCAACCTCACCAGCCTCACAGGAAAACATTTCTTCTTAAAATCTAATCTAAATCTCCTCTCTTTCATTTTAAAACCTTCCCCTCCTCATCCTATTCCTCCACTCCCTGATCCAGAGCCCCTCTCCAGCTTTCCTATAACCCCCTTTAAGTTCTGGAAGCTGCTCTAAGGTCTCCCCAGAGCCTTCTCTTCTCCACGCTGAACAAGCCCAACTCTCAACCTGTCCTCACAGCAGAGGTGCTCCAGCCCTCTGATCATCTTCGTGGTCCTCCTCTGGACTCTCTCTAACAGATCCATGTCTGTCCTGTGCTGAGGACTCCAAAACTGTTTGCAAGACTCCAAGGGAGATCTCACAGGTCTGAGTAGAGGGGTAGAATCACCTCCCTCAATAAACCTGTGGGTCACACTTCTATTGATGCAGTTCAGGTACAGTTGGTTTTCTGGGCTGCAGGCACATATTGCTGACTCATGTTCAGCTTCTCATCCACCAACAACCCCAAGTCCTCTTCAGGGCTGCTCTCAATCCATTCTCTGCCCAGCCGCTATTTGTGCTTGGGATTGCCCCAAGACAGGTGCAGGACCTTGCACTTGGTCTTGTTGAACTTCATGAGGTTCACACGGCCCCACCTCTCAAGCCTGTCAAGGTACCTCTGAAGGCATCCCTTCCCTCCATCTTGTTGACTGCACCACACACCTTGGTGTCATTGGCAAATTTGCTGAGGGTGCCCTCAATCCCACTCTCCATGTCTGCAACAAATGTGTTAAACAACACTTGTCCCAATACCAACCACTGACGAATGCCACTTCAGCACTGAACCGTTGACCAGAACTCTCTGAGTTCAACCGTCCAGCCAGTTTTTTATCCAACAACTAGATAAAGATAAAATTCATGTGTCTCCAATATATAGGCAAGAATGTTGTGTAGGACAGTGTCAAATGCTTTCCACAAGTCCAGGTAGATTATGTCGGTTACTCTTCCCTTATCTACCAATGCTGTGACCCCATTCTAGAAGGCCACCATATTCATTAGGCACAATTTACCCTTTCTGAATCTGTGTTGGCTCTCACAAGCTCTTGTCCTTAAGCTCTCTTGAGAGTTATCTCCATTGAGAAGACAAAGAGATATGTAGAGTCTGGAATCTTTCAGCAACTTGTGTGGCTGGTTTTTTTTTTTCTTCCTTTAGGAAAATACTAAATCATATGCCTTCTAAAAAAAGATTCCACCCCACCCATAAAGCAAATTCCTGTAAAATAAAGGACTGAGGAGGTGGCCAATTGCTTTATTCACATCTCTCCTTAAAAATATTGCATTGTCCCAAGGAAGCAGTGAACAAGTTGGCTTCAGTTGCTTTCCAGCCCCTTGTAGCAATAACAGCAATAATGACAATATTTAAAGATATGCTGGAAGCCTGCATGCAAGTCTTAAAGAGATCAGCCCATGCTTGTTTTCATGGTCTAGCAGAGAGGAATCTACACTACTTATAAATCTGTCATCATCAAAGATCTCAGTGTTATGAGGAGGATGAATAAGTCACACATGGCATGAGCTTGGATGATCTCTCTATGATGAGTGTTTACCATCTGTTGACCTACTGCCATAGCTTTCCTTTGGCCTTACATGCTTTTTCTGCCCTTCCAACCTGCAAAATTATGCTTCCAACTGCTCTATTCCTTCCCTATCCTTTATGCCCCGAGATTATATTACATTGTGTACGCATCAAAGGAGAACAGTAGATAGAATATGCTGCCCACTTCACTTAATGAATAAAGCACAGCTAAATTGCAGTTTCCTGGTCTGAAATCTGAAAACAATCTACATCTTGATTTAGTTGTTAATAGTGTTTTGTGTATAATCTATACCCTCATCAGTATAGTAAGCATTTAGCTGTGATTTCAGCACATGTACCTCTAAGTCTCTAAAAACAGTATATTTGAACGCATTACAGACAGTATTCTTTAGCATGGACATAAAACGAAGATTCCCTTTTGCAAAACCATTTGCAGACAGACCTTCCTCTTACAAGTGTTTTTCATTGAGATTTGGGTAGGTCAGCCAACATTCATGGTTAAGAGACAACCATCTGTGCTCTGGATAAAACAACTGTGAAAGAGATTAGGGTCGTCCAGAAAAGTTCTGTAATATCTTATTTTCATGTTATGCACATAAATGAAACTTTCTTTGGGAGAGAAAAGTTGCCTATCTATTATAAAAAAGACTGTTACCCAAAAAAACCCATAGCTACTACTCAGAAAGTTTATTTAAACTAAGTAATGTAGTTGATATTTCAAATTTCTTAAAAAAAGTATGCTTTTTTTTACGAAGAAAGAAGATCTTTAAATAATCCATACTAAATTACTAATGTATTGGTGCTGAAGTTTGCATACTGCAGCTGAAATTATATTGCAAATTTAGAATTCATATTGCATTATACGCTTTAGGTTACCAAGTGATTTATTTTCCCTCTATGAAAATAAACAATTAATACCTCCTTACAGCCTATGTTGAAGGACTATCTCTGTTGCAGTTCTGCTTCTTCTACATCGCAAACCAAGATTTCTTAATGTTTAAACCACAAATTGCTGAAGTGACCTCTCCCTTCTTGGTACTCAGTTTTCGTATTTAGAATTCTGGTTTCCAATTTTAAGGCTGATGTTTACAGGCAGGACATTCCTGAATCAATGCCCACTTTTTATTGCGAGCTTGAGAAATACAGGAACTGAAGCACATCTTCTAAGAATCTGTGAATTTCTACTTCCTATCAGTACAAACAGTTTCTGGAAAAAAACCAACCCTTGTGGCATTTCTTTCTATTAGGGAGAAAATTGCAAAGGGGTAGCTCATAGTTTTGGGATGTCCCATAATTACACAGTACCAAGCAAAGAAGGAGACTATAACGAGTAAGAATAACGGAATTTAGGAGATAGGTTACTTGCCCAACTTTCCTAAGCCACCGGCACTAGTTTGCCCTTTGTTTTTCTCCCCTGTGAGAAAATCTTGGTGTGGTAGGTGGAGGACAAAGGTGGAGCTTCCTACAGTTACTGTGACTTAGATATAAAATACTTTTACCATCACATGGAAGAACTTCTACTGTCTACTCTAAAAATCTTAACAGTGGATTTAAAAGTCTTACTTTCCATTGGCTTCATAGCAAACTAATTTCTATTTCAGTTTGTATTAAATATGTGGGTTTAAAATGTGCTTTTATTATGCATATAAATATAAGCTGAAACAAAATTGAAGTCAATCCCATGCATCACTTCTTTCTTCCTACATACCTAGATTTTTTTCTTCAGTCAGCAGGTGTTCTGTGTGCTATAAAGAAACTTCTTGGTGGATATAATTCTGAAGGTTTTGATAAATGCAGGTTATTTCAAGCCAAAATTGTTTGCTCTTCACCCACTTGCTCTCCAGTTCCTGCTGGCATATTTTCAAATTATCAGCCCCACTGGTCTTTAGACAGGCAATTCAGAGCTCTTCACACATCTTTTGAGGGACATTTTAATGACATTTTTTTGGAATTCATTTATCATTGATTGTTCTGGCCAAGCCACAGCTAATAGTGGATGAAAAATATTGTTACATTTAAGTTGTGTAAGGTTTTTCCTTTTCCATGCAGAGAGTATAATGGGGTAGATGGAAAAAGTCAGCCTGAGTAGTGCCCATATTACACCAAAAACCCTTCTTATTTTGCATGGGAATGGCAATGAAACAGTTCTACTCCACTACGGAATAGTGTTGAAAATTATTTGGCTTTCTTGAGTAGAATTTCATCTCCTTGCATTTGATGTATCTATTTCAGTAGCTGCATTTTGCTTGGGTCCTGAGGAGAAAGTCCCCTGGTGGCGGACAGACTACTGTTAGTTAAGGGTCCCTGTGATGTGAAAGGACAGTCTCTCCCCTTTCCAGCACCAATTTGCTGATGCTTTTTGGTTTACTTCACTGACTGGACTTGAGATATTGTGGTGGTTTTTTTGGCTTTTTTTTATTTTGTTCAGTGTTCAGTTTTATTTTGTGGAGAGTTAAGACCTCCAACTGTGTATGATCTGCTAGGACTGCTGAGAGATTTCAGACAATGAACAGACTGAGGAAGACCTTTGAGCCGGGATGGGGGAGGGAGGAATCAGTGCATTGGCCCTGGGATATAACATGAGATCAGCTGTTAATTTCAAGAAAGCTGGTTCTATATCTTAAGGATCTTGATAATTCAGCAACAGAAAAATGATCTCATCCTTGGAACTAGAGAAGTCTCTTTGCCCAACTGAGAAGATTTCTCAGTTATAGGCTGCTTAACTTGATTTCAAACCTATAGGCACTCCCAAAAGTACATTTTCTGTGCCATCACACAAGAAACTATTAGAGAAAAGCGGAAAAGAAAACTCAGCACTTTTGTGGGATAAAGTGCTGTGATCAGACAAAGATTTCATTAAGTTTGCTTGGCCAGTTTCACTGTGGTAAGGTCTAGTGCCTACAGTAAGCATAGGCATTTGACTTGTTTAAGCTCACAGATCCAGTATCATATGACAATGCAATCTACAGTCTACCCCTAAAGTAGAACTGAGGCTTATGCTACCATATGGGAACAAGCAAGGAGGCCCTTTACAAAACAGTATTGATGAAAATTAGCCTTGCTACTGGTTGGAGCTGGGAGAACCTTGGCTTGAGAATTCACATATCCCACCTCATTCCTGATGAGCAAAGCAAGTATCACAGTATCACAGCATCATAAGGTTGGAAAGGATCTCCAAGATCATTGAGTCCAACCTATATTCCGACACTAACACCGACACCAACACCATCATCTAAACCCTGGCACTCAGTGCCTCATCCAGTCTCCCCTTAAATACCTCCAGGGTCGGTGACTCCACCACCTCCCTGGGCAGTGCATTCCAATGGCCAATCACCCTTTCAGTGAAGAACTTTTTCCTAACATCAAGCCTAAACCTCCCCTGATGAAGCTTGAGTCCATGCCCTCTAGTTCTGTCACTGGTCACCTGAGAGAAGAGACCAACCCCTGCCTGACTACAACCTCCTTTTAGGTAGTTGTAGAGAGCAATGAGGTCACCCCTGAGCCTCCTCTTCTTCAGACTAAACAGCCCCAACTCCCTCAGTCGCTCCTCATAGGGCTTGTGCTCCAACCCCTTCACCATCTTCGTTGCCCTCCTCTGGACACACTCCAGCATCCTGACATCTTTACCGAACTGAGGGGCCCAGAACTGCACACAGTATTCAAGGTGAGGCCTGACCAGTGCCGAGTACAGGGGGACAATAACTTCTCTGGTCCTGCTCGCCACACTACTCCTGATGCAGGCCAGAATGCCATTGGCCTTCTTGGCCACCTGGGCACACTGCTGGCTCATGTTGAGCTTCCTGTCAACCAGCACTCCCAGGTGCCTTTCTGCCTGACTACTCTCCAGCCACTCTGTCCCCAGTCTATAGCTCTGCATGGGATTGTTGTGTCCAAAATGAAGTACCCGACATTTGGACTTATTAAACATCATCCCATTAGAATCAGCCCTTCTCTCCAATCTGTCCAGGTCCCTCTGTAGGGCCATCCTACCCTCTAACAGATCAACCCTTCCTCCCAGCTTGGTATCATCTGCAAACTTGCCGAAGAGGAATTGAAGCTATCAAAGGAAAAAGTGTTTATGTTGTTACTTAGTTGACTATCTGTTCCCCATCTATCCATCTTGCTTCTCCACCAGTGGGCCAGTGTTATCTGTGGCTTTTGTTTGCATTTTTGGGGTGGTTGGGATGGAAGCTGGCTGAGTGGGTATTTCTTATACAAAACTGAAAGGCTGCTGTTTATCAGGGGGGGAGTGAATAATATATGTCTGCTGCTGTACACAGAAAAAAAATGTGTAAGAACAACTTCTGTAACAACCTGGTGCAGGACCTTGTCAAGTACAAGGTCCTACCCTTGGGTGGGGGCAATCCCACGCACAACTACAGGCTGAACAGAGAATGTATTGAGAAGCAGCCCTGAAGAGAAAGGCTTGGGGTGCTGATGGATAAGTGTAACATGAGCTGGCAATGTGTGCTCACGGCCCTGAAAGCCAACCATGTCCTGGGCTGCATCAAAAGAAGTCTGCTCTCATAAGACCTCACCTGGAGTCCTGCATTCAGTTCTGGAGTCTTCAGCACAGGAAGGATATGGATCTGTCAGAGTCCAGAGGAGGCCACGAAGATGATGTAAGGGCTGGAACACCTCTGCTATGAGGACAAGCTGAGAAAGTTGGGCTTGTTCAGCCTGGAGAAGAGCAGCCTCCTAGTACTGAAAGGAGGCTACAGAAAAGCTGTGGAGGGGCTCTCTACCAGGAAGTGCAGGGACAGGATGAGGGAGAACGTTTTTAAAGTGAAAGAAGGGAGATTTAGATTGGACATTAGGAAGAAATGTTTTCCTGTGAGGGTGGTGAGGCACTGGCACAGGTTGCCCAGAGAAGTTGTAGATGCCCCATCCCTGAAGGTGTTCAAGGTCAGGTTGGGCAATGCTATGAGCAGCCTGATCCAGTGGAAGTTGTCCCTGCCCAAAGAAGGGAAATTGGAACTGGATGATCTTTAAGGTCCCTTCCAAAACAAACCATTCTATGGTTCAGAATTCTAGAATGTACTTGATGGTATCTTGAGAAAACAGGCAATTTTAGGTGACACAGTTTAAAATAGGTTATTTTTTGTGTGTTTGCTGTTTATTACAGGAGCTGTCTGGATTTATTCCAAGAGCTGAATCTCTTGGAATTTTGGCTATTCTAAAGGCAATATTGTCATTAACTCAGGGTGCAACTGCACTGAATTAGTTTTCTCAGGAGGCACTTCCAGTCTTCAACCCATCCAGTAAATATTCAGGTCATCTGTAGATTCTATTCATCCTGAAGTTGGTAGTACTGCTAGTACTTCCACAGAATGTGACATACGGTTGTTTGCTAGTTTTTTACCTTTTATTTTAGTCCATGTGGGTTTTATTCTCCCCCTCCTTTTTTTTTTTTCCTTCAGGGAGACGAAGTTAATGGATTTTTCATGAAGAATCGGTTAGAATGAAATGGAGTGATTAAGTTACTGGAGCAATACCATAAACTTTAGCTGGCACCTCCCTAGCATTTCTCCACAGGATGTACTTTCAAAGCTGTAGATGTTCTGCTTGATGTGTTTGTTCTACTAACACGCTCTGACTGACCCAGAGCTTCAGTCTCCCTTAAACCTTGCGTCTCTGATGGAATCAGCTGGGGAGCTACCACAGCTCTCTGTTTGTGCCCCAGCATGGATTTTCTACTTAATTGAGTGGTATGTGTGACAAATGCCAAAATTAATGTTTCTTGCCAAAACAGGAACAATAAGACCTCCTGTCATGCGAGTTGTTGACAAGAGCTATAAAAATGTTTGCATTTACAGTTGCAGTTGGTTCCTAAGAATACATTCAGTCTTAACAACGCAGTACATTCCTCCTCAACATCATATCAGGAAAGCTGATTTTGAGGTTCTGAGGGTGACAAACAATGGATTCAATGGCAAGAAAACACCCCTTACTAACTGCTGTAGGCTTGCAGAAAAATAAAGAATGTGAAAGAATGCAAATTAGAATGGAAATATTACTATATGCTGTTATTGCAGATGAAAGCAACCAATAGAAAATCTATATGCTAGCTATGAGGAACAAATCAGTGGAGTTTTCTATCAGGTAAAATTGCATAACTAGTCAAACAAGTAGCTTTCTCTGACCACTTTTGCCAAGAGACTAATTAGTAAGGGGATCTGGGTCATCCAGTTGGTTTGTATGAAACGAACATTTGTGACCAGCTTAGGGCTAATATCTCTTAATGACCTCTCGGCACTGGCAGCCAGAAGATGGCTGCAGAGAGAGAGGAAATGGGGACCATGATCCGGTTGCAAGTGAGGCCTGTTTTGTCACAGCAGAAAATGTCTGTCCCAACATCCTTGGGACCTCTACAGCTCTATGGCTATAGGGAGGCACCACCTGTTGCAGGCCATGCTTTTGTAGCTTTCGGTGCAAGTTGCCACAGTTTTTGACATGGATTCAATATCTGGTTGTTAGTCATGGGACAAAGAATCTGGTTGTCTTCTTCACTCATATTTAAGTTTTCTCTGGGCTCTACAAACCTCCATGAGCAAAACCATTTAGAAAGCAAAAATAAGCCTTATGATCCAAACTGATATTTTACCAATACTACAAAATGCAGAGTAAAAGCTAGTCAGTCAATTCTTCTATTTCTTTCATAAAAGGTTCAAAGGTGCTCACTATCTACAGCAGCAGTTTCTCATTTCCAGTGAGATTAAGACTTCCATAGTACCCACAACACAAGCAGCCCCAAGTTTATGGAAGAGACAAAGCCAAAACACATCAGTTATCTAAGCCGTCAGTCAAAAAAGAGTGACTTTAAAACATCATACACCAAATCTGTTTTAGTGCACAACATGAAAATTCAGTTATAAAAGAAGTTATAAAAGAAGTTACCTACTCCAGGCACTGAAGCATAACAGAAAAATACATACTCATGCTCAGTACCACAGAGTAGTACTTGGAGTTTTGACAATTATTTCTTGGTGCAAAAAGCCTGCTATGTCAGTAGAAGAGTTAGTGATCAGTATATGTTGGTTCACACTGCATACTAAGTGACAAAACAAAGTAGATTTGGTCTTCCTTTTTGAGTCACTTACTTTGTTACCAGCTTCAACCACTTCAGACCCTGTTTGGAACTGCTATTAATCTTCCACTACGGCTCACATGTTCTCGGCTCACTTTGACACCTGCTACTGATTTATGGCTTGACACCTACTCCATTCAAGTTTCCACCTAACATCACCCTGCTTTGAGTATAGTATTGTTTTGAGGTCCTATCTTTTTTCAGACTGATGCAAACAATTTCTGATAAACGTGTGGCTATTGGAACAGATGATTCCAACTGTTAAGGGAACCCATCAAACCCTTTTCCATTTGAAGTGGTTCTTTGTGTTTTGGATCTTTTTTTCATATAGAAAAGTTTCACTTTACAAACATTAAATATAGAAGTGACGTACTTTCACTCCACTGCTTCTTCTGTTGTGTTTCCAGAAAAAAATCTGTTGGGAAAGCTCCGATTTTATTTATTGTTTTGCAGTGTGAGCTCTTTGCTGATTCTAATCCCAGTTCAAGCACCAAAATGAGGAAGCTATGAAAGATCCTGACTTGTTAACAAGGCCTATTTGTAAGCCAACTGAAGAACAAATTGTGCTATGCAAGTACCTTCGAGTCTGATCTTACCTGGGGCACGTAACCACTAGACTGCAGGCAAATTCAAGAGCAGAGTCCTTTCCTTGAATAGTCCATCATCTGAAAAAAACAGGACATGGAAGACTATGGAACTTGAAAGGTTACAGTTGAAATGACCTGTTCAAGACAATGTAAGAGGCCAGAACCAGCACTGAAAATGAACCAAGGTTTCCAAAGGCTTGTTTATAGCCATGCATGCAGCACTATGCTGCTTTAGATAGATACGATTATATAAGGGATTACACAAAAAAATTTGGTGGTATAAGGATGACCACATCAATTTCTGTCAAAATGTCTTGAGTATTTCCAGTCTGAACCGGAAGTTTCCAGAAGTCTATGCACAGTTGACTGAGTTGGCTCTTAGTTTGCATGCATTCCCTACCCTAACAACTCACATCCTAAATTTACTGGACAGTACAGCAACAAGACCTAAACACCCCTAATAAATATGTGGGTGTGAATAAGAATATGTAACACTCAAGAAATATCACACTGGCTACACAATGAATCTGTGCAAGGCTCTCTCCTGTGCACTGAACCTCTAAAGTCATGCCTTGTGTTACAGGGCCACTCAGGCAGCTTTCGCAGCAGCCAGCACTGTTCTTGTCCAGACTTCCCTCTCTGCTCTCAGGCGGGAGTCCAGTCCCCCAGTGTAGCAACAATAAACAAAACATTGAGCGTTGAGGACGAACCAAAGCTCACGAAGGGTTATGAGCTCAATCTATTCCTTCCTCAGGAAGAGCAATCACAAACTGACTCACAGCTCTGCCCTCAAGGGAAACAGCTTCCTCCTGCCATCAAATGCAGAGCAGACAAGCCACCATCAGTGATGTTCTCTCTACAACACAGAGATGACTTCACCGGGTGTCTCACTGTTGGGAGATTTGCTCTTATGGTGAGCTGCATTCAAATGAAATTGGCAAACTTGGGAAGAGAAATTAGTTGTGAGGGTATTTTGTGTCGATTAATACCATGTCAGTATAACACGCATTCAGTTCAAAGTTTTATTCCTGTGCACATTCAACAATATTTCCCATACTTAAAACTCGTGGGGTTTTTGTAGACTGTCCTGTTTTCCCTTACTTGCCTCTAGAACACCTTTTTTGTAGTTTCCAGTACAGACATATAACATGTCAATATAGCAAGAAGAATGTGACCATGCCAGTGAATATTGGCTCAGTAAAACCAGAGTGCAACAAAAACAGTGTCTCTTTGACTCAATCTGTGTGGTAAGCCTTTTTTAGGTTCGTCACATGAGAATTTCATTACTTGTGGTACAGCATCTGTAAATCTAGATATTTTAGTCATTTTACTGCAGCACAATGCTCCCTCTTGTGACCAAATTGTAAATTGCAAATACAGTATATTTAATTCAACGCCATTTCAAACTGAAATGCATGTGAATAAAATCACACACGATATATCTCTACTCCTAATACTTCTAAAGAAGTGAATGTTGCAGACTAATTGACGTCAGAAATGCTAATTTGTTTTAGTTTGGAAGTCTCCAAATAGCTACCACTCAAGTAATTATGACCTTTCTGTAGCGTAGCCAGTAAAGCGCTAGCAGAGGAGATAAAATCTGAAGCAAAACTAATTATTCTTTCTAGTAGCTCCAGAAATAATCCAAAATTTACAAACTGTACAAGAAAAGTTAATCATGAATTAAAATTTGTTTATGCAAAGGGCGTATGTAGATGATCTCCCCAACAAAACAAGTTAGTCAGCTGCTCTGAATTCTTGGCACTCTTTATACCATCCTCTGTTCACTGAGCACTTTCTAGATTTAAGATAGACAGTGCAAAGAAGCAGGGAGTTTATACCTCCCAGAGGCTTAGGCTCATGGTGTTCTCAGTCAGAAGAGTGAGCAAGTGAGACGGAACAGCTCTTTGAGATCCCTGTCCATAGTTTAGAAAAAGTTTGTCATCACCTGAGCTGGGTAGATAATACTGGAAAACTTGAACTAGATGTACTCCTGAGATACAGAGCAGTGACCCTATGAAACTCCAGTACAACTACATTCTGAATGCCACCGTCTCACACCACACCATGCCTGCAACGATACAACGAACGGGCATGTTCATTCCTAGTTAACTCGCTGACTGGTTCCACAAAATACAATCATCTCTGCTACTCTTTTTTTACTCATGCTGTTCTCCAACTTCATTATGGGGTCACTCCTAGGGGGAGCAGTCCTCTGTGAACTCCTCCAGCGTGGTTTCCTTCAATGGGGTACAGGCCTTCAGAAACAGACTGCTCCAGCATGGATCCCTTGTGGGGTCACAATGCCTGGAAGAAAACCTGCTCCAGTGTGTGCTTCTTTTTCCAAAGATTCACAGATCCTCATGGGAGCCTGCTCAAGTGTGGGATCTTCACAAGCTCACAGCCTCCTTCAGGCATCCACCTACTCAGGCTTGGGGTCCTCTGTGGGCTGCAAGTGGATACCCGTTCCACGGACCTTCACGGGCTGCAGGGGGACAGGCTGCTACACTACAGTCTTTTCCAAGGGCCCCAGGGGAATCTCTTCAGCACCTGGACCACCTCCTCCTTCTCCTTGTCTGCTGACCTTCTCCTTGTCTGCTGTCTGCAGCACTGTTTGTCTCACAGTTTTCTTGCTCTTCTCTCCCACAACTGCTGCACAGTGTTTCTTATGGTTTCTTAAACACATTACCACAGAGACAGCACCACCTTGGCTGCAGGGCTCACCTGTGCCTTCCAATGGGGTGGTTGGATCCATCTGAAACCATCTATACCTGCCTCAGGGCAGCCCCTCAGCGTACCCTGCAGCCCCCTGCCAGCACCTGGGCACAGACACCTTCCACATATGGAAAGGAAAAGCCTAGCAGGAAAAAAAGGTGGTGTTTCGCAATAACTGTTGGCTCTAAAGAACTTCTGCAACCAGAGAAGTAATGGCTGACAGCAGGGATTTAGATTGGGAAATAGTAAATTAAGCAAAAGAACAACACAACATAAACCATCAGATTAATGTAGAAGAAGTAAATAAAGATTAACTTCAAACAGAGGCATGATGTTGACATTCAGGCAGTCCGATCTTGAAATCCACCCTACCCATCTGTGGCCTCTTCAGACATCTGTGCAGATGTGCCTGCAGTGGAACAGGACAGACAAGCTTGCCTGTCAAAATCCCTGTGTTTCACAGGCAAAGGTATGGAAATGCAGCAAGCAGGCAGGGTGGACGCCCAAGAACATACTCCTCCCCGTTCCCGAACCTCAGTTTAGTGCCGTTGGGGCCAACGTTCATGGAATCATAGAATCATAGAATGCTTTGGTTTGGAAAGAACCTGAAAGATCACCCAGTTTCAACCCCCCTACCATGGACAGGGATACCTTGAACTAGATCAGGTTGCTCAAAGCCTCATACATCCTGCTCTTGCACACCTCCAGGGATGGGGCATCCATGAGTTCTCTGGACAACCAGTGCCAGTGTCTCACCACCCTCATAGCAAAACATTTCTTCCTAAGATTTCATCTAAATCTCCCTTATTTCACCTTGAAACTGTCCCCCCTTGTACTATCCCTGCACTCCCTGATAAAGAGGCCCTCCCCAGCTTTCCTGTGGCCCCACTTTGAGCCATAAAGTCTCCCCAGAGCCTTGGCTTCTCTAGACTGAACGGTCCCAACTCTCTCAGCCTGTCCTCACAGCACAGGTGCTCCAGCTCTCAGATCATCTTCGTGGTCCTCCTCTGGACTAGCTCTAATGGATCCAGGTCTGTCCTGTGCCGAGGACTCCAGAATTGAACGCAAATCATCTCCTTCAATCAACCTGCTGGTCACACTTCTATTGATGCAGTCCAGGATATGTTCGGCTTTCTGGGCTGTGCTGGCACATTTCTGGCTCATGTTCAGCATCTCATCCCTAAGTCCTTCTCTGCTTGGCTGCTCCCGATCCATTCTTCGTCAAGTCTGTAACTGTGCTTGGGATTGCCCTAACCCAGGTGTAGGACCTTGCATTTGGCCTTGTTGATGTGCATGAGGTTTGTACAGCCCCAACTTTCCAGGCTGTCCAGAAGAAGCTGGTGAAGGGGCTGGAGAACAAGCCTTATGAGAGGCGGCTGAAGGAACTGTAGCTGCTTAGCCTGGACAAAAGGAGGCTGAGGGGAGACCTCATCACAGTGTACAGCTGCCTGAAAGGTGGTTGTAGTGAGGTAAGTCTTGGTCTCTTCTCCCAAGTGACAGGTGATAGGATGAGAGCAAACGGCCTCGGGCTGCACCAGGGGAGGTTCAGATGAGACACCAGGAAAGATTTCTTCACCGAAAGGGTTCTCAGGCTCTGGAATCGGCTGCCCAGGGAGATGGTTGGGACACCATCCCTGGAGATGTTTAAAAGAGGGGCAGATGCGGTGCTCAGTGATGGTTCAGCAGTGGGCAGGTGCTGTTGGACTTGATGTTCTCAAAGGTCTTTTACAACCCAGCGATTCTGCGATTCTGCGATTCCATGATTCCCTTTGGCATGCCGACCGTATCAGCCCACCTCCTGCTGCCACCGGCCGCGCCGAAGCCGCCCTCCATCCCTCGCTCCTTCGCCCACCCGGCGCTCTTCCCCCCCAACCCCCCCCGGCCTCCGCTCCCCGGCGGGTCCGGCGCAGGCGCAGTGCCGCAGCCGCCCCGCCCCGCGCCGCGCTCGGTGCGATCGTGCGGGGTTAGCGCGGTCATGGCGGCGGGACTGCGCTTTGACGGGCGGGTGGTGCTGGTGACGGGCGCCGGAGGAGGTGAGCGAGGCCGGGGCGGCGGGGGCGCAGGGCTTTAATTCTCTGAAAACGGAGGGTTTTCTCGCGGAAAAGAGAACGGGGTGGGGGGAGGCGCGGTGTCCGCGCGGCGCTGCCGCCGGGGCCGAGGCTGCGCAGGGGTCACCGCCGTGCGCCTTGCAAGGCTTCCAGCGGCACCGTCTGAGCTCCCAACTGCGGGAAACGGGCGCTGTCTCGCTCCAAGTGCGCTTCCCGCGAAATGGGAAGCAACCGGTCAGCAATGACATGATAGAATCGTGGTGTTATTAGTAATGTCATCATAGAATTGTGATGTTATTAGTAATGCCATCATGGAATGGTTTGGGTTGGAAGAGACTTTAAAGATCATCGTGTTCCTGTTCCCCCCCCAGCCCTCGGCAGGGACACCTTCCTCTCTGGATCAGGTTGCTTGAAGTCCCATCCAACCTGGCCTTGAACACCTCCAGGGATGGGGCAACCACAGTTTCTCTGGGCAGCCTGTGCCAGTGCCTCACAAATTGAAATTATTTTCCTAAAGCTGTCATCAAGTACATTCTCTAGTTCTTAATCAAAGAATGGTTTGTATTAGAAGCGACCTTAAAGCCCAGGTGGTTCCACCCCCCCTGCCACGAGCAGAGACACCTCCCATTGGATCAGATTGCTCAAAGACCCATCCAGCCTGGCCTTGAACACCTCCAGGGATGGGGCAGCCACGACTTCCAACACTGAGATTATTCTAGCATTGGAGTAATCTCTCCAGGGAAGTGGTGGTTTTCTATACACCAGACACTTTAAAGGTTCAGCTCAACAGGGTTCTGAGCCATCTCATTTAAACTATAGATCACTTAAAAAGGTTAGACCAGATGATCTCTGAGGTCCCTTCCAACCTGGCATTCTATGACTCTGTATTTCTATGATTCTACTTCTCTGGGCAACCTGTGCCAGTGCCCCACCGCCCTCACAGTAACAAGTTTATTCCTAATATCTAATGTAAAAATCCTTTTTTTTTCAACTTAAAACCATTACCCCTCACCTGGTCTAGCGGAAGGTGTCCCTGCCCATGACAGGGGGATTGGAACTGGATGATCCAGTCCCTTCCAACCCAAACCATTCTACGATTCTATGACCTCTCCCTGCACTCTCTGAGGAAGAGCTCCTTCCCAGCTTTCCTGTAGCCCCTTTTGATACTGGAAGGCTGTCGTAAGGTCTCCCTTGGAACCTTCCCTTCTCCAGGCTAAACAATTCCAGCTGTCTCAGCCTGTCCTTGTATGGCAGATGCTCCAGCTCTCGGATCATCTTATACTGCTCTATGTACTCTTTTGGTGTCCTAATTCCTTGCAGTTTTGCCTTGGACCTAGTGACTGACGCTTGGTGTGGTCTGGCACAGCATTGTTCCAGCAGGGTTTGTCATGGACCAGCACCGCTGAAGAAGGCAGCTCCTGGCCTGCTGCTGCCTTCCCTGACCTTCTCTGGGGATGAATTCTGAAGGCGGCAGGGACATGGAAGGGTGGGGAGAGTTTTCTTCCCACGGTACGGCTGCCCTGAGCTGTTGGTGGGCTGTGGGCTTGGCCTCCCTAGGGAAGGTGATTTTGCTTGGTTTGCCAGGAGATGTTTTAGTATTTGTTGTGGTGTAGGGTTGGTTGACTGTTCTTCTTCCTGTAAATGCATGCCTTGACCTTCGCCTACTCTGGTATTTCCAGTGAAGACAGGAGCTGGGAGTGTGGATGCAAGGGAGGCAATAGTTGTGATGAGCAGCTGAAGGACAATGTTCTTGCATCCTCTAAGAAGGTTCGGCCTTCCCGCAGTGTTTTGCTCTTTTTTTGCAGAGCTGCACATATCCAGGGGAGTCTTTTTGGGAGACTGGATTATGTGATGGCTTGCAGAGAGGGATCAAGAATTTAAGATTTTGTGGAGAGCACTGAGCAGTCCATTCATGTCACCTTAAAGTGACAAACCTGAGAATGATTGAGGCGAGATCTTTGTATGGGGCTTCTCGGCTTTTACCAGACCTGTGTCTGTGTGCTTCCTTATATAACAAGCCTCACTGAAGAACAGGTGAAGAACTTAGATAGTAGCACAACAAAGACAAGTTGGTAATAAAAAAGCTGCTAAAAAGCATTGAATAGAGCAAAAGTTGTTTGTGGTGACTTTGAGTACAGTGACCCTTCGTTATATTTCTGGTATTAGTCTGCTTGAAAATGGTTTGTTGCATGTATTATTTCGCAATAACTTTTCAATAAGGAGTTGATTAAATTTAAACCAAGGTAAAGGGAAGTCCTATTAACTTTAGGTTTAGTTTTTTTCTTTTCTTTAGTTTGCAGTACTGTGGTCAAACTACTGCTAGTAACTATCTTTGCAGACATTGATTTGTGAATTGGATGTCAGGGAACAGATAAGAACTGTGGATTAATCTAAACTATCTGGATCACTGTTTTGTTTAAAAGTGAGACTTGTTTTCTTTCACATACATAAGCATCTAAAAATATAATAGTTTCTTTTAACTTTGGGTAAATCCCTTGTGAAATATTGTTCCTGCGTGTCATACAGCAATGTTGTTGGTTTTGCAATTCAAACTTTTTTTTTTAAGATTAATTTTGATTCTTACGCATTTAGTCCTTGGTTGCCAGTTGAGAATACCAGCACATATAACACAATCTGGGGTTTGTGAATTTCTCAGTTATATGGCTTTTCAAAACAAACAAACAAGTGTTTTTTGACACACGTTATATCATGCAGTGGACTTATATGCACCTCTCATGTAATACTGTCCATTCCAGAGGTTCATAGGAGTCTTGAGGAAAATTCCAGTTTGCTGGTGTGAGATTGGTGTGTTTCAAAACACTGTAAACAGTTCTGGGGCGCTTTTTTCCCATTTTTTCTTTTCAGAGGTAGCTTTCAATGTTTTGATGAGTGCACAGTTACTGTTGCACTCTGAGAAACTTTGTTCTGACTTTGATCACCTTTTGATCATTCAAATCTCTGTTTCTTTTGCAATGAAAAAAGGACCACTACTGTTCATTTCAGTAACTTGGTACAGTGCATGATATTTCTATAAATAATTTGTCATAACAGATAATATATTAACCCCTAGAGTCTAAGCTAGAGTAAAGATGCAAGAGTCTAGCTTTTGTGTGCAAAGCAAAAATTACAGTCCTCTGTTGTGATAGGTAAACCATGGGTGCATCTGGATAACTGATATTGATTCCTTTTTATTTAAATAACCGGAGACATTTTGTTAGTACATCTTCAGTCACACTTAAATTTTATTCTGTTTCTTCATCAAATCTTAGAGGCTAACTTTAACCAAAGAAATGTCCTTTTTCGCTTAGAATGTAATTAATTAACTTGAAACATCCCCTCCTTCTTCAAGGTCACATCAAGACTTTAAACTTTTTGCCTTACAAATGTATTTTTCTATCACAAGCACAAGCTCAGGAGCAGACCGCTTTCCCTGATGGTTCTGTTGAGTGCAATAACAAAGAGTAAGCATGGAGATTGGTTTTCTTTTTTCTCTCTTTACTGAAGGTTTGTCTACAGTTTACCTGTTGGTTTACTTTTATGTTTTGAACTTAAGTGAAACTACTGATTGAAATAGTGTTTTACTTTGAACTTTCAAGATGTTTGGGTTTATGTGGTACATTTTTCTTCACGAAATTATTTTTTATGTAGCTTTTTCTCTGAATTGTGATCCAGGAGACAAACTGACCCTTTTTTAAAACTTTTTATTCTTTTAAACTAGGTTTGGGCAGGGCATATGCTCTGGCTTTTGCAGAAAGAGGAGCTTCAGTAGTTGGTAAGTTTTATGTTAACTAACTTGATCTAGACAATAACCTTTGCCTTTTCACATGGCTGTTGTTCCACTGTCTGTGCCCTTTTTGACAGTAACCTTTGTTATTTAATAGTTTTCTGCCTTATCTTTTGCTATTTAAGTTTTTCTTCTGAGCTTTATTTTCTTATGAAACAAGTTCCCTAAGTTTGTCCAAGGGTTTGTCTTTGCTGGTAAGCCGATTTGAAACATTATTTTCAGGACTTCACTGTCATCCACACACACTGATCTTTACTGTGAGTGTTGTCTGAGGTGAGTAGCTTTCAGAAGCTTTTGATGTGACTGTTTGAAAATGTGAATATGTGTCTTCTGGTACCTTCTGGTACCTTCTCCTTGGGAAGAAGTTTCTGGAATGTAACGCAGTACCAGAGACCCTCAGAACACAGAATGTGCTAAAAGTGCACTACATTGTTTCTCTGTGCAGTGCTCCCAGTAAAGGATTTGTGATAGTTGCATAGTTATTTGATTAAACTTTCTTCAGGGAATATTTAGTTGTGCAAAATGCTGTATTGCAAGCTAGTTCTGAAGGTTAAGTTATGTTCTTGGGCACTCTGGCACTTAGCATTGCCATTGTCTGTGAATGAATTTATATAGGTATTGTTAATAAATTCAGGCTTAAATATGTAAACAGATTATGAAAAAGAACTTGTTCACTTGTTTTAGTAGTTTTCTAATAAAAAATCACAATCTTGGTTTACAAAAAGCCATAACAAATTGTTTTTTTACTTTATTGATTAAATATGAGAGGTCTGTGTGTAGACAACTTTAAAAAAATCAAGGTATTTTTTCCTGGTAGTTGTCACCTTTGATACTTTATTTACTAGAAACATTAATGTGTCAACTCAAGTTCATATTTAACAAAAATTAAGCAGCCCAAATGTTTAGTTGTATGGACTCTGTGTAGCTAGTGGTGTTCTGACTTTCTAGAATGACCTAGAAGAAAATGTATTATATTGCCTAACCACAGCTCATACTCCTTTATCTCACAGCCTTATTGCACAATAGCTAAATCAATGAATTAAGAATTGCCTGTCTGTAAGGGAAACTTCGTGTTTCTCTTTGGAAACTGCACCTGACCTGTTCTTACAGTAGTGCTTTGCAATTGCCCCTGCATGCTTGTATTTATTTTTCTTACTCTTGTTCGCTTATGATTCTGGTGTCAAATTGTTGAGAAGTTACTTAGTAAAGATTCAAATTTTTTTTTTAACTAAAGCAGATATGAGATTCATGTCTCTTTAAAGGAAGTTCCCTTTTTATGTTGTGGAAATGAGGGTATAGTGTAAGAACAGTGATCAAATAGTCTAGAGGGAGGAATACCAGAAGGTCCTATCGTGGGAGCTTTCTGTCCAGTCCCACAGCTTTCTCTATGTTCAGCCTTCTGTGATTAGGTTGTTATGTGGTTAGACTGACCCATGCAACAGAAGTGGAAATTGCCCTGTTCTTATCACCCGAAAGCTGGCTGGCTGCTACCAGCTTTGTGTCATGCCTGATCTCTTTCATACTTCTCATCAGAAAAAGTTGAAAGCAGGAGGAAGGGAATGCTTTAATTTTGTCCTGCAACCTGTGTTACATCTGACTGTACTATTTCTTTCTTTTGAGTCTCCCTGATGACTCTTTCGTGTTGCTGTTTTAATTTAGATTGTAGTCATGCTTTTAAGTATCTCTCCTGATTTGGATCGATTCGTATTTTTGTTTGCATTGTGGGATCATATTGAAGTGCACGTGTGGTGTTCCTTTAAAAACTAAACTGAAAGATGCAATTCAGCAGTGCACCTGAATTGCTCCAAATTTGTGTTTGGTGTGTGATACCAAACTACAGCAAGAAATGAGATGGTTAATTTATTAAAAAAAAAAATGTAATGTGCTCTATGTATGAGGTCCTCAGCACCAGTTGTTCCACTGTACAGATATTCTCTGCTGCTCTGCACTACTCGCTAATAATGCACTTGTAGCCTTAGAGGAATGCTTTTCTGTGATTCAGACTATAACCTTGCTCGGTCACAACTGCTACAGCCTCTGTCTCTTTTATACTGGATGTTTTCAACTGGAAATCATATGTATTTTAAAACTTGAACTTAAAATATGAATAATATTATTTATCTGGGTTTTTTTCTTTTTTTTTAAATTACTCTGTCCCGCTGATGTAGTTATTTTATCATTCTCAAAGCCTTGAATAGCTCTGTTCTTTCTTGCATACTCATTTTTATTTGAACTCTGTTGGTGCCTGCATTCAGCCTGAAGTGCTTTGCTGCTTCTGGAAATTTCCCAAATATTTAATCAAGGTTTTGCCAGCAAATTACTGTTGAAGTGATAAACATATATAAGCATGTCTTTGAAAGGGAGTTGTAATGTCTTAATAAGACTTACTGAATGTTTTTGTATAAGTGTTTACCACCAAATTGTCCGTTCTTCTTTCCCAGGACAGACTGGAAATCCTAGTGCTGTTCCTGACTTGCTTTTCTTTAATGTGTTAAAGACCTTTGATGTTGCAGGCTGAGTAATCTGCCCATGCTGCCTGCTCTAATGCCTCACTATAACTTGGAAATTTTCCCTAATGCCTCCCCTGAGTTGTGCTAGCTGTTAGATATTGATCTATTTAGCTTGGAGATTTTGTCTCCTTTCTTCTTTCTTTTTTATATCCGTCTGTTAATGTACTTGAGCATAACATGTTCTGTGTTGGTTCTTCATTACTTCAAGTTAGGCAGTTCTTGGGTTTGATTTAGTTCGTTGTTGTTGTGGTTTTTTTTTTTTCCTATTCTTTGCATGACTCCCTTCTTCTGGGCTTTGGCATTCTCATTTCCTTATTTGGGTTTTCTGCGTTGTTTATACATTTCTCTTGAAGTGCTGCACACAAAGTTAAGTACAGGATTCCAGGTGAGACTTTCTTGGTCTTAGTAATAGGGAATGATTTTGTCACATGTCCTGCAAGCTGTGTTCCTTTCTAAAAAGTAAAAAAATGACACAATATGAGTTTATGTCCTTTTGTGATGTTACAGCACACTTACAGTTGCTGTTTATCGTCAAGACCAACAAGAATATCTGTCATGCTTTGTGGATTTCACTATGGCTGACTTCTTGAGTACATTAAAAGTGAGACGGGACAAAGCTTGAGTTCACCATGGCGCAAAACTAGCTAAATATCAGTCTTGCATGTAAATCCACAGTCAATTCTTTGGCACGCATTTAAACATACTGCTTACCGTTTTTTGAAATTCTTTTCCAAATGTCATGTGTGAATGGATTTTTTTGAGGTGTTTCTGTTCCCCTGATGGAGTTCATGAAACTGGGGACATGCAAATACAGCAGTGCAGCAAACTGTGGTGATGGTACAGTGCAGCTGTCATTAACGGTGCATGCTCCAGTACAGAGAGCAGCCTGTAAACAAAGCATCTATCTGAGTCAGGTAGCCCTTTTTATCCCACAGGAGGAGGATCTAAAGCTCCAGAGCTGGCTCTTCCCCTTTTCTTCAGACCACTTGATCTGTTCCATAATGACATTTACTAGTAACATTTTAGCTACTTGATTAAGGAGCCAAGTTTTCCCAGTCTTGTTTATGGTTTATACAGTAGCTATAGCATTTTGACAAGAGACCAGAATTAATTACATCTGATTGGTATGGAAACTTGATCTTAATCTCTAAACTAGAATAACACAATGAGAGAGGTAACCTGGGCAGGGAAGCAAATTGAATGCATGCTAGAGAGGAAAATTAGAAAAAGAAAGTTCTGGTTCTTGTGTTATTTTTTTTAAGAAATGATACTTTATGTTACGCTGCTTTTAAAAAGAAATAATAATATGACCTGCTGTTCTTCTCTAGTCATCCAAGTTTCTGAGTAAGATCCAGGTGTTGCAGGGTTTATTGATACTCTTTATAACTTATAGCATGATAATGAAGTAAGGAGAGACCATGAAGCCTGACTGTTAACTTATTTCTTTGTGATGCACAGTGAATGATCTTGGTGTTGATTTCAAGGGATATGGCAAGAGCTCCTCAGCTGCTGACAAAGTTGTCGATGAAATCAGAGCAAAAGGAGGGAAAGCAGTACCCAATTACGGTATGTTATTTTTCCAAATGAGTGTAATGCTTTATCTGTAGGAATAGTGGACCTGTTGAATGAAAAGCCGACACTGCTAGATAAAGGGCTACTGCCAGTTTGCCAATACCATATAAATTAAATAGATGTGATGTGATGTGAAGTAGGGAGACAGATGCGCTAAAAGCAAGTACATAAATTGCTTTTTTGATCAATGCTTATCTAGTAATGCTTTTTTAATATGGTTTCTGAACATTGAAATAGCTCAGAAACTGTTCATCTGTGGTTGTCAGAGGCAAAATGGAAATGGATGATTCTTACTTGTTTTGTTACTTGTTTATCTTGCAATGACAGACATTCTGCCATGTAGACTTACTGTGTGGATTTGCTTTGGGCCACATGCAGATAATGGCTGAATTTCGATTTATTTTATATTGGGATTTTACACAGTTCATTTTTCTTAGCTTTGTGGAATGAGTTGTCAATATCCTGGAAGTACAGTGTATCCTGTTCATTTTACTTGAAAATTTGTACTTTTTTTCTTATAGATTCGGTGGAAGATGGTGAAAAGCTTGTGAAGACAGCACTTGAGGCTTTTGGGAGGATAGGTACAATTGTCTACTTTTTCTAACGTTTTTGCAAGCGCAGAACTGTTATAAACACTGCAATTAACAAGTTTATGAACTGCAGTGTGACAACAGTAGCACTTGCCAACCCTTGATGCCCTTAGCCAGTGCAACCTGAATCAGGAACTTTCCACTTTAAATCTGAATGGGTGACTTTTCTGTCTTTTTGGTACTTTTTAGCAGAAGTTTAAAGCTCAATATATTATTCTTGTTTTCCCACCCTTCAAAATTTTGATGCTTCAGTTTCTGTCTCGGAGCACACAGTTTGTCAAGTATTATAACTAGCTGCATAAGATTAAGATAAATAATGTTGCTGAAGAGTCTGAGATGCTTTGTTGTGTTTTGGAAGCTCTTTTGCCTATGTGAAGATCAAAATGGTTTGACACAAATCATAAAAAGAGCTTGAGGTATATTTCAACTAACCGGTAATGTTTCTCTTTACCATATGACTACCACTGCTTTGATTGTGAAGTTTATGTGGTTTTAGCTCAGGGTTAAGTGATAAAAGTATGCATGATCAGAACCAACAGGGCCAAATAAAATATTTGATAAAAAAATGTTATGATCCACCTTGCTTCAGTGGCTCTGTTACTCTGCTGGTGGCTGTGGTTCTTCCAGTTATCATTTGGGCTTACTGCAACAAAGATGGTACACAAAGTGCGTAACTAAGAGCTCCCTGGAATCCAAAGCAGGCTGTAAAACTGTGCAGGGTGGCTGCATACTGCAGGTATTGTGTTACAGGTAGCTGGCACTTCTCAGCTATACCTCCTTGTCAGACCTTGTTCCATTGGCAGGCTGAGACTTGCCGTACTGAAGTATTTTGTCGTGTCTTAATTATTGTGCAATGGTAGAGTTCCACCATTCAGGACAAGGAGCTATAGACTAGTAATATGATGTATGTGTACAGTGTTCTTGTCTACATACATTTTCAGAAGCAGGAGGAAAATAGAAACAAGCTTGTATTTTATCAGTGAATTAACAGTTTATTTTCTTTTTTGTTGCAGATATTGTTGTAAATAATGCCGGGTGAGTAAATTGAGAAGGTTTTTTCCTGTTTTATTGTGGGCTGTCACTTTCATGTAAGCACCTGTTCATCTGTTTTTGTTGTTTGCTTATTTGTTTTGTTTTTTTCTCCTAATGATACATTTTAGGATCCTAAGAGACCGTTCATTTGTTCGGATAAGTGATGAGGACTGGGGTGAGTTGATAAAATTTAAAGTTTGCTTTCTGTGTGAAAGATGACAGGTACATCCCTCCCATTAGCACAAGGAAGAAGAGAAGATGGGGAAGGCTGTGTGTGCTAGATCAGAGAATTATCTTTTGTTAAGCTGCTTGTGCTTAGCTTGCCAGATCTGTGCTGCAATGTGTGGTAGGTGTATGTAGTTCCACAGGGGAACAGACACTTTAACTGCCAGTTCGAGTTGCTAAGTGGAACACAAAAAAGAGCCGTGTGAAATACACACAATAGTTTTTGTAAGCAAAACACATTTCTAGTGCCAGCAGTGACTGGCTGAATGCTAAACAGGCTTAAAAGACACAGAACTAACAACAGAGGAAAGAAAGCTGGTGTGTCAAGGGACAGAACAGCAGCAGGAACCTTCAGTGGGGTGGTAGGTGGTGGTAAGCCAGTGGGGCAGACTTTTGCAAAGGTGGTCTAGCTTCTGTAGTCCTTGTTTGACAATGCCTAAGTACGAATTGTAAATGCCTCTGAGTTCTATACAAGAGAGCCCAATCCAAGAGGCAGAAGAGATGATGTATGTTTGTTCAAGCAAAACAGGAAAAAAAAAAGCCCATGGCTTTTTTGTAACAGTGTGAAAGGGGTGCTTCTTTGTCATAAGAAAGAAACAAATGGTGTACTTCTGGTTGGGAGACGAAACCCCAGATTTATTAAACGAACTTAATTTTTTCCTAGATATAATTCATAGAATTCATTTGAGGGGATCGTTCCTGGTCACCCGAGCTGCATGGAATCATATGAAAAATCAGAAATTTGGCAGGTAAAAATTTGTCTTTTTTTTTTTTTTTCTTTTTTGATAGGGTATAACAGGCTGATGCACACTCTGACAGTGCTGGAGGAGTTTTGCATCCTTTTCTTTCTCTGTCACTGGGATGAAACAAAATCAGTGCAAATGTGTGAACCCTTATCCTTTCAGTTCAGGTCCCCCCTTTGCCTTTGCAGCCATTTGTTTAGAAGTTTTTTCTGTGTAGATGCAAATATTGCAGACAGGAGCTCTAGAATTATAGAAACAGCATTTATATGCTCCTTCTTAGTCAAATGACAAATATATGCAGTTCTTCTTCTGGGTCTTGTTTTTTATTTTTGGGGTTGCTGGGCTTATTTTTACCTTTTTGGACAAATGCACTTGTCTTAGAAGTTGTGGGAGTGTTCTTTGGTACATATTACTGTTAATTGCAAGAGTGCAGTGAATTCAGACCTTTAAGTTTTTTCACTTTTGTTGGTTTTTCTTATAGAAACGTTGATATGATTAATATAATCTTAATAATCATAACCACATGAAGAAACTGTATGAGCTTCTTTGTCATTCTGTGACCAAACTAACGTTCATTCTCATCCAAGGAACTAAACCGTAAGCAGAAGTTCAGCAGACAGAATACACAGCTAAATTCTAGGAACTGCATCCATTTAGGAAAACGCTTCCCTTGGTTTCTTTTCTGTATTTGCTCACATAACAGTGGTAGTGAGTGGTTCTGTAGCTTATGTATAGGTGTATGTCAACTGCAAAATGCCTACGTTTGTAGCTTGTTTCATCTTGATCATAGCAAGCCAGTACTTTTAACTCATCTCTTTATTTAGATTAAAAACAGTGGATTATTGTCAGTGAGGCAATTAATAATAGAAATGAAATAGATTCTGATCCCAGCTTACAGTGTAGACAGGAACAGATTCTGATAAGGCTTCTTTTAAAAATGAAATTCTAGACCCTTTTTTCTTTTGAATTCCAGTTTATGAGAAGACGTGCAGAACGATGTTTTCTTGCCTCAAACCAACTGTGAACTGCAGTGGTTTTAGAGCTTTCCTTTAATAATTCAGTCATCTCCACATCAATAGTATTTATTAGGGGACAGCAAAGGGCAAGACACTGCTATCTTTTTTCTTTTTTTATTTTGCTATGTGTTTGTTTCTATAGATATCTATGATGCACGTGTTTAAGACACATTAGGATTCTTTGAATGTGAGTTCTGTAAGAATGTGTCTTCACGTATTACCAGGCAGATACTGAGGTGAAATAATTTTCAATAAAATAATATTCTTTTGATCACTGAAGCTGTTTGTTAGCTATAAGAATAGCACTACTTGAAGTGCAGTTAGAAGATGAACAGAAAATACTTGTCCCTATACTGTACCCTTTTGTCACAGAATATCTGTTGTACATTGCAGTACAGCTCAAAAAGGCTCATGACTTTCTTAGTTTTCTGCTACTATGACAACACTTCAGGATTTGTCAGATGTTTGCTATCAATGGAACATAAAAAACCCGTTTTGTTGTTAGCAAACCCAACAAATAATGTTTTCTTATTTCCGCACTTCTGTTTTATGAAATGTGGAGAATCTAATGTCAAAGCTGGAAAATGCTGTTGTGTAAGATTTAACAACTTGAAGAAATCATGGAACATTTTTTCTTTTCTTCTTCTCCTCTTTCCGAAGAATAATTATGACTTCCTCAGCTGCTGGAATATATGGAAACTTCGGTCAAGCGAACTACAGTGCTGCAAAACTTGGTCTTCTGGGTCTTTCAAACACAATTGCAATTGAAGGCCGAAAGTATAACATCCACTGCAACACAATTGCTCCTACTGCTGGATCCAGACTGACTCAGACAGTCATGCCGCAAGGTGAATCATTTAAGGGTCTACGTGTGATGATATTTTTCAGAGAACCGAAGCACAGCTGACTTTCTTATCTTTTAGAAAATTGAAATGCTTTACACTTTACACAGTGCTAATTCATTATTCCTGCTGTTGTTTGTCTCTCAACTGTCAGCTTATTTTTTCTGTTGTAAGGAATTCTTGTTTCATGCCACAAGAAGCAATTTTTGTAATTCACAAAAGCAATTTCATGTGGCAGGACTAATTATAGTCTCATCCAAGATCCTCCTACAGTAGAGGAAAGGTTTATTTGTTTCATCAGATGTGGAATCAGGTATGTGCTTAAGGTGTTTGCACTTGTTTTAATATTGTCCTATTGCAAAATACTGTTCTTTACAACATATCATATGTGTACTTCTTCTTTCCATGATCAACCAGAGATAATGAACTTAGTTGCCTAATATATTACATTTTTCTTTATTGCACAGTTATTAATCTTTGAATACTTGAACAGATCTTAACAGAGTACTGCGCTGGGAAGTCAGTATAAAGAAAGTTGTAGTAGACAGCTGTGTGCTAAGTGTAAATTTAGGATAAATAGAATGACTAATTACATTGGCAAATGACCAGGAACAAAAAGACTTTGGAAAAACAAAGACTGTAAAAGGAAATTTTCCTCACAAAGTCTTCTAGAATTAGTCTGTTTCATTTCCCTCCCACTCTTCTTTTCCCTAGTGATAGGCATGTTTCAAAACCAGGAGAATAATTAAATTTTTCAGACTGATACACAAGATTTTGAAGAGTGATATATTTTATACAGTCATGCATGGATTGAGTACGTGATTTGGTTTGACTAATTAAGTTCTGTAAAAAGAATCCTGGTTTAACTCTAAATAATCTGAGTGATCAATAAATCTAGCACCTTGTTAGGTTGTAGGTTTTAAGAATTTGTTGCAGTTACTTATGAAAGAGTCAAATACATTAACTTTGCAGCCATGACTTCCTGAAGCATAAAGGGGATGGAGTTCAGTAGTTATAATTTCCTGAAGATATTTACAAAGAACAATAAAACCACCTCCTAATTTTCTTTCTTACTAATTTTAAGAAAAGTGAGATTTTCTGGTCTCCCTGTAAAATGGTTGCAGCTCTGATAATTTCCTTCTTAATTCCCTCTCTTCTCTACCTCCCTCCCTCCCTGTCCAGTATTTCGGATATTCTTAAAAGGTTTACTGGAGACCAGAACTTTAAAAACATGTTCGTATGTCTTACCAAATTAGCCTTGTTATCTTACTCGGTAATTTTCTCTTGAACTTTAGGTGTCTGCTTTAGCATTGCCACAGTTACGTATGTTTGTCTTGGCCCACTTATTGTTGTTCTTGTTAGAATTCTAAATGTAGTTTGTACCTATTGTGCATTTCTTTAAAACTTTACAACTTATTTCTTAATTCATTTAATAGTGGATTAGTTGCATTAATAGTTAAATATTAAAAATACTGCTGATTTTTGAAACTAAATGATATGTGGCATAAAAAGGAATACTTTAGAAAAGCCTAAGGCTTTTTATGCGCTTACAACATGCCTTATTAAAGGGGGTTGAATTTCCTTTAACCTTCTTGTGACTTCTAAAAATGAACCTCTGTTACCTCAGCTTGGTTATTAAAAAAGTAGCAGTAGTGTTAGACTTTCCCAGCTTTTCATCTGTCAAGGGTATATTTGAAAATGCTTACTGACTTTTAGCTGAGGAACAGCTACGTATCTACTGTTGTTGAAACAATAATATACTGAAAGCTGAAAAGGGTGTTTAAATAAAGGTTTTTTTTCTTTTCAGACAGTGGATAGAATATATGGTAAGAGCTACTTGGACAACCACGCTCTGCTCTATAACAGTATCTCCATTTTCAAATACTTTTCTTTTTTGCCAGATAACAGTGAAAATCCCAAAATGCAATTTATATATAAAGCTAGCAGGGCTGGTAATTCCCCATATCTCATTTGGAAATATCAGCATTTGCAAATGAGATACTTCTCAGATATTCAGCAGCTGCAAATCTTTTCATATTGCCTTTTCTTTATAACTGACTAGCAAATTAAAAGGGAAGTTGTTCAGGTACATCTCTGTTAGGATCTGTACATCTCTGTCTAGCTGGCTTGTCCTTGTTTCAGGCTATCAGATGGAAATTTAGGAAGATACCTGGCTTTACAGTCTACATGTTATGACGTTCACACGTAGACATTTAGACATTCCTTCATCTGTCCAGCTGAGAACCAGAGCCATTGGGTTTGGAGGCATACATGCGTCTCTTGAGCTGTTGGCATTTAGTGACTCTTCAAATGTTTGATTTCACAGTTTCACAGTATCACAAAGTTGGAAAGGACCTCTGAGATCATCAAGTCCAACCTATAATCCAACACTAACACCAACCCATCATCTAAACCATGGCATTCAGTGCCTCATCCAGACTCCCCTCCCCTCCAGAGTCGACGACTCCACCACCTTCCTGGGCAGCGCATTACAATGGCCAGTCACCCTTTCAGTGAAGAACTTTTTCCTTTGCCCTTTCATTTGCCCTTTCTTTTCATGGCAGACCACTAACTGGTTTTTAAATTCTCTCTGTGCTCTTCTCAGAATGTGTTAGACTAAGAATAATTTGGTGAAGTTATGCAGTATTTCTATTTTATGATTCTCTGCTCCAATTTGCTATAGATCTGGTCGATGCGTTCAAGCCAGAATATGTTGCTCCCTTAGTCGTTTGGCTTTGCCACGAGAGCTGTGCAGAGAATGGCAGTCTGTTTGAGGTACTTTTATTTTCCCTTTCTGCCCTCTCTTTGCCCCTTTACCCAAAATGAATAATTTCTTTTAGCCTCTCCAGTGTTAACCTTTTTGCGCAAACTGAATTATCATGGGGAATACTGCATACTCAACATAGACAGAAGAAGTGTTGACTTTGTGTTGTATATGACAAAATATATCAAGCAGTAGAAACCCTGTCATCTGTATGTGCTCAAAATACTGGTATCATCTAAAAACCTGATATGATTGTTACGGTTTTTATTGTACCCTTATAAGTATAAAAAAGAGGTACCAAAGCAACTACTTCAAAGTAAGTTTTTGTTTCCTAAATCATTCAAACACAGAGAGCAACTTGGTGGAAGGACGAATTACTTAATTATGGAATACATTATTGTTATTGTCATCAAACTGCTAGCTCATAGATTGGATGAAAGCACTTATCTTGTTCTTGGAGTTTTATGTTGCTTGCGTTCCACTGCTTGTCTAAACTGTTAAATGCAACCAGCAGTAGTTAAGAAATTTATTCTGAAATATAGTTTTATTTCTGTAAGTTACCAAACCTTTGCTTTGTAACACATGGTAAGATGATGATTTTCTTTTTTCTTGGCAGGTGGGAGCTGGATGGATTGGAAAACGTAAGTACTTCGTGATGCAGGATTGATTTTGTTTCTGTAATTGACAGCACAAGGATACAAATCGTCTTTGCAAGTAACCTCTGCTCAAGACATTTTTATTTAGGGAGAGAAGATTAGCAAAAGACTAAGGCTTTGAAGAGACTGCTTGTTTGAAGTAAAAGTCACAGATTTCACTGCTCAGGGGAAAACTGTTATCTTAGGTATGTGCGTTATTATGCTTTTTGAGGTGACTAATAATACCTGAAAATCTGCCTAAGTAACCTGAACTCCTGGATCCTGAGGGTATAGCTGAAGTCAAGGAGAATCTCCATTTTTGGTGCTAAATATACATTGCTTCCTTTTCTTGATAACTTCAATTTTGTATGGTGTAAAAGTAGCTCATGCTGGTAAATAGGGTATTTTTTTATTTGCTTTCCACCTTTTTTTATACTTTTTTTAAAAATACTAAAGATACGCATTAACATATTGAGGCAATTATCATTCTTAATAACTAGTAACTATGTTAGCTAAATATTTTTCTTGAGTGTCTCCCGTACCTAGCTTACGTATGAACATAAAGAAAACTCGTAGACAATACTGACAGCTCACCAGATGAAAAATTTAATTTAGTGTATGAAATATCTTAACTTTTTTCCTAGATATGTCGAACCTAATACCAGCATTATTTTCCTGAACTGGTCAAGGACTTTTCAGCCTATGCAAATATCACTAGAGGGTTGTAAGTGATATGTGAATATCACCAGAGGGTAGCATCATCCTTTTTCCAAAACATTTTCTTGTTCACTTGGGAAAGATTTTGACATTTCTAACTAACTGTAAATGTTCTAGTGGCACTGAATGAGCTTTTCCAAGGTAGTGCATTAAACAAATAGGACCAACAGTGTAAAACCTCTTGGTGTGCTCAACAAGGAGTTGAATTTTGATACAGGCAAAAATCTGTGGCTTCTCCTCTCTGGTCAAAAGAAAATACCATTTGTCACTGTTACAATGACTACTGTCTTTAAAGTGAAGCAGGGTTGTTAATGAGTTACCAATACCACCTTATTATTTGACTATTGCTAAGAGGAAAATCAACATGACAAGTCAAGGATTAGTTGCAGGCCAGGAAGTTTGTATTCTTCCAAAAGTGTTTTTACATTAGCCTTACCAGTTTCTCTCAAGTTACAGTATTGGAATACAACTTCAGGGGCTATTTGGAGATGCTGACTATTGGCATTAGCATTCTTTCATAGATGACAAGTGGTATTAGCATTTTCCCCTGTAGTTTTTCCTGGCTTTCAGAAGATTTCCAAGCGTTAGTAGCTAAAATTGTGTCAAAAGAGGATGTCTGTAGATACATTGTAGCCACAACTTTTCACTAGACAGAATCTTAACACTGATGTAGTATTTTCAGAGAGCAATCAGTCTGTTGTGGCTTAAATGAAATTTAAACCCAATGCTCTTCCTTTTCTCAATGTTATTTGAAAGCAGTAAGCCCTGTGTCACAGTTTAGCCCCAGCCTGGCCAATTTTGGCAGCTAAAACTAAGCAGCTGAGCTTCCAGTTCCTTTCCTCTCTCCACCCTCAGAGAAAAGGAAAATGGAATTGAGAGGAAGAGGACTTGTGGTTTGGAAACTAAAACTACAGCTTTAATGAAATAATAGTAATAATAATAATATAACACACACACAAATATATGAAATTGCTTCCCCTCCCCTTGATGAGTGTACTTTACCAGAGATGCTGTAGAGCAGGCAGAGGACAGATGAGTGGCAGGAGGGAGGCTGGGCAGAGGAACTGGGTTCAGGAACACATGGATCAAACAGACAGATGAGATCCTCATTGGCATTGTCCATCACAGAAGAGAGTGAGGCCCTTGTGATCTCAGTTTTAGCCTGAGTATGACATATATGGGATGGAATACTCTGCTGGTCAGTTTGGGATCATCTGTCCTGTCCACCCCTCTCTACAGGTGTGACATTTTTTTCCTTTTTTAACTTAACGCTCCACCAGCTCGAGGATGGCCTTGGTTACGATAGGAATAAGTATAAGCAATGGCCTTTCTGCATAGCAGTGCTCTGTGTTATCTCTTGTGGAGAAAAAAACGGTCTGAAAAACATGCAGTTAACTTTCAGAAAATGAAATTATTTGATGAGACTTAGCTGAAGTTAGAAAATGATTCTACTTTAGTTTAAACCACAACAACCTGTAAGTCCAGCACTGGTGGTTTAATTTGAAATAGTTATAACCTTTCTTTTCTTGCAGTATCTTAAAAGTAGTGATATAAATGATAGTTATCTAAAGAAACTAAAAGTTTTTTTGTTTGTTATCTGAAATCTCTGGTTCATGCTTCCTATTAGTGCGATGGGAGCGGTCCTTGGGTGCTATTGTCAGAGGAAAGAATGAGCCGATGACGCCTGAAGCAGTGAGGGATAAATGGGAGAAGGTCTGTGACTTTGATAACGCCAGCAAACCCAGAAGTATCCAAGGTAAAGGAGACTTTGATTATGTGCATATTTTGGGCAAACAAAGCTTAGAAGAGAACACTTTCTTGTCAGACGTTTTCTGAAACTTTACTGAAAAAAATGTACATAACCGGTGAATTCTTTTGTAAACTTGTAACATTAATCATTTACTGTTTCAGTATGGTCAGATCTTTTTAAGGAAACTTCTGTGTTCTTATCTGTGGAATTCTGACAGTTTTATCTTAAGATTTTCTAGGGAAGCAACATCACTGTAATTTTATATATTACAACTAGACTAATGGTAGTGTTTTATTTGATGGCATCTACATACAGGTAGTAGCTGTATAATAAGAAGAAATTGTATTTCCTTTTCAGTACTAGAGTCATGTTTTTTAATAGACATTCCCATACCCAAAAGCTCTCCAATTAAGTCATTTGGCGTAATAAAGCAGATAAGTTCTTCCTTAGTTCATGGGTAATATCAGCCTCTTGACTGGTGACCAAGACGACTGTCTTTTGCAGTGCTTTGTTTCTTTTCTTTGTTCTTTCCCATTATTTGTTTGTTTGGGGTATTTTTTAGCCAAAAATTATTCTGATCTTTTTTGCTACCTTACTTGCTTCTCTTTTGTCTTCCAAACTTTCTCTTTGTTGGCTTATGTCGCTCTTTGTTTAGATCCGTAGTTGTCACAGTTCATAAGTAAACCTTACAGACTAATTTTCCCAGCTGCTTTCCAAGATTTCTAAAGATGCTGACTTCAGTTTGTTAGTGTGAGTTACATGTGTGTAGTATCGTGGATGGTTGTTTTGTTATTATGCATGTTGTTATTGAGGTCCAAGATTATTTGTCAAAGTAGGAAATGCCAGCATTTAAATGTTTGGCAAAGGAGGGAAAGAGGCATGCTTATGTACAGTGCCAGTTGAATTTCAAAGATATTTAGTTATACAGTAGATGTTTAAGCTATGGATCCTGAAATCCATCAGGACATTTTGTTAAAACCTTAGGGATATATTTTTAGATGCCTAAACCAAAAGCAGAGTACAAGACATTTTGTCCTTTCTCTCAGATCTTGGTAGGGAAAGGACATACCATAGTTCTGTATCACTTTACTGATTGTTTACACTTATCTTTAGCTTACAGACGTCCTGTTTCCAAATGTATGTCAGTTTATAAAATGTTCTCTGTCCTGCTATGGAATGGCATTTATAACAACATAACTCAAGCTTTATAGCTTCTGATCTGTTCTCCAACCTGTCACACGTACTGTGTCATTTTTATGGGTTGCTAGCAGAAAAATGTTGTAGAGAAAGATTGTAGATGGGAAGTCCTCTTGAAAATTGCTGCAGCATTGCATATGGAGTTACAGAACTGCCTCTTTGATGGTATTGGGAAAAAAATTGGACAAGATTTTGAAGTAACTGTGTTTCCTGTACAACATAGCAGGTTTCTACAATCAGGAATTTTAACTGTTTCATTAGCATTATTCTCTCATGCAGTGTACATACCTTATTTTCTGTTTTGTTATGAACTTAGCCAAAATAAACCATTGCCCTTCCAAGTGACATGAAGCTGTAGTTACTGCCAGGTTGAATGAAAAGTCTTGCATTAATTTGTTGTATGTGAGAATCAGCAGAAGGGTTGAAGAAAATTCTGAAGAAGCTAGCTGAATAGAACTTTCAGTTCTGTATTAAAAGTTTTTTCTTCTCCCAAGTCCCTGCTTTATTGCTTGAAGTTTTTCAACTGTTAAATAAGGAAAACTAATTATAGTACTTACATTAAAAATGAGAAGCTACAATATCTAATATCTGCAAGTTAAAACTGTCCTAGAAGGTTTCATTAATCTAAGTTATTTGATGCTAGAAATAGCAATCATATACTAACCATTATGTATAATTATAACAAAAATACCAACTAGATAAAGTACTTGCTTGTAATATGGTATAAAATGCCATGGACATATATGTTAATCTTGTTTCATAATTTGGACATAATGATAAGAGAATTTGACTTTATTTATTTTAGATTGAAAAAAAAAATCATCATTTTTGGGGGGAGTTTAAAGGTAATTTTTATTAAGTACATAGCAATCATATATAATTGAATGCTTGGATTTGCACTGTACTTTTTTTTTTACTTAGAATTCTCTTTTTTTTGCAAGCATAGTGGGAAGTCATTCTCCTAAAGATAAATAAAGATCTCCACATGTAACATGTGAATGATCATGCATTTAGAGCCCTGCCTAGCAAAGTATTTATTTGATATTTAACTAGATTCCTGTATTTTAGCCAAGGTTGTTCTGCTGTAGATGCTAAACTTTGCAAGACTAAATGGAAGTACTGTCTCATCTTTACATTTCAGTTGTGATATTTTAATGATAACATTTTTCTTAAAATCAGTTTAAGTAAAAAAATCTGAATTTTTCTGTCTTTTTTTAAAAGCAATTTTTTTTTAATGCATTTCTTTATTTTGTAAGCTTAACTTGTTCTTTTGGTGCATAAACTGAATCTAGCCAAAAAACTCCTGTTTGTATACCCACATATGATTTTACAGGGCTTGTACAATTTTAATTAACAGGAAATAGCTCATTGTCACTTTTTTGGCACCTAGACCGAATCAGTAACTCAGTGAAGTTTCTCGAATATGATGACAATGTACTCAGTAAAGAAGTCTTTCTTGGTAGTTACCCTACATGTTTTGAGATGAGTGGCTGCAGCTTGTGCAGTACAGTCTTTTGCCCGAACTCCTCCACTTACCCCACAAGCTATCTGACAGTCAGTGTAACTGACCATGGCCGCCTGCATTTTCACTTTCCTTTTAATGCCTCAAATGCCTTTGAATATTCTCTGTAGTTATACCCTAAGCTTTATAGACTTATTCCTTAATGTACTTGAAGTTCTTCGCAAGTTCTGGCAGTTTCTGTGTATTCTCAAGGAGTTTCAGGTATGGTCCTGTTAACTAGCAAAAGACACAATTATTTGTGTATTCACTACAGGGTATCTTTTTAAGAGCAGAAAAATCTGGGGGGTTTTTTGAGAAGCTATGTGAGAATTTAGGCCTTAGGAATATGAAGATGTAGTTTGCTGGTGTGTATTGTCCTACATTCCCTTTAGCAGGGAGTGAAAGGTAGCTATTTACTTAATGCAAGATGAAAGTGTCAATGCCTTTGAGTCACCAGTGAATCTGCAGTTAACTTGTGTTAAAACTTTCTCCTAATTTGCATGATGATGTTACTTTCTTGCTAATGATTAAACTGAAATAATAGTTCGAGCTTACTTTAGACTGCTTCAGAACAAGCTAGAAATCTTTTGAAGAAGAGAAGCAGGACATGAGCAGGGCCTTAAGGTTAGGTCACAGAATCAGTGAGTCATTGTAACCAGCTCCCTTTGTGCCCTTAGGCAGCAGCAATTGCAGAATAATGTGACTAGTGCTAGAAAGGAATTGCTCAGGCTCTCATTTGCAGCTGTATCTAGCAAGCTGACACATTTGTCAAAGTAACATGATTCCATATTTTGAGATAGTAGAAGCTCCTGTGCCTGTGTATAAGCAGAAAGACTGAATTAAATGGATTGAATCACAACCTTTGTACTTCTTAATGCAATGATCTAATTTACTCTTTCTTTGAAGGTGTAACCCTGCCTCACATGAAATATTCATAACTGCTAGAGTATTACTGTAAATCTAATGCTTAACTAGTCCAGTTTCTGAGGCCAGGCAGCAGAATAGCAGTGAAGTAAATGAATGTGTTGAGACATTTCAGTTGCATACTGCTCTAGCAGTCTGTGGAAGATGGAGTATGTCAGCATTGGGGTTCTTAACTGGAATAGTTCTCTAATGTAGTAATTCATGGGGAAGAGAACAAATTAACATTTTTTTTCCCATTTGTGTATTAAAAAAAAGTTTGCTGCCTGTATTTGGTGACCTTCTAATAGCTTGCTTAAGCTGTTCAGGCAACACAAAGGGACGACATCTTAAAAGTAGCTTTGGACTTGATGATTCTATGATTCTGTGATTGATATTAAAGGATGAAAACTGCCTTGAAACATAAAGTATAACTTACACTTCCTGCTGGTACCTCTCAGGAAATTTTGGCCTAGAACCATAGACTCATGTGGTTGTTGTCTGTCACAAAGAAATAAATCCAGAAGTCCTTGAAAGAACATACCATTCTTAAAGACATCGTTTTCTGCATCCGTACACTTTGAAAATAACTAGGAGTGTTACTAGATGGATCTGGTGTCATCTAGGTGAAGTGTTGAATACAAATGTAACAGTAGGCCAAGTTTTGGTGTTGCCTTTGACATTAAGGGTGAACAGTCACATGTCTCGGATTTTAAAAAAGGTAGAAAGGAAGACCTTGGGAACTGCTGACCTGTCAGTCTCACCTCTGAGCCTGGGAAGATCATGAAAGAGATCCTAGAAGAAGCTGTGTTAAAGCATATGGAGGACAGGGAGGTGATTCAAGGCAGCCAGTGTGACCTTACTAAGGGCAAGTCCTGCCTGGCCAGCCCAGTGGCCTTCTTTGATGGTGTGACTACATCAGTGAACAAGAGAAAATCTACAGATCTTGTCTATTTGGACTTTTGTAAGGCTTTTGACACAGTCCCTTACAACATCCTTCTCTCTAAATTAGCGAGATATGGATTTGATACGTGGACTGTTTGATGGACGAGGAATTGGTTGAATGGTCACATCCCAGAGGGGAGTGGTCAGTGGCTCAATATCCAGATGGATATTGATGATGAGCAGTGTCCCTCAGGGGTCTCCGCTAGGACCAGTAGTGTTTAACATCTTCATCAGTGACATAGGCAGTGAGACTGAGGGCATCCTCAGCAAGTTTGCAGATGGCACCGAGCTGAGTGGTGCAGTTGACACACCTGAGAGACAGGTTGTCATGCCGAGGGACCTTTACAAACTTGAGAAGTGGGCCCACATGAACCTCCTGAGGTTCAAAAAGGACAGGTGCAAGGTCCTGCAGTTGGGTCAGGGCAGCCCCTGATACCGCTATGGGCGGGGGGATGAAGGGATTGAGATCAGCAGTGTGGAGGAAGACTTTGGGGTACTGGTGGATGAAAAGCTCAACATGAGCAGGTACTGTGCACTCGCAGCCCAGAAGGCCAACAATATCCTGGAATGCATCAATAGAAGTGTGGCCAGCAGGTCAAGGGAGGTGATTCTGTCCCTCTACTTTATTCTGGTGAGACCATACCTGGAGCCCTGCATTCAGCTTTGAAGTCCTCAGCACAGGAAAGGCTTGGAGCTGTTGGAGCAGGTCCAGAGAAGGCCACAAAAGTGATCAGAAGGGTGGAACACCTCTCCTGTGATGAAAGGCTGAGAGAGTTGGTGTTGTTCAGCCTGCAGACGAGAAAGCTGCGGAGAGACCTTATTGTGGCCTTTCATTACTTAAAGGGGACTTATAAAAAAAAGATGTGGACGAACTTTACTAGGACCTGTTATGTAGGACAAGGGATAATGATTTTAAACTAAAAGAGGGGAGATTCAGACTAGATATAAGAATTTTTTTATGATGCGGGTGGTGGAACACTGGCAAAGGTTGCTCAGAGCCCCATCCAACTCAACCCTAAATGTTTTCAGGGATGAGACTTCCATTGCAAGGTGAGTCCCTGCTCATTGCAAGGCGTGTGGACTAGATGGCCTTTAAAGGGCCCTTCCAAGTCAAACCATTCTATGACTCTGTGGTCTGCTTAGTGTTCAGCTGGACACTGGCCAGCTCACCAATTTGAGAGTCCAGTCATGCCATATATTCTGGAAGAAAGATGGCTTGAAAAGGAGATTGTAGTATTCTGTATAGTTATTAAATTGTGGGTTGCCTTTATGCTGTTAGTCTTAGGAATGTCACTGCATGTAAAATACATGTTGGTAGTCGTCTTTTCAGACTTGATAATTAAAAATGATAGTTATATTTCTGCATGGGAATGGGTTGTGGACGTGAAAACTGGAGGAAACATTCAGGTTTACTTGGACTTCAAAGCTGTATATTCCTTTGACGATCTTAAAGCACTGTGATAGCCTTTCTTTGGTTCATGCAAGAAAAGGAGAAACAGTGTGTCACTTCTCCCAGTAGCTCCATATTGCTTCTCCTTCATTTATTTAATGAATTAAAAAAGGGATAAAAGGGATTAGGCTTTAAAGGATTCTTAAAAATTACAAATCTCGTTTTGCACATTTTCACATTATGTAAATGGCATAAGCTCATGTCATGTTATGACAGCTCTTGTACCCAAAGATAAAGCTTGTCCTTTGGCAGAAGAGGTGGCAACATATGTCTGTTTCATAAATGTTCTTTTTCCTTCATGAGATCCAGGTCACAAATCATGATGATTCTGGTGAGACTGAGAACCAAGAAGTAGTTTGTGAAATCAAGGTTGTGCTAGAGGGTATGCAGGTAACTTGCAGGATATTTAGGATAGTATTCTGCAGAGGAGCAACACAGTGTTAGTCCGAGCAACAGTGCAAATCAGTACAGATAAAATGGTTTTGAAGTGGAGGGCAGCAGCTCTGAGATAAAGTTAATTAAATAGTGAATTTGCAGTCCTTGATTTTTTATTTTTCTGTGCGCTATTCTGGTCTCTTTTTTGTTTGGTTCTTTCTAATACATGAATGTTTAGTATTGATTTTTAGCCATATTGAGCTTCAAGGTGCAAGCTGTTCTTGATGGCCTACCCTTGCATACTTGAGTTCTATATTACAGCCATGCATCATCTTGCTTGTAATGTTGGCATTGTTAAAACATTAGACTGACTGACTTTCTCTTTCTTTCTCTTGCTCTCCTTTTTTTCTCACTCTCCTTTTTTTCTCTTTCCTTCTATCTCTCTTTGTGTGAATTGGGAAAGGGGGTTACCATTAGGAGATGAAACTTGTTACTTGCATTGCAAATAATTTACAAGATAAGAAAAGCAGGACTAACTTTCAGATGTTTACTTCTGAGACAGTTGAAACATGATGCTCATTATCTTCTTAACACTGTAGTTCAGGGAGTGAATCTGAGTATTTAGTGACATATTCCTCTTGGCGTATAGCACTAGTTGTGTTTCAGGCACTTGAATTAGGTGGGTGTCATGGTTGACTACTGGGTGCAAAACTGAACCAGTGTAGAGACCACTTCTCATCAACTGTTGTGTGGGTGCCTGTAAAACGTAGCACTGTGCTCAGTTAGCAGATTTATAGTTATTGTGTTTAAAAATGAATTGAGAAGTACCAGGCTATATCTCATTTGTTGGCATATTTCTCGTGTGTCTAGCTGGAGTATCTCATTTATGGCTATTTATAAGTGATTTTCCTCAATTTCTTTCTCTAGAGTCCATAAGTGTATTGAATGATGCTCTAAGTCAGATAGAGTCTCAAGAGAATGTTTTGATGAATTCTACAAGCTCTGAATCAGTGGCCTCTTCATCTGTTGACATGGTAAGTACCCCTGTCTACCAGATGCACTCAAAGTTAGCTGAAAACCTTGAGCAAAGAGAATTGTGTTGCTGATCAGCTTCTACTCTGGCTTGCTGTCTGCAAAAGCAAAGTTGGATTTTAAACTGTGAAGTGAGGAAGCAGAGTTAAGTAATATCTCCAGACTCTACTCTTTTTTTTTTTTTGTCTTATTGATGGTGGGAAAACTGAAGCCTAAATAGACTGAATCATGCAATATGCAAGTGATTGTAAGTTCTGTAAACTTCTTTAGCTCTTCAGAATAGGGGCATGGGTTGGGTCTTGTTGGGCAATGTGGGTTTGCTCTGTCTCCTTCTCCTACAGATAGATAATTTTTCCTCATTTCTATCTCATTTCAATGTTAATTATTTCATTCATGGTTTGTTTTAGAAAAATTATTTTGCATTGCTGGGAGCTCTGAAGTTTTACTATGAATTCTTGAAATGTCTGGCAGCAAGATATAATGCATTACATCAAGGTTGCTTGTACTGTAGACAGATACGTTAGTATTTTATGGTATATTTATGACTCATAATTTATGTTTACATGTGACTATAAAGAAGATTCTCAAATGTGAATTTTGCTTGATATGAGAATTATGAAAGTGCACTATTAACGATTATGAACTTATACTGACTTTTAATTTCCAGGCGAGCATTGTTGGACGGCAGTTGGCTACTGATGTGTATAAATATACTCACTTAGAGCCTATTCTGTACGCCCTTGGTGTGGGAATGTCGACTAAGGATCCAGATCACCTGAAATTTCTCTTTGAAGGAAGTGAAGACTTCTGCTGTTTACCCAGCTTTGGAGTAATTCCTGCTCAGACTTCAATATTTGATGGTGTTACATCACTTTCAGGACTAAATATTGATCTTGCAAAGGTATGGAAGCATTAACTATCTAATTTTGTTTATGCTTTAAATAACTATAAGGTGACTCTAATTAATGTGTTTATAATATTAATAAGTTCCGTTTGTTCTAGGCAAGGAAAATTCAGTGTTTAGTATTCTTACAACATAGTAAGTTATTAATTCACTCGTATGACCTGTGTTTTCCTAAGATGGTAAGAATGATAAATTTTTTTGTTAAATTTTAATGTTTGTTGCTGTACTTTTATTCAACCGCAAAAGTTAAGAACTTTCTTTGGAATTATTTTCTGTTGGGGATGAAATTGAAGAAAACAAAAGACTTGCATTGTTTTTTTAGTTGTTTGTGCTGAACATTTTTAAAAATACCTATATTTGCCTCCTTTGGGATAGGGGAAGCAGTAGAATATATTGATTATTGTTACTGTGCTGCTTTTCTTCACATAGATGCTTCATGGTGAGCAGTATCTGGAACTGTATAAACCATTACCAACTTCAGGTCAGTTCTTTTGTGTTGCTGATTTGCTTTTCCCTATGACAACAGTGCCTGTAACCATATTATAAATAGAAATGCAGAAGCTCTGTTTACAGTGGGATGTTTTGCGTGTTCTTTGTGGTGGAGAAGAGAGGAAACTTGTTGCATTATTGAGGTAATTCTGAAACTGTTCTTGGGATCAGGTGTTGCATTTCTGTTGTATACTGAGTAAACTCATGCCTAATCTTTGGTATACACTACATGCTGATGTATTACTCCTTCCTTGGTTTCTCCATTCTTGTTTCTTCTGTTTTTGAAAATTAACTTTTACAGAGTGTAGAAGGAAAAAAAAATCTTGCAAGCCATATATAAATGGCATCCTTTCTTTTTGGGGGAAAAAAAAAATGAGATGTGTGAAAGAATAATTTCAAAGAAAGCTGGTAATTAATAATGGATTGCCAAGGCATCATAAAGCTTTTTATTTTTCTGTTTCATAGGTTGATTGTGCAGATATTTATGGTTATGTATCTCTCTAGAACAATAATCTGTTTATAGACAAACTTCATAAACAGATAGGCTGAGGCCCTGAGCTGAACTGTTCTTCTGTTGAACTGTAGTTATGTCAGTCCTCGTTAAATTTGTGGACGATCCTAAAGTGATTGGAGCTATCTTTGAAGTTATTGATGTGTTCGAGTCTGAATTGTGATTTGTGTTCAGCTCTGAATACAGAAACTACAGCAAAATTCTATTTAAAAAAAACCTAAATTTTTTTAAAAACTCCTCACATCTACAAACAGAGGCTTACGAAGGTTCCCAGACTCTTTTATAATAACCATGATGATTATGATTACTATGACTATTACTGTGATTATTATTACCATTATTATTATTGTGAGTAAGGAAGTGTGAATAGTCATGTGTGGACATAATTCCTGAAGCAAAATCTTACAAAGTGTCCATATTCTTCTTTTCTTGCAGGGCAGTTGTCTTCAGTTGCAACTGTTGCTGATGTTCTTGATAAAGGATCAGGCGCAGTCTTACTTATAGATGGTAAGAGGGTTTGTAATTATTGGAGGAGATGCAGTAAAATTTGACAGGCTCAGTTTTTAACTAGCTGTACCAAGAACTGCAAGGCTTTCCATAGTAAAGACTATTAGCTTATTAAATCTAAATGGGAGCTAATTAACAATAGCTGTGTAAATGTGTAATGGAATTTTTCTTGGACAGTTAATGTACTGAAGTAAGAACATTCTTTGAAAAAAGACTTCAGAGGTTTGTTTTTTTCCTGCGTGGGTGAAATAGAGCACTACACAGACTGAACAAAGTTCTTTAATAACAATACCTAGTCCTGAGGCAGCCATTTGAGATTCTGCCACCCTTCAGCGAGGTGGGGTGTGTGCAGTCATGTGTGTGTGTATTTTGTGGAGTGGTTTTGCAATGGGTAGTTATATGTTTATCTTGCATAGACTCACCTGCCAAGCAGCAATCTTTAGAAGCTTGTCCTGTGTTTCTTTTTTATGTCTATGTTGTTTTTTTCTAAACAAAAAAAACCCCATGTCTTTCCTCTTATATCCAAGGTAAAGTATCAGAATATAAGGAAGAAATGTTTTACAATGAAGGTGGTAGAACACTGGAACAGGTTGTCCAGATAGGTGGTGGATGCCACATCCTGGACGTTTTCAAGGTCAAGTTGGATGAGTCTCTGAGCAACCTGATCTGTTTGAAGATGTCCCTGCTCACTGCAGGAGTGTTGGACTGATGACCTTTAAGGTCTCTCCCAACCTAAACCATTCTATGATTGTATGAATCTCTCTAAAAGTTGATAAGTTGTTGGTTTCAGAATTTTAATATCTTTAAGTATGGTTAAGTCAAGGCCACTTGGAAAATTAGACTTCAAGAGTAGGTTAGTAGGCAGTGAATCTCTAAACACTGTTGAACATTTATTCCTTCAGTGCACAAATAAAATTGTAAAATGCTCTTTACTGTTCCTTTGTTCCTCCTAGCTGTGTTTTGCTTCCATACTTGACTAGTGTTAAGCCTGTCTGTTTATGCAACACGCAAAAGTTATTTTTGTGAGCAGTTTTTAAGTTTTTTCCAGAACTTGAAGTGAATATAATTAACAATCCTGTAAATTTCAGTCTAAGGTGTAAGGTAGTGGAATAGGCATGAACTGGAATTAGGAAGCTGAATCTTTATTCAATGTAAGAAGTTTAATTTCTTCAAAAGAAGGAACAGATGATCTTAAACTAAATCTTGCTCTGGAGCTCTTTTCATACAAGGCATTAGTACTGCTTTTTGTATGAGTTTGCAATGTGCTTTATACACTAGGGGTTCTTAATAACTTCTGATGCGTAATATTTTATGACACAATTCTATCATATTTAAATAAACTGCTAATGCAGTGTGAGATGCAGAAATAAATACTAATATCAGCACTCTTGTCAAATACTTTTAGCACTTAGAACATCATCAGCATTTTGTTAGCTCATTTTTTAATTTTAATGTTTTCATGTAGATAAAATTCGTGATGTTATTTGAAACAGATCATTAGTCTTCACTAGTCAGGAAGTGACTTGTAACAGTGCAACATGAAAATCTTGTCCCTTAAGTTGTTTAAGTTTGTTGTATTTGAAGCTCAACTTTTCTCTTGTAACATGAGAAGGAGATCGAAGACAATATATGACCTTCTTTTATTGTCTTTCAGTGAATACCTATTGCGGACAGGACCTGGTGTGTTATAATCAGTTTGTTTTGTTTTGTGTTGGAGCTGGAGGATTTGGTGGAAAACGAACATCAGAAAAAGTCAAGGTAAGTTCATGTATATTCATATTTAAAAAACACATAAAAACTATCTGCACTGCAAGAAAAATACTTCTATATCACGTAGGAAGAATAAAGTAGCATTTGAGCAGTGTGGTGGTAAAAACTCAAATGGAATTTAAATACTTGTATTCATTCAGAGCCTGGGAAATTGAGAGTTTTATTTTGGCAGTTGGGGAGAAAAGTGAGTTTTTAAACATGCAGTTTACGAGATATTCCTACATTCAAATATTTCAAATAATAGATGTGGAATATTTCAGTGGAAAACAGGATGGGACATTCTCTGTAAAGATTTTAGGATCTAAAGTCTTTGGACTTGAAATTAGAAAATTATGTCTGAAGTTAAATTAAAACTGAATTCATATAAAATGCATGATGATGTGGAAAGAATGTTCCTCTAGAGAATTTATGCTAAATCTTTTAGAAGAGGGTCTTCTGAAGTTGACAGTGTAGCAGGCTGTAATCTGACCCAATCTGACCCAATTAATTTCATAGAAATGGTAAAATATGCTGCATATTGTACTTTGAGCTGTGCTGAATTTCTTAAAATCTTACTTCTGTAGGTCAGATGCAGTCAGTTCAACTGCAATTTGGTGAGGGTCTTATTGACACCTGGTTTTATGAAACCGAAATATGAGCTTTACAAACAAAGGAAACCTCACATGTTTTAATTTTATAGTTTAGTTACTCCCCCAAAATAAAAGTAATTAATTTCTTGTTAAAAGCTATTTTGGGAAAATTTTATTTTCACAATCTACTTTTGATCTGAAGAATTTTTAGATCAGAGCAAAAAAAGAGAAGTGGCTTTTATTTGTAGGTCTTGTTTTTTTCAAGTGGATTTGGGGAGCTTTACCTCTCTTTATCTTAGCTTTAAGAGCAAATTGTTTTGGTTGCTCTTCTTTGAGCACAGACAGCAAGGAAAGTAACAGAGAAGTTGAGATTTTAGATGCTTTGTCTAGGGTGTACTGCTGAGCTGTTGGCTTGCGCTAGCTGGATTCATAACAGGGTCCTTATTTAAACCTGTCTCAGCTCTTCTGTCATGGTCACATTTCAGCTTCTGTCTCACTGCTTACATCTCCAGCTGGGGATAAGTGATCTGTGTGTTTCGCTGCTCACTTCAGAGACTTTTTTTTTCTTATATTTAAGGGGAGGGCTACTTATATTTAAAAAAATAAATCAATATGTAGTGTTAATTCTCTGTGTTCAAGTTTAGTAACTTTTTTCTCATGTGTTACATCTGTGCTAATAGATAGGATTATGTGTTAACATTGCCAAATTTTGCTCTAGTAAAAAGTCCAGCTGAGTAAAAAGCTGATAACTCAAATATGTGATGTTAGGTTTGCACTTGCAATTTCTAGAAGAGATCTCTAGGTGTAGCTGTTTGTAAATCTTTGTGTTTGCATGAAAGAGGTATGGAAGTCATGAAGAGGAAAGGAGAGAAGCAGCATTATAGTTTCTCACTTCCAGTGGAGTGGAACTCCTGCATTTTGGGAGAGAGTTAGTGAAAACCAGACAACATTACATGAACACACAGTGTGTAGTGTCGAAATGCATGAATTAGCTATTCAGGTACCTGACATATAACTATTATCTTCTTCAATACTGTGTTTGAGGGTAGTGCCAGCTGTGGCTGAGTTGTATTGTGAACTAGAGCCTTCAGGCACTACAGTAACAAAAAATCAGTCGAATCGAGGCTGTTTTAAGCTCGGGGTTTTTTTTACATTTATAACAAATACTTATGTTTTATATGTCTGTAATACTGCAAGTAATGTTCTTTGGCATTTTTGGATCTAAACTTACAAGTTCTTTTCACTTAAATCTATATCAGTTATATAGACATTTTCCCACGTGTTACTTTAGAAATGAAATCTTGAAATGCGTGCTGTTTCTAAAACAAAGGAGAAAAGCCTCTATCTAGTGTAAAAAAAAGCCACAATGTTATTGCAGGCAGTGGGTAAAGGTCTCTGATGTAACCCTTAATTCTTCTGTAATCAGATTTTATAATAGTTCATGCAAAATGGTGCTTCACAGCAAATCTTGCTAATCTATAGTAGTGGCATCAGTGAGATCAGTGTAGTGCCTTGTCACTTTTTAGTTAAACGTTGCAATTTTGGCAACTGCAACTTCTTCACTCTATTTAGTGAGGTATGGATATGCTATATAAATTGTTTTACATTTTAAAATATAAAGAATACGTGTTTCAGGCAGCAGTCCTTGTCACAGAAGAAAACAAAACATCATCTAGTTAAGACAACACAGTGATAGCAAATTCTACAGAGACCTCTGCATGCAAGATACCAGTTTCGAATGATAAATTTTCCTGCTTTGTGTAAATCTTCCCAGTTAAAAAGATTTTCATGTTTCACTGTGTCAAAATCCCAAGCTGGCCAAATATATTTTATATTGTCTCTTTTTGTCACTTTGCACACTTACTGTATCTGCAAACTAAAGAAAACAATTTTCCAGGTTGAGATCTATGATGAACAAACTATTGTGTAAGTTATGTCCTCTATTGAGCTGGGCTTTCTTGCCCTGCTGGCAGAGGGACTTCCTATATTCACTAGTTTTAACGTCATAATGGCTCAGTAGGTCAGGTTGAGTTTCTTTAAACAAACTGGAAATTGATTGGCAAGGCATTCTTGTTTTGAAAGCACGTTAGGTACTGGCCTTGTTAGCAAGCTGATTAACATGTAGGGCTGTTGTGGTTCTCTGAAGTGACAGAAGCAGAAGCGATGTTACCAGGTCTCCCACCCAAGAGGTGGCTTTGCTCTACTGTTAATGAACAGAAAAAAGCCTGTGCTGTTATTAGATGAGAAACTACACAGCACTCAGTTTCTTTTGATTTCTTTTGTGTTTGGTAAAGAGTTTACACAAACCAAGGTGAAGTAGAATTACTACAGGTTATAGTAAAGTTTCTTCCTTTCATTTTAAAGCTTAGCCAGCATCCCTCTTTTGGGGGATTTTTTTGTTTATTTTGAAAACCTGAGAAGGACACGGGAAAAAACATTTCAGCTACTTCAATAATTTTGATTGGTTATAGAGTTCTTTGTGTTTATCATTGACATAAGATGTTTTCTGTCAGACTATAGTTTGTGTATTCAAAACTGAACAACAAAGCTGTAGACTGCACAATGAAAAGCTTTTTTACATTAATGTCAGTTTTAATATACTGCGTGTAATCGCAAGAATGAGAAAAATGTGCAAAACAAAAAAAAAGAGCTGGAAGCTTTTAAAGGCCAAATGTAATGTAGTTCATGAGTGAGGTAGTAAATAATTTTGTACTCCATTGCACTTCTAAAGTATTATTTTAAAAACTTCATTTTCATTGTGTTCCAAAACACTGAAGTTCTATTAGACAACTATTTTTTCTGAGTGAATAGTTCTGCTTCAGCTTTTATGGATAGTTTAGAAGAAATGTAATCAAACTGATCATCTATAACATATAACTGTTAGCTAGATCTGTTGCCTCAGGAACACTTATCTTTGTAGAGCTAACCTTCATAGGAGACTTTTTCTGGCCTTAATATCTTTTTCTGGATGTATAAAAATGTAGTAAGTGTAGGAGGAACTCTGACAGCTTTGTAAATTATATTTCTTTTTATACATAACTAACAGACTCTGGAAGGAGTACGAATAGAGATCTTTGCAGTGAAATATTATTACTGCTTTCACTTTAGGTAACAGTGAACCCACCCGAGAGACCCCCTGATGCTGTCATTTCTGATGTCACAACAGTTGATCAGGTAAATTTTTGTATGCTGTAGATGTGGAAATGTTTGTTTTGTTTGGAGAAAAGAGTCTTATATGATGTTCACTAACAGTTCAAGTTTTCTGATATACCTCAGGTATTTATATATGTATAGTTGTATGGGTGTTTATATATTTGTGTGTATATAACATGAAGCTAAAATTTGTGCAAAGTTATGACTTTTTCATTTACTATCTATATAACCGATTTTATAATTGTTATGGTGCAATTTTATAATTGTTTGTTACAAAAGTCTACATAAAAGGAGGAAATAAATATTTATGTTCTGAGGGAGTTTACAAAAGAAGTTCAAAATTATGAAATTTACAACAAATGGTGCCTGCAAACACTTAGTGACAAAAGAAAATTTACTTAAATTTCACAGTTTTGAAACAGTTAAATTTCTCTAATAGTAATCAGGAAACCCAAAATACTAACAGGTGTCTATCTAGGTATATTTAATGTTAAGCATCATTTTAACTGTGGTAGCTGTGATGTCTGCTTATCCTCTGATTATATATGGAATAGCTAAACTTAAGTCTCATCCAGCTGATTCATATGCTTGAAGTCCAAGTTAGCCCTACCCACTTAAACAGGGAAAGAGAGCTTAGATTAGCATTCTGTTTCTATCACTAATGTGCTTGCTCTATCCTAAAACTCACAACGTCAGTCTAGGAGGTACAGTTGTCTGGTTCTTCGGAATAGGCTTCATCAAAAGCTGGTGAGGTGAACACAGAGCAGGAAATGGTGAGAGAGTACTTTGTTTCTGGGAGGTAGTTAAATTTAGTTGAAGGTGCTCTCTAGCAGCTGGCTCTTTATTAGGTAAGATACAGCAACCTTAGTGTCTCTGTAGTTAAAAGCATTTACTTTAAATGTTGGAACTCTGATTCAGATCCTCTGTGGTTATATTGAAATTGATTCCAGGTCCCATCAATTTTCAGATGACATTTGTGATCCTCTTGTTCATACAGTAATTAATCTTAGTTTCTTAGCCTTAAACTCTTACATCTGAAGTTGTTACTGTGTACAAAATGCTAGGTTCGTGAGATAAAAGATTACATTGACCCTATAAAGCAGGAGTTGGGAAACTGCCTCTGCATGTTTGGAAAGGAAGGAAGTGGCGCAGAGTAGCCACCACCCTTGTTTTATTTTAGGATCTGCTCTGACAGGTAGATGTATAAAGAGAATTCTTCTCCAATGAGATCTTACAGGAGCCGCAGCCAGTGGACTTGGAGAATCACAAGAAGGTTTATCTGCCAAATTATTCAGTGGCATCTGTGCTTACGTGATTATGCCTGCATACAGGAGGGGGAACATTTAGAACTTGGGAACTGCATGGGCAGGAATACAGACTTTCAGGAGGACAGCTTGGGGAAATGTTATCAAGATTTTACATTTATGTATCTGTAGAGTGACACATAACTGCCTAAAATCCTTTCTGAAAATGGAAGCTGGCACACAAATTGCATCAAAGTTTCTGAAATTTTTTTACTTAGTGTTTAAATGAAAAAGGTGTTGGCAGAAATGAATGGTGCCATATAGCTATTGAATTAGTATAAAGTATGAGACAGACTGAAAGAGTCAGTTTGCAGATGGCATTTGCGTTAACTTAAACTGTATTAATTTCCAATGATAGTTGTGACATTCACCATTCAGTTTTTGCATTACCACAACTACATGGTTAAACTGCTCTTCCTAATTAGAGTTTTCCCCCCTTAACTTTAAATAACATGATCATGTAGTAAACTTCCTGACAAAATGACTATCATGCGTATCTTAGAAATGTTCACAGTGATGACTCCTTTCTTTCACGTAAGTCAATGACTGGTTATCTTGGAACTTACATTGAGTTCTCACTAAACTAAACAGGGTTAGATTTTTTTCCAGGAGGAAGAATGGTTTTTGCTTGTTTTCAGACAGGAGGAAGCACTTCTTAGTGAAGAGGATACTGGGAACAGAGGGATACTAACCACTTCTGTCCTTCGCCATGTGTTGATCAGAATGGAGGGTACAGCCACCTACAGTTCCTTGAAAAATGATTATGTTATGTCAGTGACCACTGACAGAAAAAACTAATCCTTTTAGTTAGTGGTATCAAAGACTAATAGCAGGTACTGTAATAAATGTATATTCCTTTCAAATCTGTACCTATTCCTGAGAAGTTCTTTAAATACTAAACAGTGCTTATGAATGACTTGCAGTAACCATGTTGTTAGCTGCTTAAAGGTGAAGAATGGTTAAGAAGAATTTAGAAGTATCCAACCTTCTAAAAGACTTTAAGGCTTAAAATTTGCATCCTGAATATGGACATAAAATAGTTATTCTATGCTCTTCATGAATTTTTCCCCAAAGAACTAGGTGACAAGTTTTCCATCTTGCCCTGTAGAGATGTGCATGTGCTGTGATATTTTTCTAGCTTGTTCTCTCTCTGCAACCTGAGCTGTCCTTTACTGGATTGATATACTATCGTGAATCTTTTGAATAAGATAGACCATTTGACAGAAGATCAAGAAGTCTAGAGGCTGTTTGATTATTAGCTATTCAGCAAGAAATGAATCATTCAATTTCAACCCTTTAGAGAATGTTTAATGTAGTTACAGAGCTTCAGTATTACCAAGATACTCTTGTCCTACAGGCTTTCGAATCAGGGCCTTAAATTAACCAATCAAACAGATGCTGAATGGTTCCTAATGCAATTAAGAATTTGAGACAGTGAATGACATGTGTACAGTTCTATCTCTGTAGAGTTTTATGTTCTCTCCCTTCCCAAATGTGTTGATTTCTTGGGAGTTCATATTCTGATGTCACACAAAAAAAGCTGCAGTGGGTATTTAAAGCAGATAATGTATGTCCAAGTCACTTTTGAGGAGGGAAACAAATAGGGAATCTTCAGTCTGTTGGGGGCTTTCTGTGGATATTCTTTTTTTGTTTGCTTGTGGAAAAGTGCACAGCGTTCTGATGTTGTGCAGGTTGCTGCCCAAGAAATAAATTGTTTTCTATCTTCAAATATCAGAACTAATATTCAGAATACACAATATTGTGACAATAAATAGACAGAATGGCAGTTGCCCATAAAATGGAGTTTTTCAAGAAGTTATTACAGTTTTGCTTTTCTGTGTTTCCTCCCACTTTCTTCTGAAAGCTACTATCCTGTTTGAAAAACTAAAGCTGTAATGTGGAGATAGCAGGATTTACAGTTTTTTTGATAATGTCAGCTTATTTCAGTAAAATGTCTAATAATTTTAAGAAATCGTTGCTTGTTGAAAAATTCTCTTTGCTTGCAACAGTATCATATATTTCACTAAAGCATTCTCCTACTTTAAATTCTGACTCTGTGTATTTGTTACTAGCATTGACAGGGATAAATAGACGTGACAAAGAGGCAGAGAAGACCGTTTAGATAGATTTTGAAGAACATGGTGTCTCAACCTACCATGCTTAGGGATCAGCTGTGTACATGTAACTCTGCCCCCTATAAATCTCTGCAAAGCAATGTCATGCGAGTTACCACATGTGAATTTCTGTCAAAGCTATTTTCCACACAGCTTGGGTATCTCAAGCACACGATATTTCTGCCATGTGGCTTCCAAGCTCAGGAAAATTGACTGTCCTTGCTGTCATGAATTTACAATTTTCTTGTTAGAGCTGATGAGACAGAGTGATACTTGTCTGTTGGGGGAACAGCTTTTTGATATCCTGTCATTTTTGAGTTGCTTTCGTTTGGAAAACTACTATTTAAATGTTGGAAATACTGTTTTAAATGTTGCAGAGTCTTTAAAAGAGAAAAAGTCCAGATAAAGCTTTCTTTGGTTGTAGCTTAATCCTCTTTGCATGCAATGCTTCATGATACAGTTTGCAGTCATGCAGATATAAATGATGTGTTTGCTGCCTCTCCTTCAAGAACTCCTTCCACAGACAAAGAAAGAGTGGGCTTAAGGCATGAGTTGAGAAGTCAGTTTTCCTGTTATTTGTTGCAAGTTATGTTCTGAGAAGAAGTAATGAGGGGAAAATGATCTCATGCTTAGTGACTGGTTGTAGCTGTGGTTCTTTGACAATGGATTTTCTTTGCTTGGTCCATAAAATTCTTAAGGTTTGTGGGCAACTCTTACTCAGATATCCCAAAGTATTCAGGCATGAGTGCTCCTTGATTGATGGCTGAAAGGAAAGGATGAAACGATTGAATTTAGAAGGTGAAATCTCTGAGTTGCACTAGCAGAACGGTATCTGAGCATCACAGGCTAAAATATAAGTTCATAGGAGCTCTGTTCTGAACTTGTACAGTGTACCTACAAAATGTGATGTGCTTTGAGGAATTAGGCCTTCAAATGTTAAATTGGAAAACTAAAACTGGCTTGTGCTTCTGACAATTATGACCTTTTCTGCTGTCTTAATAGTTTCTGGTCTATAAAGTAAGGATGTTTATAAATGTTTGAGGCATTTTAATTGTACAGAGAGTGTTTAAGGCAGTGGTGTGTAGCATCCAGTGGTGATTTTTGAGAATGTGATACAGCGAGCAGCATAAAAAAAAACAACTGAGGGAATATAATGATTCTTTCCTCATTCAAAGATTTTAGAGATATTCAATAAATTCACACCTCAGCTAACCTGATAGAATTTAAAATATACAAGCTGTGTCAATCCTTGTGTTCCAGGTGTAGATCAAGCATTGACTGACAGGGTGTGAAGAAATTGCTACTTTTTAGTGGCTTTTTTTTTTTCCTAAAATATGGTTCTTTTCTGTTTTCTCTGAAAAAGGAGAAAGTAATTGGCACCTGCCAGTGTTGTCAGCATCCTGTGACTAAGACTGCAGGAGTGTATTTCCCTTCATGAGTCATTCTCTGTCTTGCTGTCCTCTTGCTCATGCTGCTGTCCTTTACCTACCTGGGTTTAGTTTTTCACTATGTCAAGTGCAGCTAAAACTGCAGTTTTTAATGTAACAGGAAACAATTGCACAATTATGCACTGATCTAGTTTGTTGTAAAACAGTAGATTTAGCAATAAAAACTTGTTAAAAAGACATCTTGGAAGGAAAGAAGTGCATAGGAAACATTTTTTCAGCCAAATTAATTATTAAACTAAAATCTACTGTAAGATGTTTTCTGCTTGTTGCCAACTGCTTCAGTACTATGAGTCAGTGCTTTACTTTGAGAGTGGTATGATAAGACCCTTACAAGCTTCTGTGCAGCTGGGGTGTGGATATTTACCTGTGGAAAGTCATCTTTTATTCTACACAAATTTCATTTGTGTTTTCATTTTAAGCATATGGAACAACTTGTATGTATTTTTAGAAAACATATGTGTATACGTAATATAAGTAATATAAGTAATATAAGTAATCGTTAACATTACATGAAAAAAATAGTTGACTATAGTTGGATAATTTCCAATCTATGTTTGTTTCCTTGGAGAAATTTTGTGCTTATTTTAAACAGATTAGAAGAAAAAAAAGTTAAAGGAAGGTGAGTGTTATGAGTTAAGGTCATTTTTTAATGAATCCAGTAAAATCATGTGAGAGAGAAGATGATGAAAACATGTACATGGATGGGGGAAATATGGTTACAGGACAATTTTTTGTCCTGTTCTGTAAATATTGTAGTACAGCATTGCCTGAAAACACGTAAATTTAAGTTAACATCAGTGAAGAGCACAAGAGAGCCTCCCAGGAGCCTCAGGTGCTTTGTTTTTTTTTTTTCTGTTTGTAGCATAAATATTTTGTTTCATGATAGAGAAAAATGGAATGTTGCAGTAGGTTCACAGATAGGAAAGCATGCCAGAAGAAAAAATGCATAAAACCAAAGGATGATAGGAGCAAAATAAAGGGGTGTGAAGCCATTGCAAAGATTTGATAATGTTTTCCTAATTTGTCTAGAGATTTCAGTATGCAGAGAAGATACTATCAGAATCTTTGAAGTTGTACAGTCAGTGAGCATTAGTAATAGTAATTACTTTAAAAGTTTGTTAAGAGTTAGGAGGCTATTTTCAAGATTTGTACATACACTCACATGGACGCATCTTATCCCCATTCCCCATCCTTCTCACTCCTGTGTTTATTCCCATTGGGAGGATTAGCATATGATTTTCTAATCATGGCACTTTTGAAAAATAGTTGAGGGCTTGGATTATGCTGGAATTTTGTGTGGTAAGGTGGTGAAAGAAGAAGAGGTACAAGCCTGGCAGTCATTTCATTTAAACATTGTGCTCTTCATTACCTAGAGTTTGCTTCCTCCCCTTATCTATGCATGTCTTAGTAAAGGATATAAAAATTTTTATTCCATTTGAAGTTCCCCAAACCGAAGTGGTTTGTACTTCTTTCATTAAGTGGAGCACTGTTAAAAGAAAATATGCTTGTACATTTGCCATGCTGCTGAGAAATGGCTCATGTTGTATGAAGCCTGTGCCAGAGTAGACCAGTTGATTTGAAATTTAAAAAATATGTGGTAGGCATAAACAGTAAAGACGTGAATAATGTTGGGAGAGGAAGGAGAAAATATGTATTACTGTTTTATACCTTTTATACCAGTTCTTGTTTATAGCTGTGTATGTGGAGGTGTTTGAATTTAAGAAACCTTATTCCTGAGAGGGTCAAAACTATGTAGGGAATGCAGCAATGTGTGGATAGTCCAGACCACTAAGCACATACAATTGCAAATCTGAGATAGTCCTGGAACCTTTACACTGATATTTCTTAATTACAGTCTTGCTAAAAAATAGAATGATGTGTGATCCAAATTTCCACAAAACCTATTTAGTCATTGGAAACTATTTGGAGCAACTTATCTGTCTATTTTGTTTACTTTCCACATACACCTACTTTGAGGAATAAACAGCTCTTTTCTCTTTCTGTGTGTTGGTTTCTATCAGTTGCAATTTCCTGATATCTCTCCTTACCCTTACAGAGATAATTAACTGAAAAGAAGATATGGCGAATGGGAATCTCAGATAGTCAAAGGGTAGCTACTTAATTTTAATTACAGTCAATTACATAAGTACTGTGCTAAATCTGAGTCCTGGAAGCAAGAGCACTGCCAGTTCAACTGGAAACATTTATTGTTAATGTAAATCAGAGCTCATAGGAATGTATAGATAGATTTGTCGCTGTTTTTTCTTCATGAGATTGCATGACTACTTGCTTTTACTTAGCTAAGCAGTTAGGTAAAATGTATGTACATATGTGTATGTGCACATATGTGTGTGTATACATATATACACATGTACTTGATAAGATAAGCTCTTGGGCAGAGCTCTTTTTCTCCCTTCTTAGAGGGGAAAATATATGGATAGTTGACTTCCTTTTTCATTAGCTTTACTACTGACCTTTATTGCAGTCTGCAAGCCAGACTGAAAAATTGGCACAGACAGGTTTGATATCGCCTTTCTTTTGTGGTCTGACAGAACTCCTAAATTGTTGGGAAATGAGACTTGACAGTTTGTGTTATTAATTGGAGAACAATCTAACCATATTATGACTGACTTCAGTCTCATGCCCCACATCAATTGACTGTTGTCATCCTCCAAGGATGCATCAGGTTGGTTTTTTTTTTAATTCTGGTTTGGTTTTTTTTCATGCTATCGCTCAGACTTCAGGAAATGTTATTATTCAAGGAATACAGAAAGTAGAGCCAACAAGATTTTAAAACAATTCTGTTCTCATGCAGAATGTAATTTATATAAGGAAGTCATTCCAAAGGCTGTGGTAAATGAAAAGAAGTTTATTGGCAGACCTGGCCTGGCTGCACTGTATCAGAACTAACCTGCTGTGTAACTGTTCAGTTGATGTGTTTTCTAGCTGTGACCAGTGCCACTCTAGTTGTTGCAAATACAAAAAGGCAAGTATCATCTCCCATATTCATGTGTCAGCCTTGTAGTTGATACATTGATTACATATAATTTTCTGAACCTAATTATTTCCTAAATGCTACATTTATTTTGTTAGTGAAGCACAAACATTTTTTGCTACAGTAATTTTGAAGAGCATTTGGTAGAAGTATTGTCTCCCAGGTGGAGCTAATTGTTGCCCCAAATAAATGACTGGTTTTTATTGCAGCTTTAGTAAGCAACAGCTGCATAGCCAGATTTAAACTGAGATTTGAGCTTGACAGAAATTTGTCTTTTTTATTATACATAAATAGAATTTTCAAGTACTACATAAATTTTACTTAGGTTGAGATAAAATTTATTACAACAGCACCTTTGTGAAAACAGTCTCCTGAAATGTTTTCTAAAAATTCAAATTAACGGAAGAATGGAAGTGGGACCTTAAAATTCCAATTTAGTTAGAAGTTCATTTAATTATTTAATTTATTTACTTCACATCTGACAGTTTTTATTTTCTAGTTCTCAAGAGTGGTGATTTGCTGTTAGATTTTAGACTGCCTTGAAAGAAAGCTTCGGTAATAGTGATACTCTACTTTGAACAATTCTGTCAAGAGAATCTGTGTAAATTGTCCATTTTTTTTTAAAAGAAGGAACTATGTCTGTTCCTCACTAAGTCTCTTTCATAGCGTTATAACTTTGATATTGGTGGCATTAAGGTCTTAGACAGCTCTTAGCAAAGAAGCTATCACGTCAGAGCTGCTCATCTCTAACTTTTCAACAGTGAAAACAGTTTTAACAATTACTCAAGGGAGGAGCAGGGACAAGGGAAGACTCAACAAGTCAGAAGAGCAGCATTTGCATGTTCTTCTCTGAACTGCTGCTGTGGGTTTTTTACTTATGCGAGTGGGAGTGTGGTGGCATTCTTAGTTCCCCATTTTTCTTCTATTTGTGTGAGAATTGAGATAAGAGAGAACAGTAAGTGAAGGGTGCAAATGCTCTCTGTGGGTGATAATTGTTAGCCTGTTCCCAACTGTCGCGTCCCACTCATCACTTCACTACAGCTGCCTTTGCATTTACATTAACTCAGTTTGCTTTCCAGTTCCAAACTCAACCAGCCCTGTTTCACCAAACAGTCCTTGGGTTTCCCCTATAGAATGACCTCTGTGTTGTAGGATCACTTGGCAGTCTATTTGGTTTGCTTCTTTGGACTTGATTTGGTGTGAAGACTCCTGGTGCTGGAGATCTCCTACCTTCAGGAGATCTTAATTTTGTTCTTCTCATCAGCTTAGATATCTTAGTTTCTAGTTCTTGATGATGCTAGAAGATTATTTTCAAGTTATCTGTTCATTGAGCAAAGTAGTTGCCCTCTCCTTTGCCCCATTTGGAAGGTCAAACTTGGACCCATCTGAACTGTATTCTATATAATATAGAGAATTTCGAGTTTTTAGTGTTTTCCTAGGAACTTATAGGATTAATCAGAAGATAACTATGAAAAAAGTTATAGTAAACATATGCTTTGGGTGAAAGTAGAATTATGGTTAAAAATTTCAGATTCAGTGATGCCATCTTACTGATACATCTTTGCTTTCAAAAGGAAAGATGTTTCAAAATGAGTAAACAACACTATAAGCAGCCATGGTATTAGCTTAGTAATTACCTAAGACTTAGGTGGTTAAGCTATGGTGCAGTTTAGAATTTTCTTCTTACTCTTTAGTGTGTTTGTCAAACTTACAACAACACACAAAAGCAGTGACAAGCTCTTCTACGTTCCACCATAACTGAGACTCAAAACACTTGCTGCATTAATGAAGTCTACTAGGGCAAATAAAAGATTATTAGAGCTTCATGTGAAAGCTGTATGTACTTGAAGAAATGGACTTAAATATTTGCAGATTAAAAATAAAACAAATAGATTATGGTTTAAAATGGTTATATGAGTTCAGAACCTCTTTAGTTACACAGTCCTTTGCTTCAGATTCGATAGAAGAAATGTTATAAGACATATATCAGAAAATACTTCCTTTGGGGAGTCTTTTTTTTTTATTTCCCCTTGAGAAAACTGTTGTCTTCTTCTTTCCTCCAAACAGTTTAGTGGTTTACCGTCATTTGGATAAACTCATTTTTTATGATCCCAGTCCAAAATGCTGGGAGAAGATGTTTAGTGATAAAGGGTTCTAAAGGCTAATAATGTGCTGAATTAAAATAAAACTTTATTTCCATACAAAAGCTCTTTTCAATTAAATACATGTTCAATTTGTGTATGTCGTCATATATAACTACTACATTCATGAAATCTTCAGTAGTGTTAGTTAATGTGATGTACTGATTTTCTCTGTAATTTTGGGAATGTCATACTAGAGAGTATTCCACAATCATTTAGACACTGGATTTCACTGGAATCTGATGACCAGGGAATAAGTGTTCAGTCCAGAGAGTTATATGGGCTGTTTTTTCATGCCTTTCATATTATGGACTGCTGGGAACTGTACACATGTAGCAAATACAAGATTGGATAATGAAAATGCTAAAGCCACACAGAGACAGAAAACTGAAGCACAGCAGCTGTATTCATAATTTCTCTGGTTTGTTCATATTTACAGTATACACAATACACTAAATCTGCATTTCTCTACTTTTCACTAGTGAAAGAGACTATTTAACATGGAGTAAAAGTCTTCTAGAAAGCTTAGCATGTTACTTTGGGGTTCTGTTTGTTTGTTTTTAATATTTGCACAGGCTACCAATGAAGCTGCTAAGAGAGAAGTGTATCACACTTAGGCAGCCATGTTGCTCTTTCAAAGGAAGGAGAAGGATAAGGATATTTCTGATATCTGTAAGACGAATCAAATGTTGAAAAAGCTTGGTAGTGTGTCTCTGTTTAAAAATAATTTTTTGTATGTAATATTTTTTAAATTGTGGATGAATCTGAATCTTTAAAATTACCCTTCAAGCTGAAGAATTTATGATTAAATTCTAAAAAATGCATTACTTCAGTGTTGCCAGATTTTAATGAAGCTGGATCTGTATGTCAGCAGAGTAGGTAGTTTTCTCCTTTCGTTAAACAATGATATTATTTTCGTATATATCAAGACCATGCCCAGTTCTTGGCACATTTCACTGTAGCTTTGGCAGTTTGTTTGCACAATAACATTTAATTGCTATTTTACCTGCTTTGTTGTAGCATATGTTGTCTAAGGACTAGTAAAATATATTGTGGTAAGTTTGTTAATCTGTCATATGTTTTTGACTGACTCCTACTCATTCTTGCCAAGCACAGCAAGCCTCCCATTTTTCTTCCTCTTTCTGCAGGCTGCCTTGTATCGGCTGAGTGGGGATTGGAATCCTTTACATGTTGATCCAAGTTTTGCTGCTCTTGGAGGTGAGCTGAGGGATACCATTGCATTAATATTTGGATGAAGGACCATGTAAATGTATTTTTAATCTTTTTTTTTTTCACTTAAGCTGTATGTCTTCGTCAAGCTGGAAAAAATAGTGGTTTTTGATAGCTGTTCTTTGGAGACAGCTGATGGTTACTCTAAATTCTGTGTGATACTGCACTTTAAAGCATTGCTTCTTGTAGCTAGGAATGCAGAATTGTCCATGGACTCTACCTACAATGGAAGTTGATTTGCCTGCTCTGTTTTGCTTTTCGAGCTTATTTATTGCCTCTATCCCATCTTTACAGTCTCTGTTGCATAAGCAGGAATAATTGACTTATCTACCAAAAGCTACAGAAGAATTTCCATAAGTCCTTTGTTGGATTATTCTTTCCATCTAAATAATATTGAGATAATCTTGGTGTCAGTAGAATTTTTTGTGCTTCTGTGTAGTCTTCTCAATCCCAAGAAATCTCAAAAGGGCAGGAGAGAGGGAGTTTGTTACTTCTTTCCTATAAAATTGCTTATCTTCATCTCTTGCTAGCACAGTAGTTTGTTTGTGTATGTAATGCTATGTAACAAAGCAACAGACCATAGGCTACATTAACAGATTCTTGCAGAAATGTATTACTAAAGAAGGGTCTGTTTTCTCAGATTTCCGTTGTAAAGATATTTTTCAGAGTTCTTTTCAGGCCTTGCTAGTAAATTGTTTGGTTACTTCAGGCAGACAGCAATTTGATTTGCTTAGGAAATTTTCCTGAGTATGTATGCTGTCATAATAAAATTTACATGAAAATACTGGTCTTTAATAATTGGTCAGCAGTTTTCTGATGACAACTTTTTAACATAAAAGTATCATTGTGTGGTATTCTTACCCAGATAAAAAGAGCAGAATTATGCTTCCTTGTTCAAATCACACTTAACATACTTTCACAAATTGTCTCCTTTCATAAATACATACTAATTATTGACTTTGATTCAAATATAATTCTATGTATATCTGTGTTAATAAGTAATGATAGTAAAATTCCATAGTCCATTAAGAGATTTCCCCAGTTTATTAAACCATTCTGTTTGTTTCTTTAGCTGATGATGTTGGATAAGTATTTAGATAGAATCACCCAGTTACTCTACAAGATGCTAAAGGAGAAAAATATATTTTTATAATTGAAACCCCAGTGTTTAAAATAATGATGATAATCCTATAAAAACCTTACAAAAGAAAAAAGAGTGTAAATTTTCTACCTGCTAACACAAAGAGCACTGGCAGTTAGACACAGTGAAAAATGAAATTAACTCTGTAGATGAGGTGGTCTCTTTGTCTGGACAGTAAACTACTGCACTGGATTTTGGAACTGTGGCAGTCTACTCTCAAATACCTATATTAAATGTAAGTTCCAAAAAAGAGGAAGATTGCTGTGGAGATATTTCACAACTGTTGCTTCTAGTTATAAAAAATCTTTTTCTTTGGAAATGTGCACACAGCTTCTTTTCTTTAATCTCTGTAAATATTCTCTTTGACTGGCTCACACCAGCATGCACTGGATGCAACCATTCAGTGTAATGCATTCAGGTCGTTCCAAAACTATTGTTAACCCTTCCTAGGGGTAGTGTATCAGAGAAGATATACTACTTGAAAACACCTGTTTATATTCTTTATATTCCTCTGGCTTGTATTTCTGAGATATTAGACAGTAAAAGCAACATTTACTTTGTTTTCATTTCAGTTGCCTTATGGGTTGTTCTTTGAGTATGCATTAGCTTTATAAAGAAAATACTGGGCAGAATAGGACTGTTTATATTTGACTGTTTCCAAGTTCTGAAAATAGTATTGTTTCTTGGTTCTTGCACAGTGAATTGAGCTAAGCTTTAGAACAGCTAAATGTTGCTATAAAATTCTATATGAGAGATACTGAATACTGATACTGTTACAATAATACCAGTAATCTCTTTCAAAATTGACTACACACTAACTCTGTGCTTTCAGAAATACCTCTGTGCACAGTGTACAAAAAAAGAGAATGCTGTTAGAAGTGTGCATATTCAAATATTTTTTAGGAAAGAAATGGCAGAATAATCAGAGCGGAATACTTAGAGTGAGAAAACAGACTTGTGTTCCTTTTAGCCTATCCTTCCCTCACGTCTTCTCTCCTAATCTAATGAGGCAAGATTACTGTGTCTCATTCTTGCTCCTGTTACTCTTGTTTTCCCTTTGGGGAATATCTCAGAATTCCTGTTCTTCCCAGCATTGAGTCCAAGTGGCATTTTTTTATTTTTGTCTTGAAGGTGTTTTCTTCTTCTACATCTTCTGATCCTTTGCATGCTAGTCTTTATTCTGACTCCTCTTTTTGGTTTGTTTGTTTTGTGTTTTGCTTTTGCTTTTTTTCTCCCAGCTGTTGTCCCTTGGGACAACTTTTCATGCTGGTAGGTACTATAAGGAGTTGTTTAGAGCTCAGGGAATACAGGCTGTGGCAGCCAAGAGTGGCAGATGAGTTGCAGGCCAAGCAACTGGTATCAAGGGTGAAGCCAGATAGACTTATCTCAAATCCATGGGCTTTTGCAATTGCGCTTCACACGTCAGGTCAGAGCAACCTGTTAAGAGTCAGAATGTACTTAGTACAAGCAACATCTTTAAAACTTAACTGTTGCACTTCAGCAAATCTCAGGCCAGTTTTCAAAGGTCTATTTTGTCAAGACTCTGACAGGACTGGAAAAAGATTCAGCCCTAACACAGAGATTATCCTCTGTCAAGGTTCAGCGTCTGCTGCAAGGTATAGAAGCGCGAGGAAACCTAACCACAAATGTCAGTATAAGCAGAACACTATAAATCTACTTTTCCTTTAAAGGTTTCTTAGATGTGTGCAAAATACCTGATATCTTTTCAGGTTTTTTCTGCTTCTAAATAAAGAAAAGTTAATCCTGAAGTGTGCACTGTATTTGAAGACATTTGTCAGCCATGAACAGGAATAAAAATGGGAAGCATCAAATAATTAATCACCACTTTTTAATCATTACAATATGTTTTACACTTGATATACATACTTTCGTGTAACTGTATGTGTGGTGTGCCTACGTGCATACACTAAAATGGCTGTCTCCTTATTTTTTGTTTTGTCACCTCTACAGACAGGGGCTAATTCTACTTGTGAGTCTTACATAGCATAGGCAGTGTTGAAGTACCAGTTCTCAGCGAGCACAGCCTTTGCCTCTAAGCAGAGGAAACAATAAATGATAACAGACACTTGTTCAGTGAGATAAATTAGGCTTAAAAGAAAAAGACTTAAGAACATTATTGGAGGAAAATGAAATGGTATGAATAAAATATTTGCATAAGCAACTTGCAAATTCCTAGTACTACAGATACTAATATGTTACTTTTTAAAACAGGATTTAAGAAGCCTATACTTCATGGACTATGCTCCTTTGGGTTTGCTGCTAGAAATGTTTTGAAGCAGTTTGCAAACAATGATGTGAAAAGATTCAAGGCGATAAAGGTCTGTGTGTTCATTCGTTCCAGTTAATTTTCTTGATTTTTCTGGGTTTAGTGCCAAATAATTTTTTTTAGGGTGGGAAAAGGCTTTTGCGTTGTCGTAACTGCCACAATTGTTTTTACTTATTGCTGCATGCATTTTAATGCCTATATCCAGTATATTTACTTAAATATTTAGACTTTCTGTATCGCTAGTGTACTGATTTTTCTCTTTGCTTTTTCTCATTTCAGTAGAGCCTATGCTTTTAAATTTTGTATGTGTGTATGACAGATGTGATCATACCTTTACTTTTTTTGTTTTCTCCTTTTTTTAGGTTCGCTTTGCGAAACCAGTCTTTCCGGGGCAAACTTTACAAACAGAAATGTGGAAGGAAGGAAATAGAATCCATTTTCAGACCAAGGTCAGAGCACACTCGCTATTGCAGGCCTTAGAGAAAGACGTGTTGTTTAAAGACTGGGGATATGAGGTGAAGCTAAATAAGTGGCTCATCAAGCACACCATTGAAGAAAGTTTTATACAAAAGAAAAGAAATGAATAGAATGAAATATTCTTACTTATGTTATGGTCACTAAGATATCAATAAAAATACCGTTATAGTCACAGGACTTAAGACACTCCTGATATTAAATAATGTGAGAACTCATTTCATTGTATTGCATTTTCTATGGCTATCCAGTGTGGAAGAGCAAAAAGCAGTCATTTTCAGGTCAGCTCCTTTGGGTTTGCTGCTGGAAACATTTTGAAGCAGTTTGCAAATAATGATGTGATCTGCTTTCTGCCGATAATGATAATCTTGTGTATGTATCTTTTTTTTTTAACATTTGTTTGCCTTAAATCAACTCCTGACAGATAGTTAGTGCAGGTAAACTTGTAGAAATTTAGCTGAAATTGAACGAAACCTAAACTGTCTTTACACAGAACAACTTAAAAATGGAAATTTCATTGCAGTTAGACGTAGTAACTACAATGAAACAGAGTTTACACTTTGATAAATTTAGGTTTTGCACTATTCTTTTTTCTTTGGCATTGCTGTTAGCATTTTGTTTGGGCATCCTATAATCCTCTCCTACACTTGATAGGATACTTCCTGGAAGCTATGGGTTAAATACTCCATGTAGAGGTGAAAAGTAAATTTTCATCACTTCTTTTGTAGCATCCTGTGGCACTGTCACTTTAAAAGTATGATTTTGCTACTGGTATTTGTCAATATGTGTTGGCTTGTGCAGTTGCAATTTACATTCTGTTGGTTGGCCAAAGTTCTGTAGCCACATCTCAGTAAATATGTAGGCAGCTGTTGATTAGTGAGTATAGAAGCAGGGATAGTTCTAGCTGCAAGGAGAATTGGACAAGCAAAATCAAATTATGAGTCATCATAAGGACATGTGATTGCTGTTTCCACAGGAGTACAGCTTTGTAGAGTAAGTGTTGACTGAAAGAGGTAAGTTTTGTTTGCAGAACTAATGAGTGTTAGCAGCTATAGAATTTAAGAATGGTTACAACATCGAGGTACTACGTACAAACTCTCCATCTCTGGTTACTAGTAGTAAATGAGACAGTTTGGTGCCTCAAATGAACTTTGGAGATAACTGTACTGGAGGTGGCATAGCTATATTTAAAAGGGTCGACCACCCAGTCCTGGCAGAATTTCTAGACTTCAGGTATTTACTTCAGAGGGTTTGCATGTACCGTGTAAATTAGCAGAATACATGACGTGCTTCCAAGCCCTTTGGAATCTGTAAAGGGAATGGGATGTTTTCTGGTGTTTAAAGGCTGGATTTGTTGTTGTACTTGGGTTTAGTCATTGCTAATGTGTAGAGTTTTGGAGGATTTTGCTACAGTTTGGTGGTTTTTTTTTCCCCACAAGTGTGCAGTGTAATTACAATGTTTAATAGGATTATAGAAAACCACCTTGTTTCAACAGTTATGAATTATGCAGAATTCGGTTCCTCGGATGGATTAAAAAGCCATCGTTGTACTCACAATAAATGGGTTAAATCAAACTAAAAGTACCTGAATAACTTCAATATTAAATCCATTTTCAGTATTGTCTGAAGTGCAGTGGCAGTGGGTGACGAGTTGTTAGACATGATTTGAGTAATTGTTTTTATGTAGTCTTTCTGTATGAATTTCACCTGTGTAGTAACCTAGGCTGTGTTACTGAGTATTCCTCCACTTTGGCAGTTCGTCATATAACTCTCTATATGCAGTATCAGTCAATCATTTTTTCATCTTGTCTTTGCTGTCATAAGTCAGACTGGTTTCCAGACCCCTTAAGAGACAATGGTAGAATGAAACCGATTTATCCTCTGACTTAATTATTTCAAAAAATTAAATCAGAAGGGAATTCAGCTATACTGTCATTTTTCTTTTTGTAATCTTTCTGGTTTTACAGCGCTTAAAAAAGTTGTTTCTAGTGCAAGTTGTAATATGAAGCACCCGGAGAGAGTGAAACTGCCTAGATGAACTCTTGACAACTGCATATCTACCTCAAGGGAAAACATTTTAGAACAGTGTGTTTCTTAGAACTATTTATGAAGTAGCACTGACAGTAACTTATCACACTGGAAGTAAATTTTCAGATAAATAAGTTTGTTCCAGTGTTTTGTGAACACAAACCCAGCAGTTTATTTTGGTATAATTTATCAAGAAGCAAACAATTACTTTGAAAAGCTGTTTGTTTTTTCTTCCACCACAGGTCAAAGAGACTGGAGAAGTTGCTATTGCAGGGGGCTATGTGGATCTAGCACCAGCCTTGGATAAGCCTTCCGCTCAGGAGCCTCTGAAGGTAGGGGGAAGCCATAGAAGTCATAACTTGCAAAGCAACGTAATTAGGCTTTATTTCTATGAAATACATGGGAAAAATACTTCAATGACTTACCAGTGCTTGATGCCAATTGAACTGTTAGGATAAGCATTGCAGTGTATGTTACAAAGCAAGTGTGGCATGCATCAGTGAGGGCCACAATTGTGAGCACTTGCATAATTAAATTAGCCCCTATAAATTAGGGTTGTACCTATAAGATGCATTTTTTGATTTTGTTTTCTAAGTGATGAAGATCAAACTCAATGTAAGTTGTAAAGATATTTGACTTTGATTTTTTTATGAGACATGGGGAGGCTGGCAGTAAGGCATTAGAAGAAGAGAATAAATTAAAATGAGATCGTGTACTCACAGAAAAGAACAAGTTTTGTCATTGAATCATTTTGAAAGAAGGCCCTGATGGCTGTTCATGCATGTGGTTAGGTTTAACAAACAATAGGCACTTTATACTATGTGTATTTTAAAAAATCCTCTGCATGCATGCATTAAGCCTTGGGTACTGGACTTGTCACAAAAGGCAATTGTATGTGAATGCAGAGTACGTCCTGGGTTCTTAACTTAGAGGTGCACAGTGCATTGCCCTAATACACTATATCTTTTTACCCGATTGATTCCTGCCTGCAAAGGATGAAACTTTAATGCATTGAAGTTTATGAAGTACTGAGATAGTGACAGTCACAAAAAGCTTGTGATATATTCCTGGAGACTGTTTCTTCTTGCTGGTTGTATTTAGCCCTTTGACACTCTGAACAGTTGCCAACCTTTGAGGTTCAAGCATTTAAGCTTTAGAACTTCTCAGTGAAATAGAGGGTTTTTTTTTAACATGGGCAGAAGAGGTTTTTTTTCTTTAAGCTTACTCTGAAAAATTCAGGTGCTTTGCCAGAAGATTGCTGAGAGAGGCAGACAACCACCAGGGGAGTGTACGCTGAGTGAGTGAAAATTGGCAAATTTAGATGACATTGGCAACTCTGTTACATAGTGGAAAATGTTAAGCAAAGAGATGACAAGGTAGCAGCAGGAGGAGTGTAGCATGCTGATGTACAGGCAGGTACAGAACAAACTAAAGCTATGAGAGCTTTTTTGCCTCAATTCCAGATAGATGAAAAATGTTACTGGAGCATCATCTTAAAGTATATCATTTTACCCAGTAAAAGGGTAAGAGGCTTGCAAAATAATATGTGTTTGGAAAAACTGAAAATGTAAATGTAGCTAATCCCACTTTTAAATGAAAGACAAATTTGTTAACATTGAAGTCCTGGCTGTGTTCATACTGCAGTGTGTTTTGAACATTTCTTCCCATGTCAAATTAAAGTAATATACTGGTAAAACCATTTTTGTGTTCTAAAAACGAACATGCCGTTCACCATGGAAAAAGTGGCAATGGTTAATCTCCAAAGGGAAATTTAGGTGCCTTTACTGCCCTGATTATAAAGCAAACCTTAAATTGTAGTGATAAATGACAAAAACTGCGAATGCAAAATCTGAAATAATTCTTAAGGAAGAGTCCATGAAGCATTTTCTGCTTGAATGTACTCTTTAATGCCGACAGTTGCTTGAGGAGATTATTTGTGGTGGAAGAAATCTCAATTGCATTTAATAATTCTGCAATAAAGACTTTCCTGAACACGGTGCTTGAACTAATAGACATATTTAGTACTTTTTACACGGAGTTTCAATTTTGAAGTCTTCATACTCACCTCTTTTTTTTTTTAAGACTGCAGGTCTGCAGAGTGACCTTGTGTTTGCAGAAATTGGTCGTCGCGTAAAAGAGATTGGAAATGAGTTGGTAAAGAATGTAAATGCTGTATTCCAGTGGGACATCACTAAAGATGGAAAAACAGCAATGCAGTGGAGTAAGTTGTAGCTTTTATATAATACCTGAATGCATCCATTTAGTGAAGTGAAGTTAATTCTAATTAAACTGATGTCTTGAAAAATAAACATAAGGTAGTAGACAAATATTCACTGGAACCTGAAAATCTGAATGGATATTGAATGCACAAGTGACAAGGACGTCAGATAAAGACGTTCCATAGTGGCAGTTACTAACCTTTCTAGGAATATACTTCTGTAATTTATGTTTTTACATTTAGGCATAGGCAAACTGTCCTTTAGAACTACAGTTCATTTCTATTTATATTTCCCAGAATTGTTTGCCACTGCACTCAGAACAGAAGGCTAAACAAACCTACTAGGAGCTCTGCATTACAGTAATTAGTCTGCTGGTGAGGTACATGCTAACTAGTCTAAAACAAACAAGTATTTATTTTTACTGTGTTGTACTTGTGACTTCAGTGAAAATATAACTCAGTTTGTTTTAATTCAAATTTTATGAGATCAAGCTTTAATGAGGGTATGATGATGCTTACGCATCCTTTAAATGTGAGAATGGGTTTGACGAAGAAAGGCTGAAGCTTGTAAAAGCAATGGATCAGAGGGGAAGTAATTCCTGGTAAAGTGGATATGCAGGTATGTAAAATGGTCTGATGGAGGCAAAACTACTTTCTCAAAAAACTTCTTAAATTCTCTTGTGCTCAGTTTTTAAGGACTTGTATTTTTGCAAAAAGCAGACTGATTTTAGTAATTGTATGTATTACATTGTCTTTGGAATTAAAGGGTTTTTTTCTGAGGTGTCGTAATTAGTCTATGAATAGAATGTATGGTTTTTCCAAAGGGTTATAACATAGTCTAATTGTAACTTTGCTTTTTAGTAGAAATATGCAAGTCTTGGGGTCAAGTCTCTCATTTAGGCTTCTTAATTTTCATTGGTCCCAATGGTTGTATCCAGTGAGACCAGTTTTCGTGGAGATACAGATGAGGTGGGCTCCCCTTTGACAGGTTGAGGGGAGAGACTTACATGGTAGTAGGTCAGATCAGGTCTGTGCTGTGCTTTGTCTCATAGACTGTGACTTTTTTTAACTGTTGTCAATTCTTAAGTCTGTTCTTGATAAATACTTTTTAAGAAACTGCACTTCCTCTGCTCTTACAGAGCAGTTTAGAACCTACAATTTCACTTTCTCTTGATGTTAACCAGCAGAAATTCTGAGTAGCAAGACTGCTGTTAAGTTTCAGGAAAAACATCACATGTAGATTGATCAAGGTAGTTCTATTCTACCTGTATTGCCTTTTAAGTAATTTTTGAGAGATAAGGGATGGTTTCCAGTGGAATAGCAGTCAATCAATATATTGAATATATGCAGGCTGAGTACCTGTACATCAAAATGACAGGGGTAAATACCACATAATTAAACTCAGGAGGTCTTTCTTAAAACTCACTGCTGCTCTTAATCATTCCTACCATCTGCGATTTTCCAGTTTTACACTCACTAATTTAAATGATGGGCACGCTTAGAACCTGGACTGAAGGCTTATGAAGTCTTTCCAGTGTTCTTCCTTAAATTTTTAGAATATATGTTAGAAGTGCATACATTGAACTCCAAAACACTTGAGTTGGATACTTGTGTTTATCAGAGATTCACTTTGCACACTACCTCAGTCATGTCTATTCTTTCATGTGTAACTAAATGTAGTATAAGTGATGGTCACATTTATAATAACAACCAGAAAGGTGATTTATCATTGTTTTTAATTTTGAAAATGTTCTGTGTATTGTCTAAACTTAGTATTACGTATGTTCAAAGAATGGAGGGGCAAATGAATGGAAGAAAAATCTAATGAGGAGTGGAGCGTTCAAGACATGAATAAAATTGCTTGCTTAGGAAGACCAACTACTGAACATAGAACAGGCACACTTAAAGATTTAGGCCTGTGCCGTGGCCTTACCTGCCTCATGAGATCAAATATTATTAGGGAGGAAACAAGTGGATATTTTTGCCCTTGTATTCCAAGGGAGAGAGAGTACTTCTGTTTTGAGTAACTCAAGAGTCAGCCTTCTCTGTTTTTAAAAGAAAGCTTGTCCTCGTTTCTGTTTCCTACTGAAGCAGTGGGAGAAAAGTAGTGCCTTCTTCCAGTGCTTGTTTCCCTAGCTGAAAGGAATTAAATAGACATGTCTTTTCTTTGTCCTGTTCCCTGTGCTTCTGTTGCAATGAACAGTATTTCTAATTCTATACAAATTTAGAACTACTTAAGACTCCCTGTGGGATGGGGGGGTGGAAGAGGTAATCTAATATTTTAAACATTTCCAGTTTCTGACTACTATTAGGAGCTTACATGAAACGTTTCCAGCATCTTGGAAAAGTTACTGCAATTTTTTTTATGGTGTGGTCAGTTCCCTCAAGCTTAGGTCTAAAAAGAGTGGTAACTGTTTATGAATTTCTGTAGTCTCTATATAACAGTAAATATGTAAAGCTGAAGGTAAATATCTAGGTGCCAAGAAGGGTGTCTGTAGAAAAGAGGTCCAACACAAAAACCCCCTGAGATTAACCCTTTAGCTGAAGAGCAAAGAGTGAGAGGGAATGGACAAAGAGATGGTTATAGAACAGATTCTACCCTGTCAAAGTGAGAGAAGGCTCAGCTCGCTCACCTCATGCAGTAGAAGTTGACAAATGTTCAAATATAGACATTTTCTTACCCTCAGTTGGAAAATGTCAGTGTGCACCAGTCCACAACACTTTGTGAAGCAGTTTTTAGCTGGCAACAACATCCCTGTGCTTGGGCACCCACCCCGTTTGCCAGACCTGCTCCCTCTTTCCAAAGTGCTCAAAGGAATCCATTTTTTTGTTGGCAGAGGATGTGAAAGCAAAGACTATGGAGATCCTCAACAGTGTTTCAGTAAGTGATCTGTGGGATTGCATTGAAGGTTGGCAGCATCGTGTGCAGCTGTGTGTAAGCTCAGAAGGGAACTCTTGTGAAAGTGATCATAGCTGGTTTTCTTAATTTCTTAGAGTTACAAGCACAATCTTGGGTTTTTTTGTGTTGGACCTTGTATACCACTTCTTCATAGAACTTTCTGTGTCATCTGACGGTTTTCTGAATATTTTTATGTGTCTTTGAAGTGTCAATGAGTTAAAGGATGACAAAAGCAGGATTTTGTTAGTGCTAAAATAATTAAGATTAAATTTTAATTAATTTAAATATTGTACTGTGGTATTAAAATTTTAAAATAGTTATGTAAACACATTGACAGAGTGTTAGCAGCTGTGACAACTTGTAGTGTCAACTCTTTGTCCTTACGTGGATTAATAGCATGCTACTATTGCTATTTAGATCTAATGTTAGATTTATAATGGCAAAGTGTATGTATCTGCATGATGGAATTTTTATTTTGGATATCTTTTATAACATTATTCTGACCGTTAAAAAAAAAATCCCAAACAAACACAAAGCAAATAAAGAACTTCCAGAGGCAAGTATTCAAGATTTGTAAGCAATTGCCAGCTTAATTATTTTTGCTTGTTTGCATACATTGTTATTCAGTATTCAAGAGCATCATCATGTACTCTCTATTCCACCAGATGGTAGCTTAATTCGTTTTGCTTGGTGGATGTGGAAGAAGAGAGTAGTTTGAGGCTTTGCATTAAAAGGAAAACAGGTTTCTCATAGTTAAGATACAATTGATTACATGAAAGATTTCTGACAGGTCTTTATATGGTCATCACTCAGAGTTTTGTAACGCATGTGAACAGTGACAACTAATTTAGAACGTGTAACATTGACGATGCCATTTACTGACTTGAATGCTTAACTTTCTGTTAATTGAATGGGAGCTTCTACACAAAATTAGAAATTTTAGCCTTTCACAAACTAATTTTTTACTTTGAAAAAAAGAGGTGATAGCAAGATGTTAACTTTGCTATAGATTGATTTTAATTATATGTCACTTAACTAAACTGGTTTAAGACTTGCTTCAGATTTCAGTGTTAGTCAACCCTGTTAGCAAAATTGCAGTTCTTTGCACTACATTTAAATTTGACCCACTGATTATTAGTTGGTCTTCTGTGTGAATTATCTTTCTCTCTTTTCTTAAATTACTATTTTAAAAGCTAGATCCTACAACATACATAGGTACGTTATAGGAAAGTGAAAAATATGGCATTAAAATTAATTTAGAATTTGGTTCCTGTGGATATATATTTAATACTCTGTATGGGCAAAATTCGTGGCATGTTATCACCAAAACAATTGAAATGTAAGGAGGCAGATTATTTTGTTTTTATTTTGTTTTAAGCCTTATGTTGGTGCTAATTATTTCATTATCTATCTTCTTTTTTTAGGCCTCTCTTTTAAGGGCTACTTGCTAGGCTTCTTTCCCTTCTTAGTTTGGTTATGTAGTGGTGCTAGCTTGTCTTTTAATTTTTCTTATTTGTCAGTTTTGCACAGCTTTTTACTGTTGTGAAAACTGCAGCAGCTGACAGCACTAGAAACTATCTGGCCCTCAGTGATTGCAGCTCCACCACCACCTTCTAATGTCCTTGAAACTCTTAAGGTCTGGGAGGAGGCTGGGAGAGAAGCCTTTGAGAGAAAGCAGCAGTTTTAAGGACTACTGTGAAATTCATTCTCATGTATGCAGTGATTCTGGTGTGTTCCAAACTTTCAGGAACCAAAAGAGGGTTTTTTTTCAAAAATTAATATTTATTTTAGTGTTTTGCTCTAATTGTAACTGTAACCTTTTGATCTCTATTCTCTGCAGTAAGATTTTTTTTAATTACTTTAAATGAGAGGGATTTGTGAATTATATTCAGCTTTTGTTGTTCCAGAGACAATTCTTGATGGTAGCGCTAATATTAGTAACATTAACCTGTTTAATTAGTTGTGACCTTTACTTTTTTGTTGTTCTGTGTGGATGGTGTGTAGCCATGGGGAGGTGTAGAATCACTGATCTTGCACTCAGGATGTGAAATTTGGGACACATTCGCTATCTAAACAATGTTGAACTGTAGCCACTGGCAACTGGTGTTAATTAGTGGCATTTCATTAAAGAAGCAAGCTGTTGTAATTTAAGAGGGTGTTGCAAATCCTCTTAAGAAGGTAAAGCAATACAGATTCTGACATTATCAAAACCTAAGCTAAGCAGTAGTGGAGCATTTTCTTTCTTATTTTTTAACAAAATTCTTAATTGAGAATCCAGCCCCACCTCTGACTTCTCCAGATGGCTTTGCTGCCTAAGGTGTGTTTTGCGCTCTCCTGTGTATTTATTACAGTACAACAACTGCCTTTGTTTTCAAAGGTTATAATTTTTTTTTTAGTTAAGTTACTTCATTTCAACTTCTCTTTCCATAGAGAAAAGATATTGGCATTGAGATTTTTTTAACTGATAGTTAATGGCTCTCTAGAGCAGTACTCAGAAGAGTTTACCCATCTGTTGCTTTTTATCATGCTTCTGAAGGCGCTGCTGATGGCAGAAGATGCTTCTGTTTCTTTCCAGTTCTCAGAAGAGTAAAATGTTGTTAGGAGAGCTGGGGAGAAATTATTACACAGTTAATTGTGAACATACAAAAAATAACGGCAAAACTGCTTAATAATTTATGAGGTGATACATCTTCAGACAATGAAGAGTGGGTGACGCTTTGTTCTGTTTGCTTTGAGGATGAGCCTTGCATTGCAGTTACTTACCCTTTGTAAAGCAGAATCAAAAAAATAAACAAACACAAAAATAGTCTGACCCTTTCATATCTCTCTCCTGGAGATGGTAAGGCACTACCATTTCATCCTCTGAAACTTGAATCTGTTTTTTCTGCCAGTTGTGTAATAGTAAAATTTTACGTGTTTAAGAGGCAAGTCATATTATAAAAGAGACTTCTGCTTTATGTATAATTTGTAGTGCTACACGTGGTATTGAGGAGTACCACACCTGTTTTTGTATGGAGTGGATCAGTCATGTGAACGGCTCGCAGAAGAGATGTACTTGTCGCAGCCATGGAGGGCTGCAAGTTCTCAGGAGCGAAGAACACCACAGACAGCTTTGGGCTGCTCATCTGTTACTGCTTGCAGTGGAGCCATGCTCACAGTGCACGAGGTACATGGTGGCAGATGCCCAGGCCACCAGCCACCTGAGCACTGATAAGGGTCTGGAGGGGAAGTCGTATTAGGAGCGGCTGAGGTCGCTTGGTATGTTCATCCTGGAGGAGACTGGGAAGGGGTCTCATCACTGTTCATTGCTGAGCTGGTTTGAGCTAGCTTTCCCAAGCTCTCCAACTGCTCAGTCTGCCTCTCTCCCAAAACTTCCCCCCTTTCAAAGGAAAAAAAACTATAGAAAAACTGAAATCACACTAAATATATGTGTTTATGTATTTTCTAAATAAAAAAACAACTATATACAGTAAGGATATCATGCAAAACTCCCAAGAAAGGGAAAAGGGGGAAAGGGGAAATGAGAAAAAGGACAAAAAGGATCTATATAAAACCCAGCATACAACTATAACAGCCAGTAACTAACAAAGTAAAGAACTAGCAAAATCTCACCACTTCCCTGAGGAAAGCAGAACAGCTAAATGTGACCCAGGACTCTCCCCCCACACTTGGGCAGAGAGCAGCAGCCGCTGCAGGCCTCGGCTCCAGACAGGACCAGCAGCAACGGAGCTCCTGCTCTCCAGCCTCCCGGAAGAAGAAGAGAGCGTACCCCTTTATCTACACCTTATTTATATGTTGTGTTACGTTAAAGGAAGATATGGAATACTTCAGTGGATCCTGACCTTCACTGTTAAGGAAGACCTGTAAAGGCCATTTTTTTTTTTTATGGAAGATCTGAAAAATCCAAAAGTCAATCCACTGCAATTGCCTTCTCACAAGGGAGGGAAGTAAAGCAGATGCTGATCTCTTTTCTCTGGCAGCCTGTGATAGTACCTGAGGGAATGGCAGGAAGATGTGCTGGGGAGGTTTAGATTGGATATTAGGAAGTGGTTCTTCACCCAGCAGGTGGTGGAGCGCTGGAACAGCTCTCCAGGGAAGCAGTCACAGCACTCAGTCTGCCAGCATTCCAGAAGCATTTGGATAGTGCCCTCAGTCACACTGTGTGAGTGTTGAGAGTGTCCTGTGTAAGGAGAGGAGATGGAATCGATGATCCTTGTGGGTCCTTTTCAACTTGTGTAATTCTGTGGTTCTATGATAGCTACACGGGCACCCAGTCATTGTCAAAATGGCTGCTGCCATCGTAGTGCAGCACACAAGGTGCAATGATGAGACAGTATCTTTATCCATATGCAGGAGATATGCGTAGAAGACGTATAGGAGACTTGCATCACGACCATTTCCTGCTACAGCAGGCAGCTGTGTTATATGGCTTTATCTCATAAAGTTTTGTTTCACCAGAAGGCACCCTCTCTAGTCATTTTGGAAAGCTAGAATTTTTCTGCTCTGATGGTTGGAATCTGTTCTGGTGTTCGGCTCATTTCTGTCATTGCCAGTTTATATACATTTGTCCATGTGCTGTAGTTTAGTCTCAGTTGTCACCTGAATACTCTAGACTGGGTGTACATCAGGAGGCAAGAAAAATGGTTGTGTATGTTTCTAATCCTTCCCCCACCAAAAAAACCCACAATAAAAAGAACAAGTTTTGGGGTAGTCTTTCATTCTCTGTAAGGGGGGGGGGGTTCCTTTCTCTCTTCAAAATAGCAACCTATGGTGTATTTTGGATCATTCTTTCTCCAGTGTGATTAACCAGAATTCACCCACTAGAGATTATATGTAAACTTTCAGTATTTCATTTCCTCCTGCTAGTTCTTTTACGATTTTGGGGGCTTTTTTTTTTTTGTCTGCTCGCTTTAGTGATGTCATAACCCCTTCATGGTTTTGTGAAAAAGACGATATTTGCTATCACAAATCTGTGCTGTGGCTACTCTGCTTTTCCTTTTTCCTTCCTTGGCAAAAATCTGTATACTCTTTAAAAAGAATAAAGAGTATATTTTTGTAGTTTTGGGAAAAAAGTTTTAATTTGAGATGGGATAAGTATTTGATGTGATTAAACATTACAGTTTAGCCTATGATACCATGATTATGCAATGTTTACAGGAATATTTGTACTGTGAGTGCTTACAATTAATTATAGACATGGACTGATAAGCAGTGCTCTTGAGCCTTGGATAGGAAATAAAGAGGGAGAACAGGAATTGTAATAAAGGTAGGTACTGCTATCAGATATAAAATCTAGAAGTTGCTAGAACTTGCCTGAGTCACTACTCCTTTTCAGTTCTAAATTTTTGTCATCTAAACTTTACACTGCTGAGACTGATGTATGATTGTTATCAGTGAGCTAAAACTGCTTTTCCAACCAGTGCTTCGTAGAGAAGGAGAGAAGGGTCTACTGTTTCATGGAAGATGCTATGTCAGGCTTACAGCACCTGGGTTCCCTTCTGGAATAGTCTGGGAAGGGTAGGGACAGCAAAAAAAATTATTTTATGCCAAAATGAAGCACAAGAAGGGACTCATGCTCTTTTCGAGTTCAGGAGTAAAGAAGTAATAATGATTAGTTAAGAACTGTAAGTGGCCTAGAAAATCGTGTGTTTTGTGGATTTATGCTAGCATTTGAGTAGGGGTATATTTTAAAAGCACATTGACAATTAAGCATTGTTAACTTAATCTCAGCATCTGATATCCACTATCAAACTTGAATTTTTTTTCTGAAATAGTAGGCTGTGCTTGAGTAACCTATAAGAGCAATTTTTGTAAGTCTCACTTACGGTATTGGACTAGAGAGTTTGTATCTAGAGAATGTTACACAGCTCCTGCCCACAAATGTAGAAGGTTTAGATTATTCATCTGGCGCTGAGTAATTTATTTTTCTTTCTTCTCCTTTTTATTACATCAAGTTAGTGATGTCCATTGAATCAGTTCCTGAAATTATGATTTACTTAAAAATTAAATGGATAATAATAATCCAGTACGTCACTTCTCACTGAGCATCATTATATGCTTTATTCCCTGCCTGGTTTTGTTATAACTGGATAAATATTACTTGAAACAAGATGTAAACAGGCAAAAGTTATTCCCAGTCTGTATAGTTCTCTTTACCTTTCACAAAAAGTGTGTGAAAAAAAAATACACGAGATAGTTTAAGCAGAAATAAATCTCATAGTTAGACCAATGTCTTAAAACTTGTCAGCTAAAAGAAACCAGCTGACAGTATTAGTATTGGCTAGGCAGTTCTAGAGATTAAGGATGTCATGTCCTTATGGGAACATGTCCTCAAATAATGTTTTTGGTGTGTGCTTAGAAAGCGGGGGCAACCAAGAGGAAAAGGTGTAAAGGGAAAGACTGGGAATTTGCAAAATCTGAAAATGATTTGGCAGAGCACATCCTGTCAAAATATTCTTCTACTGTTCTAAAAAATGGCACAATACCTGATAGTGTTAACCTTGTAATAGATTATTTTGGCAGGTCACTTGGTGTGGCAGAAAAGTCCAAAGCTCCAGACACTTGGAGGAATTTCTGGCTTTCCAGAAGAGAAAGACAGATATTTGGCAAGGCTTTAAATGTTCTTTGCATGAAGCAGAACAAGCCATATTGCCCGTGGTGCAGAGCAGGGAAAATGCAGCAACATGTTTGAACACCACTGCATTTGCCTTCTCTGAATTTAAGATGTTGTTTTAAAACATTAGAGCTTTATTACTAACTTGAACATTTTTTTCAGTAATTGCACTAATTAATATCTTGTGAATCTTAAGTGTTGTTTAAAAATGATTTTTGCCATCTCTGGAAGAGTTCTTATGTAAACCCCCTTGCTGTAAACCCCCTCCCCCTTAGCACAGGAATAATTCTTTTTTCCTTTTTTTACTCTCAATTTTTTTCTTTCAGTAAAGAAGAAGAAAGAGAAACCTTTCACTTTGTAAGTGGCTGTTAGCTCAAGATTTATATTTAGACCGGATGCTTCATAATAATAGATAAGGAGAGTAGTATTCTTTAGACTGAAAATTTTGCCTTTAATTTGAAAAATAACTTTCTTTGCTACTACTTCTCAGCAATTGACTTAAAGAATGGCTCTGGAGCAGTGTATCAAGGACCTGCAAGAAGTTCTGCTGATACCACCTTCACTCTCTCTGATGAGGATTTCATGGATGTGGTACAAAGAAAGACCAATCCCCAAAAGGTAAAACTTATGTGTTACAGACGTACCCACTTGCATGGAAACCTGTTATTTGCCTTAAACCAAGTTCTTCTTCCTGACTGTTTGCACAGTCCACAACACTGGATTTTTTTGGCAGTGCAAACCAGAGCCAGATAAGATATAAGTATAACATTCCATTATACTGAATTAGTCAGAAGACCTGATGAGGAATTTCTACCACCTTTATCATCTTGAGACCTCAAATGAAATGAAGCCTCACATTACACAGTTTGTAGAACTGTAGAATGGTTTGGGCTGGAAGGAACCTTAAAGCCCATCCATTTCCACTCCCCTGCCATGGACAGGGACACCTCCCACCAGACCAGGCTGCTCAAGGCCACATCCAGCCTGCCCTTGAACACCTCCAGGGAGGGGGCAGCGACAGCTTCTCTGGGCAACCTGGGCCAGTGTCTCACCACCCTCATTGTGAAAATTTTTTTCTTAATGTCTAATCCAAATCTTCCCCATTCCAATTTAAATCCATCCCCCCTCATCCTATCACTCCATGCCCTTGTAGAAAGTCCCTCCCCAGCTTTCTGTAGCCCCTTCAGATACTGGAAGGCTGCTCTAAGGTCTTCTGGGGGAGCCTTCTTCAGGCTGAACAACCCCAACTCTCTCAGCCTGTCCTCACAGCAGAGGTGCTCCAGCCCTCGGATCATCTTTGTGGCTTTCTCTGGACCTGTTCTAACAGCTCCATTTCCTTCTTATTTTAAACATTCCGGAACTGGAAACAGTACTCCAGATTAGTAGGTTGGTTGTCTTCTGCCACTTCATTATATGTGATTTGCAAGGTTACGGTTTTTTAGGTTTGATTATTCAGTCTGTTTTGATCGGTCTCTTTGCAGGAAGTTGGTAGTGTTGAAATATTCTGGTGTACTGCTGCTACTGCAGCTAAGAGAAATGTTGGACAATGCATGCATGTAGATCCATTGAAAGTAGTCAAAACTGACCCAAACTAGATATATTTAAGGCAAAAAAGATTTAAGATAGGTATGTAATCTGGGTCTGCAGTTCTAGCTTCCTGGAGTAATCAACTACTTAAAACTACTAATATTACTAACAAAAATGCCTTGTGTTAAAAGTGAATTATACTGTCACAAATTTAATATGTCAGTTTACAGATTAAAGCTTGAGCAAATGAAAAACTTTAATTAAGCTCATCATATATCAGACAGTTCAGATTCTTTGATCCCACGCAGAAGTTGTCGGAGACTTTGATTGTAAAATTGAAGACTAACAACGATGGCAAATGTTTGTTATAAGTCCTACATACCACATGAGTAAAATCCTTTGTGACCCTCTGTATTTAGCAGGCATAAAGCATAAACAAGATGTTGACGTGATATTCAGAATGCTAAAGAAGAGTGATTGCAATTCAGGAACGTTATCTATTCTTAGACGTTAGAATTTCCTTTGAGTTTCTGTGAAGTTTTTCATCTAAAGAAGCTCAAAGCATCTATTCAAAATTCTTTTCTGCTAGCTCTCTCTATTCTTTATTTGAATGTATTTCAAGTTAATGGAACTATGCAAAAGCACATTGTTTCAGAACTTTCAAAGAGCTTTCAAATTGCAAAGTGACAGTGAGGCAAAACTAGTTTAAAAAAAAATAGTGAACTAGATTGAAACAGGGTATACAGCTCTTTGAAACAGGGGCAATAAAAGTGTAATGTACAAGAATTACAGTGAAAATATTGGTTGATCTATGATTCTGCAAATGCAACGAAATCTTGTTTAGTTCCTGTTTGCAGTAATATGCTATGCACAAACCAGTGCATTTCTTTGGAATATGTGCGTAAGTGTATTTTGCAAGTTCCTGTTTGAGTTTGAATGAGCAGCTGACCTTTTCATTAGGCCTTTAATTTTCATTAGGTGGTCCTTTCGTTCTCATTTCATGTAAGGATATATGGATATCTATGCGATGGGGGGAAGATTGGGAGATTTATTTTTGTGCCCCAGGTGAAATTTTGCTGTGAGCTTCTGTGAAGACGTTTGTCTTACACCTCTGTGCTATGCATAGAAAAGAAATGTAAGCCACTGAAGTTGCTTTGTATTTATTTCTTATTCCCCTGAGTGATAGACTTGGCCTTGCCTGCACTCCCGAGAGAGAGCTGTGATTCTGGATGCTATTAAAACTGAACTTGTGTGGTTTTCTGTTAATAAACAATAATAAATGGGCATTACACCCTGAAGACTTTCTCCTGAGCACTGAATGACCACACTTACCTTTGGCTTCTTGTTTACTTTCAGCAGTTCTCTGAATTGTAGTTGAACAGTTGAATATATTTTTTTTCTCTTCTTCTGCTTCTTGCAGGCATTCTTTTCTGGTAAACTAAAAGTGAAGGGGAACATCATGCTGAGCCAGAAATTGGAAATGATCCTGAAAGATTATGCCAAACTCTGAAATGCGTGATCATCTACCACAGCAGTGAAGAATTTCAGAAGACAGAAGCTTCAATTAGTTCAGAACCAGTGATTGCAACATTTGCAGGCTACTTAACATAAATGTAGTGATTCATTATACTCCTGTTTTAATTGCTGTAGGCAGAAAATAATGAAATGAACATAATTGTTAATATTGTCCATTTTTTTCTCAGCAATGATAGCAAATCATACTTCTCTCATTGCGCAACTTCATCTGAATAAAATGTATGTAGTTCTTACAAAGATGCTTATATTTCTATATTAATTCTGAAGAAAATTAAATGAATACACAGAAGGGGATACCAGTCTTTGACAGACACACAGAAGGAGATACCAGTCTTCATTTATATTGCCTTAAATAGACTGTCTAATTTCTATTAATCTAGCTGATTTATTGTTAAAATTAACATTATTTTTTGTCTTAAGTTCTCATGATTCTATTAAAACAACTGAAAGATAGAAGTTGGTTCAATTTATTTACATCTTGTCATGGATTTTTTTCTTTACAGGGTATAAGCCTTGAACTTTAGCTCTGCCCACATTATTTAGACAGACATTTTTGTATACATTACTCTTGTAAATTACATGGGAAGTGGTAAGGATTAATTCTTTAGAGGAAACTTTCGTCTGAGAGGTGTTACACTGCACCAAAGGCTCTCACTGTAGCAAATTAATGTAGATTCATTGTCATGAGGACCTGCACTGTGGCAGCCGCAGTAGATGTAAGAGTGAATTCCTCGCTTTGTACCTGCGGTCAGAACTGAGATAGCAGCTGTGGCCCTGTGTTTTCCTGAAGAAGGTATGCTCTTAGTCACCCATTGTCATGTGAACAGCTGGAAATTTTATTTCTCCAATGTGACCGACGTTTTGTGTTCTCAGTATCTTTTTTTTCTCATTTAGGCTTGCTCTATATTGATACCTTTTGAAAAATTCCGGCCTTGTGTCCTTGGTCAGAATGACAAAATCTGTTTGCTTTATCTTAGAGGGTGGATTTTTTTTTCTCCAAAACTGGGAGGTACATTGCTGCCCTGATTGTGTGAGTAGAACATTGCCTTTTGGAGTCGGGCAGTTTGCAGATTAGTTCTACATGTTGTAATTCTGAGTGAAATTCTCCATGTAGTTCTTTCTGCACAGCTGTACTATCAGCCATGCTTTGATTCAGGCAGAGAAATATGAAGCTGAAGTATGTCAATGAGTATCTCACACAAATTGCATCATGAATAGATTGGAAACAGAACAAGTGTGCTATTCACCAACTGAGAGGCCATCCAGTAGAAATGATTGGAGTAATGTCCTTCAACTACTTAACATTTACCTTTTTTACAGCAGTCATTTCCACATATAAGTAAGTGCTAGTCATTGCCCATACTACCCAGCTTCTACTTACCAAGGAACTTTATGACAAATAGATAAAGATGTCTTCTATTACTTTTTCTTAACTGTAGGAGAAAGACAGATTGAGTGCAGCTTTCTATGTTTATGCATGCGCATGGTACACTGAAAAAATTAGTTTTCCGTGGATGTCTTTAATGGGTGTCTATAAATCTATATATAATTCCATAAGAATGTGTATTAAGAAAAAGAAATAGTGAGGAACTAGCTTTGAGTCCAGGAAAGCAATTTATTAATATATCCATTTAAGAATATGGTATTTGTCAGTCACATGGTCTTGAAAATGCACAATGAGTGATTTTTTTCCTCAGTACTCTAGATTATCTGAAACCTTAAAGCTCTGTTCTATGAGGGGAGAACAGACTGCTAGTAAGCATTTTTTCCTCCCCTTTGGAAGCAGAAATCAAAAATATGTAGGCAAGGGAAGTTGGTGCTGTTCAAACCTGTTGCAGTTTATCAGGTTACAGTCCAGTCTATTAAAGAACATCAGTTTACTGAATGTGTAGGGTGAATATGAAAGAATAACTCAAGAACTATTATCAATTATGGATACTCTTGTGATGTTTTCTATCCTGCATATTTTCAGTTGGACACAAAATTTACATGCTTCAGTTGTATCACTAATACTGGCCTTAATTAAAAACACAGAAGGTACACTCCAAAGTTTCACTGGTGTTTGTTATACACATACTAGACTTTAGCCTGACTTCAGCTTTTTCCTGCATCATGGCTGGGTCATAGGTGTTAATCTTGGGTGTAACAGAGGGTGCTTCCTACTTTATACTGCAAAAGGCTCTTCCTTTCACTCTCCTTATTGTGGTAGGCTCTATTCTAAGAGCACAGTTCAGGTGTTGAATTTTTTCATCTGCTTTGTGGCCTGAGTAGCTGTTATTAATTATTTTGTCATGGTGGTTTCACCTCTACTCCAGTGTATTTACCTTCAGAATGTTCTGGTTAGCTCATACTAACTAATAACTTAAGCCCATTACTGTTGAAGTTAACATCACTTTGCTGTGTTGAATATATACCTGAAGAAGTGATTCAGAAGGTTTGGGTTTTTTTTTTTCCTATTGTATGAGAACCTTCTGTTCATGGTTGCTAGCTTTAAGAGTAGTGTTTTCAGAAACGTTATAAACCCAAGTATCTTAAGAGATCCCATGCAATGGAGAGTTAGCTGGTTTGTAGATGGTTGTTTTAGTCTAAGTGATTCTTAGCTGCTTTCATCTAGAACTGTGTCATTCTCCTTTGGGTGCTCCTGTTTCTAACCTGTCTCTGTCTCTTTCATCTGTAGTCTTTTGGGGGACCTTTCTTGTCGTCCAGCTGCAGTAGTATCAGCGTATTGTTGCGTTCATTTCCACATAGGACCTAGAGACATGCAACAGCAACACACCACGTTCTTTTTATAAGGGTAGCTGCTTCTTTCAATGTTTTGTCTTTGCTAGAGGTAAATGCCATTACCTGGAATTGCAAAGCCTCACTTGTTTGCCGAACATCTTAGGTAGCTCATTAGTGATACTGCTAAATTCTCTAACAAATAAGGAGGATTTTACAAGCATTTTGGCGTTAAAAAATGTAATTGTGTATACTATAAATGTAGAGGAGAGCAAGATTGTCTGCTGTTTATTACAATGTGTGCTTTATAGGGTTTTTATTAATTCTGTGTATATGTAAATAAGATGCTGTCTGGACAGCAGTCTTTGTAGCAGTAGAGGAAAGAATTCGGTTTGTCTTTCTGGAACATTTCAGATCTGGTTCTGCGAACTGGTGTGATTTTTAATCATGGCACAGTATTTTATTTCTCCTTTTCTTTCTCCTTACATTCATTACAGTCGTGTGGCTGGCTTGCAATCATGTCCATCCTCCAAAAAGTAAATTGCAGTGCCACTGATATGCCCTTTTCAGTCACTGATGGGTCCTCTAATTAAAGCAAGAGATGGACAGAGAAAGTTATATAAGCTTTCTGTCTGTTGGTATTGGCTTCAGTGAAGCCTGTGCTGAATTTTATGCTTTCTAGTCACTCGAATTGTTCTTAATTAGTTTATTTCAGAAGAGGTCAATACACCTTCCAGCTGTCATCAATAATTACAGATAACAGCTCTTTAGATGTTGACAAGTGCATTCATAATGAGAGAATATTAAAAAGAGTAAAATGGGGGAGGAGCGGGGGCATGAGAAAAAGGTAAGCTTGAGAAACTTCAGACAAGAGAAACTTATATGCTGTCTCCCCTAAGGTTAATTCCCACCTCCCTGCAAGCACTGCATTCCTAAGGATTATTTATATTCTAGTCTGTTGGGCTGTGCTACTTGTAAAAGCAACTGTCCATTGCTCATGAATCACCTTGATAAATTAAAATTGTTTGTAAAATGGAAGAATTCAGTGGTATAACAAATATTCTACACTGGATGAATAAGAATTCTTAAATAGTTTAATGTACTTTAAAAAAAATAAGACTTTAATATAATGTTTAATATAATGCAGTATACCCTGAGAGAGGTCAATGTCACTGAAATTATATCTTCTGTTACCCTCCAGAAGCCTTAGGGGTGGAGAGCATTCAGAAGGTGATGACTTTGTCTTTACATAACATTGCCTCCTTCTAGCATGAGCAGAGATTTATGTAAAGAAAGGTTATCTCATTGCAGTGTTGTCTTTCTGATTACAATCTTTGAAAGGGTAAAGGGAGAAAAAAATATTTCCCAGTACCTTCAAGGTTTTTTTCCTTCTGCTTCACTTGATCCAGGTATTTTTCTAGTCATGTGAGAGTGAGTTCTTCACAATGATTCGTCTGTGTTGTTTAGGCCATCAGCTGTGTCAGCAGCAGACTGATCTAGAAGCATTGGACATCAACCCATCTGAAGTCAATTAGGAAAAATAAAAATATAGTAGACTGTGAATGTGCTTGCATGTATACAACTCCTCAGTTACCCTCATGACGATACAAATCAAATGTTTCATCTGCCTACAAATCAGTGCATTGAACTATGGTAGGATCAATGGGTAGGATGAGCCACGTTAAGAAGTGGATCTCAGTGTCTTTTATCAAGGTTCCTACAGTGTGCTAATTTAATCACATGTTCTAAAGTTGCTGTGTTTCAAAGACAGAATCAAGCAAGGTAGAACAATATGTTAAGTTGTCCGAATTGTAGGGTGTAAAGTATATGCCTCTTGCTAAGAGCCATTCCTCTGTTTCCTTACGCTAAATATGCCTTGATGACATTGTGCCTTTTCTCATTGGAATTAATACTGTTTTAGTAAAAAATGGGCATCACATAAGCTGAAAGAAAAATTGAGAATACCCAAATTTAAAGAAATAGCTCATTTAAGCTCAAACTTTTTTGAATTTCTAATTATAGAAGCATATAATCTCATACAGTGTTAAAATTTTTAAGTTTAAGCAAGTCAGTGTACTAAATTCATCATCTTTTTTTAACGAATACTTTGTCTTTCCCCTTCCCTACCGACACCCTCTCCCATTTTGCCAGTTACCTTGAGAAGAGATGTGGGGAGCACAAGCGTAGGTTAGTGTAGCAATGTTAGTAGTTTATGAAGACGGATTTAGAATGGGAAACAACAGTCTATTGGGGCACCTAGATTCCATCTGGATCTTACTCAACCATGACTCAGGACAGAAATGAAGCTGCCAGAAAACTCTTGTAGTTGGAATTCCAGAACTTCTGTGAACAAGGTAAGAAATGGAACAAGTAGGAATACGTTTGTGTTTCTACCCAACTGTGTTTCTATCCACAGCCCACTCAAAAAAGCGTGTTACTATAAATGCTGAAAAAAACAGTCACAGTGGATTGTTGAGGTTTGATTGCATCCTCTAGCTTTACCCAAATAATTTTCTGCTCCTGCAGGATTAGGGGAAAAAAAAATAGGAATGCATTAATTTCATACTAGAGTTTAAGAGTCTACAATCTGGTTAGTGTTTCCAGTGTTATTAGGACAGCAGGTTCCCACAGAAAATAGAAATTGAATTGCTGCTTGCGTCAACAAACATGTCTAGGTTAACTCTCAAAGCACTATACAAGTATTTTTCTTTCATACTGTTTTTTTTTGTGTGCTAGTCTTTACTTGTACCAGTCTCTCTGTTGAGATGAAGTGTCTGAGTCTCATGAAGCTGCCTGAACTTTCCATGACACTGCCTGACCATCCTGTTTCCTGCTCTCTTATGGCTGTTTCTTTTCTGGTCAAAAGTGCTCTGTGCTCCGCACTGTTCAGCCTCCTGCTGTGTGAAGCTTAGCCTCGTTTTTATGAACAATAGGCAATGCAGTTGTGGATATCTACTGTAACCTTATCAGAGTTCGTAATAGCTATGGTGCTGGGAACATCGTAATCCTGTTAGAAAATGATGATAAAAGGTAGAAGAGTTCCTGACTGAATGTAATACATGTGTTTTCTGAGGTGTTTCTTTTTTTCATAAAGATAAAATGAGGCCACCTGAGGATTATATCAGGGGAAAATATAATCTTCCTAGCTCTAAACGTAATTTAAATGAATATTTAATTATTTGGTTCTTCAGTGCTGTTTTTCACATATGTGAGCAAGCACTACAGGGAGGAATGTAAATGTAGAAAAGAAGAAACACCCTCACCCCCTGACCTGTTATTTTCCTTTTGTGAAAAATAAAAGAAAATATTAAATGATGAAATATGTTGTGGTCTTTGATCCATGTCACCAATTCTGTTGGGTCAAGCAAATTCCCAAAAGTCATCCATCTGTGAGGCTGGTAATGGTCAACACTGACTAAGCTCTATTTTGGCTTTAGGAAATTGTTCTGATAGATGATCTTATTCACATCTGAAGTAAAATCAAATGTCTGGTCACTTGTGGTTATTCAAAGTCATCATGAGGTTTTGGGAGGAGGGGGTTCTTTTCAAAACAAAAGTGTTTATTTGTGTGCCTTTTGGAACTTCAAGCTTGCTGTTTAATTCCAAAACAATTAGTGAGTCAGTACTTTCAGTAGTTTCCATGGTCAGCCTAAAATCTGAGGCCAGTGTTGTTTATAATCAAAATACCTTATTTTGAAAGGAAATACCAATTTACAGTCAGAATGGCATGCTTTTATTCAATTGTGCAGTATTCCAAATAGAATGGTGAAGACACTTTTCAGAGGTGGGGTGCTTTGTTAAACAAGTGCCTGTGTGAAGGTGTGAGATCCTGCAGTGGCATCTTGCTTTTTCCTAGCAGGGCTGTGATTAGTGAAGGAATTTTCGTGGTTATTTATGGCAGTTCCTGTAACTGTAGTAGCCAGTCTTACTAAGCTAGGCTTTGAGAGTCTGCAAAACACAGATATTTGGGGAAACATTTCTAGTGAAGGTCAAGGAGATCTAAGGAAAATATATAGATATATATTTTTTTTTCCAGCGGCTTAGACTCCAAAGGCTGTAAGGTATTTGATACTTAATAGCTCTCATAAAATAGAGCCATCAGGTAGCTTTGGACTCAGAAGATTGTAATAAAATATATATAGATGTGTTTCAACCCTTTAGAGCTGTTTGCAAAGCTCTGGCACTACGTGTATTCCTACAGCCAGTCAGGAAGTAATTTTTTCTAAGTGCCTTCTCAGTGTCAGAAGTCTGTAAGGAGATTTTGTGGTTACTGAGATTTTGCTGGTAGGGAAAATTTATGTAAAACTTTTTTTCCTTGGGCTAATAAAATGCTATTTGTGATTACACCAAAATGGAGACATGAGCCCATACCTAGCTGAGGAGAGCAGTTCTCCCACACAGTTTGCTCTTACCAAACCATTTCCCCTCAGAGGAAGCCAAAAAACCCTTCTGCAGTGCAGTCCTGGGTTTTGAAACTTCTGGGTGGTGGGGGCAGAGTCTGTTCTTTACACATAAATTCACAAAAAACAGAGTCTGGCTGTAAACATCTTTATTATTCTCTTTATTCCAAGGGTTTTAACATGTATTTTTAACGGAGCACTCTATCACTCTGTTGCTAAGTGATTGGCAGAAACAACAACTGAAAGACTTGCTACATTATGACATTTTCACTTATTTTTAACTAATTTCTGAAGGAACTAGGCTGTAATTCAATGGTGTAGTCACTCATTTGATAACATTGAGAGTTGTTTCATGAAGGGCAAATAAAACATGACAGAAGATCATAATGACTCTAATGAATCTGCACACAACTGATAATGGATTGAAGAAGCCAGATGTATAGTTTTCTCTTAAAACCAGCTGTACTTTTCCTGGCCTCGTGGTCCTGCTCCCTGAGAGGACCTTGTGAAGGCAGTTCTTTCCACAGGCATGAATGGGAGTGGAGAGCCTGACTCCAGCCAGGCTGGAGTGTAACACTGGATGCTGAAATTATGGATTTAATACAGATACTGGTTTTGTAATATGTTGCCATTTCCTTCCCAATGTGTCTCACCCAGCTCCTCAGTGATCTGCAGCTAGTAATTACTTGTGTCTCTCCCTCCCACCAGAGATAATGACTTACCATATTTGTTAACCAGCACCCCTTTTTGCTCTGGTAGTGCCAATCACCATTCTGTTTCAAGTGCTCTAATTATCATCGTTGCATTAACTCAGAATAATTATCAATGTTCTGCATTTAGCTCTAAATTATTCCTGGTTGGTACATGAATTAGCAAAATGTGCTTGGACGCATTTCTGGCTTTGACTACAGGTTATGGTTGGCTGATGCAAAGTTTTTAGTAACCTTAGCTGTTAAATGCTCCTTCATTTCCTGTTTCAATCTCTCCAGGTCTGTTTCAATCAATATTGATGGACTTGTGGAATAATTGCACTATTCTGCTCATTGATGTCCTTTTTCACAAGGAGCACTTGTCCTATATTACATACAACGAGTAAGAAAATCATATTCTTATGGAAAAGTCATCTGTGAATTTTATCAATTCTAACTACATGTTGCAACAGACCTTAGCACATGCCTTTTATAAAAATTGAAAACTCTAATGAGCTGTGTCAACTTAGGTGTTTCACTGGTCCCTTCTGTTCTTGCCTGTGAATTGCTGTTTGAAGTCTGTGCTGTGTTTCAGACGTGCTGGTATGAATTCCAGACTCCTTGGTTTTACGATCAGTAACTGTGTTTTCCTGAGAGCAGCTTTGCTATGCTACTGTTTCCTGCCTGTAATCAGACACAGAAGTTGTTCTGTTCTGTTTCTTCTTCACTATGGTACTTTTTAGTGCTTCTTGCTTGGTTTTTTTTTGGCACTTATCTGTTTTTTTAAGGAGCAAGACAAATGTTGTGTCAAGTAGGTGAAGTCACCATGGCAGTACAAACTGCACTTTGAGAAACATCACTTTAAAACATCTCAATTAACAAATAACTTAGTAAAGTAATTAGTATTTAGTGGAATTCTGTTGATAGAAATATAGATGTGGCTGTTATCTGTAGTTAATAAATTCAGTGCTATAAATATTGCTCAATTTACCCATAACAAACACGGTATGATCCGTTTTTAACTCCAAGCAACAATGCACCTTTAAACAACTTATTATTTTAGGGTTTTTTGTTTGAAATTCTGATTTGATTAACAAGCATTGTTTTGTAGACTAGAATTAATTAAACACTACATTAATTTTGTGTGCACCCTGCATCTTGAAACTGTTGATTCCTGCTTGTATACTTACAAAGAAGTGGCATTCAGGTATATAAATAAAGGGTCCTGATGATTTCAGATGTCCATCTCCAGTTTAGGCTGCCAGTTAAAACCCATTCTCATTCATTGGCTTGGTAACCTAGGAGCTCCTCTGGGCAAGGTGAAGGAGCTGGCAAGAAGGAGGATGTGCTCTTCCAACAAATGAGGCTGGAGTTATAGTAGTTTCGGAATTGGATCTGTTGTCTGTGGGGAGTTAAGTGCCTCTGCTATGATGCTGCCACAGGTTTGTGTGTATTGAAAGCCACAAAGGCGTTGCTCCAGCTTTTGAGATCCATGTGGTTAAAACAACCACAAAGATATTCTAAGATGTATATCTTTCAAGATGAACAAACATCTCAGTTTTGCCTTCTGTGTAACCCCTTCTTTACATTCAAATGTACATTGAAGGCATATTTCTAGTCCAGAAATGTTGTTCATATCTCATGCGATTTGAATACCAATGTTGTTTTCATGGTATTCTTCACAGACAGATGATGAAAACAATGTTCTGGTAAAACCAAAATACAGGAACATTACTATGTGTAGTCCAAAATGAGGAGAAACACATCAACTCCAAGCAGTGCAGCAGGTGCTTAAGCACAGTAATATTGGCCAGCAGTATAAATCATTAATATAGATGGAGTGTTTTAGCAATATTATTTAGCTACGTGGATAATTGAAGTTTTAACGGGTCATCAAATCTTGTGTTTCTCTGTGTACTCTATTACGAAGGTAATTGGTTTCATTGATTGCTAGTACTGTTAGAAAATAAGTGGAGGGATACTAATCAATCACTTCAGAGAACCAGAAGAATAGGCTCTGATAACAAGTTCCTTGAAAGCTTTTCTTTAACTAAAATTCCAATGAGACAGGAAGGAGGATTAAACCATCAGCAGTGCCGTAAAGTACTTACAGATTTGTAGGTGAATATTATCTCCATTCTAGCAACACAGTCAGAGGGAGTGCTTGCCTTGGAAGGCTCAAATGTCAGTATTTTTCTACAATACTTCTATATGTGAAGAAAAAGATTCAAAGAAAAAAAGGTTGCAGATGCATGCTTCTTAAAGTAATTAAACCCACAATAGTAGTTATTTTTCTAGGCTACACTTACTACAGAAACAAATATTTTGCATCCTAAATTTTCTGTAGTGTTCGGTGTAAGAAGACCTTGAAAAAGAGTGATTTTTAGTGTTTTTGGTGGACTTTTTAAAATAAATTTGCATTAGGATTCTGGTTTTGGTTTGGTACTGATACCTTCCTTGGACTGTATTTTCCTAGTACTTGTCTTCTTGCTGGTATTGTTTATGTAGCTGCTATTTTCACAGCTTTTAATCTCATCAGAATAAGGGACAAATTAGTTGCACAGAAGCTACCTGACTTGCTCATGGCCATGTAACAGATGAGTAGATCAGGTTCTTAAACTAAGTTTCCAAGGTCCTACTGTACTGAGAGTTTGTTTTCTCTTTCCATTTCCCATTTCCTCAGGAGAACTGTCATCTAAAGGTTCCCAAATCAGAACTCTGTAAGAATTTCAGTCTTTTGTCAGAGGGTATGTAATAACTTCTATAAAACTGAGCTTAGAACATCTGAAAATATCAGGAATGCTTGAACTGGAATTTCTTTCTAATAATGAAAAAAATAGATTTCGAATCCAGTGCCATGTTTCTTCACTCATTATTATGATCTTTTTTGTTGCATTAATAATGCTCTATTAAATATTTAAAATATTTTCCCAACATGCTGATGACTCTCCCCTGCATGAATGTCTCTTTAAAGTCATGCGTAGACATCTGTCACAGAAGTACTAATATAAAAAAAGACTCTTCAGCAGGAGAATGTCTGAAACTTGAGGGAAACAGTCATAAATCATTGATAACATGAATATGTTAAAACTTCTCTAAGAGCTAAAATGGAAATTCTCTTGATAGGCGTGAATGTGGTACTTATTTAGCAAAGGCAAAGATAACTGTATTGTCATAAAGTCTAATTTGTTTACAAATCTAGACTAATTTAAATGATAAAATCAATTTGCAAAAATCTACCTGTATTAGTTAGTATTGAGTGCAAAAGTGCCTTAGGATTTCTTCCTGCTCCATGTGTAATTGTTGGATTCTTCTCTCTCAATTGGCATCAGAGGTGCTATGTGTGGGCAATAGCGATGACCTGTTCCATTTTGTTATTTCCTCACTGAAGCAGTCATTGATTATTGTTTTCTTCTTCCGTTTTACAACTGAACCTTGAATGTCAAACTGTTACAGAGATATGCATATTACGTAAATTTTACCTGGATCTTGGCAAGTGTCCCTGTGTATCAGCAGGAAATTCTTCATTTCTCACTTTTCCCCAGACTTTAGTGAACAGTAATGGTGCACTGCCATCACCTGCATTCACACAAGGCAAATAAAATTCAGATAATCTGATCAAACTGGAGATGGCAATTGCTGAGCTCAGAAAAATTCCCCCTTAGATCTTGGTGAAATTTTGAGTAGCCCCAGCCTACATGCTTTGTGATTCAGTGGGAAGATTTTCACTTTTTTTAGTGTCTTTATAAAGTCTGTGGCATTTCTGTCTCGCATCTGATTCTGTCTATTTAAGATTCTGTGCCTGTGTGAGAGAAATCTGCTGATAACCTATGTATAATTTCATTGCACTGAACTGAGCAAAGTAGAAGCTGCAGGGGAGAACAAACAAATGTGCAACCTTATGCTTTTCTAAATATCCTCTGTTAATAACAACATCCTGTCCGTTGCAGAATTGTGAATGTCTTACTAAAGACATACTGTATCAAATCCCAGATTGTCTTAATCTTCATAGTGGGACTGGGTTTTCTCTTCCCTTTCATCTCCTAACTGGGAGAATTTGAGATATATTCCTGTTATTCCTGGAGTGAACGCTGCACATTGTCTGATCTGGTGCTCTGCCTGTCCCGCAGAAGCTACCTTGGTAAGCTCTGAAGGTATCTTACTAACATTTAACACTGCCCTTTTGAAGTGATATTTGTTTTTTCTGATAAGGGAGATAAAGGTGCACTTTTTTGACCTGCTGAGGTGTTTCCAGAGCAAAATCTCTGTTGGTAATTCTCAGACATATGAAGCTGCAAGTAACCTTTTGAATAATTACTTTTCTCATTTATGTATTTTGATGGAAGACTTTTCTTGTCATGATAAAAGCCAGGGATTAAGAAATATGTTGATGACTTTAAAGTTATTCAAAGTTCATGGCTTTCAAAGGTCTGTAGTGAGCCAGCGCTTTGAGGAGAGAGAAATCTAAATTTGGATCAAATTAAGAAACTCCCAGAATAAACTAGATGAGGACATAACAAAATGAGCTGTCGTGAGATGAAGTTTAGTTGCCAGGTGCAGCCACATCACATTGGTTCTATCTGCACAGTGCTATTCTTCTAACATGACGAGTATTAATATTCCTTGTCTCCAGTAACATCCAGTTAATTGTTTTATGTATTGAGCAAATGGAAACAAGTTAAAACTGTTGTGTGGCTTTCTGGTAACAATATCTCTGCTATTATCATCCTCTGATTTGCTATAATCACATTTACTGAAGGCACAAGAGTTCCCATAGCTAACCATGTCAGAGGGTAGAGAAACAGTTACGTTTTGCCATCTTTGTTTCTAAGTGATGTATAGTACATTACAATTATGCTAACTGTAGGATAACTTGAATCACTATTGCTTGAAAGAAAAGGTGCTTATCTGAAAGAGTAAGAAGCCATGAAAATTATATGCTCTGTTTTAATGCCCTTCCTCTTCATATTTGAAATACTTCCATTGGAATATTGTATTTTTCATCTGAAGTATTACTGAACCTGCACCCTGGCTGGTCTGTTGAACATGGTGAGATCTACTGTGTCTCATAGACTGGGTAACATGATTAAAATACATGTGTCTGAGCTCCTAACCACCAGGGGAAAACCTGCTTTTGGTTGTGGAGAGCAGGTACAATTCATTACTGCTGTGAAAACGCGAGCAACAATGAAGAAGACCTTAAAGTCTTTAAATGATTGATAAGCATATTTTTATGGCTGTATTGTGCATGATTTTTCTACTCTGTCTTTTCACAATTTTGTAGATAGATCTTTTATAGGTCTTCTATACCCAATGCAGAAGTTCTTTAAAATATTAGATAATATAAAATGATGGTCTTTATGAATGAATAGTTTCCAAATGCAGAGATGTATTTCCAGTGTCTCTGCACTAGCTTGGTGAAAAAGTTGGAAGCCATTGGAAAAGTTTTCTTGGCATATTGATCCGGATAATGAATCAATTATTTAGTGACTGTTTTTCAGCATTTTGCTGTTGTGTTTCCATTATTTACATGAACAGAAACACAGAATAATTTAGGTTGGAAAAGAACTTTGAGGTCATTGAGTCCAAGGGTTAATCTAACACTGCCAAGTCCACAACTAAATCATGTCCCTAATTGCCACTTCCATCCGCCTTTTAAATACCTCCAGGGATGGTGACTCAATCATTTCCCTGGGCAGCTGTTCCAATGCTCAACAAATTTTCCTAAAATCTAGTTTAAACTTCCCCTGGTGCAACTTGAAGCCTCTTGTCCTGTCATTTATTACTTGGGAGAAGCAATCAACAACTGCCTCAATACAACCTTCTTTCAGGTAGTTGCAGAGAGAGATAAGGTGTGCCCTTAGCCTCCTATTCTCCAGACTAAACAAATCCAGTTCCGTCAGCTCCTCCTCATAAGACATGTTCTACAGACCCTTTGCCAGCTTCATGGCCCTTCTTTGCACATACTACAGGAGCTCCATGTTTTTCTTAATGTCTTAAAACTGAACACAGGATTAAGAATGCAGCCTCAGCAATGCTCAGTGCAGACAGGAAATCACTTCCCTATTCCTACTGACCACACCATTTCTGATACAAGCATACAGGTTGTATAAAAATTAATTAATGTTTTAAAGTGCTATCACAAGTTGGAAGTTCCCAAGTTTGTAAGCCAGTAAAGAAGTCTTTCTATCTCATTATCAATCTTTCTTTCCTCCTTATTATATTTCCTTGATATGGAAAAGTGTGATTGAAATAATCTCGGAGTTGATTCTTGAAAAATGTTTCTTGCACACATCCATTCAATCTCAACATTGAAGTGAAATTCTGTGAATTAACGGCGATGCAAAATAGGTCCTCAGTGCTAGCCTAGTAAATAGAGAGAATCATGTGGCAATGAAGTCTGATACCCAATAGCAATTGCTAGAAATTTGTGGTGGTCTTTCTTTTCAGGACACTCATTTCAGGATCTAGCCCAAACCTCTTGAATTTCAAGATTCTCATTCAACTTGGCTCTCTATGTACAGAATTTTTTTGTTCCTACCCTCTTTTACTTACCTGGCACTGTCCGCCTTATCTGCCTCTTCTGCAAGTCTCAACATGGTAACTGAGTGGGTACAACTAGTGTTTTGAATAGCTTTCATGTGTCTATAACTGTGGTTCATAGAATCATAGAATCGTCTGGTTGGAAATGACCTCCGAGATCAAGTCCAACAGTTCCTGTCCCCTTACTAAACCATGTCCCTGAGAAGCTCATCTACCCATCTTTTAAACATTTCCAGGGATGGCGACTCAACCACCTACCTGGGAAGTTGTTCCAATGCCTGACCACTCTTTCAGTGAAGAAATTTTTCCTGACATGTAGTCTGAACCTCTCCTGGCACAACTTGTGGCAATTTCCTCTCATCCTATCACCTGTCACTTGAGAGAAGAGAACAACACCCACCTCGCTACAGCCTCCTTTCAGGGAGCTGTAGACAGCACTGAGGTCTCCCCTCAGCCTCCTCTTCTCCAGGCTAAAAAACAACACCTGTTCCCTCAGCCACTCCGGGTAGGACTTGTTCTCCAGCCCCCTCACCAGCCTCGTTGCCCTTGTCTGCACATGTTCCAGTATTTCTTTAGTCCAAGTCCAAAGACACATCTCCTCAAGCTGTATAATGCTTTTCTCCCTCATGATGATTTCTGTGGTCACACTGCACTGCCACAGAGTTTGGTTGTTGATATTTGCTTCAGGGATAACTCAGATGGCAAAGATGAATTGCTCCACAAAGGTGAACTAACTCACTAAATAGGAGGAAACTGTGGAATTTGAGTTAGAGACTTCGTAGAAATCCTCTCTGAATTTTTAATGCTGTTTGAAACAGAGACAGAGCCTTAGTAAGACTGGTGTTGGCTACCCCAGACCTCCTCTCTTTAATATCTTTCATTCAGAACAACTTTTCTTCTATATTTTCTTCTTGAAATACTAGGCTTGCAGGAACACAGATTCAGTTTCAGTGGGTGAAACTCTGCAGCTGCAGACCTGTCTGGCAGAGGGACTTCCAGGGACTTCAGAGTGGCGCACGGGTCCTGGCAGGAACCAGAGCTCCAAGTGAGCTGTGCAGCTCAGCTGATCTCCGTACTTCCGCAAATAACTGTTGTAGCTTGCTTGGAGTTAACCTAATGGCATTGTTTAGCTGGGAGAAGAGGAGGCTGAGGGAAGATCTTATAGGTCTCTACACCTACTTGAAAGGAGGTTGTAGTGAGGTAAGTTCTGGTCTCTTCTCCCAAGTAACAAGTGATAGGATGAGGGGAAATGGCCTCAACTGGTGCCAGGGGAGGTTTAGATTGGATATCAGGAAAAATTTCTTTACCGAATGAGTGGTGAAGCATTGAAACAGGCTGCCTAGGGCAATGATGGACTCTCTTCCCTGGAGGTGTTCAAAAAGCATGTAGACATGGCACTTCGGGACATGGGTTGGTAGGCACAGTGGTGTTGGACTGGGTGATCTTAGAGATTTTTTCCAATCTTAATGTTTCTAGTGTACTTTTGCTGTCACTGTGCGGGTTTTGACAGAGGCTTGTTCTGAAAACATGACAAAGTCTTTCTGTGTGGAGATGATGAGATTGAAATGCATTAGCTGTGTGATTTGGCTGTGCTCTTCTGCTTGAGTGTGGAAATTGCAGTTTCAGCCATTAATACTGAGATACCACTCGTGTATCTGTGAACTAACATGAGACTTTAATCTGATAACCACTAAGCTTCCTATTCGCTAGTTAGAGGGACAGAATGGTCAACATGACATCTGACAGTCAGGGATTTTTTCAGGGGTCTGGAAATGGGAAGAATGGGTTGTTCTTCATGGTGATAATTTTGTTATTTGTTATAACATTTTAATTGTCCAATTTTGTTATTCATTAATTCCTTGATATTAACCATTAAGGAGGAAACCTTTGGTAGGACTTTCTTACTGGGTGAAATTCCATACCTGTGTTCTCTTGAGCAGATGAATATAAAGGTCCCTTTTGGTCTTTTGATCTCTAAGCTATGCAGATGAAAATATTGCTGCATAAAGAGCAGTAGGTGTAAAACATTCCAGCAGCACTGCTGCTGAGGTAATTCATAAAAATATTGAAGTGTCAAGAGGAGAAGTGGCTAACTATGGCATCATGCTCCAGGAGATGCTGATATAATTGTCAAAATATCTGCCCAACAGACACAGTGACGAGCTCAGCATTGGTCACATTTACCCTTGAATGTTACTCAGATTAATGCAGAATGTTGGCAATTTGTTTCTTCTATATTAAAGAAGTGATAACATGTTGAGTTCAATGTAATTGTAGGCTGGAGGTGCTTAATAATAGCAAATAACATATATTTCTCTTAGTTTTTGTTAACTTAGAGAATGTATTTTGATTTAGAAACAATCAGAAATATTTCATACAGCAGTGTATGAATAGTAAATAGCATTACTTTCCAGTTGTTAATAGATAAACATTATCAGTGAACTGAGCTACACTCACTCAGCCACAAAGCATAGTGAGGCAGAGTATGGAGCTGGCAGCTGCAGCTTGTGTGACTGCATCTCCTCCTCAGGACTGCCAGCTCCGTCCACTTGCATCTCCTGGATCTGTTTGCTGTGAGCCCACCTTACTTCAGGTGACTTCAGCTAAAACTCATGACTACATCTGAGGTGTGGTTATAATATTAGACCTTTTTTCTGTGCCTCCTGTTGCTTTTGATCTTAGGCTTTTTGTGCAGAGATATCTGAATATACCTGCATATAGCCCGAGGACAGTGTGAAACGTAGCATAGCCCTAGATGAATGAAATTAATGGCATCTTCTGTTCCACTTTAGAATTTTCGATACAGTTGATTGTTTTCTCTTTCTGTCCTCCATCTAGTTTTCTCTGAAAATTTCTCTTTTTACTTATGTACTGACAGAAGATCCTTATTCTTTAGAGCATAGGCCTTTGATCCTGAGGTCAAACAACCCTAAAAATTATTTAGAATCATTCATGAAATTTGTGCCTTGAGAATTAGCTGCTTTTCTTTGAGCAGTCTTGTGGAAGTTTACCACACAAAATTAAATATAGCAATGAGTAGCAGTTCTGCCAATAGTATATGTAGAACAATATAAACAGTTTCTGAGAAAGTCAGTGAGAAGAATTAAAGTAATTTATACAATATTTTTGACTGAATGAACATTACATGCAGAGATTGTGATTTATTATATATCTATCCCATGCTACCACAATGAGCTCGTGGGTTTTTTTGACAGAGTGACTTTTAAACAGCAGCTAAACACAGGTCCTTGATTATAAAGGGTCTGTAAAAACCTGTTGATTGATACAGATGTTTTGCTACTGTGGCTGTCAAAAATACTTAAGAATTACCCAGACTGTAGTAATTGTTTACGAAACAAAAGCACAGTTAAGCAATTGGAGGTTTCAAAACAGTTTAAAAAGGGTTTTGGTGTGTTGTGTAGTGTAAACTGGTAGTTATCTGATGCTGGGAATGTGAATTGCTCATTAACAATTTAAATGCTTGACAAAAAAAAATCAGCTAGGATGCTTTAGATTTCTTAAAAAATTGGTTCTTACAATGAGGTAGGCAGTTTTATAGTTGTGGCTTTCTCCAGATTTTTTTTAAATGAATAGTACCTCAGTAGTCAATGCTTTACATACAATGTGAAAGACTCATTGCCTAGTGACAGGGAAAGTGTGCAGATACTCTAATATATTAGTGGGGGAAAGTCTGCCTACAGCCTGCACAGCCCATATTTCATTTTATTCACAGCAGACATGTGGTGATAGTAGCTCAGTTCTATGTCAAATCTTGCTCAGTTTGTCCAGCCAGCAGTGAAGCAGAATGTTTTAGCCTGAGGAAGAATATGAGCACAGAACTGGGTACCAGATGCTTTCCTGATCCACATCTTTACCTTTTCTGGTATTTGGAATAACTCACACAAGGTTCAGATAATGTTGCTTCTGCGAAAGCTTGACTTTAAACACCTTTCTTTGAGCATTCTTATGCAGTTATGGAGGCTGTAGAAGTTGTTATGGAGGCTGCAGTGGATAGTAGGTGGGCTAGTTGCCACATTCACTGCTGTCTCCAGTTTCTCAGATGCTGAGGGTGAAAACCGTTCTTATTTTTGTTCTCTTTCCACCACTCACCCCCTAGGACTCTTGTGGGGAGTTAGGGTGGATCACACACCCAGATACAGTCATCCTAAGTCGCTGTCTTATCTGGGAGAGTTGGAACATGCAGTCACCCTTCCCTTTGCAAGATGACACAGGCAACTGAAGGTGAGAGAGGATGTTTCGCCATCCCTGGCCCTACAGCCACAGTCAGCAGTGCTCTTCTTTGCTTGTCTCTAAACTCAGCATCAGATAACCACTTGGTGGAAAAGGAGTTGGATAAAATAGGCCATTAACCAAATATTAGCTAGTGAGGAGATACTGCTGTAGAAACCTGACTAGCCACATGGGATGAATAAGCAGGACTGTTACCTCATCTCAACCCTGGTAAGGCCTTGATAGGGGTGGTGTGCATGTTTTTGCTGGTTATAGGATCACTCTGATAACCGTGACATGAAATTTGTTAATACCTCGTACACCCAGAATGGACAACATTTTATTGGAAAGATTATCAAGGTGATTATATATCAAATAAAATTTGCAGCAGGTGCAGTAGTGATAAAATACTGCTTAAAGATCAAAAGATATTGGTAGAGATGAGTTTTAATATTGACATATTGCCTGAAGGCCAATAGCAAGAAGTAATTTATGGGGGAGCTACTTCTCCTCATTGAGGTTGTTTTATTCCAGTTCTTCTTCATGCCTTCAGCTTTTCTCTCTTGCCTGAAATATTTTTTTCTTCATTTTTTCTTACTCCCTCCAGCCTTGACAGTGCTACTATGTTCCATAAAACTATTGTAATGTTTTCAAGTTTATTTTTCTGGACACACCTGATTACTAGTTGCGAAGAAATTAAACACTATTAGTACTTATCTAAGCAGTGCACAGTTGAGGTCCATACTCATATTTCAGGGTTTTTTCCTTTTTTTTCCATCATTGCAAAAAGTCCTTGCAAATGTTTTAATATTCGGTGTACTTAAGGAAGATGATGACACAGAATAATATCTGCACTTTCTGTTAAAATAGTCTCTTCTCAGTGATTTGTCTGTGATAGCACAAAATATTGACATGGAAAGCTATCTTTTAATATAGGTTCAGCTGCAGATTTTCAAGGATAAATCTGTGTTCCTTTACAACCATTGCAGAAGTGTATGGATGACCTTACTATAGACTTTCAGGGGTTTTTTAATACGTTTGTTATCTCTGAGAGATTATATTAAAGGAGATTTTTCTTATCTACAGTAAAATGTAAATGTAATCAAACAGTCTTTTAAGTTGACTTTATTCTGAATCCTGGGCAAGTCCAGTTCTTACAGCATAATACTGTTCTCCCTGCTGATCTGAAAAACATGCAGGATATCTGGGCTGTTACTGTGAATGTTGTTTCTTTTGAAGAGGGGAAAACGATGAAAGGACACAGATTATCCACTTCTAAATCTATGTTAAAGTAGAAACAAATCCCTCTGAATTTTTCCTGATGCAAGGGCAATAGAGAGACCAATAATCTGAGGCACGGTGATTGAAGAATGTGATTCTCAAGCAAAGACAGACCCAGCATTTGAATAAGGTAGAGGGGGAAAATGACAGGTGGATGTAGGGTGGGCTGAACAGGATGTGACATGTAGCAAATAGCAGGATACTAGTCCAAAGAGCAGTAAGTGTGCATCTATTCCTCTGGTAACTTTCCCCCATCCTAAAGAAACTGTTGTTGAAGGCAAAGACAGGGGATATTTTGGTGAGCAAGGTGGAATGAGAGAGACTGTTTCATGCCTCTCAAGCCCACAGGGTACTACTTACAGGTCACAACCTTCATGTACACGTGTGCACATTTGGATCTCATGCAGTGGTTTGAGTTATACTGTCTTCCAATATATATATGTGTGAGTGTGTTTCTATTACACGAATAAACAATTTCATCACCTGGAGAGAGTGGTAACTTTGATTCCCTTCCTTTATTATCTCTGCAGTAGAAAAGCAGAAAGCCACAACACCCCAATTCCATCAATTTAACAGCACCTGAAGATACCTGAAGGACTAGTCACTCCCTGGCGTGACATACGTACTCTATTCTGAATTTTCAAACTCACAAGCACGTCCAGTTTCCATCCCTAACAGCATCATCATTGTTCTTTCCCAACTTAGCTGCAACATTGCATTTACTGGGACTCATGCCAGGTGAGCAGCTCATTCTCACTGACCATCCCTGCAGTGCTTCTTGGCAAAACCTTTGAGTCCTTCTAGCTTCTTCGGCCATGGACATCACTGGCAGTCAGAGCTCCTCAGGAACTTCTCTAACCTCTTCATTAATCTGTTCTTTTCCTCCTCATACTGTATCCATTATTTCTCCAATGCACTATTCTTTTCGTTTGTCATTAACATGAAAGTTGTGGTTTAGCCTGAAAACAGTTGTGAGAGAGGAGGAGAGTGTGACGTTGCAAACTGCTTGTGTCACAAGTGCAATATTTAATTTGGTTTTGTTTCCTTACTAATTATCTCTTTGGTAGTGGATTTCAGAACTTTTTGTTATGTTTCATTCTTCCTTGTTATCATAATTTACAACCTGAAATAGGTGACAGGATGACTGTCTTCCCTTTATGAAGTTTTTATCTTTTTTAAAGCTGTTATATTTGATTTAAAAAAATCAATGTGTGTTCTGACTTGAAGCTATACTCACAATTAGGAATTGGGTTAAAACTGTCAAGGTATCAAGCTGTTGATATGAAAAATGACTGTCTCCTGGTTAGGGGTGAACCAAAATATTTATTTTAACAATATTTTAAAATATATATATATAGCTGTGAAAAACCTTATGAAAGCAGAAATGAGTGATCTTGATCGTATCTGTTTTCTCCTTCTTCTGTAATCTTGGGAAAGCTGCATTAGGCTGAGATCTTTTTGTATTCAGAAGATAGGAAATAATATTAATATAAAACTATGGCAACAGGAGCAGTGCCCTTCCTGGACTGTATGTTGCCTCTTCCATAATTGTCTAGCTTTTCAGAAGGCTGACAAAACAGCCTGTGATGCCTTTTAGGTCAGTTAATAACAATCTTCTCCTCCATTGTCACTCTGCAACTTTATTCAACATTTCAGACCCAACATTGTTCTTCTTTAATCTGGTATCCTGCAAAAGCTCTTGTTTTGATAAGGTGTGGTAAACCCAGTCCCAGGAATTTGGCTCTCTATTTGAAAATACTAGTGTGGTTTTTTTCCTCACATTCCAGAAGGCAATGTGTCTAATGTTTCTCCCAACATCTGTTTCAAATATTTTTGGAGATAGTCCTTTCTATTTTTTGGTAGCTTCTAACAATTAGCATCTCATGCTTGGATGATTTAATGCCAGTAAACTAAGGGATAATATGCCTGTGTTAGACTGTGTCAGCTGCTGCTAAAAGCTGCAGCTTGAGGTGTGACGTGTTTTTGCAAAGCTGGTGCCTGACCTTGATCTGTGTTCACAGCTGAAGTATTTAACCTCACTGAACCTCTTGACCTCTCAGTCATTCTGCACTGAGCAATGTTTTGTAGCACTGAAATGTTTTCCTGCATTCCTTTAGATTTAATATGTTTATTCTTTCATCTAACTTAAAAGAATATGGATCAACAGCATTTATTTATCAACCAGATAGGCTCATCTAGGTTCCGGGAGATTTACAAATGCTGTAATCAATCCTATTTCTAGGGTATCTAATTGTGTCATAGATTAATATAAATAACACCGTTCTTAATTTATCCATTTTTACCTGATAAACCTCACTGGAGTCTCTAAACAGTGAAAAAGTATTTTTCATGTTGCTGTGGATGCCATTTTTGTCGAAAGTAGAGGATAACACTGCCAGCAGAAACTCCCAGGATTTCACAAAGGTGAAAAGAAGCCCTTTTCTTTTTAACATGAAAAACCTGAATCACAGAAAACTAGCACAGAGATCAACCATGGTATGAGAGTCCACGCGGCCTTCATATACCTCTTTCATTTCTAGCCGTTACTTCCAATATTAATCTAGTCCTTTTCAGAGACAACCACAGGAGAAAAAACATCTGTCCTGACACTTTGTTATTGCAGTTTAGATGAACCATTTCTTTTCCTCTCTAGCAAGGATTTTCCAAAGTATTCTTCTGTAAGGAAGTAATTTAATTTACATTTTTTCCTTAAATTTCATTTCCAGGTACATTGAAATTGTAGAAACTTCTTGTGTTTACTGCAATTAGAGCTGAACTTTTTCCTTTTATTTATTTTTTTTACCATACATAAAATTTCAAAAATGTTGCTTTGAACTATAAAACCTTAAAAGGATTCTATAAAATATTAAACTTTTGGTGTTTTAATTTGAAAGTTTTTATTTTAAAATTACTTTGAAAATTTATAGTAAATCCAGTTCATTTCATGTATCTAAAGGGAATTTTCAGTATATAAAAGTTCATTTGTTTGCATACCTCTTGTTAATGCCACCACATATCTCTGTCCATGCATTACCTATAAATGACTACAATAACTATGAAATCACACTTATAAGAGAGGAAAATTCAATGGAAATTAACAAATGTTGTAAACCAGGAAGTGTTTGAATTTAAGTTATCTCTTGACGAGTTTTGAGTTACAAATCAGCAGGAGGTTTGTTTGCTTGGAGTATTACTCCCTGAAATTATTACATAATTATCTGGGAACCTTAAACATAATCCCTCCTTAGATTTAAGGTTATAGATTGCTTTTAGTTTGTGCTTTTATAATGGGAATTTTTAGATCTATGGTGCAACAACACTCTTTTTTTTCCTAAATAAAATGAAATAAAGCTATTACGATGAATAAACAGGAAACAGCATTGAAGACACTGGAGACAAGAAACAGTGAAAACCAATGGAAGAAGGAGGGTAAAATTGTTGTTGTGCAGGATCAGGTTCTGAGGAGCATTTTGGAGAAAATGATTGGTTGTATTTACCACATAACATGAACTCTTATCTCTCTCTGATAAAAGTCTTTCAAACCATGGCAGCCCTATGCATCTATAGCTTTTTCCCCTTCACTCTCAAACCTGGTGTTTCATGATGTGCCTCTTCTCTGTCAGCTGTCACAAATACACTGCAATTAATGATTCCTCTGGCACCATACTCGGAGGGATGTAAATGGGAGAGAAGCAGAGGCAGACCAGCTCCCAACATCCACTCTTAAGGAAACCAACTTTTTATCCCTTCCTGTTTCAGACCAAGTTTAATTCCTTTTTCTGGACATCACAGATTTACAATTCAACAGCTTTAGCCTCATGAGGCTCAATTTAACAATAGTGTGTAACAATTTGTGAAGTTTAAGAGGTCTTATTGAAAGCTTTCTTTAAATAGACTGAAAATGCCTCCTTCGCTAGATAAAATAGCTTTACAGCCACCAAAGAAAGATGAAACTGTTTGACTATTCCTTTTTGAATGTCAGTGCTGTAGGAAAAAACTGACCTTTCTAATGCCTGCCTCTATCAGAGAAACTGTCCAAAGCCACATGAAAGAAAAGATGAAATTCCTAAAATTTAAAGAGGAGCTGGGCAGTGTCTTCCCACTTTACCTCTGGCTCCTTTCGAATTCTTAGTTAGAATTGACAGTCAGGTCTTAGGGTGAGAAGTACTCTTCCACATCTGCCCTTTTAGACTGCTGTGAAAAGGGAGAAGGATGCCTGCTCTGAATGATGCAGCAATCAGCTCTCCTGTGTAAAATGAGTGAGTCTTGGAACACGTTACATGCTTTTCCTTTCTCTGCTGATCAGGCATTTAGGAAAAAAAAAAGGCACCTTCTCAAAGTTTGAAACTCATAACTGTTTAAAACCTCAGCAAATACCACAGTATGTGTATACTCTAAATGTCAGCCATATTTTTCTGAGGAGATTGGATTTGCAGGAGAGTGAAGAATATCAACTGGTTGTAGCCCAGTGACCCTTTTTGAGCTTTCTAGCACACGTAGATACAGCTTTTAATCAATGGCAGGGTGGACTGCTTCAGGAAGGATAACCTTTCTGAATTATGGAAAATGTTTTAGGAGTCTGGAGTCTGCATCCTTTTGTCTTTTCCATTCAGGTGTCATTTCTTCATAAAGAGTGTTAATCTCCTTCCAAATATTTGTGTGTTTGTGTTTATTGGCTCTTGGGGAACTTTTAGCAGGAAACTGATTGCAGTAAATTTTTAAGACTTTAAGTTTTCCTTTGGTTTTCACCTTTTGTTCAGATTGTATGGATCTCCTCTGTAATCCCTGCCATCCTCTGGCTTGTCTTTAAAAATTATGTCCTTGGCCAGCTTGAGCTGCCTTCTCTGTATCAGTGTTGATTCTCTGCTGCTTCTTGCTTGTAGTGTTTGTAAATATTCTCACTCATGTAAATAGCCTCATCATCGTTGATTTATTAGTTTTAGTGGGATTATAAGTATACCCCCCAGACGATATACCCCATTAATACAAGGTAGGAAAAAATCCGTTTATGCTGTGCTGCCCAGCAAGATATTTTCTTCTAAAACCGTGGCAGAACTTTGAAAATCATCTACCCAAGCAACTGCAAGAGGGCAGTAGGGGGCTGAAGCTGGACAAAAGAGATCTGACCTACAGCTGCTTTGATCTGTCAGATTTCTCTTTTCAGCTTCTGAGACCAAGGAGAGCCTGATTTATTCTGCATGTTAACTTTAACAGTGGGAGAGCTATTATAAGTTTTGTTTTTACTTAACTGCTCGACCAACATCAGATTGGTGTAATAATTCTTCTGTCCTAGGAAGGGGTATTTTCTGCTTTATACCTGATTTTATAACTTAAAAAAATTCCAAGGTCATGATGTAAATTTAAACACATTCAAGATCATATAAAAGGAACCATCAGTCTGTTAAGCTTTCTTTAAGAAGCAATTAAGATACTTGCCTTGCAGGAAAGACTCATTCATACCTTGGTTGAATCTAGTGATGAATAGTGTTAAATTGTGGTCCTTTTTGTTTGAGCTGCACACCTTTTATCTGCTCTTGATATTTTGGATGATTTGCTGATGCCAGATTCTGTCCATCCAGAGGAGCAGCAGGATGTGCCAAGCAACATCTGAGCAGTCCCAGATGAAGTATTGTCCACCTCTGCTCTTTATTATTTCCTGACAGAACAACCTGCAGCTGGCATATTTCCCCCACATCTCCAAATCTTTCACCATCTCTTGCCAGTATGGAAATCATCAGCCTCCAAGTGCTCAGTGTGATCATTCTTCCTCTTTTCAAGAGGCAACAACCCTAGGAGGGGAAAAAACAAAGGAAAAACATGACAGTACAGTATACAAAATTGAAATTTTAATACGCCTCTTTCTAGAGACAAAATCTTTGGAGTTTTTGTGCTTTAAGATGAGCAAGAGCTGCAAATGAAATGAAACACATTTAGTGTTGTGAAAGCCTGTATTGTTAAGTTTGTCTGTAAGAACACCAAGGGAGAAGATAGATTTTGTCAGACCTGCATGTAATGTCCTTGAGGAAAGGTAATATGAAATGCCTTGAAATAAATAGCTATTTTCTTAGCACATTCTTCCACTTTTTGTGGCATCCTAAATGTTAGCATATTGGAAAACCAAAGCTGTCAACACTGACACGTGGCTAATTCTGTAGGTTTGCAACCTGTAAGGCCTTGGGAAGATTGATCATCTAGTCTGAAATGTTGTCAGTGTAGTCTAAAATAATTTTCTGAATTAGGATTTAAGTGTTAGGGGAAAAGATCTAATCCTGAGTTAAAATGGCCAATCAGGGAGTTCTGTTATGATTTGTAATACAGTTGTGTACTGTGTGATTGGACTTTAAATAGTTTCTTATGCTGCATGAAAATTATATAAGTTTTGTTAGGTACTTATCATCTTCTACCCTTCTGTTTGAGAAGTAAAGGAAATTGAAATTTTTCAATTCTCATAAAGTGTGCTTTATTGTTTTCTGGTTGCTTTTTCAAGTTATCTTTAAACTATCAACTTTCATCTGGAAGAACTGTCACCAAATTTGAATGTAATTTTAGCTTGCTTGTGGTAGGTAATTGAAGTCCTCTGGATTTCTCTGTTAATCCAATCAGGAAAGCACTTGTCCTTTTGACCCAGGAACTGATGTACAGCTTTTCACTACCGTGATTCCAAAGTCCTATTTGGAGTTGCAGCTTCCTATGATGGTATCCTGTTGTGTAAATATTTGCTGTGTTCTCATATTGCTTGAGTTTGGGCTAACAAAAAATAAAGGCTATAGCAATGGTCTCTGTGGCAGCAGACAAACTGTGGTTTCGTGCAATCTAAGATGAGGCATTTCTGCATGATCATGTTTTCTCTGTGATGTTAGGAGATGTCATTTAGTTTTTTATCTATTCAGTGCCTGTATAGTATCTTTTAGCCTTCTAGTTTCTTGATTTGAAATTTTTGTGGTGTTATGTTAGGTGTTTTACAAAGGTCTAACTATACTGCATTGGTATTATTTTGTGGTGGGTTGACCTTGGCTGGCTTCCAGGTGGCTACCATGTCAATCTGTCATTCTCTCTCTATCAACCAACACACTGGAGAAAAATATGATGAAAAGACCATGGGAAGGACAGGGAAATAATTCACCAATTGCCATCATGGGTAAGAAGGGCTTAACTTGGCAAAATCAATTTAATATATTGTAAGTCAAAACCAGAGTAGGATAATGAGGAAAAAAAACTTCAAATCTAAAAGGCACCTTACCCCCACCCCTCCCTTCTTCCCAGGCATAGCTTCACTGCCAACTCTACCTTCTCTCCCCAGCATCGTTGGGGGACAGAGAACGGAAGCTGCAGCCACTTCATCTCATGTTGTCTCTGCTACTCCTTCCTCCTCATGCTCTTTTACCCCAGCATGGGTTCCCATCCATGCGAGACAGTCCTCCACGAACTGCTCCAGGGTGGGTCCCTTCTAATGGGTGCAGTATTTCAGGAACAGACTGCTCCAGTGTGGTTCCCAGGCAGCGATCACAGCTCCTACCAGAAAACCTGTTTCAGTGTCGGCTTCTCCCTCCACATGTTTGGACATCCTGCCAGGAACCTGTTCAAGTGTGGGAGCTTCACGTGGTCATAGCCTTCTTTGGACGCAACAGCTTGCTCTGCCATGGGTCCTCCATATGCTGCAAGTGGATATCTCTCCATTGTGGACCTCCATGGGCTGCAGGGAGACCGCCTGCCTCTCCATGGACTTCTGCAGCGGTCCCAGGGGAATCTCTGCTCGCACACCTGAAGCACCTTCTCCCCCTCTTTCTTTGCTGACCTTGGCATCTGTAGGGCTGTTTCTCTCACTCCTTTCTCCCATCAGCTATTACACAGTGTTTTTTACCCTTTCTTAAAAACACTATCTCACTACCAACATTGCTGATGGGCTTAGTGTTGGCCAGCAGTGGGAATTCTGGCATCTTCTTACATAAACCACTCCTGTAGCCCCTGGCTAACAAAACCTTACAACATAAAGCAAAAGCATACTTATATCAACTGTATTTGTAATAAGATCGGATGTTTGTAGTTGGTCTGTATTTGTTTTGGATATACTCAAGTTAATTACACTTACAGTCCTTCCTTTTACCTCTTGATTAACTGATGCTTATGTTAATGAATGCATTATTTTGACTTCAGTGGCACCTCTTACTTAAATTATAATATGCTCTCAGACATGCAGGAGTGCAACTGTTACCAGAACATTTGAACCTCTACTATGGGAAAAAAAAAGGACAATGTCATATTAATGTGATTTTCCCTTCTCTCTTCTCTCTTGGCTTAAGAGCTGCTTGGCAGCCCTGGTTTCTAAGCCATTTTACTGTTGTTCATGCATCTTCAGTTGCAGATGCTTTAAATTATCACAGTATCATTTATTTGCAGCCCACCATTTTCCATACTATTTTGTTTGACCTCTGTGAAGGATGTGCAAACCACTAGGACCAATTTGTACCAAGGGCACAGACAGCTATAATATTATAATAGGGCTGGCAGTTAATAGCATTTGTTGCCCTAGTAGAACAATTTGTTCCTTTGGCTTTGTGTTAGTGGTAAACTGTGAATTCCTATAATCATCTGTTGATTTCACTCTTAAATCCATTTCCATTTTCTAGGTAAGCTTTTACTATCAGTTCGTTTTTCTAACATTTCACAAAGTATTTAGTTCTCAAATTTAGTGTACAAAATCAAAGTAGACTCTAACTTCTAACTGTTGTGTATTTCTTGCCTTCATTATAATCTTTTTGTTGCAGACTTGTACAATATCTATTGTGTAATGTTTATTGTATGATGACACAGGAAAACATTAGAATTATACGTTCTATGTAAATGTACTAATAAAAAGCTATACAGTTCCAAGAAATATTTGTAGGTTTCTTCTCATTGATGTTTCAAGAGTGGTCTAAAAATATTTTTCATGCCTGGTTCAGTTTTTAATAAGGGCCTGTTTCTCCCCAGTTGTAAATTAGAAATGTTGACTTATATTGTAAACTCTCCTGAGTTTAGGTTAATGAGACACATAGTTCCTTTCCCTAATTTAATCAGGTTTTGGTTGTGTTGCAGTGTGTAATAGTGTGAATTGCTTTGGCACTGCATTTTGGTGCATGGGTGGTAAAACAGGCTATGATTTGGACTTCACTATACAAAAAAAGACACTGGGCATTTAAACGAGACCTAATCAGCTCCTAAGCCAGATTCGGCGTGACCGGCGGCAGGAACGGTGAGTACTGCAGCTGGGTGCTCAATCTGGGCGGGTGGAGAGTTCCTAGGGGAAGGCAAAAGCTCAGGAGAGGACCCCGGCAGGGCGACTCTCTATGAACCCCAGAAGCAGCAACTGTCACGTGGGCCGACCGCGTGGTAGGGGGGCGGTCCCGGAAGAAGCCGCGGGGCATTTAAACATCTCCCTGGGAGCGCCAGCGACCGGAGCGCAGCGAACAGGGGCGGGCAAACAGGGTCACAGTACACAGGGTCACGGAATAGGCAGTTCGCGCAGGCAGGGCAAGCAGGCACTCTCTGGCAGGTAGTTGGCTTCCCACTCCCCTGCAGCAATGGTGATCAGGCGTGGTAAAGCCTCTGCCACTAGGAGTGTAGGCATCCAAACAGAACCGCTATTACGGGACGCCGCTGCCCAGACTCGGGACTGCAGGGAGTGTCTCAGCCTACTTGTGGTTCCTGAGGACCATACCAAAACTGTTTGTTTGAGGTGCGAACAGATTCAAGATCTGCTCCCTATGGTTGCAGATCTTAAGGACCAGGTGGAGAGGTTAAGGAGTATTCGAGAAAGTGAAAGGGAGATAGACTGGTGGAGTAGAACCCTCTCTCCTCCCAGTAATCCTCCCCAGGAGGCTGAGGAATGCCATATTCCTCATCAACAGGATAAGGGGAGTGACTTGGTTGGTGAGGAGGACTGGGAGCAGGTCTGCTCTCGTGGGGGTTATAGACCTCCCTTTCAAATGCCACCTTTCCAACTACCCCTACAAAACAGGTTTGGGGTGTTGGAGTTTGATGCTCAGGTGGAGGATAGTGTGACAGAGAACTCACCCGAGGAGGCTCTTAACCACACATTGCCCGTCAGACAGGTCAGGACTTCAAGCAAGAAAAAGAAAAGGAGGGTCATTGTAGTGGGAGACTCCCTTCTGAAAGGGACGGAGGGCCCTATTTGTAGGATGGACCCAACTCATAGGGAAGTCTGCTGCCTTCCCCAAGCCCGGGTACACGACATTGCCAAGAGACTCCCAGACCTAGTTAAACCATCAGATTATTACCCGCTTGTGGTGGTACAAGCTGGTGGTGATGAGCTAGCGAAAAGAGGGTCAAGGGTAGTCAAAAAGGGATTCCAGGAACTGGGACGGTCACTGGATAGGGCAGGAGCACAGGTGGTGTTCTGCTCGGTTCCTTCGGTGGCAGGGATGTATACAGATATGAACAAGAGAATATATGCTGTTAATAAATGGCTTAGGGGCTGGTGCCGGCAGAGGAATTTTGGGTTCTTTGATCATGGGGAAACCTTTACGGCACCTGGCCTGCTTGACTCAGATGGGTCTCGTCTAACTCCAAAGGGTAGGAGGATCCTAGCTCAGGAGCTGGCAGGACTTGTTGAGAGGGCTTTAAACTAGGCATGAGGGGGGAGGGGGGAGTAACTAGGCTCACCAAAGATGTTCCTGTGGAGGATGAGCCATCTCAAAGGGTGTCATCAGTAACCCAGCTGAAGTGCATGTACACAAACGCACGCAGTATGGGAAACAAACAGGAGGAGCTTGAAGTCATGGTCCAGCGGGAGAGCTATGACATAGTTGCTATCACGGAAACGTGGTGGAACGACTCTCATAACTGGAGTGCTGCCATGGAAGGCTACAGGCTCTTCAGGAGAGACAGGCGTGAGAGGAGGGGTGGAGGGGTGGCCCTCTACACTAGGGAAACCCTGGATGCTGTCGAAGTCGAGATCGGTGATGACCAGGTTGAATGCCTATGGGTAAGGGTCAGAGGGGCGGTCAGGTCTGACCTCCTGATTGGAGTATGTTACAGACCGCGACCAGGATGAGGAGGTGGATCTTCTATTGTTTAAGCAGCTGGAGGCTGCCTCTAGATCGGCTGCCCTTGTTCTTTTAGGTGACTTTAACCTCCCGGATATCTGCTGGGAACTTAACACTGCCGAGAAAAGGCAGTCCAGGAGGTTCTTAGACTGTATTGAGGACTGCTTTCTGTCGCAGCTGGTGAGTGAGCCCACCAGGGGTGAGGCTCTTCTTGACCTGCTGTTTACAAACAAAGAAGGCCTGGTGGATGATGTTGGTGTCAGAGGCTGTCTGGGATGTAGTGATCATGAGATAATCAGGTTCTCTCTAAACAATGTAAAAAGAAAAGCCAGGAACAGAACATCGATGCTGGACTTTCGGCGGGCAGATTTTGAATTATTTAAGGAATTGGTCAGGAAAGTTCCCTGGGAAATAGTTCTTAGTGGCAAGGGGGTCCAGGAAGGCTGGATACACTTCAAGAATGAAATCTTGAAGGCGCAGGAGCGGGCTGTCCCCATGTGTTGTAAGAAGAGTCGTAGGGGCAGACGGCCGGCCTGGATGAGTAGGGAGCTTCTGAAGGAACTAAGTAACAAAAAGAGGATGTATCGTCGTTGGAAAGAAGGGGACGTAAGCCACGTCATGCTCAAAGATGTTGTTAAGTCGTGTAGGAGGAAAGTCAGGGAAGCAAAAGCCCAGTTCGAGCTCAAATTGGCCACTTCTGTTAAGGATAATAAGAAGAGTTTTTATAAATATATCAATGGTAGAAAGAAGGGCGGCAGCGACCTCCACTCCTTGTTGGATGTGGAGGGAAATATAGTAACCACTGATCCAGAGAAGGCCGAGGTACTTAATGCCTTCTTTGCCTCAGTTTTCAACAGTAAGGATGTCAGCGTGCTTGACAGTTGGCCCTCTGAAGTGGTTGATGGGGGCAGGGTTGGCCCTCCTGCAATCCATGAGGAGGAAGTTAGAGACCTGCTGAGCCACTTGGACCCTCATAAGTCTATGGGGCCGGATGGGATCCATCCTAGGGTGTTGAGAGAGCTGGCGGATGAGCTTGCTAAGCCGCTCTCCATCATCTTTCAGCAGTCCTGGCTCACTGGAGAGGTCCCAGAAGACTGGAAGTTGGCCAATGTGACGCCCATCCACAAGAAGGGCCGTAAGGATGATCCAGGTAATTACAGACCTGTCAGCCTGACCTCGGTCCCAGGTAAAATCATAGAGCAGATAATCCTGGGTGAAATCATGCGGCACCTGCAGAACGGTCAGGAGATCAGGCCCAGCCAGCATGGGTTTAGGAGGGGCAAGTCCTGCCTGACCAACCTGATCTCCTTTTATGACCATGTGACTCGCCTGGTGGATGAGAGGAAGGCTGTGGATGTGGTATACCTGGACTTTAGCAAGGCCTTTGACACTGTCCCCCACAGTAGACTCCTAGGGAAGCTGTCAGCCCGTGGCTTAGATGCGAGCACTCTGTGCTGGGTTAGGAATTGGCTGGATGGCCAAGCCCAGAGAGTGGTGGTGAACGGTGTCTCATCCAGTTGGCGGCCGGTCACCAGTGGTGTCCCCCAGGGATCGGTGTTGGGTCCGGTCCTGTTTAATATCTTTATAGATGATCTGGATGAGGGGATTGAGTCCATCATCAGCAAGTTTGCTGATGATACCAAACTGGGAAGAAGGGTTGATCTGTTAGAGAGTAGGATGGCCCTGCAGAGGGACCTGGACAGATTGGAGAGATGGGCCGATTCCAATGGGATGATGTTTAATAAGTCCAAATGTCGGGTACTTCATTTTGGACACAACAATCCCATGCAGAGCTACAGACTGGGGACAGAGTGGCTGGAGAGTAGTGAGGCAGAAAAGGACCTGGGAGTGCTGGTTGACAGGAAGCTCAACATGAGCCAGCAGTGTGCCCAGGTGGCCAAGAAGGCCAATGGCATTCTGGCCTGCATCAGGAATAGTGTGGTGAGCAGAACCAGAGAAGTTATCGTCCCCCTGTACTCGGCACTAGTCAGACCTCATCTGGAATACTGTGTACAGTTCTGGGCCCCCCAGTTTGGGAAAGATGTCAGGATACTGGAATGTGTTCAGAGGAGGGCAACGAAGATGGTAAAGGGGCTGGAGCATAAGCCCTATGAGGAGCGACTGAGCGAGTTGGGGCTGTTTAGTCTAAAGAAGAGGAGGCTCAGGGGAGACCTCATTGCTCTCTACAGCTACCTGAAAGGAGGTTGTAGTCGGTCAGGGGTTGGTCTCTTCTCTCAGGTGACCAGTGACAGAACTAGAGGGCATGGACTCAAGCTACGTCAGGGAAAGTTTAGGCTTGATGTTAGGAAGAAGTTCTTTACTGAAAGGGTGATTGGCCATTGGAATGCGTTGCCCAGGGAGGTGGTGGAGTCACCGACCCTGGAGGTGTTTAAGGGGAGATTGGATGTGGCACTGAGTGCCATGGTTTAGATGATGGTTGGTGTTAGTGTTGGGTTATAGGTTGGACTTGATGATCTCAGAGGTCCTTTCCAACCTTGTCATACTGTGATACTGTGTGATACTGTGATACTGTGATACTGTGTGACAGGCTGGATAGGGTCCAGAGAAGGGCCACTAAGGTGACCAGGGGACTGGGAAACTTTCCATACGAAGTAAGGCTGAGAGATCTGTGTTTGTTCAGCCTTGAGAAGAGAAGGCTTATGGGAGACCTTATCACTGCATACTCATACATTAAAGGTGTCTATCAAGAGGATGGAGACTCCCTTTTTATGAGCAGTCATATGGAAAAGACAAGAGGTAATGGGTAAAAGTTGTTCTTGGAGAGATTCAGATTGGATTCCAGAAGAAAATTTTTCACCACACTTAAACGGAATAATCTCCCCGGAAAGTTGTAGTTTCCTCTACATTAGTCAGTTTTAAAGCTCAGCTTGACAGGGTTCTGGACCATTTAATATAAATTATAGATGATCTTGGGGTGCCTTCCAACCTTGCATTCTATGGTTCGATGATTCCATGCTTATTAATACCAGGCCTGTGCATAAATAGGCCACGTAACTGCATAATTAAGTTTATATTAGCCATAAGTCTATGGCTGCATTCCTGTAAGTTATGCATAACTAACACCATGATGCTTGTGGGAGAATAGGCAATATGTGCTGGAAGAAAGTACTTGTCAAGCAAATGTTTTATCAAATGTCTTCCAAAATGTTTTGAGCAAACTTGGATTGATTGAAATCATACTTGACTGAGTGTTTAATATGGGTTACTTAGGTCAGTGGTTGAAGACTTTCGTGAAATAATGACCTTGCTAAAACATACCAACATGACCACAAGTGATGATCTGCTTTTAGTCCTGGACATGGTCATAACTTGTAGAAAACCTGTGACTTTGGTTTTTTTGATATAGTTGAGAACTTACTGCTTAGACTACTTTGGGCTTTTTAACAAGACTCTTAAGCAGTTTTTTTAAAGAGAAAGCACTGACCAGGAGGAGGCTATTTGTATCCTATCACTGTCATATTCTGGAAAAGTATATGTTGTGCTGTGGTGTGGGAGAGAGATTGTTGGAAATCAGCAGCAGGGTGTAGGAGTTCCTGGTGAGAGAAAGAAACACGCAAAAGGGAAAAAAAGTTAAAGGAAACATTTTGGGGCATACTAGAGTAATGACTGCTTGCTGAAAAAGCAGGCTAACAAAAAACTACTGTAATGCAAGAATGGATGGGATATGAGCAGAGAATCTTTCAGGAGAGATTAGAAATAGATCACAAAGAGCGTGGTAAACTGGCTGTAGTTTACAGTGTGCAGACAAAGCCTTGGAGTCTGTTAATGTCCATACTCTTTTTCCTCTGTTAGGCAACTGTAAGTTAGGAGACTGTACACCAAACAGCCTTGCTCTTTTGTTGAAGGGTAAGAGTTAATGAAATTTGCAGGAGAATAAAGATGGAGATCTAGCCCGTGAACACCTTTGCTCAGCTTGCAGTAGTTCCTTGCATCATGACAGAATGCTGTTTACAGAAAGTTTGAAGGTTTCTAATCACAAAATATGATCCACTGATGTACCGTTTGTACTGCATTTTATGTATATAAGGAAAACCTGACTTAAATTGTTGTGAACACTTCCAAACTTGCAGTATTTTTCTAATGCAGAGACTTGATATCCCAAGTGATATTTCAAATTCCTGAAGATTCTGCGTCACATTTCAGAGTTATGATATCACTCCAAAAATGGATTTGTTTACTTTTCACTTTGCATGGCTTACACTGCACTGTTTTCTGTAATATGATAATTTCATCCTTTGGATTTGTTAAAATGTGAAAAAGTGAAAACTTGTATCCTGTTATTTCTGGTTTGTTAATTCCAGTCATCTCTTGCAGACCATTACTTTGCTCTCTAGAGAGATTCTCCTTTCTGCATTGGCACTTTCTTCTATGCTCTTCACACCATTACTTCTGGCTCATGAACATCAAAGAGTCAAGAAAGTGTTTGGCAGCTGTTGCTGTGTGTGACTTGACCTTCACTTTGTTCCAGAGAGGATCTTAAAAGTGATAAGGAGAAGAGGCTTTTAAAAATCCAATCTCACACATAACCTAGAAGATGTAGTCAAATACTTTCTTATCTAAGAGGAACTGGTGATGTACTCATGTATTAGATGAAATCCTATTAATCTGAAAAGAATCAGTTCTTATTTTTTAACAATTTATGAAATTGAAGATTGGGAGTTGAGCTGTTAGTGCTAATCGTACAGATGTTTTTGGAAGAACAAAGTAAGGACACATATGTGCATGCTTTTTTAAAAATCATAGAATCACTAGAATCATTGAATCATAAAAAGTTTGGGTTGGAAGGAATCTTAAATATCACCATAGGCAGGGACACCTTCTACTACATCAAATTACTCAAACCTTCATCCAGCCTGGCCTTAAACTTCTCCAGGGAGGGAGCAGCCATGATTTCTCTGGGCAACCTGTTTCAGTGCCTCACAGAGACAAATTTATTCCTAAATATCTAATCTAATTCTTCCCTCTTTCAGCCTAAACACAGTCTCCCTCATCCTATCCCTGCACTCCCTGATAAAGAGCCCCTCTCCACATTTCCTGTAGCCCCTTTCAGTACTGGAAGGCTGCTATGAGGTCTCTCTTGAGCCTTCTCTTCTCTGGACTGAGCAAGACCACCTCTCCCAGCCTGTCCTCACAGCAGAGATGCTCCACTGCTCTGATCATCTTTGCAGCCTCCTCTGGACTCACTCCAACAGCTCCATGTCCTTCCTGTGCTGAGAAGTCCAGAAATAAACACAGGACTCCAGGTGAAGCCTCACAAGAGCATAGTAGAGGGGCAGAATTCATTTCCTCACCCTCCCGGTCGTTTCTTTGGATGCAGCCCAAGACATGGTTGGCTTTATGGGCTGTGAGCACACATTGCCAGCTCATGGTGAGCTTCTCATCCATCAGCACCCCAAGTCCTTCTCTTCAGGGCTGCTCTCAATCCATTCTCCACCAAGTCTGCAGTTGTACTTGGGGTTGCCCTGACTCAGGTGTAGGACCTTGTGTTTGGCCTTGTTGAACTTCAAGAGGTTAGCACAGGTCCATCTCTCAAGCTTGTCAAAGTCCCTCTGGATAGCATTCCTTCCCTCTGGTATATCAACTCCACCACACAGCTTGATGTCATTTGCAAACTTGTGGAGGGCACCCCAAAACCTACTGCCCATGTCTGTGATGAAGATGTTAAACAACACCGGTCCCAATACTGATCTCTGAGGAACGCCACTCGTTACCAGTCTCTACCCAGATATTGAGTTCTTGGCCACAGCTTTTTGAGTGCAACTATCCAGCCAGTTCCTTATGCACTGAGTTGTTTATGCGTCACATCCATATCTCTCATTTTAGAGACAAGAATGTCATGTGAGACCGTGTTGAATGTTTTGTATAAGTCCAGGTAGGTGATGTCAGTTACTTGTCTCTTACCCACCAATGTTGCAGCTCCTTTGTAGAAGGTCACCGCCTTTATCAGGCATGATTTACTCTTACTGAAGCCATGTTGGTTGTCACCAACCAAGTCCTTATTTTCCATGTGCCTCAGCAGAGTTTCCAGGAGCATCTGCTCCATGATTTTGCCAGGCATAGAAGTGAGACTGACTGGTTTGGAGTTACTCCTTTTTTTTTTAAGTGAGTTTTTAACATGTGAGTTACCTTTCCCCTTTCCAGTCAGTGGGACCTTTACCACACTGCCACGAGTTCTCAAATACGATGGATAGTAGCTCATCTACCAGTTCCCTCAGGAGCCGTAGACGCATCTTATCAGGTCCCGTGGGCTTGCACACCTGCAGGTTCCTTAGATGGTCTCTCACTTGATCCTCTCCTACAATGGGTGATTCTTTGGTCTCCTAATACATGCCTTTGCCTTCTGCGACTTGGGCAGTGTGGATGAGCTCTTGCTGGTGACAAGATGTCAAAGACAAGATGTCGCTTGACCTTCTGCATATCCTGGGTAAACAAGACTCCCATTTCCTTCTGAAGAGGGTCCACATTCTTCCGGGTCTTCTTATTATCACTGGTACAGCTGTAGCACCTTTTTTTGTTGTCCTTGACATTTTTGGCCAGATTTAATTCCTTCAGGGCTTTAACTCTCCTAACCTGTTCCCTGTCTGTTCAGCCAGTTTCTCTGTGTTCCTCCCACGCCACCTGCCCTTGCTTCCGCCCTCTGTAGGATTTGTTTTTTACATTAGGATTATCCAGGAGGATGTTCATCCATGCAGGCTTCCTGGATGAGAAACGAATTTTCTTCTGGAATCCAATCTGAATCTCTTATCTTGGGATAAGAACTTCCTTAGTTCTTTTCGCTTTCCCAAGTCTCAAAGTAGCAAACCAAGGGAAAAAATGGATTATGAAGGCTTAGCTGCTAATCCAGGAGTAAAATTTAGTGGGTTAGAATGAATATTCTGAATAAATAACAATGGAATTTAAACCATATAGTGAAGTTTATCTCTGAGATGAGCTCAACTACCATTATCCTTGCTAAAAATTTTCCTTTAAACTCCATATATGAACTCAGTATTACTGGTGCTACACAGTTCTTCACAACTTGGATAATACAGCCATTACAAACTGTGTGGTGCTTAGGAAGGATTAACAGAGACTGCACAGTAGCCACAACAATTTACTCAAATTAATAGAAAACCAGGATGTTCACATGAACACTGATTCCTTTGTTTTTTATAAAAGAAGGGATATGGTACGAAGAATAGAGTGTCTTGGGGGCTGTCATAATTTGTTGAAAACTCTGAAAATAGTGTGAAATTGCATATTTTTTTCTGTAGTCAATATTCTTACTTCTTTTACTCCAATAAGGATGCTACAAAGACTACCATTTTACTCTGTTTTAAAACCCTAATTAAGTTATTAAAAAAATCCCTAAAATGTCAAGCTGACATAAATTTTCATTGTTGTCTAAGAAATTAAATTAGTCTGCATCACGTACTACTTAGATCTGTTGCCTCATTCTCTTTTGTATTTGCTTTGGTGTTCATCAAGAACAAAACATTTTAAAAAGTCTGTGTTTTTACTATTTTATTCCTAATTTGTCTTTTCTAGTCACAAATGGAATTAACTAATTTTTTAATGCAAATTACAGCTTTTCTGGTATAAGTACAGAATATGGAAAACAACTCTCAACAGATCAGTATGAAAAGAGAAAGCAGAATGATTATCAGAATTACTTCTGCCCTTGTATTGTTTTGCTGTCACCAGTAAAGATCTTCAGAAAACCCTGCTAACCTGCTCTGTCATGCTGGAAAGGGAGGCTGGCTGTGACCTGGGTTTTTTGCAGCCTGGAGCAGACTTATTCCCTCACATGGTTCTTTGAGGCCGTAGTGCTGTAGCCTGGAGAAAGTCTGAGCTTGTAAACACTGTGAGAAAGAGAACTGAGATGTTGCATGGGAATAAATAAGCAGAACAATGACAAAACCATTAGTTACGAAAAGACAAGACTGATAAAGATGAAGACCTGCTGGTGGAGAATGATTGATTGTCCACAGGTAGGATGGACTTCTAGACTTTTTTGTCCAGTATCCAAGCTGGGAGGGTCACCATTGGTAGGTTGTTATTACCTGACTTTATGCCTATGTTCTGCTAAGCACTTGGGACAAATATTAATTTTGTCTCAGCCCTAAGCTGTACACAGCATGAAAATGTATCAGAGTCCAGATGAACCAGAGGGCTGTGTTGGGGTTCACTTGCAACACTGTGAGGGCGCTGCCCGGGGAAGCCTTTAAATCTGTGTGACTCACTGCTGTGATGTAAACCCGGAAACTCCACACAGCTCCTTGCTCACTCCCCCCAGTGGCATAGAAAAGAGAATCAAAAGCGTAAAAGTAAGAAATCTCATAAGCTGAGATAAAGACTGCTACTCAGTCAAAAGCTAATAAATATTTTGGATACCTGATCACTACTGTGCCTTTTGAAAAAACACTTGGCCCCAGGGAAGCTGGATTCTTGTACAGCTAAGAATTTCAACCTAATAAAAGAATTTTTCAAAGCCAACCTATCAAGGTGAAGTTTTCTGTTCTTAACATTTCCTCTTGAGGAACTGTAGAAAACCATAGTCTTTATGTTGGGTCATCGTCGTGTCTTCCAACAAAAATGTTAGTGTTGTGTTTAAAAGAAGCCAACTCATTTGCATGGTGAAAAGCCTAATAATCTTTTTATGCAGATAGATTCAGCTATTCATGATTAATTTGTAGAATTAAGTAATTGTATCCTGTTATTTTATGTCAGAAGTGCCCAGACTGGAAAAAACCCACAATATGCTGCATCATGATAGCTTGTGTTTTTGAAGCACTAATCTAGTTAACATGGTACTTATAAGAAATAATTTTTATGTACTATGTATGAGTTCATGAATTAGCCCATAATAAGAAGCAGTATATTAACATACATTCACTGACATCTAACTCAGTGTATGGCAACTCAACTAAGAATGGCTTTGTATAATTCTAAGGGATTGATGTCTCTAGTGTAGCCCTTTACTTGAATCTGAAATCTTTCCCAGTTTTGGTGAGTAAAGATCAAAAATCCAACCATCATGTAATTAAAAGTCTTGTTATTATGTCAAAGGTACTTAACATGTTAAACAATCTATCTGTAATTTGATTTCACCCTACTACCCCTAAGCTGGAATGAGAATGTTATATATGTGCTCTGGGGTGTGGCCTAGAATTTCTCACCTGCTATTACACAGCGTTTGTCTACTGAAATTGGATTTTTCTGGCAAAGAATAACTGGATTCAAGAAGACAGCTTGAGTATGAACATTCTGGGCAGTTCAGATCATCTTGATCTGAAAACAGCAGTAAATCTTCCCTCTGTCCTGTAAAGCCTGAGAAGATAATTGGCAGGCTCATTACCTTTTATTCATGCCAAGAGCTAAGTGAAATTTACCCTCCTGTACTATTTGAAAAGGATGGACGTGTGGCTTCTCTTGACTTTGTTGTGTCTTTGCAGAATCATATATTGTGTTACTTCTTTGCAAATTCTCCCTTGTAGCTGTTAAAAAAAAGAGAAAAGCTGACAAATGCTTTCTGCTTTCAAAAGAGAAGATTTTATTTAAGATTTGGCTGATTTGAGTTATAAAGGCCAATGAAACTTATGTTATATAAAGAAAGTAGAATAGAACCAGAATAGTGGAATAGAATATGAACCAGTCTAAGCAAATTTGGTTAATCATACTTAGCATACTTATTAACTCTTATTTTTAACATTTATTTTCTGCCATTCTTAAGACATTCTTAATTCTAGACTTAAGAAATTGTTTCCATATCCTCCACAATACTTTTTATTTTATATTGACAGAGAAAAGTATAAAACCTATACTAGACAATATGTTAATCAGTTAAGTTTTAAGAAAATGAATGCAAAGCTAGATACTTTCATTATCTTTCAGTTTTAGCTACCCTGAATATAAAGGGTTTTATTTTTTCATGATATAATGCTTTTTTAAAAAAATCTGTAAAAAATACTATATTGGGTACTACCAGTTTTATTGTAAGAGACTCTAGATGTTTAGGAATAGACGTAAAAAGTACTTTTGAGTTATAATAATTAAAATTGGAGATTTTGATGCCTATTAACATAAATGAGGGGAAAAGAGATGAGAAGAGAAGAAAAAGGAAAGGAAAGGAAAGGAAAGGAAAGGGAAGGGAAGGGAAGGGAAGGGAAGGGAAGGGAAGGGAAGGGAAGGGAAGGGAAGGGAAGGGAAGGGAAGGGAAGGGAAGGGAAGGGAAGGAAAGGAAAGGAAAGGAAAGGAAAGGAAAGGAAAGGAAAGGAAAGGAAAGGAAAGGAAAGGAAAGGAAAGGAAAGGAAAGGAAAGGAAAGGAAAGGAAAGGAAAGGAAAGGAAAGGAAAGGAAAGGAAAGGAAAGGAAAGGAAAGGAAAGGAAAGGAAAGGAAAGGAAAGGAAAGGAAAGGAAAGGAAAGAAGGAAAGGAAAGGAAAAAAGAAAAGAGAAAAATGCATGTGATATCATTAGATATAACTGAAAATAAATATTTATTGTGAATCTTTCATTTGGGATATTTCAACAAGTCAAATATCAATAAATCTGTGTGACAGGTTTGTGGACAAATGAAATTGTTGATTTTTTTGGTCCTCTTTAGGACCTTTCGGGTCAGGAAGTGATCAAATCATTTTGTCTTATTTCTTAATACTAATTGAATGTGTGTTTCTCAGATGGACCATTTCCTCGTGTCACTGGTGGGGAGATTGTTTCCTATAACACAGAGAAACATATGAACAGTACAGAGGGCACAATCTAATCCTGCTTTCACTCACATCTGAGTCACATTCTGGTCATAAAAAGGACATATTATAAGTATGGAGAACCATCTCCTTTCAGTTTCTATTGTGACATTCTGTTTTCTTTCCTTAACTAAAGTAGTCAATGGCCACTCTAGCCATATTTTATTGTCTGGCCTTTGAAAACAATACAGACAGTTTTCTTTGTTCTTTTTGTGTTTTTTTTTCTTGGTTTAAAAGACTCTTAAATTTCCTGAAAAAGTGAATCTGTACTTTTTTTTTTCATTTATCACTTGTGTGAGGTATTATCCTTTCTCCCATTCTAATGACAGACTAGATTTTGAAGGCATATTCTGAGGAAATATGCAGTTTAAAGAGAATCACTTTTATGCACAGTGGTTTCTGAGGAGTAGGCAGGCTTACTAAGAAAGTCCCCATCACTGTGACTGTAGTAAAGAAATGATGTACATAAACCAAGAGAGAAAATTCTGGCTGTGATCAGTGTCGGAAACCATATGGCAGGCTCTGGTCCTGATCCCTAATGGATGCCCCTTTGACTTCAATAAGCCTGCAGGGTGATGCAGCCGACACTCTCTGCAGGTCATTCATTAGCTTGCTTTGTGCCCTTAGAGTACGAACCCTCTATTCATCCCTTCTATTTTTTTTGCATAAGAGGCTGAGCTGAGTTGCTTCACTACTGTCCTCAAGGCAGCCCACATTATCTTTCAGCTTCTGTACTGTTAATGTTCTGAAGTAAATGAATTCTCTTCTATTCTGTGGTTTGATAACACAATGATGATTATATTAAGAAAGAATTCAGATCTGAATTGTGTAAGTTAGTCAGTACTGACTGCTATATCCCTTTATGGCTTGTTTGTCCTCTTCTTCCCCTTTCCTTTCAGTGGAAATTCAATTTAAAACCAGATAGTTGTTCTTCTTTGCAAATAAAATACTGAGGAACCAGTATTTCTCTTAGTAATTTTCTTTTTGCTCATCTTGATTCTGTAAAAAGAAGTTTCTCTGGAGATATGAATTTTATCATTCCTAAAGAACAGATGGGGCCAGAAAAACATCCAAACAAAACGATTTTGGCTTTTGAGATATAGAGAGGTTAACATCTTATTGTAGCTTAGTATTGTTACTTTTAGATTAGCATATATCCTTTTGTTTCTTTACCTTTCTCTCTTTCCAGAGAAAGCCATGTCACACACTGAAATTTATCCTTTATTTCTGTAGTTTTGAGGCATTTCTGGTTAAGCTGAGAACATACTGCATTTTGTGTGTCCTGACTCAGAGACCTTTCATTAATTTGTAACTGCCTTCAGGAGAGCATCCCCAATTAACTGTAACTTTCTAACACGTTTAACTCTCTGCATCATTTCCAAGAGTGCTCCTTGGTAACCTTCCCTTGTCTTTAGCAAGTGGGTTGGTTTGCCTGCTGAGACTTGCTTAAAGCAGTCAAGTGTGTTTTTTCCACTTCCATTTGTGAAGCAGTTTCCAGCAGTTTTCCCCACTGTAACCTGGACTGCAACTACCCATGTCTTTGTTGCTGCTAGACTAGAAAATCACTATATCCTGGAAAACGCTAAAGCACTTGTTGTTTTTGTTTGTGCAGGATAAGTATGGAAGGATGTCATCAGTTGATGATTTATAAAATCCAGCCAGATCAGCCAGTGCTCAGAAAGAAGCATGAGAGCATAAAAGCAGCTCATGTTATCCCAGGTGGCATTCCAGAGAAAGGCAGAGAGCAAAATGGTTTTAGATTCCTGAAGTTTCTGCAGACATAGAAAGTAACTTTTTTTCCCTGATTTTGTGAGTTCTGTGTTGTCTTGATAGCTGTGTCATACAGAAACAATAATTGTTCAGGTGTAGGAAAATACATTAGCATCCAGACACTTATTTTCTTGCTCATGTGTTTGAAACAATTAACAATATTGTGTTACCTCTGCATAGTGTGTTTTTAAGCTTTGTCTGTTTACCTCACCATGCCTTCAGTGCAGTCAAGTCTGGCCAAATTTTCTTGCTTCAGCAATTATTTTTTTCAGCTTGAGTAGAGTAGGGTTAGGATACTCTTGCCTTAAACAAGAAAAGAATAGCCAGGATTGTGTACCTCTTGGTTTGCTTGATCTAATAAAATGTTCGTTTTTCACTTTAATCTTCCACTATTAGGGCTGCTTTCTGTTTCAGTTAGAAAACTGTGTTAGGAAGTATAGGTAATGTTAGGAATTAGGAAATGTTACCAAAAAATCTGGGATTTTATACTCAGTTATTTTAAATGCCCACATGATCATACTTTACCATTATAAAGTGCAACTCTTTATGGAATTTGTTTTGGCTATCCAGCAAGTAAATTTTTCCTCAGCTTTTTATTAGCTCCCGCTATCATGATTTCAAACTGAGCTTAAAACTCTGACTGATTAATATGGACTAGCTAAATTCCTAAGTTTCATTTCTTGGAATAGTAAGGTTGAGAGAGAAAAAAAGCAAAGACAAGTGGTATCTTCTTAATGCTCCTTGGAGATCTCACTAGAAAAGATTTGCCACACCTCGTGAAATGAAATACCTCTTAATGTTCACATATCTCTTGTGACATTTAGCACTTTTGATTTTGTGTTGTCTGGTTTAGAAACCTTATAAAGAGCAATGTTCTTTAACCTTTCAAAAACGTAGGTGTGATGTCAACATTTCCTAAGTACTCAGTTTTTGTTATTGTAAATCTGACTTTTGCTTACAGAATTCTAGGCTTCAATTCACTGCCTTGCAGGGAAACTTAAAGAAAAAATAAAGGAAAAAAAATTAACACTTTCTGTATTTTCTCTTATAATTCCTTTTCTCTTTTCTAAGTGAAAAGACCACTTATGCACATATTTATTTACATTTCTTTGATGTGTCTCGACATTTTAACTTGTCAACTTTCTATTTTTTTTCCTGATGGTTATAGTTATGCTAAAACAATATCCTTTCTACTATTGATTTTTGTTTAATCGAAACTCAAGCTAATACGTATGGATAAAGATTCATCTAGTTAAAAACTGTAATTGTACAATTTACATATTGACAACTTGCTAAGTACCAGTACTTCAGTTTTTCACTATTCCTTTAATATGATATACATTTTTTTTTAAATAACATAGAATCATAGAATCGCTTAGTTGGAAAAGACCTTTGAGATCATTGAGTCATAGAATCATAGAATGGTTTGGGACTGGAAGGAACCTTAAAGATTATTGAGTTCCGACCCCCTGTCATGAGCAGGGACACCTCCCACCAGACCAGGGTTTTTTCTATGCAGTATTCGGATAACTCCACGGCTAAGTAATTCCAGTTATAAAACAACATCTGTGAGGCTTCCACAAGAGTTTCTCTACCTGAGAAGTTGTTTTAGTACATTCTTGCAAAATGAAGGCTGCAATTAAAAGCCACATACATAAGCCTGTTGAAGACTCCCATTCAAGCTGCAAATGACTTTCTTCCCTTGAAGCAAGATCTGGTATACTCTCCTTTAAGCCACATGATATTTGTGCTGGCCCTTCTTCAGAAGCGCTGTCTGCATCATCTCCCACAGTTAAGCTCTTCATTTTCTTGCTCAGTCCCCTCCAGAGTGAAATTCTTTAGTGTCCCAAGACTGCCAGGTACTTGCACAGTTAGGCTCTCGATCATGTGCATTAGATGACCAGCATGTTCAGCAGAGGACATCAGCCCTTAATTTTCCTCTTTTAGGATGGCAATTTCACCATCATTTTGTTTGATTTCAGTGTGCAGCTTTTAATTTTCTTGCAGCACTTCATACAGAGCCTTTATCCTTTCTTCAGCCACTTCTTTCCAGTACAGAAATAAAGGACTTCCTTTCATCATGAGATCAACAGTTTGAAAGCCATCATTCTTACTCTCATTTTCTTTCTCCTTGTCAACAGACACCTCAGCTTTACAAACTTTTGAGGTGAACTTGTTATTCCAACTTTCCTTTTGACTGAAGACTTCTCATTATGTCTGCCAACCAGGGAATCTGTTGCTGAAGGCTGAATTATTTTGAGTCTGTCTTGGGGCAGTATTATGTGTTGTGTCCGTGACGTAATTCTGCAGAGATCCCAGTGACATTTCCACATTCACTTTTAGTTTCATTTTGGACTTCCTAGGATCACTCTGGCTACTCCCAACTGGTTCCAACTGTACCTGTCCACTACTAAACTACACTTCTGAGAAACTTGTCTACCCATCTTCTAAACTCCTCCAGGGATCGTGACTCAACCACCCATCAGGGCAGCCTGCTCCAGTGCCTGTCAACTCTTTTAGTGAAGAAATTTTTTCCTCATGTCCAAACTGAACCTCTCCTGGTGCAACTTGAGGCCACTTCCTATCATGTTTTCACTGGTCATTTGGAAGAAGAAACCAACACCCACCTCACTACAACCTCCTTTCAAGCTGTTGTAGACAGTGATAATGTCTCCCCTCAGCCTTCTCTTTTCTAGCCTGAAGTGTTCCAGTTATTCTTTTCTGCAGTTATCCTTTTGCATAACTGAAGAAAACATTAAAAAAGTATCTATTATGTCTTTGAAAATTTATTGTCCCTAGTGCAGGATTTGATATGACCTGTTCGCACTTTAAATATCAAAACCAACATGGAAACCACCATAGTCATGCTATCATCTCGGGTTTGCCTCTTGGACAGTGGCAGCTGAGATGCCGTGGTCATTTCTAGTAGTTGTGTTATGCCTAGACAGGAAAGATATTGCTCTTTCAGTGAAAATGTGAGTTTTGTTCTGTTGTAAGAATACTCCAAATGTACACATAGTGTCAGAAAGTTTGCAATGTGGGAGTAAAGTACATTATTTTGGTAATGATGATTGTATGTTTCTGGTGGTATGGAATCACTGACGTGATTCATCTGCATCCATGGCACAGTAATTTCTTACTTGGAAAAATATGGATGGTAGCTGTTGACATAGCAGCAACTACTGGGTCCGCACTAACTAATTCTTTTAAATAAAACTCATCATTAAAAATCCATTAATTTTACTGTTGAATTATTGGTATGGACAAAATATTTAACCAATGCAATTTCCCTTTGCTGCTGAATATTATTGGATCTTAATATTAAAGTACCTTTTTTTTCTACTTTCATCTTAAACCTTTAACCTTCTGGGATTTTTTTTCTCTTTTCCACACATAAATTCCTTGTTCCTTTCTTTCTCACATGAACCATGGTGATTTTGACCAGAAGCTCAGCACTGACATTCTGTAGCAATAACTGATTTTATTTAATTTGAGATATGTTGGTAGATGGTAGTTTAAAGTGTTTATAGCCTTACAGAAAAATAGGAAGATGGACTTTCTTTAAGTTACAGCTGACATGACTGAATTTCCACTGTGATACACAAATTTGATACAGACATAAAAGGCAAATATTCTTATTTCAGTTTTGTGCTTAAATAAATGGAAAAGGAAAAACAAAGTCTGCAGGGATGGGTCCTAAATTTGCAACATGAGTAAAATTTATTGTACTGGAAAATAATTTTTTTCTTTATTCTCTCCAGGAGCCTAAAAAAATAAACTTAATGTCAGGGGATTCTTTGCTTCACTGCTCTGAGGAAGAAACCAACTATTTTAGGGAAATGGAATACCTGCTTAAATGACTGCCAGATTCCCTCATCCATTGTCTTAAGTACTCATAAACTCCCTTTAAATTGGAGTTCGGTGGATTTTATTCACAGCCATTTCAAAATAAAAATGTATTTGTTATTTAATTTATGTTTATTGAAAGAAAGAAGCTAATGACAAAAATGCAGCAAAAAATAAGAAACTTTTTTTGTTGTTTTTTGGTTTACTAAAATGGAAAGCTTTTGGAAGTAAGAACTCTGTGAAGTATCTGAATAAACACCAGATTAACATTTAAACAACATTTTTCCAGTCAGCTGTGTTATATTGTAAACCAGGCAAGTAAAAGTTTGTGGAGGAATTTATTGGAATAAATTCAAGAACATTGCAATTATCAACACTTGCTATTTGAATTAAATTAGTAGCAAAACTCAAACTTTCCTTCCACCCTCAGAATAGAGACCTTTAAGTATGTGGGCATGCAAAAAAAAATCCCAGGTTCTTGATGGGATTTTAACACTAAACCTTAGCTGCAAGAGAAGTCCATCCTTTGTTGCTTAAGCAAAGAGTCTTTAAATACTGGGAGAAAATTTAAGGATTTACAGGAAACAGTTCAAATAGCTTACATATTTTCTTTCATATGTTGAAAGTAAGATGCAATATCAGTTGTTTTGATTGTCTTCACAGATAAGGAAAGGTGTTTAATTTATAACAATTTTTCCCTCCTTATTTAAAGAGTCTGGAAGAACCATTCTTATAGATTATAAACATTGAATTGTGAGAATTTGAGCTTTTTGTTTTCTTTCACATTACAGATCTAGCAGTCAGTTTATTTAGTATGGATGTTGATATATGAAAATGCATGCTTTATGTCTCTAGATACATAGAAATATTGATAAAAAATGATCTTACTGAAAATACAGAGGTTATGAAAGTAGTTTTAAAGTGCAAGATTAACTGATCTGATCACATGACCTAAAAGTATTAATTTATGGGACATAAAAGGATTTCTATTTTATAACAGTGAAAATATCTTCAAGTTATATAGTTATGGCATGGGAGCCACATTGTCATAGTATTTCTCTGTTGTTTTTAAGCTTGGTAGATTTACAGAGGAAGAAACTCTTTTTATTTCTACAGCACTTTTAAAACATTTTGCTGAGTCTCTGACCCCATTTAATCTGGCTTAAGTATTGACTTTCTTCCCTAAATTCTGTTTTATCTTGAATCATTTAAGGGAAGTTAAGTGTTAAAGGAATTAATCTGAAAGTATTTAAAGCAGAAATGATCCTTGTGATTTTTTTTTCAATTAAATACTTAGTAAATCACAGGACTTTAAAGAAAGCGCGTATAGCAATTTTGTGTCGCATTCAAATTATTTGCACTGACGCTAAGGCCAGGCATGAAGTAATTGTATTTGTTTTTAAATTCTTCTCGAAGCTTTGTGCAAACAGATTTTTTGGTCTCCCAGCTACAGCCATGGACTTCTGTTGAGACTAAACCCTGCCTTGCCAATGGATACGTGCTTGGTGGGAATGATAGCACACTAAGCCCATCCGAAATCCTCTGATGGAGGAAGCTGGGAGTACCAAAATGATTGGAACAGGGACATCCTCCTGTGTGACCCTTCACATAGCAGCTGGCCATTTTGTGAGGTGCTTTTATGTATTTCCTGTGACTGCAGTGTGTTGCTACTAACTTCTGAAGTTGGCTGTCAGATGTGAAGCTCTGCAACTTAACTCCAAGGATATTTAAGTGCCAGTTAATGATGCCACCTCCTTTGTTTAACGATAATGAAAGTCAGATAGTCTGTTTCTACCAGCTACAGCTATTTTTACAGTTTAAAATGCTCAATTGTTTTTTTATAGTGTGTGCAAAAGAAGAAAAAGCTGCTGATAGGACTATATTATTACAGATGCTTTACTTATAATTCTAGTGGAAGATGTTAATGAACATTAATGAAGCAGTAATTTATTTTTGCTTACCTGCTACAATCAGAGTACCTCTTTCAGGCTCAAGCCATGCCTGGTTTTCCTGGATAGGAACGAGAATTTTGGTAGCTCCTGAATCCTGGAGCCTGTTCTGTTCAGAGTGGAAAAATAATATAAAGCAGCTCCAATTAAATCTTATGATTTTGGTAGCTGGGAATTGGTAGATCATAAAGTCACTTCATTGCCTCTTTTCACATTACTGCCTGCTTACATGTGACACAAATGGAATGGAAGAAATGAGAACAGAGGAACTGTGGTAGCTTGGACTGTATGTGAGCTTCCTTTCCGACTTCCCTATTCATACTGTGAGACTAGTCTGCCCTGAGAGGTCTTGGGTGACAGAGGAAACTGATAGCTATGAATTCCTAATTGTGTTTTGTTTTCACCCCTCCAGAGAATTTATGCATACTTATTGTAACCGCCCTGGAGGACCATGTTTTCTGCAGAATACAATTAAGAAGATAGTGAATAAGAGCTAGGTGATTATCTTTAAATTATACACGCTGATCTGTACTGTACTGTAGAAAGCAAACTGACCAGCATTGTGTGTGATCTTCTAGTCAGTGCAGAGTTGTCTGCAGTTTTCAAAAACAGGTTGACTCTAACTGTCTGGTTGTTGACAGATTACATGGAGAGCTGGGAGTTTAATCCATTTGCACCACCTGCCATTGATTTACTTCTGGTCATTTTGCTGATGTGTGCTCATTCTTTCAGCATGGCTGACCTTTTTTAGTTTTACTGATCATTCCTTCATGTATTAGTACTTTTCCAGAATTCAGTTTTTCATTTTTCACAGTTGTATTTCTGTAATGGGAGCTTGTTCTGGAGAAACAGAATTTTGTTTTATGGCTTATCTAGAAGATTCCCATACTGAGAGTTAACACGGTTTTAGATGTGCTCATTTACATAAGAAACCAAAAAAAGAGGTATAGATGAAAAAGAAATATGAAAAATCAGGGTTCAGATCTAAAGGCCCCAGACTGTTCCTGAGTCCTGTATGTCCCCATTCTGGATTTGTAATCACGTCCTTCAAGTTTAATGCCTTTCATGGTTGACTTTCACTAGAAACCCCTTGAAGTTCTGTGTCTGTTCCTAACATGTGGCACTACTGTGAAAAGTGATTATAAGAGACTTTTTATTCCACAAATATGTCCTTTTGAGTATTCAGTGACATGTCTGCTAACTTCAGTTATAAAAGCAAAACATGCTGCATTTTCTCTACCTAACAAGGCAGAGTGAGCACAGGCAGAAATAAATAATTTGGATTCTAGGCATCTTGTACATCAACAACAATTTACAGTTGTTTGTGGGTTTCCGACAGTTATGCCTATGCTCTGAAGACAAAGGTGTTACTTGCATGTCAGCAAGGCCATTGTTTTCACACAAAGGTACGGCTGGGAGCTTAAGCTGTCCTGTAGGGAAAGTGATGTGAGCAGCCAAAAGGAGACCTGGTTAGAAGGGAAAATTTCTGTAGGGAAGAAAAAGTCTATTGAAATTATCACAGAGAAAGTAACAGAGAAAATGCTTGCTAGCTTGAGTACTATTAGCCTGGGTGATACAGGGTGAACCAGGCCTATGAAAGACCCTGAAGAAGTGCAGATGTCATTTTTGAAGTGCAACTGGGCACCTGGAGACCGGATACATCCCGAGATGCCACTGAGAAACACAAAACCAATGAATTATAATAGGTTCTTATCCCTTGAAAACCTGGAAACATCCTGATAAACTGAGAACTGGTATCAGCCATTGGCTGTTGCAACTGCAAGAATAGGAACATAGACTGGATAATTAAAAACTGCTCTGAGAGGACAGAAAACAATTTTCTAATGCCTGTCCCATGTGAAATTAACATCTATTGTATGCTTTAAATGGTGGTAGCCCACATCCTCTTATATCTCTGTGATATAAAAATTACTTGATTTTAATAAAAAATGGAGTTCCTGAAAACTTCCCATAGTGCATGTGCTTTTCCTTCTAAACAGGTTGAGCTGTCTGCATAAATTTTCTAAGGGATTTTGGACTTTTTCAACAGGTACCTGACTGACTGCAAACTCCATGGCGCAAACAACCTTGAACAGAGAATTTATTTATTTGTCCCTTCTGTGCTGAATTCTAGGATTGATTTTGTTTATTCACCCCGACAGGGTGCTTTGGACCCTTTTTGGAATCTGTTTACTTTTCTCAGTACTGTGTGTGTATATATGTATAAGTAGTCTATCATATTTGCCATTATATTATTGATAACATTGCTTTACTAGTGACAACCTTGTAGTAACCTGTACTGTTATATTCATGCTTGTTGTTGCTATTATTGAATGGGTGCTGTTATTATTGATTGTTGCTATATTTTATAATAGCTTGATATAGATATTTCACTTTATCAATGACAGATATACTAGCTAGTAGAGATTTTTGTGGTATTTGTGGTAATATCTGTAAGAAAGTAGAGAAACCTAGAGGGTAAAGTCTCCTTGTGTACTATGGAATCCTATGAATCAGTGTTTAAAATCTCTATGCACCCTGCTGGCCAGGTGACCCTTTAGGTTGCAAGAGGAGGCAACCTGCTTTATGCAGGACAGTGGTGCCCATGATAGGAAGGACTAAGTTAAATAGGTTGAGATTATAGAGCTGTTAGGAAGAAAAGTATTTATACACTTATAATATTACTTATTTGCTAAGGAATTTAAAATAAATGAGAGTGTAGATATAGAGGCCCTCAATGTTGTTTTTATAGTACTCTCAGAACATATCATTGACTTACTAGGAACTGAGGTAGAAGTAAATTGTCATTTTGCCATATGTACTTGAAATCTCAGAAAAATTATTCAGATCTTGCCACTGAATCAAGGAAAACAGTAATTTCTTTTATGCAGGACAAGAAGATTCCTGTTCAGATTTCATCCTTCTTTTTTTCTCTTGCTTTCTATCATTATAGTATCTGACAATAAAAAGAATTCAGTTGAATGAAAAACTTTGCTATATAATCTAGATTTATCTGTAGTCTGGGCTATTCTATAACCTAGAACAGCCTGACACTTCATAATTTACTAATCTTAACGTTGCAAATGTGAGACAGGCTTTTAGTTCTGTGTATCAATAGAGCATGCTGTATAGGAGTATAAAGAATGTTAAAAAGAACACTTGACATGCAAATAAAATAGAAAGAAATCATGTGTGTCCTTCTGGAAAACATTCTCATTTCATATTCACGTTTAATGCATTCTGGTTTTAGGAGGAGTGATATTTTAATTCAATATTTTGTATATATTAATATAATATTAAAATGACTATCACTGAAGGGTGAAAATTTAGCGGAGTGATAGGTAATCAGACGGTATGTGGAGTCCTTACTAGTTTTATTTAGATTTTTTGCTAAAACTGTAAAGGATCTTGTGTGATAATGAGCTTCAGTGAAATAAATTTAATAAATTAATACTTAAAATATATTTATATATATGAAAAATTAAGATCCTTTTGTGCCCTGACACCAGTATGTACTGGGATATTTCTCAGCACATTGTTTTTCAACACTTCAGTTACAAAAATCTAAAATTGAATTTACTCCATTTAGGCATATAGGATATTATATATCAAAAGGAGAGTCTAGAAATTAATTTAAATAATAATGCAATGTACTTCTGAAATACTAACAAAAAATTCCTACAACAAAGAGCCATCTGTGGCGTATTGACTCAAGCTGAAACTCAAAATATATGTCACATACAAGTAAATATAGGCAATAACTCAAATTCAGCAGTAGACAGTTAAACTTTCAGTGTTTTGGCTAATGTCTACTTCTCATTGGATATATAAATTATCTTTACTATGGAGCTGCCCTGGATTTTATATCCATATGGATACATGGGGTTTTTTATGCCTATTACCCACAAAAAAAATATGTTGGAGCATGGACACAAGAAAAGTCTTTGGAGTTCAAGCAGTTCAAGGTGAAACCCCTCTTGTCTTGATTGATAACTGTCACATTTGCTGTTTATACTCTCTTTTATGGGCTGGGATGTGCACCCTACATTTTTAGGAAAACTGCATTGGTAAAACATGCATGCCTCAAATCTCTTTAACATATTTGAATCTTATAAGTCTAATACAGATTAATTTCAATAAGAAGGGTTAATTAATTCTAAATAATGTGCATTTGGAAATGACATCTTTCTGTAACTGGAAATGGAATTGAAATGAGTACGGGTGTTTAGCTTCTCCAGATGAGATTAATTTCTCTAGCTGTTACAAGGTCTGTTCACCTCTTTTTTCTTCTGATGCGCTCTAACATTATACATTTCTTTGTTCAATTTACTGTGCTTTCCTTTAATTATAAGCAAATTAAAATACAGATAAGCGTACCTCTGAAAGTTTATTGACAGTATTATTGCAGTCCGTTGTGAACAAAGTCTTTGTCACCCAAGCTGATGATTCTAGATGTGAGAAAAATGTTTTCTGTAGCCCTTGACTCTGGACTTCCTTCTGACAGCTTTCAACATTGAAAAGACTTCATGCAAATGTCTTATCCATTATTTTACTCAATATCTGACTCCTAATCTTTCTGTATTAAGCACAGTATTTGCTTTTTCTAAAAGATTGAGATTCTATAGATGGCATAAATTAACGAATTTGTATTTCTTAGTGCATGCATATTCTTTTTGTTATACACTTAATGAACAATTTTCAAGCATATTTTCCACTTATTCAAAGACTCTAAAACATCCCTAATATTCAATTGCTTGTCTAATCTAAAATATTATGTGAATGTAAATGTAAACCACAGATAAGAGAAGAAATTTGGTCCAAATCTAAAAAATGTTGTCTTCAATCTTGATTATTCGAATTGAAACATCTTTTTCCATCTGAAAGTTGTTACTTAATGAACATACAGACTGATATCAAAGCAAACCATAACATTTTATGAGATATACCCTCTATATCACAGCAAACTTGTGTGATTGCCATGTGGTGGATGCTCAGGGTTATTTGTGTTTGGGTTACAAGTGTTCACAGACAAACTTTTGGGAAAAAAACAGGACTTTTAAATCTGGCATGGATTGGAAGAGATAGAAGACTTCTTCCAGTGAAAACCAGAAGGAGATATGTACACTCTAATGATTCTTCCCTCTGTTCTTAGAAATATCTTCCACGACATCTCTGGGAAAGAAGCATCTCAGATTTGTGTAACAATCCCCTGTGGCTAATCAGGTTCTGAAATAAAAGGCGTCTAATGCTCCTCCAGCATGTGTGGTGAATACTTCCCCATATGTTGTTGATAATGCACCAATACCATCAGTTGGTCATTTAGCGCTTGAAAAATTGCATTTTACAGTATCTGAAGTGTTGTGGGATTTCAGGTCAGATTTCCCAGGTATTCTGAATGCAGCAAGATGACAAAACATAATGAACTGTTAAGGTAGTTAAAAGAATTTAACCCCCCCCCCTTTTTTTTTTATGCTTGTAATAAAATTCCTTGTTTATCTTCATGGAAAGGCTTGAGGTGGTGAATCCATAACACAAGTAAGAACCTCTACATTCTAGCTGAAGTAACACCCAAGAAAACCTGCCAACAAGTTTGTTCATCTCATTTGTAAGGTCTTACTCTCACACTTCTCTGTGTCAGCAGAGCCCTACAGTTTAACAGAGATCTTTAGGGCAAAAGCAATCAGAAATCAACTTCTGTAAAGTTCACCATCTGTTTTCCTTTGAAGATGCCCAGTCTCTTATCTCTCATTGAATCTCAGCATCCTGTCACTTTGGAGATGGAGTTTCTACATCTCATGGCCATGTCTTTATCATTTTGGAATAGGTTGATCTTCTAAAACAGTTGCTTGCAATGTAAAAGGTTGACTTGTGTTACAGATTAACAAAATAATGGTAAAATACAATATTTGCTTGTAGGTTAAAGAATTGACAGAAAAAACAAAAGAAAACACGAGACTGAGGTTCTCTGTGCAAGCATAATAATGGGGAAAATATTCTTGTAGGTGTGACCCAGTAGTCACCTGCTGACTATAGGTGAAATGGCGACTAAAATGAAATATCATTTATTTAGGCAAAGTATGTGGACTCAAGATACTCTCAAATAACTACAGACAGGTTCTACAAGATTTCCAAGGATTTTGCTTTGTGTGAGAAAATTTATTTGACATGAAGACAGCATAAATAGCTGTGAAGTTTTCTTAATCTTTTTATGCATCTTCTTTGTACTAATGCTGTCATAATTTTGAGCTCTTTGTATGTCTTTCCATCATGGTTTTGTAAATTAAGAAGAGCAGATTTTGCTTCCAATTGTTGAAGTAGATTTAAGCTTTCAGTGTAACTGGCACAAATAAAATGTTTCTTGTGGTCTAAAGATAGATCATCATCAAGAATCAAACAATAAAACTCGATGTCGTATATTTTCTCAGTCCTTCTTTTGTCAAGAGCAATGCCAAGCAATTCAATATGAGGTTTGTAGCCTGTGAAGCTAAACGTTTGTAAACCATTGCTACATATTTTACTGTATTTTGTGAAAGATAATTTAATTCTAGAAAATTACATTTAGTTTCTATTACATTTCTTGTAATGGCCTCTAAAGGTCAAATTTTGATGAATTTTGTCAAAGCAATAATTCATTTGCTTTTGTGACATGTTTAATATTTTTTCAGAACAATTTGGTTTTCTGTGAGAACATGAAATGTTTTATGAATATGTTTGCTTTGTTTCCTCTTTAGCATTTCCCCACATTTATGACTCTCTTTCTTATGGTATATCCACAAAATTAAAATTGTGAATTTTGGTTTCATAAAACTTTTGTAAAACTTCAGGATGTCATAGCAGACATTAAGGAATAAGAAAATACATAAGTTGTGCTTATTTTAGGTTTCCAAATGCGTTGTTGTTGACTGTGTTTGTGAGCTTGACCAGCTTCCTACATGAAGATATCATGGACTGTAAACACTTATCTCTTCAGAAATATGTAAACTATTATTGTAATTGGAAATTTGGGAGTTATGAGACTGCTACACCATTAAAGAACCTTTGGCATGACTGACCTAGTAACAGAGAAAGAAGAAAGTTTTTTTCAGTTTGTTTAAGAATTTCTTTTTAATTTGTTCTAATTAAAGACTTAAACAGTTGATAAAAAATATCAGCGTGAATTTTCACTCAGAATTAAAAATGTTGCTGAAATTGAAACACTAAAATGGAGAAGTGGTGTCTAATACCTTTGAGAAAACTACCAGATATATGCAAAAAAAAGTATCTGTAACTAAAGTATATAGATTATTCTTCTAAATATCTATATCTATACATCTCTATATATTTTATTTATCTAAAAAAGATAACGTTAGCACTTTCAAAATGAAAAATTCCTTTTTTCCCTCAAATATTCTTGCTTTTCATTTTGCATTTTACATTTGTTTACATCCTAAATCAAAATAATGTTTATGCTAGCAAGAATAGACATATTTTTACTTTTTTGTTTAACCAAACCAGAAAAAAATATTCAAAAGAAAAAACTCACCCCAAACCAACCCAGAATACACACTGGTTCTTTAAATGAACAATTTACAATTTGAGATTGAACTTTCATGTCCTTTTTCATTGTATGGGGTTGTGCAGGAATTTAATACAAACTCAAAGAATCTGAGAGGCTGAAATGTATTCTAATTTAGGATGGAGGAAAAGCTTCTGCATCAGAATGTGGAAGGGTATTTTTTGTTTTGAGGGAATGAAATATCTGGACAGGGTGTTACATTAAAAAATAATCAAAAAGTGAAAGTTGTATTTTGGAAAGATCTTGATTTTTGGAAAGTAAGTAATCTAACTTTTGATGCATTGTCCTGAATTGCTTCAATTTACCTTTCAATTCAGGCTTCCAGATTTAGGTGTTTTGTGTGCAGCTACTTTGGTGTGCTCACTGACCAAAAACAGAATATGAAGAGAGAGGGCTCACAAAGATGTCAGCTGTACGATTAAAATTCTGTTTTGTACTTTAGATTATAGGCATATATATTTTTGTTATGACTTGTTATTGGAGGGAAGAAGAAGATATTTTTCCTTCAGAGCAAATTTTCAGTTATGGGAAATGATGGCCAAACATGTTAACCTGTCCCAGCCCTAAAGTAATAAAATAGTCAGTTTTATATTTGAAAAGCAACTGAGGCTTGTTGTAGGCAAAGGCTTTGGTTTTCTGTTAAAAAAAAAGATTTTAATAGCAGATATGTAAGATGGAGTTGGGAGGCGGCGTCATGTAAGACTAGGTTCATAGATAAATGTGATAAATGTAAACACTGTAAGAACTTTGTTTGTTATAAAGATAGGCATGTTACTATGGTGACAACTGCATGATTCAAAATTGCATATGTTCTGTTACGTGAATAATCCCAGCAGTGAGTAAGCAGGTTGCATGCATTTCCCCTCATTTCCAAAACCAGTCTCTGCAATATATGAGATTTTGCATACTAATCAATGTTAAGGAATGTCCTGATGAATAATGGATGATTTAAAAATAATTATTTAGGATTGATTTATTTTTTATTTTCTAATTTGTTTGTTTTTCAATAGTTAAAGTAGAATACCTTTTTCTTTCTGGTGAATATTTATGTAATTCCACTAACCAAGACATCTTATAAGCCAGAAATATATTTTGACTTGGTATGTCTAGTGTGAAATTATTTACCAGGCTAAGGTAGGAAATGATTAGAATAATCCAATAGATATTCCAGGGTATAAAAATATACTAGAATATGTGGCAGTAGTTGATAACATTCTGTTCAGTATTTTACTTTAAAAGATGAATCATCTTTGAGAGGAGGAGGCTTACAACAGGCTGCATTTCTCTCAGGAGATAAGGAGTGTGTGAAAAAGCATATAATAACAGTTATTATCTAAAGATTCTGTACTGAGTCACACAAATACTAGTTACTTACTGATTATCATGACAAATAAAGACGTGATGTAAAGAAACACTGGACTATAGTAATCTTTCAGTAATAACCATTCAGTTAGACTCATTAAAGAGTATCAAACTATACTTCAAAATATTGTTCTCTAATTTCAGTCCACAAGGTAGGTTTTCAATAATTTGTTACGGATGTCCTGAAACCAAGATTGCTTGCATTCAAGATTAACTGTAAGCAGGTTGGGTGTTTATGATGTGTCAGATACTGATTTGTTATCTGTTTATCTGAATTGATTAAAGTGAGTGCTAGCATGATGAAATGAGTTTGAAAGATTCTAGGAATATGACGTTATAGAATGTAATTTTTCTCTTCACATCTTTATATACACACAGTGGAATGTACTTGTACGCATCTTGGGAATCTGCCAGTTAATCCAATATAAATGATATTATACATACACACCACAAAATCCCAGGATTTGCTGAAATATTTTGATGAAGCATGTATTTATGTAATTTTGCTTGATTTTTCCTTCATCATTCATCTTTGTGTTCTGTGTTCTCTGCTTCCATGCCTAAAAAGCTATACTATATCACGGATGATTGTTGTGAAGGGTGTATCATTATTTCCTCTACTGTTTTCTTTCTCTTCATTTGTATGATTTACAATACGTGGCTATGGGGAAGAGCTTCTCTTTTGGCTTTTCTGTAACCCCCTTTCAGTACTGGAAGGCTGCTATAAGGTCTCCCCAGAGCCTTCTCTTCTCCAGTTTGAACAAGTCCAACTCTCTCACCCTGTCCTCATGGGGAAGATGCTCCAGCCCTCTGATCATTTTTGTGGCCTCCTCTGGACGCTCTCTAACAGATTCATGTCCTTCCTGTGGCAAGGACTCCGGAACTGGACACAAGACTCCAGATGAGGTCTCTTGAGAGCAGAACAGAGAGACAGAATCATCTCACCTGCTGGCCTCACCTCTTTTGATGCAGCCTAGGACACAGCTGGCTTTCTGTGCTGCGATCTCACATTGCCTGCTCATGTTGAGCTTCTCATCCGTCTGCATCCCCAAGTTCTCTTCAGGGCTACTCTCAATCCATTCTCTGCCCAGACTCTATTTGTGCTTGGATTGGCCTGACCCAGGTGAAGGACCTTGTTGAACTTCATGAGGTTAACACAGACCAACTTCTCAAGCCTCCCAAGGCCCTCTGGATGGCATCACTTCCCTTCAATGTATCATCTGTGCCTCACACCTTGGTGTTTTCAGCAGACTTGCTGAGGATATGCTTGATCCCACTGTCCATGGCTCCAGTAAAAGAGAGATACTGCCCGTCCCAGTCCCAGTTCCCCTGAGGAATGTCACTCATCACCAGTTTCCACTTGGACATTGAGCCATTGACCCAGTCAAGTCCTTATCAATTGAATTGTCCATGTGTCAAATCCACATCTCTCCAGTTAGAGACAAGAATGTCATGCGAGATTGTGTCAAATGCTTTGCACAAGTCCAAATAGATGACTCTTTCCTTATCAATCAATGCAGTAGCCACCCAATTTATCAGACACAATTTACCCTTAGTGACGCCATGTTGATTGTCACCAATCAATCACCTCCTTATTTTCCTTGTGCCTCAGCATAATTTACAGGAGGAATTGCTCCATAATCTTGCCTGGCATAGAGGAAATTAATATAAAAATACAAAGGGAAATTACTGAAAATATGGGGTTTTTTTAATAAATCAAATAGACTTTCAGTAACCATAATATCATCAATATTCCTACCTGAACAGTGTCTCAATAATGTAAAAACTTTGTTGGTAATGTTTGATAATTTGTTTCTCAAGAAGATTTTATTTCTGACATAGATGATTCCAGTTGGACCTCCTGCAGATCCCACACAGCTGAGCTCATGAGCCAACTGCACGGTACCTCTTTGAAAACACACTGAAGAAATGGTGATAAACACCATGGGAAAGGAAAAGCAAGAGCAGAGGAGAGGAAGGTACTCCTTAGCAGAGCAGGCACACCAGAAGGGACCGTGGCCTGAGGAGAACTCATGTTGGAGAAGGGGAAATTAATAAGAAGGAAGGCATAGCAGGAAAAAGAGTGAGAAACGAGCAGTGACAGAGAGAAGCTGCTGTGCCTTGACCCCAGCCTCTTGCATGGGCCATTGCCTAGCTGAAGGTAGTGAGCATAACCTGCAGTGATAACTAGTGGGGTGGAGACTAGGAGCAGGAGAAGATGGTGTCTGGAATGAAACTGAGCCGGGGAAAGGTGAAGGAATTGTGCTTTCCTTAGGTGCTTAAATGTTTGTCATTTTTTCTGCTCAACACCCCATTCATAATTAAATATTTTAAATTAAGTTAAATTCCCAATATTGAGTCTGTTTTGCCTGTGACAGTAAAACCCATGAATTTTTTTACTCCTTCCCATTTTCTCCCTTTTCTATTTGCAGGAGTGTAAGAGGCTGTGTGGTTGCTTGGCTGCCAGTAGAACCAGCCCACCACAATGTCATAGGCAGGCATTGAATTTGTAGAATTTTTTTTCTGTTAGTCATGTGCTACTGGTGTCTCAGTTTTCATACAGATCCAAAATTATACTCTTCAACCGAAATTATTAAAAAAATGTGGAAAAGAAGTGGAGGTTCTGGAAAACCCTGGGTTGTTCTATAAGAATAAATTTCCCACATGTTCTTCAAAACCAAGATGCAGTTTTATGCTGATTTAAAAAGCAAGAAACACCTTATGATTGGAAGATCAGTCCATTGAGAGCTGTTAAAGACAATGCTACATGAGTTTTGGTTTAGGAAGTCCATAAGTGTCAAAGCACTGGAGTCTGGGAGAAATAAACCTATTCTGTTCTTGTAGTCTTCTTCAGCCACCTGCTTTTTAAGAGAGAGGTTGGGTGGGTCATTATCCTGATTCAGTGCTATTATTCTAAATTTATTACCTCGTACATGAAAACAGTAGAAGTTATTTGCTTCACTGTAAGCTCATATTTACAGTAGCAGTATTAAATAAAGAAAATTAAAGTAGAATATGTTACATGAAACTTAGTAGAACCAAAGAAGAAAAATACCAAGTGTTGGGCAAAAATTCTTTCCCCTCTGAGTTATATTATTCTAATCCTTTTCTAGATATTTTTTTCCTCTGTTCCTATGAAAGTTAGCCTGGGCACTAGAAAAATGTGTGCAATAAAATTGTTTTATTACCCTTTCAAAGTAGGAGAAGGCCTTATAGCTCTCATGTCTGCATCATGGACTGTACAGGTTCTCAGTGCTTGCATTTAGGAAGATCCTGGAGCTGCTCAGCCAATTCTTGGTGACCTGTGGTGGAAAGGGGCTGAGGTTTGACATAGCATGTGGAGATCTTCCTTCCTGTCCTCTGCCTCCCCCAACCACTGGTAGTGAAGTGAAGCAGAGCTAAACCCTGGCGGAGAGAGTAGTAAGCAGGTGCTGTTGAAGCTACAAAGGGCTCCTTTGGGTACCAATAGATCATCCAGAATATATGCTGAGATGTAGATGGCACATAGCATTTTTGAGTCATAGCTGTGAAGCTGCACCTTTGTACACACAGTAGCCCTTATGCAAGTATCCCAGTAAAAAGGATACTCAAATTCATAGGATGAAATTAAAATTACAATGTGGTTCAGCTTCTATTAAATACTTGAAGTTTATTTTTATGTTCTATCTGGAACTTATAATTCAGAAGATGATACCCTTTATTTTTAAATCCTATTTTTCTAAACGTAGTTCTCTATTTTTGGTATTGTTTCCCCATAAATAACAGTATCAAAGCCAACAAAAGTATGATTAAACAGTATTTCATCAAATCCCCTGAGGCACCATGTTTAGTTTTCAGGTGTTACTATGTTTTCCTATCCATGAAGACGCATTTTACTATTTGAGAATTAAAAATCTGATGCAGTTTTTCTTAATGCACTTGTCAAGCAAAACTTCTGGACATTTATCGCATTTGACACTGTCTCCGGCTTTATTTTAGCTTCTGAATGCATCATAGCTGTCTACATGTAGAAACACGGTTGGCATCTGGAATGTTGTCAGTAATACCACACAATACAAAGATGGCTAGTAGATATTTGACTTATCCTCAGCTGACTGCTTTGTTGACATATTCTGCTGGACATGAAATAACTCAGATTGCTTGTGGGAACCTATATAAATTCCTTGAAATAGATATTCATTATTTTGTTTAAAAATAAGGCAAATTAATCACTTTAAATAAGAACAACAGTGTGTTTCCATGACTACACTACTGTTAACACCTTACTGGTATTCTCAAAGTTAATAATTATTGTTTTTAATAATACAGGCATATTTTTTTGTTGTTTCATTCTGTCACTTATAGAAAGTAGTTGAATTGCAAGTGGTCTTTAACTCAAAACACAAAGAGGCAAACCACTAATTTTTATTTATTAATTTATTTATTTATCTATGTTTTTGTTTATTAAGCAGACTTGCAGAGAGGTTTTCTACTGTGCTGTGTAATCCAGGAAGATCAATCAGAGGAGCACCCTCTGCAGTAATTGTAGTGTTTTGTTGTGGAACTAACTTTAAGATTTTTCTAAATCTTATGAGAAATTAACTGCAGGATGATTTCTAGCTACACTTATAGTTCTTAATGCCTCAGAACTGAGATGAGAATGGTCCCTATTTGCTGGATGTTGTGAGCTTTGCCTGCTGGCATAGCTCAGAAGAAACACTCTATATTTTTGGCTCACAGTACAGAGGCTGAGCAAAGGAACTCTGCAGAGTGCCCTAGACCTTGCCAACTCACTCCAATCCTGGCAGAATGTAACTCTTATTGTTTTATTATAGCAAAACTGCATCAGTTCCAAGTTACACATATGGAGACACATGCCAGCTAAACCTTTTATCAATTACATCAATGTACTTTTGTCAAGAAAATTGATTTCCCTCTATTAAAGACACACAAGACAAAGAAGGAAAACTTTTATTTCTTGTTTATGTAACATGGATTTCAACTAGCAAGGTCCAGATGTTTATGAATTTTAAAGGCACCTTTTACACCCAGTCAGTCTTCTTATTAAAAACTACCAGTGGATTACATTCCAGAAATCCTTTTCTCCTTTTTGAAATTGAAATGCGTCAACTGGTTTTGCTCCTATGTTTGTATCTTGAAAGACTACGTTCACAAGTATTTTGTTTAGTGTGATAATTTCTCCTATAAGGCACATGCAAAATCCATCTTGTATAATAAATTTATTGACTTGTAATGAAAGTAATAGTCTTACTTCTTCAGGATGAACTTCATAGGTCTCATTATTCTACAGCTGTTTGATGTTTATCTCTCAGAGTAAAACCTTTAGTATAGGAGCTGAAGTGAGTGATGAATCTGGATGTTCCCCATCATTATTTAGATTGAAATATTTATGGTTTTATGGAGTACTTTTCTCTGCTAATTCAGCTTTCACCAGGTAGCTTTCACTAGAGCAGCCTAAAAGCAAATTAGTCAAAATGCCTCCTTTGTATTTACATGCATTGTTAGTTTTAGATTTTAAAATCTAAGGGATTTTTCCTAAGGGACTTTTTTAGAAGTATAATTTTGCAGCATACTCCCAGTTTGGGGTAGGTACACACTCTAAAATACTGATTTTCCATGAGTATTCACGTGTTTGTCACTGATCATTAATGAGTTTAAGTTACTTTGAAAAAATCTTACTAACAAGCTAAGATGCAGCAAACTTTCATAAAAACCTGTTAAAGACTATTTAATTGAAGTCTTAATGAAAAAAATTCTTTTGAAATATTTAAGAATACATTATTTTTTCAGACTTTTAAGTGTATTTTTGAAAATGTCTATAATATTTTTAGTTTCTTTTTCATTCCATATGAAAGGCAGTTTGTTTAAGAAAGTACTAAGTTGGTTGCCTTTGCAATCATGATATATCTTCAAAAATGTTAATGTGGTCAGATTAAAAATGGAATATATATTTCTATGAGTTTGCTTCCTCTGGAACTCATTGGGATACATGTCTTAATGGAGCTGAACATATTGGCAGTATACAGACTGTAAATTATTCTCTCTGCCAAACCACTACTGTATAAAGACATTCTACATTACCTTTTGCAGTTTGTTTCTCTGAGGTAGGGTTAGATTTACATGGAAAAAGTTAATATGTAATCATAATAACTGGAATGAAAATTTTTCTCCATATTAATACCCTACTTTTAGGCTGAGATAAATTTTACAATATTTAAGACACAAAAATTTCCACATTTTTGCTTGAAAGTTGTACAGATACCAATGTGAATATTTTTAAAGTTGTGTATAAGATAAGATGAATTTTAATGGATATTTTAAAATGTATTTATTTATTACATTTAAAATGTATTTATATTTATTTTGTGGTTTACTGTATAATTAGTTAATTAATATCTGATTTTTTAGGGGGAAGGAAAAAAATACTTGCAGTGCATTTGTATAGGAGTAGGCAGATGAAAATGAAATTATTGGCAAGTGCAATGAGATAGCCAAAGAGGATTTTTAATCTAAGAGTATTGCAAAAATTTTGCTGTACATTCAGTTCAAGTGTTAAACCAAGGGCAAAGGCATTGCTCAACTTACCAAGGTATTCCTCATGCACAGAGAAGTGACACAAGAGTTTTTTGTATAATTTAGGACAGGACTAAGCTAATAATTCCCAGCCTCGTTGTTTCTTGTGAGGAAGTCAGGTACTGAATGTAGGTTTCAACCTATATTTAAACATGGTTACACTTATCAAGTGCTAGAATCAAGTCTAAACTAAGCAGCCAGCAGCTCTTGGGCTTTTATTATTGTGAACAAGAACTTGTCAGCACCTTTGTGGCAGTGTTATGCAATTTGATATTGAAGATGATAATATGCATGCACTAAAATGTTCCTTTTGTTACAGCGTCACCCAGTATTTTTTTTTATACGACTCTGGAGTCAGACAGCTCTTCTGCTATGAATTTTGTATCAGTTATGCAGTAAAACAATGTTTTAACTGACAGCTTGAGTGGATGGAATTGCAGAAATGTTCTCCAATGAAATGACTGCTTTGCATTTTGTTGTGTCACTGGAAGTCTTCAGTAAAATGGCGTCTTTTTCACTTGGAACTTTGCTGATCAGCACAAAGCTTTAATAATTACTGTAGCAGAATGAAAGACTTTCCTTTACAATATTTCTTTTGGAATGGAAAATACTACCAGACTCTGATGACTTTGAGATAAGAAAAATTTATAACCAAATACTGCACTGAAGAATATCTGTGCTGGAAAAAAGACGTGTTTTCTCTTAAAATCAAGGGTCAAATGTGTGCATGTATACATATACATATATATGTGTATGTATTTATTTACACAGATAAAAAGAAAACATGGCCTTTAAGTGCAAATAATTCTGGATACTAAATGCAATCATTATTTTTGCCTTTTGTTTTAAGAAACGCTTATCAATAGGTGTCCTACAGTTTGCTGTCCTTGGCAACGTTCTAAGTCAGAAAATAGGGTTACTTTTGATGATCTGTGAACTTAGAAGTTGCTTTTCCATACTGTTGAAAACAACTGTTTGAATGTTATTTGGCAAAGGTGAAGAACTGTTTTTTTTTGTCTTTCAGGAGAAATAACCTTGAAAATGAGATGGAAAAATCTTCTCTACCCCAAGGTTGAAACAAAAGAGCCAGTCACTGATTTTAGCCTAGGTGATACACTGTTTACATTGTCGTGATAATATATGCAATGAGAAAGACTTTTTTTGGTCATTTCACATATTTTTAAGCTATTCTGATCAAATCTGTGAGATTGCATTATTTATGTTTTTATTTTTCACGGGAAAGGAATAATAAGCCTAGCTCTGGAAATGCGTGAAGTAAGAATTAAATACATGTGTTCAAGCATCCTTTCAATTTCAAGATTGCTGTTTGTTTATAAAAAAATCTTTGCATATTTGCAGACTGTAGTTACTGGAAAAGATAAAATCCTCACTAGAGCAAGGTGTTTAAGGTAAGTTATTCTGCATAGTTTGTGTATCTCCTCAAAACTGATAAAGCAAGAAAAAAACTAGGTCACTACTTCCAAATCAGATGACTGAAGTCTGGCATCTCAAACGTGTCACTGGAATAAATGATTGTTACATCTGTACTAGCACCAGGACTTTTTGTGCTTAAAAAAGTTAAATAGTGGGGAACTAACATAATTTTCTGTAATACTGGAATTCATAAGGTACTGTGTAGAGGGAGAGAAAATATATTATATTGATAGTTGGCTTTTGTGACTGTGTATATGTCAGAAATTTTTGATTCCTGACATTCAGAACCTGAGAACAGGCTGAAAAGTATTTTATAAACCCTATATTTTCTGTAGGAAATACAGTACTGTCAGGAAAGAGGATTATACACAGTGTTGGTAAAGCAGTATACCTGTTGTGCCACACCACATTGCAAACATCACAGAAGAGCTAGAAGACTAGCTTTCTGGTTGGTCTTGAGTCAGTTTGACTTCAACAGTTTCAGTACAGTTTCACCAGTTTACACTAATTTCCGTTCCACCCATAATGTGCATATCTGGGAAAATTCCCACTGGTATAAAGTAACAGATTACCCTGATATTTTCAGACATAGTAAACATTTTTGCTTACAAATCTACTCATTAAAATCTCTTAAATCTACTCTCAAAATCAAATTAATAGTGAATACATATACTTGTTTTCCTGGTTTAGTGCACTTCTCAAATATTCTGTTGCTTTCTCCTTTAATTTCCTTTACTCTCTGTGAAAATAACACCTTTCTAGTTCATTCTGGGCAGCTGAACTCAAGCCAGCAACATAATTCAAAGTAATTTCTTCCCTCATTCTTCCTCTACAAGTAGAGGGTTTAGAGATTTACTGTTCTGTTTTGTTGTGGTCATGCAGTTGCAACATGAAGAATCAGGTCTGCGCTTGTGGAAGGAGTCAGCTACAAGCTGACAAAGTAAGAACAAAGGAGATATTTCTTCAAAGCTACCTCTTTAGCCCCTAAATTAAAGCAAGAGTCTAAACCAGTATTTGTAACTATGCTGTCAGATAGCATCCCCAGGAACATGGTTAGCATGTCCCCAAATGTAGGAATCGTAGGATGGGCCAAGAAATTCTTCAGATTTATGTAGCAGCACAATTGTGGTATATTAAATTTGCATGGTAAAAGCATAAGAACAGCAGACTCTGAAAAATAGTGTTGAGCTGATGAGAAGGAAAATACATTACCAGGTCTTACGAGCAGCTTTCATGCATAAAATGAAATAGATTTTTTCAACCAAAGTATAGAAATGGATATGATAGAGAAGGCTGTCCATGCTGGTTAAGTATCTGTCAGCTTCTTCTCAGTTTGTTCTGCACCTTTGTTGTCTGGCATAGTGTAGTTACAACCACAGCCTTATAACCTCTGTCAGCTGCTACTGCTGTCCCACTTGTTCACCTGTGAACAAGCTGATAGCTACATTGCTGATGTTCATTGGCCATTACACAGTCTCAGTAAATGTATCACACCAAGAATGTGTTACATTCTTCAGACTGGTATATGTAACTATGCAATACTTCAGAAATTTCTACAAAATCCAGTTGATTCTAGGCAATGCCTTCTTTTACACTGTCAACATTCTCAGCAGTCCTGTAGCAAGAAATGGCTTTTGGGAATAGTTTACCCCTATCTGTGATACCCGTATACGGTGCCAAGTGCAGTAATCAAAATTGTAGGACTACACTAGTACACTGTGCACTTAGGAAGGAAATTTTATTTCAGTATGGTGAATGGGAGCTCAATGAGAAGGGATTAACATGGTACCAAATATGTGGCCAAAAAGCTCTGTCTTGTGCGGTGTTGGTGGTTAAGGTGGCTGACAGCATACCCTACTTTTACCTTGGTGAGCTGATATTTCATGATACCTGCTTTCTCTTTAGCAAAGAAATTTAGCTTTCTACATTGTGTTCTTGCAGTGGCCTTCCACACTCGTCTCGTTGATGCAGACAGCGCGTACTCTGAGCAGTGCCTGCAGCTGCCATTCAGTGTGCTGCATTTAATTGCTCCAGAGAGCAGTCTGCACATGTGCAGTAGCAATACCTTTGGCTTATTTGTATTTTCTCCATTCCTCTTACAGTAATTTGACTGCAAATTGTAGCCTGCAGGGATTTACTATGTGTTTCACAATGATTGGTAATCCTTATTTTTTTTTACAGTCATGTATTTTCATGTTCGGTGAAACCTGTTTCCTTGTTTTGAGCATCTCAAAGGCAACAGCAACAACATGTGCAAAATTATCAGTAACTGCTGTCAGCATCATGTTTATAATGTTAACAGTAATATTTATTTTCTTCTTGGTGCTAGTACGTGACATAGCAGTGGATAATTTTTATTTGACTTTGTAAACGGCAGGATCTGCAAATACATTGAGTTCTCACTTGAAAATACTCAGCTCTGGATGACACAAGTGATGAGATGGTGATTTAAAAAATCAGACCCAAAAGAACTGTGATGTATTTGTACCTGCAATTATCTCTGACAATTCGGAAACACCGATGAGTGCTCCAGATGAAGTAGACCATGTCTGACCACATCTGACAAGGTCAAATTGCACAACCAGCTGAAATTCTGTAATTACAACAGAGTACATATACAGATTTGATTTGATTAAATGTTTTCTGTATAGTTGTAAGTGAAACTGTTACGAGATACAACTAATTTTTTAACGTAAATCTGTGGAAATATGAAACTACTATTCTATCTGCATAATCCATCATGTCATTACTTTCTAAAAGTTTATGCCAACTGTCTGCCAGTACATGTCATACAGATACTAATGAGATTATTACCTGTGTAATTGTGCCTTTCTAAGAAAACTGTTCATCAGAAGTAAAACTATTTATACCTGCTTGGGAAAAGTCAATAGGTGAGTAACAAACTTTCCACAGCTTCAAAACACACACACACAAAACCTGAAGTAAACTTCCTCAATGTTTGTATGACTACATTATGTTAAGTAGGTATCTTCAAACTACCATATCACAAATTAACAGTACTACAGTCACGTTGTAGAAAAATTTTGAATGTTAACAAAGAATTTAATGTATCTTTTTGAATGTTCAAGAAGAGTTGTATAATATTTGTCAAACATAAAATTAAGTGACTTTGGGGCTGACAATTATTCCTCTGTAGATTTGGTTTCCTGATCACAATTTCTTATGGTCATATAAATATAGTACATATAATATTCATTATTTTTTATTTGTAGTGAATTATCACTGTTGATATGGATTCATTTTGTAAATTATGCCCTAGTAGTAGTCTGTATTTATATTTAGAAGTTAGTTGTGCAGAATATATGCTGTTGTTAATTCACTCCCTTGTTAGACGATCTAATGTTTAAAAAATCAGAAGTAGCCACTTACGCTGCTTCAAGCTATCTTTCTTTCTGTGCCCGTTTCCCCACTGGCTGTTATTTTTAAAGTGGAATGTGTTTCTGTACAGCTCATATTTGACATTCATAGAATAATCTGGACCACTTCTTTGAATGTAACATGGAAACCTTGAGGAACATGTTATTAATTCAACTATTTAAATATATTTCATTGAAATTAAAGTGGAGTAAGTAGCTGCAAATGAAATAACTTCACTGAGTCATGGGCTTGGAAAGGTCCTTTAGAGATCTTTTTGTGTGAGCTGATATACTAGAGGGTTCTGGTTTTAATGATTGTGCCTTATTTTTCTTCTTTGCTTTATTTCTGTGTAAAGACACATCTGGATGTATGCAAATAGGCTTTAAAAATGTACTCTGTTAATAGTATAATTAAACTATTCATCATTCTATATCTCTGAAGCTTTGTAATGTAGCTTCCCCAGTAACAAGGTTCATTGTTTAGTCTCAAGAGGCCTTTTTGAGTGATAGAGATTCCTTCAGATCTCCACATAACAGAAATCTCCGTAACCCATATCCTGTAATCACCTATGACTAATGTAGAAGAGAAGATAGTGGAGACACAGAGCAATGAGATCAAAAGCAATGTAAAGCTTTACACACATAAAACTAAGTTAACAAGTTCATAATTGTTCAAAAAAAAGAACAGTATAAGAATGTTTCAGGCTGTTGGTATTTCCCCTAGTTTTTGAGCAATGTCACTGCACAAGACAGGGAAAGCAAGCTGTTCCCGTTGCGGATTTAAAGGCTGCTGTATTAGCTCTCCCAGACAACAAAACTCATTCCTATACTGATAAGAAGCAGTTTGGGAGAGCAAAATCCTCGATAATGGAAAAGAACAATTTGCGCTGCAAATAATAGTTCAACCCTATGTGAAAATACAAATGCTCGCAAATCATGGTGAGAGCACTCCAAGACTCAATATTTGCTAATAGCAAATACTTGTATCTGTGTTTTTTTTTTTTTGGTTTATGCTATTTGGAATAAAACCTGACTGCAGTATAGTCGCTACAAGTGTGTGGTATTTGTAAATAATAGCAAGCCCTGTGCCTCTAGGATACAGTATTGTGTAATAGCAGAAGGAGCTTTATGAACGCAAGCACTGCCTGTGATGCTCTGTACAGGGTTTAGTCACCAATTTCAATGACACTGCTATCATACTTCCCTTTTTTAAGTTCTGGTTGTTTTTTTTCACCGTGTTTCATTATCTTCTACTAGTGCTTGCTCTCTCAGGGTAATAGCGTTGGATTTAAAAGCACATGGAGCTGTCTTCCAAAGTAGAAATTTTCAAAGACTGTATTCTCCATTAAAACTCAGATATTTAATCTTTCAGAAATACTATTATGTTTTAATTTGTAAATTTCTGTATCTAAAATCTATTTAGTCCTGCAAGAAATCCATATTTATCAATTAGAAGTGGTGAAATTTTAACTACGAATACTACTTGACATTTCAGTGCTCAATATCTTCCTTTTACATTCTTATCAGGACTGGAATATCCATTGTTTCTTCTGTCTTATTTTCCTCATCTCCCTACCCCACTGGAGAAGTTTGGTGTACAGAGTACAGCTTGCTCACTTAGTTTGTATTGAAATGAGCCTGGAATGTAGAATACCTGAAAAGATTGAATTGTGTTTACTGAATTTCCATACAATTTAATAAGAAAATATGCTTGACTAAATAAACATTTTCATTACATCTGTCAATTTTCTTTACTCCTGAGGGGTTTCATTTACAGAGTAATAACAGTAAAACAATGTCTAAAGTAACATGGATCAACAATCTAAGAAACGTTTCTTTTTTTTCCATATGGAATTTAGTGGATCTGAAATTAATATTATCAAATAAAAATAATAAGAAGATGGTTATTATTATTTGATGTTTGGTGTGTAAGTAAGCCCTACATATCTTTTGTCCTAGAACATCCTGTAATATGATAAGTGTGAAATAGCACTGGGAAAAGGTGAATATTCAAAAAGCATGAGGATTACCCTAGTAGCATTTTCAATTTTTTCTACAGTCTTTGTAAGACTCTTCAAAAAATAACTGATCTGCTCAGCCTCTTTTAAAAAAGTTATATGCTTACTGCTACTGTTTTGTAGTACTTTAAATATTTGTAACACAGATTTGGAGTAATATTTCTGCTTTTTAAAAGATAAATTTAAAAGGTCTTGTCTGATTTAAAGTGCTTCTTTTAAAGTGCACTTCCAGAGACGGGCGACGAGGCTGATGAAGGAGCTGGAGAGTAAGTCCCACGAGGAGAAGCTGAGGGAACTGGGGTTGTTTAGCCTGGAGAAGAGGAGGCTGAGGGAAGACCTCACTCTACAACTGCCTGAAAGGAGGTTGAAACAAAGTGGCTGTTTGTATGTTCTCCCAAGTAACGGGTGGTAGGGCGAGAGGTGATTGCCACAAGCTACACCAGGGCAGGTTCAGACTAGGTATTAGAAAAAATTTCTTCACTGAAAGGGTTCTCAGGCACTGGCAGAAGCTGCCCAGGGAGGTGGTGGAGTCTCCATCCCTGGAGATGTGTAAAAGACGGGGCGATGAGTTTCTCAAGGATATGATTTAGTAGCGGAAAGGTATGCTTGGACTCAATGATTTCAAAGGTTTTTTCCAACCAGGAGATTCTATGATTCTATGATTTTTAAGGTACAGATGAATGCAAAGTATCTATATTCAGCATGAATATATTATTGTATTATATTTGGTTAATATTATATTATTGGGCAAATAGCTACCCTGATACTTCGCTGCGCTCAGGATCATCAATCGTAGGGTAAAAATCCCTGGGCCTATTCACCACCACCTTCCAGCATGCCCATCCCCTGCCCCAGGAATGCCTCACAGGTCACACCACGACAGCAGCCCATCTGCTTTGGCAGGGACACTCAGTGTGCTGCTGCCGAAATTATGCACATCAAGGACATACTGCTGCTATAACTCTTGAGCATGTCTCAAGACAAGCATGTGGGCTTTTTCAGGAAGAAATACATTTCAGAGGCAATGGTCTATCACATTACGTGACCTTGACAGAGGCTTCTGCTGTCAATGTCACTTGGAGCAAGCTGGAGCATTGTGGTCCTCCCCATCTTTTGGGAAGCAGCAACTATATCAGTACAGTTTTGTCCAGGGTAGCTGTGTGTTATAACTCATCCAGCTCTGGTCTTCATTAAGCAATGGTAGACTCCCCAGTGCTGGCTGTTGGTGGGATTCCAGAACTGCTAACACCTGGTAGGGAAAAATTTTGTAGCATCATCTTCTATCTGTCCTTGTTACAGTGGAGAATATATAACATATACTAGATGTAATTATAAAGATATAATAATATAACATGATACGATAAAAAGTTACATATAGTGACATAATACAATAGTGAGGACAGGATTCTGCAAAAATTGGGGAATATCCTGTCTGGCTCTGTATTATTTGAAGGATTTATGCTGTGCAGGACATAGATGCTTTTTTACCAGGTATTTTTATGTCTGGAATGCTTTCTTACAGGTGTTCTCAAAGAATTCACACCACTTTAAAAAAAGAAAGAGTAATTTCTGTCAATGTTATTGGCTGGAGAAGGATATGTTGTCACTTTGACATTTATGAATTATTGTGATGAAGTCTTATCAGAATGAACAGGTCCAGGAGTCTTGGATCCTGGCTGAGGTAGTTTTCAAGTCACTCTCCATGATATTTGAAAAGTCATGGTAGTCAAGTGAAGTCCCCGGTGACTGCAAGAAAGGAAACATCTTTAAAAAGGGTAGAAAAGGGGACCCTGGATACTACTGACCTGTCAGCCTCGTTTCTGTGTCTAGGAAGATCATGGAGCAGATCCTCCTAGAAGCTATGCTGAAGCAAAGGGAGAGCAGAGAGGTGATTTGAGACACTTGCTTCTTCAAGAGCAAGTCCTGTCTGACCAACCTAGCGGCTTTCTGTGATGGAGTGACCACAACAGTGAACAAGAGAAAAGCAATGGATCCCATCTCCCTGGACTTCAGTAAAGCCTTTGACATGGTCCCCAACAACTTCCTTCTCTCTAAATTGGAGAGATATGGGTTTGATGGGTGGATTGTTCAGTGGATAAGGAATTGGTTGCTTGGTTGCATCTGGACAGCAGTGGTCAGTGACTCAATGTCCAGATGGAAATCGATGAGAAATGGTGCCCCTCAGGGATCTCTACAGGGACCAGTACTCTTTAACATCTTCATCAACAACATAGGCAGTGAGATCGAGTGCAGCCTCAGCAAGTTTTCAGATGACACCAAGCTGAGTGGGGAAGTTGACACATCAGAAGGCTGGGAGGTAATTCAGAGGAACCTGGACAAGCTGCAGAAGTGGGCCTGTGTGAACCTCATAAGGTTCAACAGGGCAAAATAAAAGGTCCTGCACCTGGGTCGGAGTACTCCTTGTTTTCAATACAGGGTAGGGGATGATGCAACTGAGAGCAGTCCTGCAGAGAAGGACTTGTGGGTGCTGATAGATGAAAAGCTCAATGTGAGCCAACAATGTGCACTCAAAGCTCAGAAGGCCAAGCATATTCTCAGCTCCATCAAAAGCAGCCTGGCCAGAGGTTGACAGAAGTGATTCTGCCCCTCTACTCCTCTCTGTTAAGACCTCACCTGGAGTCCTGTGTTCAGCTCTTGAGCCCTCAGCACAAGAAGGACGTGGAGCTGTTGGAAAGGATCCAGAGGAGGCCACGAAACAGATCCAAGAGCTGGAGCACAACCTCTACGAGGACAAGGTTGCGAAAGTTGGTGGTGTTCAGCCTGGAGTAGAGAAAGCTCCACAGAGACTTCCTTCTGGTCATTCAGCACTTAAAAGGAGCTTATGAGAAATATGGGGACAGACTTTTTACCAGGGCCTGTCTCAGCAGGACAAGGAGTAGCGATTTTACACTAAGGGAGAGTAGATTTCAGTTGGATATAAGGAATAATTTTTTTCACAATTAGTGTGGTGAAACACTGGCCCAGGTTGCCCAGGAAGGTAGAGGAGTCTCCATTTCCAGAAACATTCAAGGCTAGTCTGGGTGGGGTTCTGAGCAACCTGATCTAGTTGAAGGTGTCCCTGCTCCTGCAGGGTGTTCGACTAGATCCCTTCCAACCCAAAGCATTCTATGATTCTATGATTCTATGATTCTATGATTCAGTTTCCTCTGCAGTCTGAAGGCAGTTCCACTTTTTCAGCTCTAACGATAGGTCTGTATAACTGCTGTTGGGAAAAAAATCATCAACTCCAGTTTTGAAACATACAAAATGGAAAAAATCTGATAGGAATGTTGAGGACTCCTGTTAAAACCAGCATAATCTTGTTGCACTGTGGTGATATAGTGCTTAAAATTACTGACTTATCTGGAAAACAAAAAAACCCCTTCCCCTGCCACCACAGTATATTAAGTTATGGGAAATGTATTCCATGATAAAATAGACTTTAATTTGGAAAAATGACCGAAAGCTGAAATATTACTTGCATGATGTCATCTGTCTTTCATGGGTTAAAAATACTCAAGACTGGTCGTATAAACTCTTCTTTTTTTTTGAGAATTTCCATTACTATTTCCACTGTTAGTACTGAATGTTGGTAGTCTCTGAAGTATCTATTCATGTAACCTGTGACATTGGCATACCGGAACTCTTATTTACTATCTATTCATAGTTAAAATATTTCAGTTTCAGGCTATCTCCTTTTTGTTTTCTTCTTGTGTTGTTTGATGTTGGGAATTGATTTCAGTTTCCTGGTTGTACTGTCAGACATATTGCAAGATAATCTAACTGAGCAAAACAAAAATTAAATCTATGTGTGTGCAATGCAAATATTGTTTCAAAAACGTATTAACAAAGTCTTAATGTTCTCTATTTATTTAATTTGCAGCATTCCTTGAGTTTTTTTCAGTTCTCCCTCAAGACAAATATTGGTTACTTATTATGCAAGTTTTATTGTTAATATGTGCTAAGACTATGTTTTTTCTACCCACAAATGCTTAAAATTATGTCTTTTATTAAATGACACATAATCTCACACTCAATGAACTTGAATAACATCTGTCAAACCATTTCATATTTTTTGACATTCATAATCAATGCAACAACCATGGGTTTTAATTTCATTATTCAACAATGAGGAAAGTTTTACACTATCTAAAGCATTAATTACTTTGATTGAAACTTTTGACACATGTTATGTTTTAATATTTAACAAAACTTTAATTTAAAAAGTTATATGAGACTCCCTTCTTCAGCTGGGATTGGACTTTATAAAGAATCTCTCTGCTATTTGCTTAAAGAAGTCTAACATGCCCTTGCTGTCTATCTGCGTACTGAGAACAACTCAAGAAACACTTGAGATCAGGCTTATGTCTTTTTCCTGGGAGGAGGAAATTTGAGCAAATAATACAACTTAAAAAGATGTGTGACCCTTTTCTTTGTGCTGCCAGTGAAGGAGCAGAAAGGGGACCGACGTGTTATCACCAGGAGGACTCCGTCTCACAAGGCAGCAGTTCTATCATGAGTTTATTGCCTGGTGTATTCATGCACGAACATGGGAATATATGACACTGTTTCCCTCTCTTCCCCTGAATCTCCAGCTTGGATGTAGAAAGTTAGGATGATGCAGCAGGATGTGGTGAGTAAAGGTACCATAACTTTGGTAAGAACGTAGTGATAAACCTCTTGTTTTAGTCATTCCTCTGTGCTCTTTCTGATAAGTCCTCTGAGCTATGTAGTACGCATTGCTTTTGCGAGATCAGCATTAGGTAATCACACAGCCCCATTTTTACAATGTCCTTCCTCCAAGCATTCTTTTCTGTTTCTAATTCTTGTATTATCTCTCTTGCCAAAAGATAGTAACTGCAACATCTCATTCTTGGCATATATCTGAAAAAGTCTTTAGTAATTTTTTACATTTCTTCTAAACAGTTCTATCTGATTTGTAGTGGTAATCTTTTTCTACTACTTCCACTGGTCTCAGCTGACAGTGGTAACTCCTGAGTTACTTTTCCTGTAATCTACACATTTCCCTATCTAGGTTGGAATGTTCCTTTATAACAGGAATTATCATCTCTGAGTTTGGGTTAATAATGTAAATTATTGCTATTATTATGGTATCATTCTCTATACGTCTTAAAAAAAAAACGGTTCATACCATACTGTCTCCAAATATGGGGTAGAAAAATTACTTCTGTCCCAAATAAATTATCATTGTGTACACAGAGAGATGCATGAAGAATTAGTTGTCTGTACCAATTGGTCTGATGACAAGTGTTATTTTCTATATTGTTTGCTTTGTGTGTACAAACAGCCTGAGTTTTGCTTGTTTTTAGAAGGCGTAGTAGCAACAATGTTGAAAAAGAAGTTTTTAGACAGTTGCAGCAGAACTTATCAAGTGCAAATGCTAGTTGTGGCTTGAAAGTTTTACTGCTATAGATCACCAGAATTAAATACCAAACAAGGACTTCCTCTCTCTCTCTATCTATTTATTTTTAACATAATGCTTAACATTATGCTTAAGCATTATTTTATTACTGAACCCTACAAAACTATCGGGACAGTTTTCAAATACAAGTGAATTCTCTCAATCCTTTACAAACTGTATTCATTTACAATTCTGGCTCTTTATTATGATAGCATTCATCAGCATTTGTTGTATGCATTTAGTTTAATACCACACAAATATTTGTAGCTTGAAGCAGAAGCATACAAACAACAAGAAAATGGATTTTCAAATAGGCACACTAAATTAACAGAAAAGAAATGAATGAGGTGACATTACTCATATAACAACTAAGAAAAGATGACTCAGAAAAGAAAGACAGGCAGACACTTTGTTGGTTTAAGTAAAGGTAAGACCATACGTTTCTCTGGAGTACAGAGTCTGGCCTGTCGCTTCTAGCAGTTAGCAAATGAATATTTCCCTATTCCCTACGTTAGCCATTCCTGATTTGTGGCTGGATGTATTGTTCTCCTGGGCCAAAGTTTTTTGATTTAAATTTTTGGCAGCAGCTCTCTTGATAAGGGAATCTATGGTGAGATGGTAATATTTTCTTGTTAAAAATGGCAATGCTTTCCTGAAGGGAGTACTTTGCTGATGTGATATAGGGCAATAGTAATAGGTAATTGTAGATTTAATAGTCAGAAATAATTAAAATTACACTGGTAAGCTTAGTCTGTCTAGGGAAGGAGGTCTAATTAAGACATATCTCCTTTGCAATATAGGTGTTCTGTCAATTTTAGTATGATATATGTTGTCATTTTTATATAGATGCAACTTCTAGTCTTTAATGGGCTAAAGAATTTATGTTTTGGCAGGGTTATAAAAGACTGCCATTTTATGTTAGCAGAAATATGAAAGACTTGAAAGCTGAACCTTCATGCCCTGACTAGTCCTAAAGGAAAAAAAAGAGAAAGAAATAGATGTAAATTTCTTTAATAACATCAGCTAGACCATATTTATTAATGTTTTAATATTTATATTCTTTCAGGGTACAATTATGTAAGAATGAAATCGAACATATTAATTAATATGAAACAGAGTTCTGCTACAAATAGAAGGAATATTTATACAGAACTTCTAAAATCTTCAGCAAAAGGCAAAAGGAGCTTGCTATTAAAGGACTGTACAGTGCATATATTTTAAGTAAAGCAGGTTTGATGTGATAACACTTCCTTCATGTATGAGAAATCTGTTTCTCAGGAGCAACTAAAGAATCTGATTTAGTATTTTTGTTCGTTTTTATTAGGATTGTTTTTGTGGAGACATCAAGAATTTGTGCAGTCTTTCTTTTATAATCCTGTGAATGAGAAGGGCATGAAATCCCCAAAACCTTTTGGGTATTTGCCAAATAAAAAGTTAAAGAGGGAAGACAATAAGACTCTTATCGTAAAGAGAGAACCAAAACATCAAGTGGGACAGAAACTAGGAAGAACAAGAAGTGAGGTAACTGTGAAGAAGTAAGGAGAGAGGCTAAAATTTCCAGAAAGCTAGTCAAGAAAGAGAAAATAGCCATCAAAGCAGGAAAAAAGCAGAGGCCAAGAAAGAAAGGAAGAAGGAAAGAAGAAGAAAAGAAATGGAGAAGGTCAAAAGGAACAGCAGGAACAGTAAACATCTATGAATACTCTGGGCAACAGTGTGGAAAGACTGTTACATAAGACTGTGATGTATTTGCCTTAATAATGGGATTGGATTTGATAAACTCAGACAGCATGACCAGTTTTGTGCTCTGAGGGTGCTCAGAAAAAAAAAGGCAGAAGATTTCAGTGAATAAGTCTTCTGTAAGATGTAAGAAAAAGAAGAATCAGAATAGATCAGTGATGTACTTCTAGGCCTCTAGTAATCTGTGTCTCTGTTAGTAACCTAAAAGTCATTGAACGGTGTGTACTTTGGACCTACACCAACCAAATTTTTGTTTCATCGATTTTCAAGATACTCGGAAAGATCTGGCTGACCCATTGTCACTGAATCCTGGAACAGCTGGGACATTTAATGTGGTCAACAGGACCAGTGCAGTGGTTTTGCCCATGTACTTGGCACATCTCGAGTACTTTGTTCAATTTTTGGCCCCTCAGTACAAGAAGGACATTGAGAGGCTGGAGGGAAGTCCAGAGGAAGGCAACGAGGCTGGTGAAGGGGCTGGAGAACAAGTGCTATGAGGAATGGCTGAGGGAACTGGGGTTGTTTAGCCTGGAGAAGAGGAGGCTGAGTGGAGGCCTCATTGCTGTCTACAATTGTCTGAAAGGAGGTTGAAACAAAGCGGCTGTTTGTCTCTTCTCCCAAGTAACGGGTGGTAGGGCGAGAGGTAATTGCCACAAGCTACACCAGGACAGGTTCAGATTAGGCATTAGAAAAAATTACTTCACTGAAAGACTTCTTCTCAGGCACTGGCAGAAGCTGCCAAGGGAGGTGGTGGAGTCTCCATCCCTGGAGATGTGTAAAAGACGGGGCGATGAGTTTCTCAAGGATATGATTTAGTAGCGGAAAGGTATGCTTGGACTCAATGATTTCAAAGGTTTTTTCCAACCAGGAGATTCTATGATTCTATGATTTTTAAGGTACAGATGAATGCAAAGTATCTATATTCAGCATGAATATATTATTGTATTATATTTGGCCAATATTGTAATAATACCTGATGCTTCGCTGCGGTCAGGATCATCAATCTTAGGATAAGAATCCCTGAGCCTATTCACCACCATCTTCCAGTATGCCCATCACCATCCCTGGAGATGTTTAAGAGGCAGGTAGATGAGTTTCTTAAGAACATGGTTTAGTAAGGGGACGGGTGCAGTTAGACTTAATGATCTCAGAGGTCTTTTCCAACCAGGTGTTTCTATGATTCTATGATTTCTCTTTCTAGTGAGAAGATTAATACAAAAAAGTCAAGGAGGTAAAAATACATTATTCCTGAGCACAGACACCAAAAAGCAAAGGTGGGATTACATGCAGAGATAAGTTTTAAATATATATATAATTAATATAAATAAATACAGTTTTATGAATAACAGGCTTGTATTAGACACATGCCTAAATGATACTTGCATAGGTGTGTGCAAAACTTCCCCTCAAAAACCAGTGCAGGAATAGTATTGACCTCTATCTCCAAAGCCTTTTGCCTTTTGAGGGTGTGTTGGAGAAATGAACACAGTGTATGTACAATGCCCAGTCTGGCCCTGGTGGGTGCTGATGCCATGTAGATTTACCAGTTCTTGGGGCTGTGGTGAAGATGTGGCACAGGGGAGGGCAAGCACCATACTGCCACGACAGTTCTAAGGCAAACAGCAATGAATAAGAAAAAGCAAACTACAATTAATGGCTAAAGAGAAAAAATTTTTCACTATCAGCCTGAATTTAAGTGAAGGTGACACAGGGGCAGTCTTGTTATCAAAACAGTGATAAAGTTGCCAGGTTATGGCTATAATGAATTTTAAACCACTCTGATCTTTTGAGGTAAGGGCACATTCAATGGCCAGGGATAGAGTTTAGTATTTTTGGGGAAAACAAAACAAAACAAAACAAAACAAAACAAAACAAAACAAAACAAGTATCTAGGTTGCTTTTTAAGGCCTGAAGTCATGAAACAGTAAAGAAATAGTTTATTCTAAGTGATCAGACATTTTGTATTTGAGCATTTCTTTGATAATGAAATATTCCTAGCAACAATTAATGTAGAACATACAGAGTGCAAATAGATACATACACATTCCTTATATAGTAGTAAATGGTGAGCCAGTCAATGAAATTGTCTGCATACTGTGTTTAGATTTAAGCTCTATACTCAAAAATTGTTTAGTGTAAAACATTTACACATGTGTATATTCAAAAGCAAGCAAGATCTTGGATGCTAATAAATGCAGTAACTTATTTTTTAAGATCGGCTAGTTAGAATCATCAAAAAAACATAGCTGGAAAATGCCAGATTCCCATTCAATACACATTTTCCCCTAGGCTATTTCATTGAGAAATTAAGTTTCATCAAATTAATGAATTTAACTTTTTTCTTATCTGCAAAATATAGTAAAACATATATATAGATATATACCAAAGATATAAATAGAACTTGACTGGAATTTGTGTTTTGTTTACTGTTTCCTTTTGGATAAAATCAAAACTTTTTAAAAGATGGTGAACTTCACAGCATATGGTCTCCTTTGTTATTTAATCCACCTCTTTGTTAATTGACTAGATAAATAAAAATATAAATTCCATTTAAGGGGCCAAATTCATCATGCAGAGATGATAACAGAGACAGGTGGATAACAGCGATTAGTTTTGCTTATCACCCGTATCTGTCTCCTGACAGACTAGAGACAGCTTCCACATTTCCTTAACAGAGGAGAAGGAGTCTTCTGGCCACGAAGTCACTAAGCTAGACCCAAATCTTTCCTGGGTGAAGATCCTGTATGGGCAGGAATGCAAACTTTAACAGAGAGCCTTGCAGATGCCAGGGCACAGAGAAGCATGGGCTACAGGGTGCTGGGGTGCCCCAGGCAAGTTGAAGTCACAGCGCTGCTGCCTGGCACAGCACTTCTCCCAGGCATTTGTCTTGAGTTTGGAAACATTGCTCTGACAGCTGCCTGACATGGAGGAAACTTAAAAAGATGTGCCAAATCTTCACTTCCATCCAGACAAAGATCCTAAGGGAAAGAGAGAGTTGTTTCATTTGCTCTCCCTGGATTTATTAATCCTCAAATTCTGAATATTTGTAGAATAGATGTGCCTCAATGTATAATAGACACTTGGAAGCACATACTTTATATGTTTACTTGTGCTTTGTCTAGACAAAGTGCTTAAATGGAGAAGTCTTAACATATGAAATTAAAATAGTATTTTGATAGTCCATTTGAAAAACTTCAGGCAGACATAAACCTGATTCTTTTTGCAATACTTTATAGCTACAGGGTTTACTCCTCTTGATACTTTGCACGACTTTCCCTTTTCCCTGACTTTTCCTCTTAGAGAAAGCTTGGGTGATGCTGAGAAATGATAAATTCTGTAAAAATGAGGTTCGAAAGAGAGAGTAGGTTTGATTGTGCAGTTCAGGCTTAACCCCCTTACTTCATTCTTTCGTAAGTTCAAGGAAGTAGGAAAAAAACATCCCTCTTCAGGTTTTGTGGATGGAAATGAACTGTTCTCTTTCTTTTACTGGCTCAGCTCCTTCATGGGTTGTCATATTAGTGGTTTCAGCTTGTGAACAGACCATCTGCTATTACATATGTAGTTAGGTTGTAATTTTTTCCTCAGCTTGATAGTGTCTTTGCCTCTGTGGTAGGAAGATTTCCAAGCATCTTCAAGCTAGAGTTTGAATCAAGAGTAGAAAACGCTTGGTAAGAATGGGGGGAGGTACGGCAATATTTATCTGTGCATTTGTCCCAGATTATGCCAGTAAGGACTGGGGTCCTGCAGTCTTCAGTAAATGCATCACTTTGGCTGTGGTTTGTTCCATTTTCTGAAAGATTACTGCTGATCAAATTCCATTTCAGAAGGCTGGCATCTCTATTTTCTTCATATATACATACACTGAAAAATAATTTATTTTTAAATGTTGTCTTTTGACCTGTCACATAAGAGGGAATTGTCTCTTCTACACCCTAGAAAATTTACTGTTGTCGTTCTGGTGTAAGTAAGTATACGCTTAAACTTATCAGTTCCCATAAACTGCTTACTTAATACAAACACAAGATGATAACATGCACTCTAAATTAATAAAGAGTTCAACAATATAAGGTTTCTAGAATTTATACAAAACATAACTATTAACATCAAAGAGTATTAGAATACACGCTGTGAATTTTGCCTCCAAATAACAAAATTTGTTACTCCAAGAGAGGTTTTTTATTGTAAGTATCTAAGAAAGAATGTTGAGGAAATTGAGAAGAAGTCTGAGTTGAGTAGAAGCAAGCACATCATTTTCAAAAATGTTGTATTCTCTGAGCTGTTATAACCATAGGTTTTTCATAAGCAAATAAGAGCAAAACACACTTGGAATTTTGAAACTCATGTATTTTATCTAGGATGCATTGGTGCCCTGGATGATTGCCTTTATATAATGGGAATCCTTCTCCCTGTGAAGCCTGTGTTCCACTGGATCAGAAACTAGCCCAGAAAGGGGAGGGAAGGTCTTGTTCCAATGCATGAAGGGTTGTACAAAGCAGCACAGAGTGGTCTGTGTGGCTAGCAGGGTGGGAAGGAATACCACAACCACACTAATACACTATCTTTTCTAGTAGAAGCCTTCTGTTCTCAAGTGGGATATAAACAAGTACGGGTAAAATCAGTTTATTAGAAAAAGCAGCATCCTCTAGGTTTCCACCAGTCTGTTAAAATGCTTTTCTTGACTTTCTGGTCTATGTGTGCGTAAACATGTACACAGCCTTTTACATATATGTACAAATAAAATATGTTTATGTATATATTTATGTAAAGTTATTAACAAAAAATAATTTGCTGCTTGTAGAGCTTTAAATGACTGAGATACATAAAACCCAGTCGAAATTCTCATCACGTTTTGCAGTAAAGGTGCTAGCACAGAATGTGTACAAAGAGGTCACAGATATCTGTCACTCTCATTCCATTACTGAATAAAAGGAAAATATTCAAATATCTCAACAACAAATACCATAGAAAAATTCTAAAAGTTGACAGGTGAAAATATATCCACATGACCTTTGAAAACTAACTGACTCTTTGTATCTGAAGTTCATAGCAAAAGACCTGTCTGTATGGTGGGGTTTCTGAGCATGGCTGACATTTCATAATTATCTCCTCCTCCATACTTAGATGCTGAAATGAGTGAGAGGGAAGTAAATACGAAGATAGGAACTTGTATTCTTGACTGGTCATGCTCAGTTCTGTTATAATGAATTTCTGCATTTCTGAGTAAGAAACTGTAACGTTCATTCTAAATGCGTGAAAAGAAAAAAGCATATAGATGTTTGTACACATAAATATGTTTGTTTGTGTGTACATTATGTGTGTGCAATATTTATGTGTATGTAAATATAAAACTTACTGTAAAACACATTTAAAGAAATGCAGAATTGAGGAATGTTGAAAAAATGAAATTTACAGTAACAGGCCTAAGCAAATCATGTGGTTGACTCTGGTTCTTTTATTCACTAGCAAGGAAAGGGCTTTCTTTTTTGTTATAATTTCGCAACTTTCATTTATGTTTTCACAGACAGTGTTCACTTGTATTGAAGGAGAAAGATAAAAAAAGAAGAAAGAACAGTCACATTTTAATTAGCTTGCATTGAAATAAAAGAGCAGCTGAAGTGTGTCTCTAGTCTGCTTATAATAAAATATAGCTAGATCTATTTTTTTACTTTATAGCACTATTTTTTTTACCTTTTCACTATCTTCCTTTTTCTTACAGTGTATTTTGAATATTTTATCTTGAAATTCGATTATAAGGAGTTTATGGATATTTTCCTGTGCATTTGCCTATCTACCTATGTCAGTCAATAGAAAGACATAAGATCGATGTAGTTGATCTATTTTTACTTGCCCACTTTTAAGATTAATGTGACCAACCTCCTGCCTGGAACTCTCAGCAGCAGGGATTACAGACCTGCAAAATTTCCAAGAACTTTAGGGCTGTTCCTGAGTCTTAGCTATATCCACGTCAGGATTAGTTGATTTGATGGGAGCCTGGAGACTGGGACTGTTTTCAAACAACACCAGCTGCAACATGACCCCTAATAATCTGAAAGGCACCTAAGACTTCAGAGAAAGAGCACTGACCTTGAGACACTACTGAGGCAAGCTGCAGAGCTGGCCCTTTGTATGGCCAACTCTTTATCTTTACTAAAACTTTTCAAATGTTAACTGATTCTTAGTTGACAAACCTTGGTAAACAAGGATTGGAAACACACAAAATTTATCACAGTGACCTGTCTAGTTTTCTCAGCTGTAAAATCATCAGGGAAGAATGATGGTTCAATCTTGAATTATGTTTTCAGCAATATTTTCTCAATCACAACCAGTTTATAGATCACTCAACACTACAATACCTACAAAGAGCACACACGACAAGGGAGTACATCTTTGATCACATTCAAATGCCATATTTCGTTGCAAATATAATGAAAGTCTTATAAGTTTTATGATTTTATGTATTATATATATGCACATTGCCGTTGTAGGTTAGCAGAGTCAATTAATATTTGATTTTTATTAATACTCCTTCACATATCAATATTTCTTTGTTAAGATGTCCCCTAACCAAAGCCCTTTTATGTGAATTACATGTGAAAGAATATGAACTATGTGTAGTTTATTTATGTGGGCTCTTCTAATGGTTCCTGTCCTTCAGTGTAACTTTGTAAGCTTATCCCTTCAACAGAAAAACACTCCCCTGACATTACTTTCTTGTTGACTTTATGCCTCTCTACTTTCCTACTCCCTATTCCACTTGCACCTATTTTTCTGCTTACCATAATCTTTGATACCTTCTTTTCCTCTGAGCTAATCACCCATTTATCACTGTATGAAGTCTTATGACAATGATTCAAAGGAGCTCAGATTGTTATTTACATATTTCCTATTATAGTGCATATATAATGCCAACTTTTGCCTTTCTCCTCACTTACCTTCTGTTACAATATGTATCTTAATAACTCAGAGACAATAAAGCAGTGGGAGGATGAAAATGAGAATTTATTTATATACATTCGTCACAATTAAAATCTTCACATTAGTCTTATTTACAAATCAACCATTGTTTTTTTCCTACAGTATTTGCAGCCTTCCTGTTTGTATTTGTTTCTTTATCCTCGTCTTCTGATAGTTCCTTGTAGGACATTTTAGTCTCTATTACGCTTTTTTGTTGATTTCTTTCTTGAACTCACCATAGAGAAGAGGATGGATAAACATTTTCTTAGTATAGAAAAAAATAAGCGTAAAGCACCATTAAGCCAGGTATAAGTTTTCCTTAGAGTTTCCAGCACTGTTCATTGTTATATATTATCCTCTGCCTTGTAAGGGACAAAGGACTGTCCCTGAGATCCTCTCTCCATTAGAAACAGAGAACAGATGGTTTGTGCCTTGATACTGGTGTATTTCCTGTCTCAGTCAACTTTCTACAGGCCTAGAGGAAACTCTTATTCTTCCCCTTTTAGTTTTCTTGCACAGCCAGGTTGGTGTGGTGAGGGTTTAACACTACCATTACCACAACTTCGTGTGACATAATTTCCTGCTCCTTGCCTAGTAGTTTGCCGTTTGCAGTGGGAGAAATCAGTTCATTTCTCCCAACAATTTTGTTGTCATAGTTCACAACAATAATTGCACAAGAGCTTCTAGAAAACATCTGTCATATTTCTGCTCTGTGATAAATACACCTTTGTTTAGAAAACATGCATTGTATTGCCCATTTTTATTACTATTCCACATTACAAACTCAAAGAGTGATTTTTTTTTTCTGTCTGGAAAGAAACAGGCTTAGCAACTACTTCAGTAGGAATGAACAGTTTCTGGCTTCCAATAGGAAATAAAATGCAACAAACCCATATTTTGACCCTACCAATATGTTTAATTTCTTTGACGTCAAATATTTACCGCTGATAAAGGCAACACCACTATGTTCTGATACTATTTCATGCTGAAGGTGACTATGCTATTGTGAAAATTAAATACTCCAGTCATTATTCACTGCACCTTTAGAGGAAATCCATGTTTTCCTGAAAGATGCTTCAATTCTGTAGAATAAGCATTCTCTAAGGGAAAACTGTTCTGTGGGGGAATTTCCAGACAACTCAATGAACAACTAAGCTGCAGAAAATATTTTAATCTTCTTTCCCCTTAATTTGGCTCCTAGATGTTGGAATACAAAGCTAAAACTGCTCCATCACTTTCTCAGTTGCTCTGGCTAATGCAGTCAGTCACTGCTGAAATTTCACTGCTCATCAGCTCAGGCGGTTGTGGAGGGAATCCTAGCTGAATGACGATCTTCCTCTGTATGAGTTAGTAAAACATGCTCATCATTTCACTGTAGCCTTGCTGCCTTAATTAGAACACATTTGTATTTATGTTCATGCTTTCTAGAGTTATCAAACTGCAGACTGTAGCAACACATTGTTTTTAATCTTCATAGACTGCTTTTTTTGTTTGTTTTTACTTGCACTTGCTCATACATTTTGTTTGCGAGAAGTTTTATACCCTAAGCTAGTTAAAGAAAATGCTAATTAACCATAGTTCCAATCTTGCTTTGAAGAAACCTCATTTGAACAGTTTTATTTATACTGCAATATTGCATATTGCTTCCTACTTTCTTGGTTTTTTTAATAGTCTTTCAAATTCCTTTGATATAAAGGTTTGTGCTTATAAGGCTAGTAGTACACCTGCCAACTATTGGAGGCATCTAAACATGTGCTCTTTAGCTGTGGGGTTTGGGATCTGATTTTGTTCAGAGGAAAAATTCACAGCAGTTTCCAGAGCCAACTCTGTCATTGATTATTGATTGTATCATCAACTTAATGTTCAGTTTTGGTAACTGATAGCATTGACTAAAGCTCTATTTAAAACCAAGGCTTAAGTAGCAGTCCTTACTAACATTTCATAATGTTAATTTTTCACTTTGCAGTCTCTTTATCTTGCTTATCCCTATTGCAAGCACAATTACTGGACAGACCAGAGTGGCCTGAGGAGCTGGACAAGCAATGTGCTGAATCTGGCAGCAGGGCAGACTGCCATATCCAGCCTGAAGAAGATAGATGTGGCAGTTAGAAAGCTGGAAACTAGCAGGAGATGAAGCAAAATGCTGCAGGCAGATTGTGTTGATCATGGGTCACCAAGGAGTTTGTTATCTTGCTTTAGAGGAGAAAACCTTAGAAGAGAGCTTGATGTATGGTGAAAATGCTGTAATTGAGCTTTGGGCATTGTGTCATCACTGGAGGAAGAGTAAGATAAACTGGAAATTGGATCGGGACAATGATTAATCTGCTGTGAGGATTCAGAGAAGGAAAGGATGGGGTACAGAGTTGCTAAGCACAATGATGCAGTGTGGGACGTGCAGAGAAGAGGAAAGTAGAAGGAGGCATTGCAGGGCATTATAATTATACTAAAAGATTTTCATGTATAAAAGCTGGGGTGGGAAATCAATAAAATTGGTATACACATAATAATTGCAGGCACTGGTCACATTTTTGCCATGTTAGTTCTCTAAGACTTCTTTTTTTTAATAGAAGAATGGTGTAGTGTTAAAATTCAGATTTATTTAATCTACAGCATTTCTTTCATCTAGTAATGTCTCAGTGCTTAGAGGGGGATGGGAATAATTAACTTCATCAGGCAACACCTCATCTCTTCTAGTGAAGGAACACAATCAGAAGGGAAAGCTCTTATATTAGGATTTTTATTGTGTTCACAAACCAAAATATATTTCTAACCAGCAACTTGTAGATCCCAATAGGATCACTAAAACCAGAAATCTATTATGCTCAGAAAGAGACAATTTTTAGGACAGGTCCTTGAACTACAATTTATTTCGCTTTGCCTGCTTCCTTAGAAATTCAAGTTACATTTTTCAATTAGATGGTGAGGACTGGCTTGCTCTCCATTGTGTGTGCAAGAACATTCTTCACATAGATGAGAAGACCCTGAACTGCTGGCTCTTGAAATATGCCTGACCATATCCTCTAAATTTAATAAAGAGGAGATTAAGGTTCTCATTTTGAAGCTATTTATAGGTACTGGGTTCACGGAAACTGGTAGGTGGAGAAACAAGTCTAGGGAATAGTTGGAGTGTAAGTATTCCCGTCTCCCTGTGCCGGACCGCGTGGGTGCTTCTTACTCTCTCCAAACAGACTGCACAGGAAGAAGAAGACAAAGGTCTACAGCAAGGAGCTTGTCAGAAATCCTCCAAATGTTGAAAGGATTACAGGTAGCTAGGAACTTGGAGGAAAGTGTAGTTCGATGCTTTGATATCTGAGCACTACAAAAAGTTAACAGCACATCTTGGTATTCAACATGCAGAATGGATGGTTCAGTTTTTAGTATCTAGGATAAAGTGTAATCTGAAGCATAGGTCTTTATCACCATGGAAATCTGAGATTCTTAGTTTGCTGTTAACTGTTGAGCAAATGCTGTAGGACAATATGTCACATGTATTCTGTGTAGCTACTTGAGAGAAACTTTGTAATATGGATTTTCAGAAGCAAGATTAATTCATAATGCAATATATAAACACCATCAGATCTTCCACAAAACTTTTTCCAAAGTGAAGAAAGGAAGAAGAATTGCCAGGTAGAACAACTATAAACAACATCCACTAAAAATCTGTGTTTAAACTATAACTTGTCCGAAAGGCAGAGACTAAAATTTAATTCTGTGCATAACATGTTTGCATACTGCATCTACAGATATTGTTCTTCTCATTTAAATGTAATATATTGAAAGAAGTACTATTTTAACATGTTTAAAGGCTTCAGAGCTACTCGATTTTAACAACTAAAAGTATATAATAGGAATGCAGTTAACATGATTTCAAAGTCTGTATACACCCATTTACTCACGGCATTCATACTGCAGGGAGAATATATTTTGCAAACTCCTCTTGTATGACCAACATGGATGAGTTCTGAACATTTTTAAGGGCTTTTAAAGCTACTGAATATTGAATTACACATTTTTTAAATTTAAATTATCAAGATGTAGAGACACACTTTTGTTGGGGTATTACATGTTTCAACATCCATGATAAAGAGAATAAATGTTTTAGCATTAAGCATTTTATGCCTAGAATTACAAAAAACAGGCAGATTAAGAGCATTTATGTTATTGCTGCTAAATGCACATTCTGAATAAGCTCGCATATAGGTAACACACATTCTGCTCACAGAAAACCTGGCAGTCAGGCGATCTTCATTTCCCAGGCAGCATACAAAATGCTGCCCATTAGGTGCTACAACATCACTCACAGTGAAAAGCAGCTGCTGTCAAAGTGAGAACCAGGAACGGACTGCCTGTAGCACATCATTTACTCATTTTATAGTCTATAGCCTTTTGAAAGTTGAGAACAATTGTTGAAGGAAGAATTTCAGTCACATGGTAATCTGAGGTATTCACTTAGCAAAGAAAACTTTCCAGAAGACTTTCCCCATGGGATGAGAAATCTTTTCATCATTAAGTTGATGTCAGACTGCCAGCTCCTGACAGATGCCAAATACCTTTTATGAAACAAGTTGGTGGAGTCTATAAAGGTCCTATAATGTATGTGCACATGTCTTAACAAAACTATGGCTTACTTTGAGTAGACAAGCTTGAGAAGAACATAGACTAAATTGGCAACTCAGCAGTTCCCCTGTCTCACCTTTGGGCTGAAGGATTTGGACCCATTAATGGGCATGAAAATAAAAGGTTTAGCATATATTTTATAACAAGCTAGAGATTCTAATATTCTAGTTGTTACACCATTCATAAGCTTTAGAATTAATGTAAACTCAGGAAAATAAAACCATGAAGCTTTAAGTATGAGATTTTCAGTATTACACAGTAACCTAACAAGAAATGAAGTATGCACCCAAGACCTTTGTATTAGACTAATTAGCATTAGTGTAGTTGACAAACTAGCAGCCACACTAACCAAATTAATTCAATCAGCATTTACTCTCAATTTAGAAGGTTTAACTAGACAGTAGCAAAATTATAGGATTCAAATTGGTGGTGATTGTTTTAAGTGCTGCAATTAGAATTGAGTGCTTCAGCTAACAGTATTTTAAGCTGTGCATTGAAATTCATCTACGCAGAAGTGATACATGCAGAGAACAGTAAACATATACAGGTCAGCCAGAATGAGGTCTAAGATTTGTGTGGAAGGGTTTACAGCTGCTTAAAAAGTTGTTACCTTAGAGACACTTGAAATCTCAGAACAAATGAAAGCACGAGTTACTGTGAACCATGTCCTTATGGGAACAAAAGGTACTAGGAACATGAAAAAATTTATGAGTAGCACCAGCATGTCAATACCTAATATAAGGTACTTTTCCAGTTGGTGAGACTCTCAGTCTAAAGATTTTTCCCTTAGAAGTAAGCTTTAAAATTAATTTACTTGAAATGAAAGATAAACTGTTGTTCTTTTTTAAAAAGTTGTTCTTCAGTTTTTATGAATAGCACACCTGGGGGACCTCACAGGCATCATATATTCCTTAGACCATGACCCTTTTAGTGTTGGAATTTCTTTATGCGCCCCAGTAGATGACACACAAAGCTCTCAGATGCTGGGGTCTGAGCTTGTTCAGTACTAGAAGCAGTGTACCTGGTTGTCACAGTGTGGCACTCATGCAGAAATACCAGCAAGGGCATCCCTATGATTAATGCAAGTCACCAGTAAGCAGCGGTGAATTAATGCCTGTGATTTCTTCCCTAGTGTTAGGGCCTAAGAGCTCTTTCAATGCAGCCAGGTAGTAGGAATATTTGCTCGGGATATAGGACATAAAATTAAACTAGTGAGGGAGTCTATGACAGCTCAGCAGGCATGCTTACATGATGGAAAAGAAAAACGATTTTCAGCTGCAGCATTTAGCCCAGCTGGAGAAGAGTGAGATTGTAATTTGAGACCTTTCTAAGTATCATGGGCTGAAAGCACATGCCTAAAAGCACCTCAGACGGCATAAGGCTTAAAATATATTTGCCCAGCTCTCAATGATAAGATGGTCCTTGAACATGCTGAAAAAATAGAGAAGCACAGACACTTGGCATGGTGGAGACCTACTTGAAAGCACTGATAACCAAGACCAAGACTGTATCTGCTTTGTTTTAAAGGTTTAACAATGCCAAAGAAAGAAACACAGAAGCACTACTGAATTTTTAAAAACTTTGCATCTAACTCATTTAGGTCAAGAGGCCAGGAGGCAATAGTAACTCAGGTAACAACTGATATTTGGTTTTAGATATGCAGAAAGCCAGAGACGAGCTGGGGGGTAGGTGCCTATTGATGATTTGTGTGGGCTTTATTGGTTAGAAAGAAAAAAACAGTGAAAATAATGACTGTAAGGGCCACACAGGAGCTGAATGTATCCAGGGATACTCAAAGCTGCGCAGGAGAGCCTGAAGTGAAGTGATGCACAAAAGCTGTCCACTGGCACAGGCTTGGGCAAGATTGGTGGTACCCCTCCTGTGCTCTGCGCCTGTGGTGCTGTCATGAGATGGCCATGGGATGGAGGCTATGCCTGGTGGGAGCGTGTTTGCACAGACTGTGCACAGGTCACACAACAGAAACAACAACCCACCTGCTGTGCCCATTCCACTGGGCAAAGCAATCTCAAATTTTGTGTCCCTGAAGCATGGTTCTGCTCCTGTTTCTGCCCCAACCTGGGGTGTCAGCAGGCAGTCTTCTGTGCCTTTGGGCACCTGCTAACAAGGGAGAATCAGTTATTTTTCGAAAATAAAAGTGATCTTGCTATTATGTTAGTTTTATAGGAAGCAAACACTTGTAATTCAAGACAGATTTTTAAGATTCAGCAAGATTTTTTAAAAGATAGGTGTGTGCTGATTCAGTGTGCATTTTCGTGTGCTATTTTAGACACACAGATCATAAAGTAAAACTCACTACCACAGTCAGGATTTTTATAGTCTTTCTTTTCTTTCCTTTAACTTTAGTCTAGCTTTATCTTTTGCATTTGCTTTTCCTTGACCTTTTCTTTTCCCTTTGCCCATAGCAGAGTGCTGAATTAAAAAAAAACAAAAACACAAACCCAAACAAAACCACAACAGTTTTCTTATGTAGCATCAGTTACACATGCAAGTTTTGTTTTTTCCCTTGCCTCCCCAAATTTCATTGCTTGCAATTAATGTCATGAGAAATGAAGATTCCTGTACAGAAAATAAATTACAGCTGTAATAGTTTGAAAAGTTTTGTGTATTCTTAAAATACTGTGTTACATTTTCTGTTTGGGCTTTATTTATTTTCTGTACTTATATGTTTTACTTGCTTTTTTTTTTCCTGACATTTTGTTTTCTTGACTGGTCAAACAAGGGCAGAACACTCTTTAGGAGGGAATATTTAGTTGAATTTGCTTTTCCCAATCTCCTGTGTTTGGTCCTAAATGTGTCCTAAAAATCTCTTAAAAGAGATTTACCTCTAATTTCCAGATCAACCTCTGTTTTTTTTCAGAGATGCAAAGTAACTTACTGTAGACAGAGAGACAGGTTTGCCATCCAGAGGGGAGTATCACTGGAAAGAGGCAACACAATGATTATCATGTGCTTAGCAATATGTCATATGTTATACCACACGATGGTGGAATATTCTTTTTAATTCTACCATAAGTCTTGCTATATTTACAAAGAGGATATTAAGATATCGTACTGAAACCAAGGATGATTATGCTGGGGAATATGATAACACTTCAGCATATGCTTGTCTAAGATTTTTGAGAACTAATATAGGACTTCGAACATTTGGTTCATCGTCCAAGTGTGACCTCTGGCAAATGATTTAATATCTTTAATTTGCAATTTATTACAGGGACAGAATAACACTTCACAACAGCCCAATTATGAAGGAAGTAAAGCAATACTATATGTGAGGTTTTCATAAGAGACAATTATGTAGAAGCAGACACGTGTGCATCCTTTTTGATCTGTAAAAACATGTACTTACAATTGATTTAAAAAGCTTAGCCTAAAAATCACTATTATATCGATAACTATGAAGTGTTACTATGCTGTCTGTGGATGAAGGTGAAGTTCATGGTTCTTTAGAAGAAAACATTTGTTTTTCCCAGGGCACTAATAAAAACCATGATTATTGCAGTACAATTTCAAAATAGTTGTTGTTGTATCAGAGTCCAACATAACTTTTAAGTTTTCCGGATTTATTTTCTTCCTATTTAAGGTGGAAGGCATAGTAAATAACACAATACTTGGGTTACCATTTCAGAACATGGTTCTTTAGCAACATTGAGGTGATTGTATTCTGCTGGCGGTTGAAATATTGCAGCATTATAAAACATTGCCTTGTGCACCGACAATAAAGTATGCACATTCTGACATGTGTGATGATCTCCTGAATGATTACAATTGTTTATAGACTTGAATTTGAATACTAAGGACTTACTGATTCTATTTCCTCTTGTGTCCATTGAGAAGACATGCTTGCACATATCAACTTTCAGTGGGATAGTCTTGCTTTTCTGTCGAGCTACATTTTAAAGTCTAAACAAACAAAATAAGTGTACCTGTGGGGTGTATATTCATTAGCAATATTTTGCATCAGGCATACCTGCAAGCTCCATTGATTTTTAAATTTTACATTTGTTAGGTCTTACATTAACTTTCCTTCAGCTGAAAAAAGAAGCTGAACACATAGATGAAGTACTAGGCATTTAAGATACACTAACTTGTGAGTGTCAGTGTCTTAATAAGAGAATGAATAATTTCTAGTGTTAATCACATCTTATTTAGTGATGATAAACAATGTTTTCGTCTGAAAGCACTTTAATATGTTGAAGCCTTACTAATTTGCACTTTGTTAATCCAGGTGTTTTACAATTTGTGCACAAAAGTTAATGGCCTCTTTTCACATCTCTGTGGTGATTCAAGGGAAAAAAAAGCTGTATTTTAAGTTCATTATCACTAATATCTTACATAACATTCATTAATACACTTTAAATTTTTATTTTAAACAGTGAAATTCAAAACTACTGACCCTCAGAGATGATGCAGGTAAAACACACTATTGTTTAGTGCCCTCTTGCATTCTTTCTTCCAAAAAACTAGGCAAATTTCAGTAGTTTTCCTTTTTTCAATGGTAACGAGTGATAATATAGGTAGAATCTCACCGGTGCTGTGCTCACTGCTGGAGGAGAAGAGTTCATCAGGGAGTCAGTTGTGACAAATTTCAGGAGGCATTTAGTACAACCAGAGTCCTCCCACTGACTAATCAAGACTGGAATCTGAACTTGCTGTGTAGGGGTATGGTTTCAGTTTAATATCTCCCCCAACGCATTGACTTTGGAGTCAATACATTACTGAACTGCCTGAAAACCCTGTTGCATTTTGTTCCATTTGCACAGTTCCATGACTTTGACAATTGTTGTTCTGAAGAGCTAATTCTTTTCTTAAATAAGAATGAAAATTAAAACAAATCAAAGGAAAAAAGACAACCCTTCTTTCTCATTAACTGCAGGATGTCTGTGTAGGCACATGTGGGTGAATGCTGGTTCACCACAGGTAATTTCTGTAACAGAAGGCAAACACTTAACAGCATTGGATAATACAGCACAATAAATTTTCCTGAACAGTGGATCTGAGTGTGCCTGATTTCTGAAAAGCAGTCTCTTGACTAATTCTGAATCTCTAGATTAGGTTGTTTGTGGGTGGGAGTTTTTGATATTATCAGACTTTGCAGATGGGGATCATGATGTTGGAAATATATGCTTTTGAGAGAGTTAAGCTGGGGTGATGGAAAAGATTTTGGAAGGGAGGTCTCTCTCTTTTCTGTATACTTTGACTAATGTTTTTTATTTGATTTAAAAAAGTGGGCTTGTTTATGTTTATTGAAACCGTGACTACTGTCCAACTTTGTATTTTACTTCTGCTACTAAAATAAATAATATTGTTTTCCAGTCATGGACATCTAAACACTCCATGGTTAAAGTGCACAATTTATGTAGTCTAATAGTTCTTCTTTCTGTAAGGTTAAGTATGACTCATTGGAAACATCTAAATCCTGAATGGTGATTCACCACAGGAGTGAATTACTGCTTTGGATACAGAGTGGTCAAGGTAAATCGTCAAAGAAAAGGACAAAAAGAGAACAAACAGATGACTCATAGCATCGCCAGATAGGCACAAAGATCATTCAGAGTTTCATGATCAGTTCAACAATCATTCTTGTCAGAAAACAAAGCAGAGTTCTGAATGCCATGTTGCCTTTTCCTTACTTCTATTGTAGCAAAGTCTTAAGGCTTAAATAAAGTATTAGTCCCCATCAAATGAGCATGTAGGTAGATAAAATTGTTAGTCCAAGGAACTTAAATCTAATTTTAAGTTGTCGCAAATGAGTTAAATGGATAGTGGGAGAGGATGAGTGGAATATCAAGCCAGTAAAATAGTATAAGAAACTATATGTGACAAAACAAACCAACGAAAACATTTTTCATACAGCTATCTTCCTCAATTACCTCCATAAGTAACAATGGACTTTCATGCACATCACAGCAGAATATAGTTTCGTTTTGGCACTGGGAGGCGGAAGTGCTAACCTGTGACATCAGTGTGAAGAAATATTCCTGGCTATTCTCAGCTATAAGGCTGAAAAGTGCTTTTGAGAACATCGCGGTAACAGCCTGTGAAAGCTGGTGTTACTGAGGCAGCATAAAGGACAGTGCTTGATGTAACACCATTTTAAGAATAAATATATCTGATCAAGCAGAGCCAGAGATGTCTTATAGAGGAGGAGTGAAATCCAGAATCAGCTGTAAGTGAGAAAGGGAAGCCGATGTGGGAAAGGTTAAAAAAAAAAAGTGGGTGATCTTGACAGCTGCAGTGCTGCTATCAACAAAAATCTTGCAAGAATAGCTTCTGTATGTGACATGTATATACATAGGCTTGTGTTTTTGCAGGTTTTTCTCCAGTAATGGATTTTACAGCAGGTCTAGGAATGTCTCTGCTAGGCTTTTCTATAAAAAAAAGGCTTCTGTGGAAAGCTTTTCATTCACATTTTATATTGTTTATGATAAACCATGAATTGCTATCTGCATTGAAATTGTTAAATAGTTATTTCACCTTAATGTTATGTTCCCAATATGTATTTATATTTTTAACTAGTTTGGACTGATGAAACTATTACTACAAGTCAGACTTGTCTCCAAATTTACAGAGAAAGATAATTATTTTAGTATTGAAAATAATAAAAAATCAACCCTGTTCTTAGGCCAAAGGCCTAATTACTACGGAACAGTGAATGAATGAATATGTAATAGTTCTTGGCCTCCCAAAATACCTATTCAGATGCCTGTAAGCGTTTCAGAACTTCTGTGTGGCACCTGATCTCTGCTTTCTCTGGAAAAATTAGATCAACAGATGTGTGTGAATGTGGGTGCCAACCTAATATTTGCAGATGATTAAAGGTCAAGAGCTTTAGTCCTCTATACAGTGCTTTGATTATGTACACAGGACTTCGGTCCTGAACTGAAGTCTATTCTAGTCTTGCATAGGTACAATAAACATTAATGAAGCAACTAGTCATGGCCATTCTGTTCCTCACTAACACGCTGCTGAGGTGGTCATAAATTGCCTCGCACTTCCTGTATCCATTATTGTCTCAGTGTGGGAAGCATGCTACAAGTTCATAACCAATATAGCAAACTGACTTAAGAGCTTGTTCTTTCGTAAGTCTCCCTCTGTGTGTGTGTATGATTGGTTTTACCTCTAAAAGATCATCATAAGTAGTTACAAGATTTAATATAGCCACAGAAGCAGAACATACGGACTCACTCATGACATCAGCTGTCCCTGGATGGGTTTAATGAATGAAAAGATATGCATTGCTTATTCCAAAGCCCCAACTGAAAGGCAAATTTATATAGACATAGCTAACATAAAAGTGTCTTGTTTTCGTGTATGAAATGGAAATAAATTTCTTGCTTAGAATTCATAATGTTGGTACAGCTGTTAGTAAGGAATTAATAAATCAAAGAGAGCCTTGGATAAATATACTGTTCATATTTTGCATATCTTATCCTGAGAGCCTTTATAGGGTTAAGCTGATGCCCACTGTGAATTGAAGAGAAAGGATTAAATCTGAGTGAGGTTATTGGCCCAATCAGTCTTTGTAGTATTGCAGCTAGAATTTCTGTGCAAATGTTGTGTTGTATAATTAGCAACTGAGTTGATAATTGCCATATCACTTATGATCATTGATTAGTGCTATCTACATACTGTTTTAGCATAAAATAATCTAATAACATGTTTCTAACTATAAACATGTAGGGCATTGTCCTGAGAAAACAAACAGCTTTCAAAACAGCAGTAAATAATCACAATTAAAGATATTGACAGGGTACTGTTCAATTATGTTTAAACATGGTAGGCTTTTAACTGCTTACAGTAGCATAAAAATGGTTGCTGAAGGCTTTTCATTGCTAATGCTCTCAGTAAAAGTTCCTAACAATTTACTCAGATATGGAAAGGAGAATTTACGCTGGATTTTTAAATAAATCAAGGATATATATCTTTGCTTACTGACTGCAGAAAGTGCATATTCCAAAATTTTTGTGCTGTCGTTGCTGTGAATTTGTTCACGATGACAGGTACTCTGAGTGATTTCAGAATAAGGTTAACTAACATAGCAGCCAGTGCAAAGATGAAATGTAATGGGAAATTTCAGGTATAATTATGCCTTTTGTGTAATTAGATTTTTAACAGCAGTTGACCAAATTGGGACAAAGTTTTTGGTTTAGGAGTAGAAACGACATATTAAAATAAGGCATCTGAGTAGAATGTCTCTGCAACTGCAAGAGATTCAGGTTTGAATGTGTTGAGATGGAAAATGTTTATTTTTAGGTTAAAATGCTCTTGGCTTCCTTTGTACTTTGGTGAGTGTAGTAGGGAAGTTCAAAGAGGATTTTTGTTGTGGTTAGAGTTTGCCAGAACTCAGCACTTGCTGAGGATGTGCTGTGGCCAGAGAAGCACATGCCCTTGTGTTGGAGCAGGCTCTCACTTCAAGACAGTTCGTAAGAATCAGAGACGTTGCTCCTGAGCTGATACAGAGAGGCCTTTCTGTTTTTTTTATTGTACGGATGACTTCTTTTGACCTAGTATTTTCTTTTGGGAGCTCCTTGCAACTGTCAACTGTTTGAGGTAATTGACTTTTTTTAATATTTTAATCAAGACTGTAAGTTGCTTTGATGTGAAATCCAAACACAGCAGTAGAATTTCAATAATTTCTCCACGAGATCAACTTATGATCACCACAAGAAGCAAAGGTGAAACTTGTTTTTTACAGGCCATTTTCCCTGAGAAATTGAAATTATCCTGATTTTAAAAATTTACTTTATTAAAATTATTTTTAATTGTAAAAAACTGCTCTAACTAGGTTTTTACTGAACACATTACAGATGTATTTTTTAGTCCTATTTGTATCTTATAACATACATTAGTTAAATTATACAGTGAGTATTAGAGACTGTAGTAAATATGAGATGAATTACCATTATAGTTATTTGCAAGTGAGTCATGGATCACATCTCAAAAACATAAGAAAGTGGAAGAAATGAAGCTGTAATTGTGCCATATAGCACATGCCATCTGTTTACAACGTGTTGCTAAGCATCAGAATGTGCAGAGATGCAGTCAGTGCTGCGTCTTTGCACAGGGGTAAGCAATTGGTGTTATCCTGGGGGTCAAGAGCGATGATGACCTGCTGAGCTGGGCTGGTTCAGAGGGCTGATCTTTTGTGTGAGAACGGCCATACGCTGGGCTATTAGGACTGTTCACTCTCTTTGCTAGCTTTATTCCTCTGAATGTTGAACTGGCAATATCTCTAGATCTGAATAATTTTTAATTGGGCTAGTGTTGAATGCTATGCATATTTCCAAATCTATTAAGCATGACCTTTTACAGTCCTAACCTCAGCTATGCCTTGTTGAGCTCAGGAGCTGTGCAAAGGCATTTTGCTTCAGGTCAAGCAGGGAGATATGTAAATAAAGCCTGACAGATCTTCCAGGCAGGAGGAAGTGGCTTAGTGATTCTCCACTTTATGAGGTGCAGCTAAGAATTGCAGCCAGCTAGCTCTCTGTTGCCTGTTTTGAGGCATTTTGCATAGCAGTTTCACCCTTTATGTGAGCATGGTGTAGGATGTCTTTTCCCTCCACCTCTATTCCTGAAACATGGTACTGTGCCAAACCTAGGTCTCCTGATTGCAAATTTCTCACTGTCTGTATGACAACCTATAGCTCAATGCTCATCAAACGCAGACAGTCCGACACTTTCCCTGCAAGATCTTTCTTGTCGAGCAAACCTTACCTTGCTCAGGGGGATTTAGAGCTGAAGTTGATTAAGATTGACGAGCCCTGGTTGTGCAATAAACCCAAAGGTTATTAGCACCTTTCAGACGGTGTGTGTAGAATGTCATGTGATTTCCTTCCTGTAGTATTTTATAGTTTTGTAGATAGATGTGGAAGGCCAGTTTTCACTGACATGATTCATTCTGACCAAGCCTATGTGAAACAACTCATATTTTTGAATACCAGTGCCAACCACCTATTGATTAGCTTTCATTAAACCAGATTAAAGTTTAAATTAATTTTAACAAAAGTTGTCAATCATTCTTTAGCTCTTCTCAGAGGTTTCGTGTGACTACTGGTGTTTTAAACCTTCCATTTACTACAAAGAGAAAAAATCGGATCTACTAACACAAAGGGAAAATAACGACATTTAATGGTCTTTGTCAAAGCCTGATTCCTAAGAACATATAGGTTGTTACTTTTTCTGATAAGAAGGACCATGAAGTTTTTAAGCTAGTGTCTAATTCTTCATATGGTTTCCTAGGATGGTTGAGAAGGTTTCTTCAGTTCCAAAGGCCAACAATCTCAGTTTACTCATTAGATTGCTCTAGAATAACACTTTCATTTCTTTCCCATAGTATAGTTTACTAAAGATAGAAATAGAAGTAGTACAACAGACCTATAGGTTTCTGAACAAACTATTGGAGAGAGTCACTTCTGTGTTTACAGCCATTACTGAGGGAAGAGGAGAAGGCACAAACTGTATTGTGATTTAACCCTGGATGGCAAATAAGCCCTGAACAGCTACTCACTCACTGTCTCCTGGTGACATGGGAGAGAGAAGCAGAAGACTAAAACGGAGAAAACTCATAGGCTGATATATAGACAGTTTAATCATGAAAGTAAATGTTGCACGAGCAAAAAAAAAAAATGGGGAATTAATTGACTAATTACCATTGGTAGGCAGGTGTCAGCCATCTCCAGGAAAACAAGGCTCCATCACATATAGCAGTTACTTGGAAAGACAAAACCCACCAATCTGAATTTTCCCTCCTTCTTTCTTCTTCCCCCAGCTTTCTATGCTAAACATGATGTCCTGTCGCATGGGATATCCCTTTGGTCAGTTCAGGTCAGCTGTCCCAGCTGTGTCCCTGCTCAGCTTCTTGTGTACCCTCAACTTACTCACTGCGGGAGTAGCATGAGAAGCAGAAAAGGCCTTGACTCTTCATAAGCTGTGCTCACCAGTTTACTGAAAGACCCCTGTATTATCCGTGCTGATTCCAGCACAAATTCAAAACATAGCCCTCTACTAGCTACTATAAAGAAAATTGACTCTATCCCAGCCAAAACAAGCACAAACTGATAAGATGTTAAGCCTGTGGACTAGGACTGTGGCTGTGTAGGAAAGACTGCTAATAAAAATATGAAGAGCTGGAGGATGACTTGCTTTGGGGTACTACTTCACACCCAGTAACATATTTTTATTCCTTTGCTTCTTAGCTCCTACAGTGTAAGAGTTTGTTTGGAAATCAATTGAATTCCAATAGCTGTTAACAGCTAAAGCAGTTTCAGAGAACAAAAATTATACATTTCTCTATGGATACAGGAAAACAACTCATGCGAAAGGCATTTTCTAATAAACTATTTTTTCAGTTAGAGTGAGGAAGTACATTTGCTGGATTTCAACAACTCAATACTGGCAGGATTCTACTGTAGCAATTATATTAAGAAGTAATTTCTATCGTCATAGGATATTAGTTTTGATGGAATTGAGTTCTTTTCCAGGTACAGAGATGATTTATTTTAACGTTTTATTGCTCATAATTATCAAGTTTATTATCTGTAATCTGGAAGTGGACATATACTGTTGATTTCTTATTGTATTCTTATTGTAATGATTCTTAGTAGAGGTCAGCCATACCTTAAGTAATGAACAGATTCTGGCCATTGAATATTTTTGTTTTAATGCTGCCACACTGGCTAATTTTGCCACATTTCTTATATCATTATTCATCTAAATGGTACATCCTACAGCTATAATAGCTATGGTAAGTTAATATTTTGCTTAGGTAAGGAATGACTAAAAAAGCACAACATTCAGCCTTTTTTTTTAAACACTTTGATGAGGCTTTTAATTAACATTGTTGTAATTTGATTTGCTATGTTATTCTCTTTTTGTGCTGTAAAGGCACTATAAATTACTTAAATTAAGGGCAATATAAACTGAAAGGATGGTCACAAAAAACATGCAAACACTTACTTCAGTCTAATGTACATTAACTTTTTGCACCAGAAGAAGTAATGGAAAGCCTTGCACTGAAGCTTAGATATCCATTGTGCCACTTCTTTAATGATTGTTATTATGCAATGTCATAGGTGTCATTCCCGTTCTTTGGGAATTATTTCTTATTAGTCCACAGAATGTGAAATAATTTCTGTACATAAACATCTATGTTTTGATGTGAAGAAGTACTTTGATACACAGGCCACATTAAATTGAGACTCCCTTCCATGGACTCAATTCATATATTTATACTTCTTATTTTGGAGGTGGAGCTGACGCAACAGAACAACTTCACTGTCAAGTCTTCATTACCTGCGTTAGCGAGGCTAGGATATTTTAGACGGTGGAAAAAACCTCACTCAAACTAGACACCTATAAGATGCTTGGGAGAGGACAGTGTGGAGATAACTGACGTGAACTAGAGGAGGGCCTTGCCTTGGTCCTGCAAAGCTGCATAACTGCCCTTGAAGGGATGTCTGCATCAGCCAGGACCATAGGGGTGGTTGCTACCAGTTACCCAGCTCTTCAGAGTCCCCTGCAAGTGTCTGCTGCTGCAGACCCACTACTCTGAAACTGTCTACCTTGTTCCAGGTTCTTTCTCCTCTGCCTCACATTTGCCAGGGAAAATAACTTATTTTCTTCAGATGCATGGGTTTCAGTGTGTACCCAAGGAACTAATTCTCTTGATCCTTGTATTTTTGGTTCCTCATTTTTTCTTTTTTTTCTTCTTCATAGTTTTCTAAATCACTATCAATAAGTGCTTTTACCCTTCTGTACAGGCAATCCCACATGAAATTTTTCCATTTAATCTCCCTTCCAGGCTCTCTTGTACTCCTTTAAATACTTGTATATCATCAGTTCTGGTGCTGATCCCATCCCTTCCTCTCTGCAGACTGTACAGCTGATGTGTTTGCTGTCCTGCTGCTTGACCCAATGCCTTTGAATCTCTCTCTTTTTCACTTTTTTAACTGCTAATTCTCAATGGAAATTTCTTGCACTGAGCTCTGCCTTCTCTGCAGATCCTGCCTGTCTATAAAACAGACGGTTTTGAGTTGGGAGATCATAAAACTGTAGTACTGCCTACTTTTTCCTCTGGTATTTATTTCTCTCTTTTGGCAGTATTTGGTATCTTTGAACCACATCAGCCATATGGCTTGTCATAGAAATACAACTTTCCTGTGTACTATGCATTGTTTGAGCAATTAGTCACATGAAAATTTATAGAAGTCACGTTAGTAGTCACTAGTGTGAAAGGGAAAACAGTGTACATAGTAGTGCAAAGAGGCTGAAATTATCAGCTAGAGCAAACAAGTTGCGTTAGTTCCCCATGATTAGAACAATCCCAGTTCAGTCTATAGTCTGAAATTCCCAACATTGTTCACATATCATTGGGCATACTAGGATTAAAATGGTCTTTCATGTCTTTTGTAACCTGCTTAACACATTGTCCCTTTCCTTCTGTCTAAATATATGAACAGAAAAATTCAATCTGGTTAGCTATGGAAATTCTTGATAGTTTCTCTTTGCTGCTATTGGTTTTCTCTTCTTTTAATCCATTCTTGCTCTACTTAAATTACGGTATTTTGATCCTGAACCAGCTCCTCTGCAATTACCAAGGAGGTATTTGTGTATGCCCTAGTGTTAGTCTGAAAACTGTTATCAGATGTGGTTCAGGGTAGTTAAATGGTTAGCTATGTGCTGGATGCTGCACAACAGCTGAACATTGGGAAAGTATGTGAACTCTTAGAACATAAAATGAAAATAAGTTTTTTTGACTATTGCATTTACGAATTCTGTAAGGGGAAGATAGTATACTTTCAAGAAGAAGTCAAATCTTGAGGCTGTGACATTTGGGTAGTCAAGCCTTCCTTATAATTTGTGATAAATACTAAGAGCCCAACTGTGACTGTCACTCTTCATACAGAGTTCTGCTATACTGTATTTGTCTTTTGTAGCCTGTCAGTGTGTGTTAAGTTAGCATTCAGTCATATGCTTATTATAATTAATTACTTTTTCATTGATTTCATAAATATTTTAAAAGATATCCTGCTGTAATTTGTCTCTATTACTAAATTTGATGAACTGAAGGAAAACTGCAAAATGTGACACAACAGTAGAATTTCTCTTTCAGCTGTATTGCGTTAAATATTTCATATTTCTTTGAATATTTCATCTTTGATTTATAATGTTTGCAGAATACTACATTAAGATTTAAATGAACTTTGCAGTTTTCTGCTTAAGCAAATGGGATAATTCTCCTAGCATTAAAATGAAATCTAATTATTTGCATTATTGTTTAATTACATGGAATAGTGCTTCTACTTTATCTTTCTGTTATGTTTAACATATTGTTAAATTAAGTTCTGAAATATATTTTATCACTCGATAAGAAACTCTAAGTATGGAATAAAAATCACCTAATTTGTGAAGACTATTTCAGTGTAATCTTCAGACACCATGTGGAATAGTTTGAATACAATTGTATTATTTGTAACTATAATTTCCAGTGATAATACACCATGAAACTTCACTGTGGCTTGTACAGGTGCCTGTGGGAAGAAATTAAAGTAATAGGAGAAAAAACCCCTTGAAAATATATCTAGATTTGTCTGAACTGTTTTTTAACAACAGCTACATGATGTTAGAATTTAAGGATGTATTTGGAACTGTTCTGTAAGGTAAGTTTTCAAGAGGCACTCTGAAAGAACACTTTCTATGAACCTGACCTTTCAGATACAAAACTGCCAACAGAAGATGCACCAGCACAAGCCAGTCCTGCCTCACATTAAATAAAAAGTAGTTTACGTCTTTGATGGGGCTAGGTACTCTGCTAGTGAAAGCTGTAGCATCAGGCTAAATCAAATACACGTTTGTGGTCTCAGTCATCAGATCACTGCACAGAAATTTTAGTGGAAGTATTTGACTGTCCTACAGGAGCCCAGGCTGGAAACCAGGAACACCTGAGGACTAGGATGGTGAAGAAAGGTGTAGAGAAGGTTCTTGATCATTCCTGTAGTAAAGAAATGAAAAATGCTTCCTAAAAGCCTGGGGAAGGCATAGGTAAAAGCAGTAGAAAGTGCGTGAGCAAGCTGACTTCTTCTATACAATGAAGGGAAGGAGGGAAAAAGTGAAGAGGTTCTGTGAAATGAAAGAGCTCTGTGTTTCCTCCACTTGTAAACTATGGAGAAATTATGAAAGGATTTCATCTTTGATTGAAGATAAGAACAAGGAGAGCAAATGTAATTTGAAAGGCTAATAGATGGGTCAGAATGGCTTCTTTCTGTTAATTATGGTGTAGAAAGCCAGTTCAGTTTGTTGTAGCCTGAGGAAAATAACTGTAGAGAAGCAGTGTCATACTCAGAGCCTGCAGGCCAAATCCAACCCCCACTTTGTTTTATCCAGCCCAGCACCTTGTTTCTACCTGGTGACAGCTCCTTGTCCCTGCGCTCCTGCCAGTGCTGGTCACAGGTGCAGCGAGTGACGCGTCTCACGCTGCAGGAGCAGGAGAACAGCAGGAGCTGGGAGTGTGACACCCTTGGTCTAGAAGCATCTTATAAAAGGCAGACATTGACAAAAGTTAGTCTATATCCTGGGTGTTTATCTGAATTCCTATGCTTTATCTTAGAGAAGACTGAATGATATTATCTGAATTCAAAATTTTTTTAGAGTGTGTGGTCAATATATTTCCTGTTACTCATATTTCTCTCATTATAACCTGTATTTCCCTAGTGACAAGTGGTTTCTTAAAGTATTAAGGAAAATTATGCTGGTTTTGAAGGGTGCGAAAGCCAAAGTATACATACTTAAATACCGTACTAAAAAGATTTAAATAAGCTACCATGTTTGTAAGTTTTTTTATACCAGCCTGAATATGAAATACCTCTGTTAAATGAACTGTCAAAGTTGTAGGTAACTTTTCTAAGATTTAAAATAGGGGTTGAACTAGTAAACCCATGTTTCAGTTTTTGTCTAAACTATCACCCTGACAAGCTGAAAATGTTGAGATTTATGCATGAAATTATTTTCCCATCTGATGTGGAATATTGTGTTTAAAATTATTGCTCTTTTTTCCCGTGTGTGTGCCACTACAAGTCTCTACAGCAATGCTTTTCCTTGTGCCCTTTACTGAGTGGGAACTCCCACCCTGCTGGTTAGAGATGTGCTTTTAGTCACCTCAGCACTAAAACTCCAGGCGGAACTGTTTTGCACTTCAAAATGTGGGCTTCTGCAGAATTAGGGTAACTATATGTATAGAAACACTGCAGTCTTTCTGAAGTGATCACAAAATTGAGTCCATAATAAAATAGTAAAAATTCTACCAGTTATATCTGTTCTTTCTTTTGTCATTCGTATGGTATAACTGCAGTTTGGACATTTTTTATGCTTACATCTAAATTTAATAGCAAGTATTACTTTTTGGCTTCTTACTACCCTGTTGGTACACCAGACAATTTCACTCCTGGCATGAATGGACAGTTCTGGAAGTGCTTATACTCTCTGTATTTAGATTGGAAGTGTTTGCTTCATGAAGATCTAAAACTACTAAACTGCACGCAGAATAACTGTGAAAATCAAAGCCTGAGACTGTCTTCTGTAGTGTTGGACAGTTAACTGTGCTATGTTCAGTCAACCAAAGAAAATGGTGATAGAAGGTCAGAGAACTGTGTAATGTCAAACTAAACCTGATGTTTTCTTAACAGTATTGGCCTAATCACTGGGGTTTAAAGATTTGTATTAAAAAAGAAATCTTAAAAACTTCAAAAGCAATTTAAGCAATTTGAATGGTTTGACTACTCTTGCAAGCCTGTGAGGTCTTGGTTGTCAATGTTTAAAGGGCAAGTGAAAAGAGAGATTAGTCAAGCCACGGTACATTAAAGCCATTCAGAGGTGTTTATTCTCAATGGCTTATTTTTTTTTCCCCATGAGTTATCAACTTTAACATAACACAAAAAACCCAGAAATCATTAGACTCATTGCATAAATCTGAATATTTCAGAGTCTAAAAAATGGTGACAGATCATATTGAAGTAAAAAGAACGCAGTTCTGAGGCATAAAAAACCCCATTTCACATTAATCAGCCACTGCAAAAAGGAAACTAAAAAAATTATAAGGTCTTTTTTAAAATGCATTTATCTATCTCACTATTAGTAGTGACAGCAGTTTACATAATCATCAGACATTTACTCTGAAAGTGGATGAAGTTAAATGAATACTTCCTAGGAGTCTGACATCCTTTGCTGGTGTACTACCAAAAGAGTATGTTAGCTACAGATTGAAAATGATGTACTGCACTGCAAATGATGTAAATTTTTTAGCTAGTTCTACTGAAAAAAATTTAAGACAGATGAATATTCTAGCATTCTATGAAAAAGAAACAAACTTTGAAACTCTCTGAAGTGATGACAAAGACAGTGTACGTGACCTTCATTCTAGTGCTGGATAAGAAGACTTTTGCACTGTGGAATAACTATACTTTCTACTCCAGTTTCTTATTTGTCATGGATGAAATAACAAGTTTTCCCCTCCGGGCTTCATGGCATTTATTTTGTTTCTTAATGAAACTCCCAACTCTTTCTTCTGAAAATGTGACAAGTACAGAACTAAGAAAAAAAAAAGCATAAAAAGGAATAGATTTAGAACTCAGGTTGAATTTATAAATCTATATTAATAAACCATTGGGATTTTAGGCATTCAATTTCCTTTTTTTACTAGAACTTCCAAGATGATGTCCCTAACAGTATGTGCTTCATGGGTTTTAGTGTTCATGAACATTGATATTGATAATCCTAAGTTTTTATGGGCAGTCTGTCATGGATGGTACATTATTCAGCATGCAACAAAAATTAGCAATGATGTGCCTGAGGGTTCTACAGGAAGCTGGAGGCATAACAATAGTCTCGAACTCCTGTATATTTAACTGAGAAACACTACCACAGCAAGAAGGCAGACGGCAAACTAGGCAAGAGATAAGTATGAAAACCCACATAAAACGGTAGAACATTTGGGGTAGTAATGGAAGACAGAATTGTGAGAAAAATGTGTTAAGTCTTTGCTGCCACAAAGCTGCCCATGCTTGACTAATTGTTTTATTCACCTATGAACACAACTGTTCCTGTATTTTATTTTACTGCATCTGAAGGAAGTCATCATTATGCCTTAGGTCAGCAAAACACATCACGGCAAAGTCGTAAACAAGATACCTTTGCAGGTAAATTTTTGAAAAATGAAGAGTGAAGTGACCATTATTAGTTGCTGTCTTGTACTTCTCTCTTGCACTTTATTTAATGGACACTTTGCACAAACTCCACTGGCGCAAGTATTTCCCGTTAAACCTCCAGGGCAATACAGTTGCTTCTCCTACACAGTGTTCTCAAGTGTGTCCAGTTCCACTCTTCCAGTCTGAAATCTCATGTGCCAAGCTTTTAAACCATGCCTTTTCTTCTTTTCCTGGCAACCAATATAAGTTGGTCAAGATTTCAGTCTCTAAAAAGGAAGGTAACCTTGGCAGCAATTAAAGAAGTTTCCATGTGATGGTGGTGTATTACCAGTCTTGCCAGAAAGTGTAAAAAAATTACTACTCAATGTATAAGTATGGTACATTTTATTGGTGAAAAGAAAAGGCATGATCTTCACTACTTTAATTGCATCACAAATCCACGCTGAAAGATCAAGGCCTATATAATATGAAGAGATTTTCCCAGGCAATCTCTGTGTGAGTGAAAGGTTCATGTAATAATTCTATCCTGAGCAGAAAAACGCCAAGTAACAACAAATGAACTTATACTTTATTACACAAACTAGTCATAACAGCTTCAAAACATTCAAAATGCTGATTTCATTTTTATTTTGGACTGTCTTAGTTTGATTTATTATTCTCCCTCCACCTTTTACCATCTGTGCCCTTACAACCGGTAAGGAAAGAAAAATAATGTAGACTGTGGATGTTTCTCTCTTTTTACAGAATTGACAAAAAAAGGTTATGCAGTGTACTTATATGGTGCATGATATTTGTGGATCAAAGATATTCATCATTGTAAATACCTCATAAAACATCTGTTACCTGTTTTTATAATTTGGGGCATGGTTTCTGACAGATTCATCCTCAATTCTTGTCTCCAGAGAAAAAGATTATAGATTTTAATCATAATGTAGACAAAAATAATTTTGTAGGAGACATAGTGTTACTGAGAAGTCTATGGTAAAAATAATCTTGGGAGAATTCAGAGGGGCTTCAGAATGATGCTTTCCTTGAAGACTTGTTTTCATTTAACAAGCCCAAAATTGATCTGTTTGTGTTAAAAAATATTTCAATGGCTGTTTTCTAAAGTTTCTAACATTATGGTTTGCATTTTAAAAAATACGATAATGAACCTGATCTTCATTGACATAGAAGCTACTTAACATGAAAATAACTCTTTGAATTTTAATCTACTCTACTATGGAGGAAATATGCAAAAATGTTTGTTTCTACAAGCACAGATTTTAATGAAACTTTAAATACAACATGTCAAATGTTTTTTTAAGGCATAACACCTCAGACATATTGCTTGAATTTAAATTATATACTTAAGATTGAAAACTCCAAATTTCTCTTTATGTATTTATATTTTCTTTTTCTGTTCCTGAACACAGTTTTTGTTAGGATTAATCTCTTCACATTTGGCATTTTATTCCTATGCCCTTACTGTCAAATTGTATATATTTGTTCTCTAGTGTGTATGTAAATTGTTGGGGTTTTTTCTTTTTTTTTTTTTGTTTCTGTTTAGGGGAAACTAGGATTTTCCTTCAAAACGTTTTTGCATGTAAATTCTGCACTGTGTAGAGCTAAGAAAAAGTGGCTACACTTTGCCCTGAAATATCAGCAATAACGCTAACCAACTTTTATATAGCTTAGGATAAATCTCAGCTGCTATGAAGTAAATGAACTGTTTCTGCTGTTGTGCTAGTTTTGTAACACTTTAGATTTCCTAGCACACCCAGTGATCTTTTCCCTTATCATGTGAGGGGTAGAGGGAAGTTACTGGTATCCAAAAGGCACCATGCATGCACATGCATATTATATTCAAGAACATCTGCGACAGGAGGCATGAGGGTAGTAAAAGCTGCAGATGCCTTTCTTCTGGAGGGAAGCAGTACTTTGAATACCAAAAGTCAGCTTTGCTGTCTACCCTGGTGGCATGTCAGTTAAAGTTAGAGAGCAGGAAGAGTTAGTCATTGTCATATTTAAGGGCGCTTGGTCAGAAAGCCTTGGAAAGCCTACTTTATTATGTTATTGTTGTTACAGCCTTGAACAGCATCCTGCTAATAACTTCAGGAAAGAGAATATGTTCACATTTTAGTATTCTTCTTAGAGAGAATTGTCTTCTGTATTCTTACCACTTCTCTTTGCTTTTCTATGTCTTTGTTGTCCAGGAGGCTTGTGGGTCAGCAGTGATTATCTAACTGGAGGCATCTGGGCTTTTCTGTGGAAGTGCAACACTTCATGTCTTAAGTGTGTATGCCATTTCCCTCTCACACACAGCATCTCCATCAGCTTGAAATGCAGTTGGTGATCTGCAGGCAGACCAATTTCAAACCAAAACTCAGCTCTACCTTCTCTCCTGGTACTGGGGATGACTGTCTTCTCCATAACTGGGGAAATATCCCGTGACAAGAGTGTTCAGAGTATTCCTGAATGGACAGGAGCACTTCAGCTGAGCTGGACCTTCCCCGCAATGTTCCGATTGCTGGATTTGTACATCATATTCTGTTCGTGCCTCATTCATTCCGCTGCTGTAGAAATACTCAAGAGATATCACAATTTTAGCCTCGGTTTAGGGGAGAATTATGTTTTGCTTCTAGTTCCGGCTAAGGTGTGTCTGATGCTTATGTCATATACATTTTGACAGTAGTAGGTTTTACACTTAATTAGTTATTCCACTTGTTTCCTCACACCCCCAAACTCAGGAGTTTTTACAAACTGCATTCTCTATGATAACTTAGGTGCACAGACAAACAGCAGCAATTTCATGAGTTGCTGATTTCATTTTAAAATAGATGCTGGAAAGGGCTCAATATTTTCTTTTTCCACTTGGATGCTATTTTTTCTCTGCTATCTGGTACCTGTTGTATATCTTTTTCACGTCATTTTCATCCTCTGTAAAAAATGTTAACATATTATATTTTATGCAACTGATTTAAGTAAATGGCAGAGCATGATGTGGCATGAACTGATGTACATTCTGCAAGCTCAATAATTTTCAAAAGGAAAGTTATTATATTTTAAAAGAAATTAGATTTTCTAGTCTTTGTTAAATTTCAGAGTTCATTTGCTATGAAAGTATGGATACTTCAATATCTTCTGGTTGTGTACACCAGCACATCACAGAACAGTAGAGGTTAGCAAGGACCTCTGGTGGTCATCTGGTCCAACCTCCATCCTAAAGCAGGGTCAGCTAGGGCAGGTTTCCCAGAACTACGTACAGATGGTTTTTGAATACCTCATAGGATGGAGACTCTGCCACTTCTGTGGGCAACCTCTGCCAGTGCTTAGTCATCCTCACAGTGAGAAAGTATTTCCTAATGTCCAGAGGGAATCTCTTGTGGTTTTGTTTGTGGCCTTTGGTACTGTCACTGGATGCTATTGACAAAAGCCTGGCTCTGCCCTCCTTGCATCCTCCTTTCAGGTATTTGTATATATTGAAAGGATCCCCCTGAACCTTCTCTTCTCCAGGTGGAACAGTCCCACTCTCTCAACAATTCTGGAGTCCCTACCTCATCTTTGTGACCCTTGACTGGACTCTGCATACGTTTTGTGTCTCTGTTGTACTGAGGAGCCCAAAACTGGACGCAGTACTCCAGGTTTGGTCTTACCAGCACTGAGTGAAGGGAAAGGATCACCTCTCTCAACATACTGGCAATGATTGGTCTAATGCAGTCCTCGATACCATTAGCCTTATTCACTGCAAAGGCACATTGCTGTATCACATTCAACTTGGCGTACATTAGGAACCGCAGGTCCTTTTCTGCAAAGCTCCTTTCCAGCTGAGCAACCACCAGCACGTAATGGTACCTGGGGTTGCTCCTTCTCAGATGCAGGACTTTACGTTTTCCCTAATTGAACTTCCTGAGGCTCCTTTTGGCCCATTTCTCCAGCCTGACCAGGTCCATTTGGCTGTTGTATTGGACATTCCTCCTAAAAAATTGCCCAAGTCATTAATGAAGTTGTTAAATAGGATTGGACCCAGTACTGACCCTGGACTACAATGTTAGTTACTGAGTTGGTGTTTCAGAGTGATATAAAGTACACAAAATATATATATATATGCTAGCTAGTAAATAAGTGACTTAGCTCATTTCCATGATTATATAGATATCTTCATGAGATATATGGATACTACTGAACAAAAGAGCGGCTTGCCAAAGGTGAAAACTTTTCAAAACTTTGTTTTGAAGTGTTGATGATGTGCGCCATTTTAACATAAATCTCTTCAGGATTACAAACCAATTTAGTTAAATTAAATTTCATTGCCTTACAGCTAAGATTATCTCACCTAAAATGAATGATAAATTAAATGGAAATTCTTATTCTTTGATCAACATAATATGGCCTTTTAATCCACGCTTTCCATGAAGGCAAAATGAATAAACATGTAAACATGCCCTGCTTCATCTTGAATTAAAATCTGACAGAGCACGTTCTGTTCTTGCCAAAGTCTTACTCCATCTTGTAGTATCTAGACTGATCTTGAAACAAAGATATATTGGGACTATCAATCATACCTTATCACTCTGCATCTGCTTTGTGTGTATAACAGATGCCCCAAGCAAGAAAATTTGCTGTCCCCTGTCTGCTTAACAATAAAGTATAATCCATCTGGTTAAAAAACCTAGAAGAACACCATACTGTACATGTATTAGACAAATATATGTTATTGATCCAACTTTCAAAAAGAGTTAAAAATCAAGGAATTTAGCATATAAAACCTCTAATTTACATTATGACTGAATATTTGGCAAATTTTCTGCTTGCCTGAAGTTTACAAAATAATGAAAGGCCACATATTTACAACTAAAATATTTGAAAAATAATTTCCTTTACTAAATGTTTTTTAAACATCCTATCATTTTTTAAATACTTAAAACATCTTATTTAAACATAAATAGAATTTTTAACCAAATATATCTGCTTTTGGCTACCTTATGAACTTTAAAGTGCTTGAGATGTTTACTTGACTAATTAGCCCTTCAGTGGTCAGGTTTGCTATTGTCACTTCAGATTCTGTTGAAATTACAGGGAATGTTAGATCCTGTTGATGTTTCGGAGAAGAGCTCTGAAAGAGCAGTGTTGTGGTAGATACCCAAAGGAAGATTCCCTATGGGTGAGCTTCCCTCTTGGAATAACAGGAGATTTATTCAATTAACCCTCCAAGGTATTTCAGATGAAAATATCGTTCTGTCAAAATCTATAGTAAAACATAGACAGGGATAAACCTAGGGTTCTGAGTATCAATAATTATATAACTGTCAGGGATAACACAGTCTTTTTTCTGCTTGCTGTGATTCATATTATTTCCCTGAAATGCCATTTTCAAGAAGTTTCTTTAAGAAAGTCAACATTTGCACATAATAAAACCTTCCACAAACCAACATAGTCATGACGATTTCTTATAAAATGTTTTCATTGATGATAAATGTATTAAAATAATTATCTTGGCATGTAATATTTTGGGGAGGATGTGCAACAGCCAACAAAAGTTAACAGCCTTATACTTTCAAGGTAATACATCACCCTGTCTAGCTTCAAGAAGTATCAAGTATCTCTGTGTTAGTTATTCTTTCAATAAAATTTGGTTATCAAAGAACTGCAGTATGTTGTTATGAAACCGGTATATTACAAGAAAGAACTAAGGAATTTTCAAAAATCTGAAGGGACAGAGTACGTCTTTGGTGATAAATCATATGGAATATAAAAGATGACTGAAAGAGAGCAATTTAATGAATAAAATTTATAGTGAATAACACCTGCAGAAAAAATAACTGGCTAATTTATTATTATTTAGATAAAGTAAAAAAAAACAGTTGTGGGAGTTAAAATAGATGGAATGAATAGATGCATAGATGGAATCACTGAAAGTTTATTTTTACATGCAGGAGCATAACCCAAAGGAGTATGAGAGTTTGCATGTCTTGTAGATCTGCTGTGTCAACGTATGTTACGATTTTTTTTTTAACTCTAAATAGAATTTTTCCTAGCTTCCAACACAGATCAAAACATACTTCAACCTAAGTTTTGTGAATACTATAAAATTATCTAAGGCATTTTTAAACAAATACTAGAAATTATCCTGTTTCTGAGGTCTTTGTTTTTTTATTGAAAGAGAATTTTTTTCTACTTTTCTGAGCATACTTATACTTGATGATAAGCAGGCGAGTTTCATATTTTAACTTTATACTTATTGAAACTATTCCCTATTGTTAAACAAAGACAATATTTGTTGAATAAACAGAAAGTTACTGTTCCTCTTGATATGTGTCCCGGGATGCAATGTCCTTCAGTAATCCAAGATATTCTGAGATATAGTAGTATTTTAAAATGATATTTTAGATCTCTTTTTTCTTTATTCTGGTTTCTTAGGGATTACAGACTTTGCATTGCAGCCAATTCAGCATCTTGAAACCAGATTGTGTGCTTGCTCTTCTTTTGATGAAATTAAATACATAAAAACTGCAACGAATTCAGTGGCTATGTCATATAGCTTTACAGTTCATTGCAGATCTATATTAGAAGTTAGAATCTCTGTATGGAGTACTGGTATTGCATTTTAAAATATTTAATGGGGTAAGACTCTCATACCTGAAAGTCTCCGGCCATTGCTGCAGATAAGATCTGCAGTGTCATTCAGATTCAGAAATTTTTTATTCCCTTCCTTTTATCTATTACTCTCTTTGTAAATTGTTTTGCTTTGGGATGTTTCTATGTTGTTCAGATCCACACTAACCAAAAACCTGGTGAAATCAGAGAATGCGGCAGAGCATACATCAAACACGCTGAAAGAGTGTCAAAAAATATTTGAGGTCTCTAGCCTGGATGTTCACTTGCTTGAGCTTTGAGTAACACTCTGATAAAAGTAAAGTTTTAAGCACAAGAAAACCCAGAGAAAGAAGGTCATACCTACCTTTTTGACTCACAGCACTAACAGAGAACTTTGGGTGTTAAATTTGGCCAAGCTGATGGTAATTTAACTTGCATTTCTTATATCTGTACTGAGTCAGAAGCATTCTGGAGAACAGCAAACCGTGCCATCCCAGTGCAGCAAACTCATGTATTTCTGGAGGAAAGAATTTAGGAGCTGTTTTTATGAATGACCAAACCATATTCTTTGGCAAGTAAGACGTTTACTAAACAAGAGCCAGCTGTAGTGTTTTTATTGATTGATAATATTCACACAGTGCTGGAGGTTCTTTGAACGTTCAGGTTAGTACCTCTCTGTATTAACCGTATTTAACCTAAATGAAAATAAATGGAACAAAAACTGTAGAAAAAGGCTCAGACTCTCATATTTATTTCAACACAGCGTTACCAAAGACTTAACTGCAGCTTTTCCTTAAAGAGTCTGGCACTTTTTTAGTAAGTTTTCTAACTATTACACATATAAGAGCAAAGACAAGGTATGTTAAAGCATAAAATATTCATAAGTGTAGTACTGAGGATGCACTTTATTTAAAGTTTGCTTCTTGCTATTTTTAATAATTTCTACCACAGAATCATAGAATCATAGAATTATCTGGGTTGGAAGAGACATCCAAGATCATCAAGTCCAACCCTTAATCCAACACTATCATGATTACTAGATAACAGCACTAAGTGCCACATGCAGTCTTATTTTAAAAACCTCTTTGGGCAGGCCATTCCAATGCCTGAATACTCATTCTGTGAAGAACTTTTTTCTGATATCCAGCCTAAACCTTCCTTAGCAGAGTCTAAGTCATGCCCTTTTTTTTCTGTTGCTGGTTGCCGAGGAGAAGAGTCAGACCCCCACCTGTCTACAACCTCCTTTCAGATAGTTGTAGAGAGCCATGATGTCACCCCTGAGCCTCCTCTTCTCAAGGCTAAACAACCCCAGCTCCCTCAGCCTCTCTTCATAGGACTTGTGCTCAAGTCCCTTCACCAGTTTTGTTGCTCTTCTCTGGACCCGCTCCAGCACCTCAATATCTTTCTTGAACTGAGGGGCCCAGAACTGAACACAATACTCAAGGTGTAGCCTCACCAACGCCGAGTACAGGGAAAGGATCACTTCCCTCGTCCTGCTGGCCACACTATTTTTGATACACGCCAGGATGCCATTGGCCTTCTTGGCCACCTGGGCACACTGCTGGCTCATGTTTAGCCTCCTGTCAATCAGTACCCCCAGGTCCCTTTCCACCTGACTACTCTCCAGCCACTCTGTCCCCAGCCTGTAGCACTGCATGGGGTTGTTGTGGCCAAAGTGCAGGACCCGGCACTTGGCCTTGTTGAATTTCATCCCGTTGGACTCAGCCCATCTCTCCAGCCTATCAAGGTCCCTCTGCAGAGCCCTCCTGCCTTCCGGCAGGTCGACACTCCCTCCCAACTTGGTGTCATCTGCAGGTTTACTTATGATGGAATCAATCCCCTGATCTAAATCATCAATGAAGATGTTAAACAGAACTGGACCCAGCACTGAACCCTGAGGGACACTACTGGTAACCGGCCACCTGCTGGACGCAGCCCCATTCACCAGCACTCTCTGGGCCCGGCCATACAGCCAGTTCTTAACGCAGCTGAGAGTGCACCTGTCCAAGCCACAGGCTACCAGTTTATCCAGGAGTATGCCGTGGGAGACAGTATCAAAGGCTTTGCTCAAGTCCAGATAGACTACATTCACAGGCTTCCCTTCATCCACCAGGGAGGTTACCTGATCATAAAAGGAAATCAGGTTGGTCAGACAGGACCTGCCCCTCACAAAGCTGTGCTGGCTGGGTCGGATCCCATGTCCATCCTGAAGGTGCTGTGTGATTGCACTCAGGATGATCTGTTCCATAACCTTGCCAGGCACTGAGGTCAGGCTGACATTGCCTGGGTCCTCCTTACAGCCCTTTTTGTGGATTGGAGTGACATTTGTCAACTTCCAATCATCTGGGACCTCCCCAGAGAGCCAGGACTGTTGGTAGATGATGGAGAGTGGCTTGGTAAGCTCTTCCGCCAACTCCCTCATCACCCTAGGATGAAATCCATCAGATCCCATTGATTTGTGTGGATCCAGTAATTCATAGACTATTTCTTCCTGGAACACAGGGGAGCCATTTGGTTTCCTGTCTCTATCTGTGAATTCTGGAGGTCAGTTATCGTGAGGGCCACCTCTCCTAATGGTGAAGATTGAGGCAAAGTAGGTGTTGAGTACCTCAGCCTTCTCATCCGTGGTAACTATGTTCCCCCCAGGTCTAACAAAGAATGGAGGTTTTCCTTGCCCCTCCTTTTGTTATTAATGTATTTATTTTGTTATCCTTAACAGAAGTAGCCAAATTAATTTCAAATTGCACTTTTGTTTCTCTGATTTTCCTTCTGCATGTTCTAACTATAGTCCTATACTCTTCCTGAGTAGTCAGCCCTGCCTTCCACAGTCGATAGGCTCTTTTTTTATCTCTGATTTCCTTCAGTATCTCCCTATTCAACCAAGGTGGTCGTCTTCCCCACTGGCTTGCCTTTTGTCTAATTGGTATAGCCTGTTCCTGTGCACTCAAGACTTTTTCCTTGAAGCACATCCATCCCTCCTGTACGCCCCTGTTTTCGAGGAGAGTGTCCCAGGCTGTGTTCTGTGTGTCTCTTGCCTCTTGCATGAAGAGCTCAGTTTTGAGTAATGGGCACTCTGTGTTGTGGGCATTCTCATGCAGAGAAATTCTCTTAACCAGAGAAAGTGGGAGATGCACTGTATACTACCTACCTTGTACTTCAGATATTAAGAGGTTTTTCATCCTTCATTCTTTACATGCTAATAAAATGTGATTTTCTGTATTCAAAGAATTGTCTCAAATAATGTTGTCATAAGGCAAAAAAGTAACAACATGACTTCTTGCTAGTGTTAAAAATTGGGTTTAATTTTCAGTTCTACTCAATGAAAATAAAATGATAATAAAATGATGCTTTTTTCCTTCTTTTTCTGTCTCTCACTGAAGATCTTTTGCCCTTAACATCACCACACACACTTTTTTCTCATACAGTTCACGCTTTTTGTTTATCTATCTAGTTCCCTTTTCCTCCTGAATGTCCTTTACTTGTGGGAGTGTAAAGAATTTTGTACTGATAGGTGCTACCTAAGATCTGACAGTTTTTATAGGTATCCCTATATCAAATTATAACAAATGTTTTCTGGAAATTTTCTAGTATCAAAAATTTGAGGCTCAACGGAAACTTAGCAGAAGAAATGAGTTCAAAACAGTTTCTTAAACTAAGGCTGCAGTGAATGAGTAACATACAATAGATTTGCAGACATTTTTTCATTATTTTTATCTCACAAAGACTGGTAGAAAGACTAAGGAAAAAGAATAACCTGGGTAGTTGAACTCAAAGCCAATTTCAAGGCTCAAAAATAAAATTGATACCTGCAGAATGCATATATGTCCAAGTTTGTGTATATAGTGTATTTGTATATACTGCTAAGTATTTAAATTTTTTTAAAATTTTCTGGATTTTATGACACGCAACATTTTAAAAGAAAGCAGTTTTTGAACACAAAGTTCTGTATAAGTCACACTTTCACACAATGTGTATGTCCAGATTTGTGTATGAGAAAATGACCCAATTGGTATTGTACAGGCCTTGTGTGTGGTCTTGATTTTTTGAAGTACTGCTCAAACACTGGCCTCCTTTGAACTGTCCCATGGGGAAGGCTCTCACTTCACTGGCACAACTTGCATGTGATTCCAGAGCAGTCGTTCTCATTTGGACAAATGTGATTGTTTACCTCTTTCTTTACAGAAAGACTTATCAGGAGAAAGGCAAACACTTTGGGCTAAGCCATCTGAAAAGAATCTGACTCGAAGATATAATAGTTTCTGGTAAAGTATTGCCATATCTGAGTTTTCCTCTGAAATGAAACCTGAGGCTTTTATGAAGTCACGTTTGCCTAATTGTTTTTTTCTCTTGTGTAAGTTGTTGCACCGCTCTGAATTTTAACTCTTACGGACGTCCTGTTATAAAGGGCAATCTGATTTCATTATTGTCTTGCCTGAAGGCTGATTATCTTAGAAACGTAGTTTGGCAGCCAGTTGTTTCAGTAAAGCCACATACGTGACAAAAGTTTGGATGCTTTGGACAGGTGTTCATTGTATCTATCAATGTTTTTTCCAATTATTAGACTTAAAGGCTGTAAGGTATTAGAACTCTCTTTCGATATTAGTAAGAACTACAAACAGTTCTTCTAGAACTGTTTTTTAATTTTCATTTCCAGGTTTTTTGTTCCTTAAAAAAGTCCACTAAACAAACAAAGAAACCCCAAAAGAGATTAACAAAATATGAACACATGTAAGTAATTATAGTTTTATTCAGATAAATATGACATCACATGCAAAGAATGAAAAGTTTTGGATAAATGTTGACAGTATTTTTCCATTTATCAATCGACTTTTGCAAGTTTGAAACAGCTTTCAACCCAACTAAATACAGCCAGGTTTACTATTGGTGTAGTGTATTATAAATAAGCTTTTAAACCCTTAGTCTCTTCTGTAATGTATTAAATTATTACAGAATAGAACAGGAAAATGGTCTCAGAGGAATAAAACTTCATTTGTTTTTGTTTTGTTTCATTTGTTTTTGCACTGATTTTCATGTCTCATTTTTGGTAGTTTGGATTTTAGAGAAAAACCCATTATTAACTTACATACTAGACAAGATAAGAAAAAAAAATAAATAATGCCAAAAATCTGGTCGATTAAACATGTCATGCTTTTGACCTCTTCTTGTTCAAATGGATTTGGTACATACAAAACTCAGTTAATGAATTGGAGGAAACTTCAGCCATTTTCAGTTGAAAAATTTGTCACCTATTTTCCGATTTAAACTAGTGTTGGGCTTTCACCTTTATTACTACAGAAAAATATGGTGTGCATGAGAATGATTTGTGGATTTATGTGTTTTTTATGGAGCAATGCTTTTTTATGTAATCCTTTGTTCAGTCACTTAAATTCATCATCACTTGAATTCTTCTGTTGTGGTTTTGACAGTGATGCTCACTTTATTAATGATCTGGCTTCCATTTTTTACTGTCCAGATGACTGCTACTCATCTATTTCTCTGTCTGTTTTTTATATACTCCACACCCTGATACAGGAGTGTAACCTAACACTGTTTCTTGACAGCAACTGTCAGAATGTAACCAAGCACATGAATAGCTTTTAGGTGGAGAAACAGTGTTTTAATGTATTGTTGATCAAAAGATACAATAAGCTTACATTTGCAGCAGATAGTGCAGAATCAGTTTTTATTTATGTAGGTAAAGAAACAATTAGGTGGCTGTTATTTGCCTGAAATGACTAGCAAGGTATTTTCTAGCCTTACCCAGGCTTTCACTGTGAGATTCAGTAATGCAAACGTGAACAGGTGTCAGAGAAGAGGCAGAGAATTACTCTCCATCAGAAGAGCCCAAATCTTAGATTTTAGGCTTAGGAAATGCGGGAACCTGTCTGTTCTGCTCCCTAGGCAACATATGATATGAAAGGTTGCCATAAAACAGTGTGAATACTTGAGAGTTTGAGGAAAATTCCTGTGTTCAACAAGCAGGTTAGGTATTCATTAAACTTTTTGCAATATAAATTAAATGCACATCTGCAATAGAATGCTGCTGCATCTGGCAAAATTTTAAAACAAGTTTATAAACTAAAAGAATTTAGGTAAGGAGTCTTTTTTTCTGCATATGACACGTCTAAAAATTTGTTTTTATTAATCTAACAAGCACTCTGGCTAAGTAGTCTGTTTTTTGCTTGTGAAAGTCATCCATTTGCTCATTCTGAGACACAATTTTTTAAAAGGTTCATTACTATTATTTACATATAAATGTAAAATATATACATGTATTTATAAAAATCGTATGTGATTTGTCTATATATGTTGTAGAGCCATTAGATTTATGTGAATAAATAGGTTTTCTTTCTCTTTTTTTTTGTTTTGTTGCTTAATTAAATAAAATTTCACTAAATCATCCAGACATTTTCTTCCAAACGTAACTGACTTCTTCAAGGGACAAAATCATTATATGGTAGAAAACCCCTTGCCTTTCACTGTGGATACATGGATATTGATACATTGGTACCTTGACTTCAACCATCTTCTCTCTTGAGAGAGTTGTAAACCAAAGTCTCCTATCAGCTGAGAAAATTCATAGCACAGGGAATTACAGTATTTTTGGGAAAACAGCTGTCACTTTCTTTTCTTAGCCTGGTCCTAACTGCTATAAAATCCTGACGTTTATTGGAGCTGGGTCAAAATTTGTGGTTCATGGATAATACTCTAAACCATCAGGCTTTGGAGTAATTCTCTCTTTTCCTCACCCAATTCATCATTGATATTTTTAAAATTTTAAATACTAACAGATATTTTCTTTTAAGGGAGTGAACGGAGGCAAAGATTCAGCCTGCTTGTTGAAAGGTTGTTATTTCCAAAACTGTCTTTAACTGTGGATTTTGTTGTGTGGAACTGCAAGCTGCTACAATCCAAACTATTTCTCTCTCATATAATGTGTAGAAAATACCTTGGACTGTGCATTTAATTAAAAATAATGAAATTTATCCTTAGGGAGGTTAAAGCATATCAGTTGTAGATTGGAAGGTTTTAAAATATCTTGTGTCCTGGGGGCTGGCTCTTTAACATCCTGGTAAAATAATATTGATGATAGAAAGCCATCTAAATGTGTTTCTTATGGTGCTCTGTATACACTACATTAATATTTTACCTCTTGAAAGTGGGCCTTGAGATATCAGGCCGTGTTTCTGAGCAGAAAGCAAAATGAAGCTCTTTTGTATACTCTCTTTCTGGTACAAAGAAATTTGTGTTCTTTGCTGCTTGGTGTTATAGTCAGGCCATGGGAAGTAACTCAGTCTCTAAACATCCAAAGGCTATTTGGGCGACCTCCATCCATCAGCTCAAGGTCTGTGATCTTATTTTCAGGAAAAAAAAAAAAGTGTATATCTTCTTTATTTTCCTTCTATTCTGCAATTTCAGAGTTGAATAGAGAGATGTATCTTGAGGGGAAAAAACTGAAATATATATATATGTATAAATGTACACATATATGTATAAACAACAGTTTTTCCAAAAAGTTGAAGTGACAGCTATGTCCCTGCACTGTTGTTATTTTGTTGGCTGTACAGATATCATGACTTGACTCTAGGCCACTTCTTGAAGGTAGACAACTCTAACCTGAGTGAAGAAAACCCTCTGTCTAGGGTTTAATACGTGCTCAATCTTGTTAGGATTATTTTTTAAGTCTGCAGTGTATACTAGCTCTATTGCTTATTTTATAGTAAGCTCCAGAAACAAAGGAATTTACTATGCTGATAACACTTTCCTTTTTAATAATGAAAAAAAAAAATTTAACTTGAGTTAAGGCATGGACAACTGACCATTAAGCTGACAAGCAGAAGTCACACACTAAAATTTTCATATAAAAAAGTGGATGGAATTTTGTTTTGTTGCCAGTCTGCCTAACTGGTTTTTTTTTCAACAGTCTGATGCTTATCTGGACATTAATAAAACAGCTGGTGGAAATGCTCATAAGAGCTCAAGAAAGCACTAAACATTTTGAGGAGAAGGAAAAAGGGCCATAGATTGTACTTCAGTATAGTACCTTAACAAGAATGTAAAAAAAGAGGAACTGATACAATGGTTATAAAATCATAAGACTTAGTGATAGAATTGTAATTACTGATAAATTTTTAATATACAATTACTGACAGAATGATAATAAAAATTGAAGCCACTGCTACCAATGTGCTTTCTTTTTCAAAACAACTCAGTTATAGTGAGTTTCTAAATAATTGATACACCTTAAAGAACAAAAAGTGCCAGGTAACTCCAACACACTGTGAAAGAACATAAGCACAAAAGACAATCGTCTTCGATATGTTCTTTAGTCTGTTCATAAGAATCATAACATAGGTTTTGCTGCTTCTTTCTCTTATGAATCTCAAGAAATTATTTTTAGAAAACATAGAAGAAAACCATGTGAAAAGAAAGCAACATTTGAAGTTTTAGGTAGGAAAACAAATGAAACAAGGTGGTATAATATAATAGATTGCAATAGGTTAAAAAAGAATCTTCCTACTTTGGAAGAGGAATTATTTATCTGGTCAGCCATGGCTTGTCAACATGAGAGAAAACTAAATTTTCTTGAGTGTAACCATGGCAGTCCTACTCCGTCATTTAAAATCTCACAAAGCATACCAGTGTACAAACTCAGATTTTTTACAGCATCTGCCTAAATAAAAATGAGACATGATGCAAACTGACTTTTATATTAATTTAGGATGTCCACAACAAAGAGACCTATCCCATGTAAATGCTGTAAAATCCCCTTAATCTCAAAACCAGAATGGATTAGCACCAGCTGCCTGCTAGGAATAGGGGCTGGGACTATAACTTCCAAATCATGTTCAGAAATTGCAATATTTTGTGGTGTGTTAATTGTTGCAATCAAAAGTATAGCAGGGGCTGTGCAAATCTTGGTAAAAAAAGCTTCAACACTTAGAAATGTTCCTGGACTTTGTTTAATTTGCTACTATAAACTTAATGGTAAACACTTTTTCTCTGCAAAACTTCTATAACAGGACCCCTTACAGGGAGGTATATGTAAAGTGGCTGTTTCCAGAAAATTCATGGAATTGAACTGTTGAGAGATGAAAAAATACCCTGATTAAAACAAAGGAAAGGACTTTTTTAGGTTTACAAAAGAAATATAAATATTACAGACATATCAAAATTTACTAAGATATTGAACAAACCCAGCTAACATAAAACACATGTTCCTACAGAAGACCTTATCGTGAAACATCGTTCTGTGATGTTCTGCTTTAAAGACAAAGGAAATTAATTTGGATTTAAACAAGTGAAATGAAAAAAATATGTCGAGTTGTTAGACTGTGTAGTGTTTCAGATGTTTCTGTGTAAGGAGGCAGAAAAAGTAATCTGGAAATACTTCGGTTAAAGGTTCTGCTGTGTCAGCAGGAGCTAATGAGAAAACACATTCCCATGATCTACTACAACATAGCACCTTCCTTCTTGTGTCCACACTGTCTTAAAATTCCAAAAGTATGTGTGTATTTGCACGAAAGTATTTTGGTTTTAAGAAGAACAAAAAAAAAGGAACATAGATTGAGGAATTGTGAGTCTCTTTCAAGCACTGAAACGAAAAAATTCTTTCCAGAAAAACTGCATCTTCTACAACTGTATAAACAAAGCATTTGAAAAAAAAAATTGATGACTGTTCCAATTGGCTGTGATTTCATTTCTTTCACCTTGATGCAAAATCGTCCCTGCCATGCAAACTGTAATTAGTGATGGAAGACAGATGAGTGTCAACAGCTGCTTCCTCAAATCTGTTTGTTAGATTCAAATTGTGTTTTTTTCAATGATTGAGCAGGAAACAACCTTTCATGAAGCTGAAGTCTTAAGGACTGATCAGAGTCCAGTAACAGATAAGCTGTTTAGGAATTAACATGTACTGGTTTGTCACTCACGACTGGAAGGAACTGATCAAACCGCTACCTCCTAACTGGCAAGCTATGTAACCAAAAAAGTCTGAACTTGGTATTCATGCCTGATGGAGGTAACTTCCAAGTCTGTGAAGTCTTAAGCTGTTATTATTGCTGTATGTGGAATAAAACTTATTTGAATTATTTATTTCTTCCTTAAAAGAAGTTTTGAAATGCTGACTAGGATTTTTCCCTCTGTTTTCTTGTTTTTATCTGATTTCTGAATGGTTTTACAATGCACAAAATTGCAGTGTGCCTTTCTACTACAAGGAATTCCAGCCTTTCATTTTCTTCTGTGAAATAACTGTAAATCAGCAGTCAATTCAAATAGTCAACAGAATTACTTGGATCTGTGGTATATGCAAAACCAATTTAGCCAATAAGAGATAAAAAAACCCAGCCTTTTTAAAAATTTTTTCTTTTTTTTATTTTGTAGAAAGAAAAAAAAAGAATATTAAAACCAGCAAAGCAGATTTTATATTTTGTAACAGCAGCTGAAATGTCAGGATATTGTCATAATTATGGTAAATTCATCTGTCATAAAAGACACTAATGATTAAGGGTGCAAGATTTTCACTTTTTCTCAAATGTGGTTAATCTCAGTTATTTCTATCTTAGGAATAATTATTTTCTAAAAATTCTGAATTGCAGAAAGGACTAAAGATTTCTAAATGTGGTGGTATATAGCGTAACTAAAATAGATTTGGCTCAAATAATTTTTATCACTTCAAGAAAGCTGGAGAGAGACATTTTATGTAGTATTAAATAACATTGCTTTATATATTTTTAGAGTGAAGGTACTGTAAGATATTTTACAACAACAAACAGAATGGAAAATCACAAAGGCCACTGTTCTTGACTCCTGCTTAATATAACCACTGAAAGCTGATTAAACTGAAACAAAAAAAGTTAATAAAAAGTTAGTGAAAGAGAGCAATTTGCATTTGCCTCTAGTTATTTTAGCAGAACTTATTACCTGTGCTATCATATGCATGATAGAAGTGTGCAAGTTTATTGTACAAATTACTGAACTACTACAAAAAATACTTTAGTGAAAATAACAACCCATTTGCTGTTTCTAAAATTTTTGACAATTTTATGCATCAAACCACAGAGTAGTTAGATTGGTTAGAGTAATTATTGGGCTGGAACAGTAGCTTTCGTTAATTTATTTTGTGTCACAATAAATGTCACCCTAAAGTTTCCTGAACTTTATAACTTTGCTCATATTTCAAATTTCTGCAACTGAGATGATTATGCAAAGCTGACAAGAATTGTGAAAGTATTTAAAACTTTTGGAAGGACATCAGAATTTTCTTTTCTAGAAGATTGGTTATAGCATAGTAAATTTTGGCTTGGAGAACAGGAATCTTTTCACAACTTGAGTATCTCTGAATGGAAAGATCTAGTGGGTTCAATCCAATTCTCAATTTAAAACAAGGAGAAATCTCATAATGATTTAGGAAGTTAGAATTCTCAGAACAATTTTGGAGAAGATCGCAGACTTCTGGATCATCAATGCTGTTAAAAAATGAGATTTTGACCCAAGGGCATATCATCCCTCTGATATCATGCACCTATAACCCTGCACATTAAGGTCAACCAGCAAAGTATAAACTATGTATTACTGTTGAGGAATTGGCTGTATCATCTCTCATTTCCCAGCTCAACCAGATACATCTGATCCTCAGCCACAGAAACCCCAGTTTAGTGGACGGCTCATATGAATTCTAAACAACTTCAATAACTCAAAAAACAACACAAATCTGGATTAAGTACAGACAGCATAGGACTGAAACTCTTCCGGTTTGAAGGAAAATGGATGTTGCTTGCTTTTCTCGATCTTCTAAATTTAGATTAAATCATGCCACCACAAACCCAGAATTTAGGACAAGTATTTAAAATTCCAGTGTATTAATTGTGATAATCTATGCAGTAAGAAAAGAGTAACTTGAACTGGCAATTTGTCATAGAGTTGAAGTGTTGCACACAGCTAAGTTTGAAATCTGAGAAGTTTGGCCAGGCTATGTTGTGAAAAAATTCCAGGTAGGAAGGGGAGAGGGAAGCATCACGTGTCTTTTTGTTTTTGAAACTTTATGGCACGGGAAATTACACTGGCTCTCTGACCAGTTTCAAAGCCCCTGAACTCACCATGGTGCCATATATTACTTATTCAAGCTAATATATATATTTATATAGAGAGCACTTTAAAACATTTACCTCCAAATTTTGGCCCAGGCTACTACCACCAGGGAATCTTAAGGATACAAAGCAGAAGCTATCCCTGGATTTATTCTTTAAACACTCAGGAATAATCTAACGCCCCAATAAAAATGCTAAGTGGACATTTTATAACTCTTAGGTTTTGTTTGTTCATTTGTTTTTCAATTTCTGCTTTTCTTACACTCATCTTGCTAGAGAGGCATTTTTTTTATAAGCATTTGGAGACAGGCATCATTTTCTTACCCCTGGTTTAATTTTGCATCACTTTGGCTTGTGTTTCAGTAAATTTGTTATCCAGAACTTCAGGGTATTTGGGAAAATCCATTATCTTTCCCTCCTGGCAGATATAATCAGTATGAAATAGGTTATTCAAGCCCATTCAGTTCCTTGTAACACCTACTTGAATGGAACAGGCTCCCTTAGAAACTTGGGGCTATTGCAAATCTTGTACTGCAAGTGAGCTTCTGCTTGGCATATATCCTATTCCTCTCCAGGTTAGTTTTACTGTATCTGATTCTGCCTACTATACTTACCCTATGCAATCCCATTTATATTCTGAGTTGTCTCATTGATTTTGAAATATTGCCTGGAAGGCACAGTCTGGGTATTGTACAGTTACCTAAGAGCCAAAGACAGTTTATGATTTTTGTATGAGTAGCTCTACTGTTATAAACAGGAGGCAGTAAATCAGTTACAAAGATGAGACCTTAGGTTTCTCACGAGAATAAAATATGAACCCTGTGCCAGTTGTTATTGATACATTTCCAGTTGCTTTTTTTCATGTCATAAACACTTCCAATTTGGGCAAATGCATCAGTCCTAACATTAAAGTAAAAAGTACATCATGAATGAAAAAGAGAAAATTGGAAACTTTGCTGAAACCCTATTGATACAGTTTGCAAAGTGCCTCTACAAATAGTTAGGCAGGGTCCTGTTTATTTTAATGTTGAAGTAATGACAGTGTTTAGTTTTCTACTGTTGATAATGTCTGTGGCTGTAGTCTGTTACTAATCAGCATTTTATAACTTGTTTGTATCAAGTAATCTTGTGGTTTATACAAATATGTGTTTTTATACACTTTCAGTGATTTCACGGTCACTTCTACATGCAGTTATATACTGACTATAAGTAAGATTTTAAAAACCTGCATTGTATTTTTATTTTAGTGGGAAATTGGTATGTTAGCACTTGATACATCTGAGCACCCTCCATATCTCCACCTTAGTCCCCAGGTGTGTAACTAACTTTGAAAATATGGCAGGAGTTATGTTCTTTTCAGAAGAAGAATCTTTTCATCACTGTATCTGTTCTACAAATTCTGTGTTTGTGTTTTCTGTTTTGTGTTGGAATGATTTCTTTAGTAAAAGATTAGTTTACTTGTTTACTGAAACTCACAAGCCTCATTACCCAGGGGGAAAATTTTGCATAGTTTTGTGTTTGTAGCTGTATTTTTTATAAACAGCTCAAGACATTGTTAATTGGTTACCCTTCTGTTATCTCGCTGAGAATGAGTTTTAATGTAATTTGGGTCTATTATCAATTGTCTTCCCATTGTTACTTAAAAGCCTAAAGTTTGCTATATGATGATTTCACGGACATTTTTATTGATGGCAGTGGTAGATTAAACAGCTTCTAATTTGTTCCTGCTCCTACACCCTGCAAGCTGCATCAATCTGGCACTGTTGAGGAAAGAAATTGTATCGACACACGCTTGTGATTTTTTCAGCATCTGTCATCTTCATGGTACAATCTGGTGGCTTCTTCCTGTCCCCTCCCATTGTTGTGCTCTAACACATTTTTTTTATTTTTACTGTTCAGTAAATTTGAAATTTCTTTCCAGCTAAACTTTCAAAGATTATAAATCAAGATACTGATATTCAAAGGTATGCCACAAAATACAGGTATTTGCTTTTTTTTAACACCAGTAGGACTGAGAGTAAAGCAAGTTTATGTGCTTAAAACTTTGCAAGATCAGTTTCAAATGAAGACAATGTCCTCACTGAAATGACATTATTTGCAATAAGTTATCAAAAAACCCCTACCCAAGTTAGCAGTGTGATATCTCTCTCCTCATTTACAGATATGTTGTAGAAAAGATGGGTAATGAATGGAGATGCCAGTGCAGACAGTGGAGGGTCTTTGAGGAAGACTGTCTAATTTAGTACAGTGAAGGGTGTGAAATAACAGTCTCATATCTGGTGCATCTGATTTTAAGGAAAAATCTTTAAAGATCACATGATGAATCTCACTGCCACTTCCAACCTTTAGGTGCTCATTAATCAGCATTGCTTCAACTTTTGCTGATAGAGAAGTTTTGTACAGAGCAGTGCCTACTCTGCAAATGTCAGGCAACTGGCACAGAAGGAGGGATGGAGCTTTTGGTGCTTTGTGATTATGGGAATGCAGGAAAACTCTCAGGAAAACGAGAAAGCAAATTCCACAGTAGTTGCCTTTAATCTCACAAGAGAGGTATGCTGCTATGTCAAGATTTTGTTATTATTCCAGCCTGAACTTGTGCTCTTTTACACTCATTGGTGCACTGCTCAGGCGTTGTACTTTTTGTTGCTCTCCAGCTGCTGAGTTTGGGAACAACAAACAGTCACTCTGAGCTTGTCTGATCTGAGTAACATAGTGCAGTTTGACAAACAAAGCTGTCACTTCCTTTGAACATCAGTAATACTGTAGGGTTTGGTTGCCATGTACTGTAGATTTGGGCTTATTATAAACTTTTTACATTTTTTGGTAGTGTTCTTATTCTAATTCATTTAGGTCTTATTTTACAGATTTGATGTAGCTATTTCTACAATAAAGCTTGAGCCTGGAGGTGCTTCCGTCCCTTCCCCCCATCCTTATTGCATTGACCAGTTAGAGCAGTGCTTATTATATGAAAAAACTTTATTTGGCTGTGCTGATTTCCTATGTTATTAAATATATAAAATGCTAAACAAAATACTAAACTTATAATTAGAGTACTAATTCATTGCACTACACTCAATAGATCAGTTTTCAACTTCTGGACTTTCCCCTCTCCCTAAGGAGCCTTTGTCAGCCATATAAATTCTATGAATTTATGTTTTCTATTTATTCTTAGTTAATAGTATTTACACTAAATAAGTTCACTTTACAAATAAAACAGCATTCTTCCACTTGCCAGTAACATGCCCTGAATTTTTTTTGAAAGTGTGTGCTTTGTATCCATGTATTTTCAACAAGACATAATAGATTTTGAGAATAAAAATCAGTGTTTTTTTCCTTTTTTTTGGTATGAATGGTTGTACTGGTTTGATGGATTGTATTAAAGGACGGAATTTAGCCCTCTGAAACTGTAGTTTGTAGTAGCTCGACTGTGGTGTACATAGCTGCACCTGACTGTACCTACATCAGCTCAAGACTGATGCTGACAATAAAATCAGACTGGTGAGATGTGACAAGAAAAAGTTGACTGATTTCTTGACCATCACAGCCCAGGGTGATTCTGGAATGAGAACAATTGAACTAGATAAATGTAAACAGTGATCACAAAACTGTGAGATGGAGGAGTCAGCAAACATATACTATATCTTTAACAGTCATCTGCATTGTGGAATGAAATACGAAACTAAACATTCATTTTATTCAGAACTACATTGCAAACTGTAAGAGTGAAATAAAGCAATGTTAGTAGATTTTTGAAGGAGTTTGTCTCCTAATTCGTGATTCTGGGCAAATTGCTAAAAATAGCAAAAAAATGTCCAGGTGAGTAAAAGACTTAAAAAAAAAAAGGAAAAGAAAAAAGCCTGAATGAGGCCAAGCCAAATTTTTCATTGTAACTTGTTACAGTTTACCACTAGGAAAACAGGCTTGTTCACTGTCAGTGCTACTGCACTTTCAGAGGGTGAAAGCAGAAAGCTCCCACTTGTAAAACATGTGATGTGTTGTGATATATTTGGGAATCTGAGGCAGAGGTTGGAGGAGATTAGGAAGTGGGAATGGGAAGACAGCAAAGACGCTATAAAGCTGTGGACTCATTATTCACTTAGCTGATGTCCCATTTAATTGAAAAAGTCATACATACATTTACAGGGAATAAAAGAAATGGATAGTCTTGTCATGTCAAGATTAGAGTGTAGTTTGTTAGGAATTAAGAAGTGCACCTTATGGGATGCAGGCATAATCTTTATCTTCATTGTAAATTTTGTCATCAGCTATAGTTTTTACCAGTCCAAATACAGAATAACACAGTGCTGGTATCGGTATATATTTAATTGAAATGGTTTACTCTGCAAGACTATTAAGTTTGCCAAAGATAGAAGCTGGCTAAAGGTAACAGTTGGACAAAGATAGAAGTAACATCTTCATTTTTAAACTAAGATTTTAGAGGTGTAGGTATATGTTAGACCTGCTCTTCCAATTCTTTTCTTAGCCTGAAGTTTATGTTTTGTTTATACAACACTATGAAGGCCAAGTGTATGGATAATGACTAACATTCACCATTCGTTGAGCTTTTCTGAATACCATGACTATAGTCACATTTCAGTTAAAACTCAGCAATAAATAAAGAACGTGCTACTTTCCTATACCTGACAAATTGATTTATTTTTTTCCGCTATTACTATAGATGCTATAAATTTCATCATATTGCCGTGGCACCTAAGCTATAAAGACATTGTGCCATATTCCTGACTAACAACCACACACATTAGCATGAAAAATACAGATTGATCCAAAACAGGAGTCCTCAGTTATTAGAGAAGGGTGCAATCTAGAAACTGTTAAAACTAGACGGTCTTTTAGCTTTATGGGCAGGCATAGGTCATAATAATCACAAGCACTTTGTCACGTTTAAGCCTCCCAGTAGGAGACAGCTCCGCAAACCTGCAAATCACATGTAAACACACACACGCACATAGAGACCAGCTTATTAAATGGAAGAATTCTGAGGTGGAGGCTTTGCTTTGCTTATTTATTTATTTATATATTTTACTTTTACACATGAGTATTTTGATCACAATTTGAAGCCTCTCTGAAGAAAAGGAAGACACAAATTCTAGTGATAGGAAAAACACCCTTTGCATAGCATTTGAGCTGATTAAAAGCCATTGAAAGCTTTTTCAGTCAATTATGTTGCACAGATTTATGAGGAATTGGGCTTTGTTTCTGAACTGAATTTCAAATTGGCCTCTGCAGTGTAATACAAGAGCACAGAAAACTCTGCCAATGTGAAAACCTAGCAAAAAATAATAAAACAAAAATATAGAGAAATTAAGTGTATGTTGTTGCTTAAGATCCTTTTGACTCCAACAGCTATTTTAACTAAATTTGACTCTGAATATCATGGAGTTCCTATGCATTTTATGGAAGTAGACAGTGAGACATTTCATTGTTGTCCTTTCTAAAAGAAAGCATGCAGTAGCACAGTTGCTATAATTACATCCACAAGAGAGAGAGAATAATTGTAAATGTGAAACATAAGATATAAACTCCTCCAGAACTTTTGATATTTACAGTTACAAATGTTACTAAATCAGCTAGTTTAATTTATAAGCCTGATTCCTCCCTCAGTTTTACTATTTTTGTGCCCAAGTAACACCTTTGACTCAAGGATATGTCCACTAACATCAGTAAGGGGAGCCTTCCATCCATACTTCAATCTACGTACTTTACAGCTAAAGAAGAATACATTCATTTTATTTTGTTACATCTTGAAGGAATTATCAGACTCTAGAAACAGTGACTCAGACTTTTAAAAATTCTGATAAAGAGATAAGACTTATTCCAGATTAGCCTCATTTTTTTAATGTCACTGAAACTTCTCTCTTGTTCCTCAGACTGAGAAATCTGCTGTTGACATGCTGTTTGTAAAGCTCTTTAAATAAAGATCTTTTGCAACCATACTGGTGAACTCTTCCTCACGCCCAGGCATTTCACCCCTTCTTGTGATACGTTATAGTCTCCAGCTCTCCATTTAGTACAAGTCTATATAGCTGGGTTTCTTTGACACTTCTTCTCACTTTCTTTTTCACTCAAACTGAAGTAACAGTGTAAGGTTTTTCTTTCCAAAACAAATTTATTTGAAGCAGAGTGGAATAGTTCTGAATAGCCTCTGTAGTCTTATAATTACTTCAAAATCTCACTGCTTTTTATTTTCTAACTTCACCTATAATGTGACTTGAAGTTTCTTCTATATCAAATTTGGGTATAATGGGAAAATAGACTGAATAAGATTTTAACATATTACATTGGCTATGGGAAAGATTCATTCCCCTTTAGTAGCTTATAATATGTTTAAAAGCTAGTATTCAAAGAAACTACATGTGATTGGCGATTCTTCATGGGCTTCTACTTCACTATTTCTTTTTCCAAGTAAAAGCTACAAACAATTTTTCCTGTCTGCTACTCTTTGCGAAGAGAGGATTTAAGCAACATGAGCCATAAGAGTGTATTAGTGGATTTTTTTTTTTTTAAAAAAGGGGGAAAAAGAAAAAAAAGAAAGATAAAAAAAGAGAAAACTTTACAAGGGTTATGGTATGTGTACATTTGATTAAGCAGATGGTGCAGGGTCTCTCAGTACCTCCTAGCCTGCTAACTCCTCCTACCCACACAAGTGCCTTATCAGTAAAAAAGAATTGTGTGGGAGTGAAAGGGGGTAATTTAATGTGAAGAGGCCTGTTTATTTAGTTAGAGTATTGGGATGTATCTGAGCAGTGCTGCCAAGAGGGTGGAGCCAGATTTCAGCATTATATGGTTCTCCGAAATGTTCCTTCTGCTTTGTTTTTTTGTTTCTTTCAGTGTTTCATAGGAAAAGCTTCCCTTTAAATCTCATGTACTGGAAGAAATCTAGCAAATAGCCACAGAAAATATTTGGGTTAAATATAAATCCTCCAGTTTCTAAACCTTCATTTCCATCTTGTGCAGGACAGTTATACTTTTATTTCAACCAGTATTTTCATTTTCTAAAGTAAGGAGTTTGTAAAAAAATTTTAATTTGGGTCTTTACCATGGAAAATGTTGTCATCAGATCCAAACCAGTGAATTCTGTGTGAAGGAAGATGAGAAGTTTTGTAACAACGCTTGTGCTTTCTCATAGGAAATTTTTCTTTCTGTGCCTGTTTTTTTTAATACAGATCAACAAATAGCCATGAGGACTGGCAACAAAAAAGTAGATATTCCAAATTATCACTTTTCAAAAATTGTCTTCCTTAAGAGGAAATTTCAGTCACTTTTACTACGATCATCCCTTTATTCTAAAGGAAGAGATGTTGTCTTCCCTACAGCTAATAGGGTGCCTAGTTCTCAGAAAATATTTCCCAAGTATTCTTCCTCATTTCCCTTCTGATTTTGGTATGACAGTGGTTTGTATTGCGGTCTTTCAAAATTTCTTAATCATCTGGTTACACAGACATGTAAATGTAAGGTGAAATCAACTGAAGCTGCTCCAACTTTTGAGAGAGGATAATACAGCCATTGAGACTGAGATAGTAAATTACAATCACTAAGCCAGAGAGAAATTAAAAACATGGGAGCATTTTAATTATATCAAGTTGGACAAATTTAGTAGAGAAGATGTGGATATTAAGGAAAGGGTTCAAAACTCTCGATTAAAGCTGGGTTTGGAATAGATATTCTCTACCCCCAAGATACTGAACAAAACTAGAAAAACCCAAACAAATGCAGAAAAACATCTTCCCACATGTTTCCACAACCTTACTGTGCACCTGTTCATTTATTCTTGGGCATGTTGTGAATTGAATTGGTGATGTTCTGCTTAGTTACAAAGAAGTCTGTTTTATACTTTGCCTTATATGTCTTAAGTGGCGTCATTTCAGAGAGCAGAATTACTGCTGACCACAGTCCAGAGTTGAAGTATGAAGAAAAGTCCATTTTGAAACACTGAAGTTAGGATTCCTGTCTTTCTGTGAAAGATCTTTGAGCACAGGAAATAAGGAGCATATGTACAGGTTAAAGACAGCAGTGATTAATTTGCCATTACCAAAAGTTTTCCAGTCTTCCTCTTTCCTTCAGAAACTGGAAGTATTTTCTAATTTACCTTTCCATAATTTCTGACGTTAGTGTAGTATATATGAAAATGTTTTTTGGAGACTAATATCCATTTTGTTCTCTTACTCCTATGCTTGTCCTTCACTAAATCTAGGACTTTTTTCAGGTTACTTTAACAAATATATATATTCTAGAAACAAGTCTCTCTGATATTTTTAAGTTTAAAAAGTAATAACAGCAGCAAATCTTAGCTATATCACTGTCTAAAATATATTTGTATCTCTTTTTATATGCTCTCCCAAACCACAGAGGTTATGTTTGCTAGATCTGCCATCTGATTCCAGGATCAGATCCTGAAGAAGGTTTTGACAACTCTGCTTTCATTACAAAACTAGTATATTTTTCAAAGTACAAAATCACTAGTTTTAGTTTATCTGACTTAGAAAATTGCTAATTGACTGATAAACAAACAAAAAAAAGAAGAAAAAAAGATGCCAGTAACCTCTCTTCTATTTCCAAGAAATATGTCGCTGAAATTAATATTTTAGGTTCAATGCACGGTATTGTCTTCAGAAAGAAAGAAAACAGGAGGAAAAGAGTGCTTAACAAACAAAGAAATCTGAATGAAAGTACAAATGTTTGACATTCTGCATGCAGCTTAATTATCAAAAGGACCATAATGCATAAAACAGCAGGAACTGCTGTAGAACATCACTTAGGTACAACATTGCAGTGAAATATTGAAGGGTGAAAATAAAGCTGAAAAATTAACACATTCCATTTACAGTATCTTGCACGGAAACTGCAGTGACTGGAAGTGAGCCAGGAAAAGTAAGTGCTGAGTAATTACTTAAACCCCAAACAGATTCAGAGAGGGGTTAAATTCTCCTGCATGTAATCTAAGATCAAAACAGCTAAATTCAGCACTTTATATCTTTTCTTAAGACCCGATAATAATTCATTATTGAACCAAATGGGAATGAAAATGTAGAGGAGGAAGCAAGAGACTGAGGGAAGTGCCCAGACTGAACAGAGCAGAGCCACTTCTTCTCTTCAGTGATGTCTACCTCTCACTGTTGACTGAAAAATCATATATAACCGCCTTTAAAACAAAAGATAATATCCAGAATTTTTTTTCCAGGAATCTAACTTTTCAGTGAGTTTGTAATTAAGGTAGACAGCCAAATTAAGTGTATTAGGTACTAAATGGTGTTCTTTCATATTCCTGATTTGTATGTGTTGATACAGTAACTTGTGAAAAAAATGCAGCTATTCTTCCCTATGAGAAATGGTCACAAAGTGACACTACACAGACAAGTGCAAGGGTCCTTGCTATGGCATCTTGAAATTTTTCTCCAAGAATCTTGCTCTGAAGAGTTTTTTAGTAAATAATTCAGAGAGCAGCTCATTCTGAAATTAAAATTTCAGTTACATTAGATCAGTGTATTAGTGCGTTAATATTTCTTGTCTCGAGGATATATCTGTAAAACTTTGGAGAGGAACATCAGGATGAGTCAATTTAAATGTTAATGTTAAATAATTCTCCAGTATTGCATATGATAAAAAATTTACAAAAGTCCTTCCTGCCTATAAACACTTCCCATCCATTTTCATAGAAAATAGATACTTATTATGTGTTTTTTTAGGGGTTGAATGACTAAGAATAATGTTGATAATATTAAGGTGATGGGTTTGATTGCTGCAGCTGCAGAAATAGTGAATTTTCCCCTCCGTAAATGTTTGAATTAAGTATTTCTGTTTCTTTGGGTCACTTTGAAGAAACAGTCACCATATTGAAAGACACAATTTCTCCTTCTGCTTTTTAATCTGAAGAAATTGAACCAAACAGAGCAGAACGTTATTTGATTCATGCAATTATACTGGTCTGGATCATAGACCATTTAAATTAAAGTAACATGTCATGTAGATCAGTAATTTTGGAATGCAACTTATAGAACCGGTTCCTGGCCAGACACCTAACACGTTTTAAAAGAATTTGCTTTTCTTTAGATTCAAGTATTCTAGCTTATAGTGTGGTCTTAATTCAGGAAAGTATCTCTACTATGAAGAGTGACTGAAGTTTAAAGTACAAAGTAATGAGGTTCTTGACTTTGTTCCAGGAGTAGAACCATGCAATTTATCTATAAGCTGAAAAGGAAAAATCTTTCAGTTGTGTGATATGGAAGATCCTTGATCTTGAGGAATTTTGAATTATTTAAAGTCTCATTTTTTCTACCAAATGAATGTTTTATTCTGTTTTGCTTAAGTTTTAGAGCAGTTTAAATTACAGAAAAAAATGCATTATAGTAACAAAAGACGTAATAATTTTTTCCTTTGATTTGTCTAGCTAGACTAAGCTGTACTGACACCATAAAATGTGTTGTTCAGAAAGAACTTAGAAGAACAGGGTTTTTTTGAATTGATTATTTAGTTCAAAAGGAGATAAAGGATTGTCATAGAGTGTTATCAAATAACTGGCATCAACTAAAGGAAAAAGAACCTTAGTTTAAGAATCTTGTCAGTGGTACACTATTTATTTTAATAGAATGTGTAGATTTCAATGACATTGGTATTTTGAGGTATTTTGATAAACTTCTAGAAAGATAAATATGCATCTAAGTAATTCTTTGTATTTATCTCTGAATTCTGTTGTGTTAAACTGTTAAATATGCTTTGGGTCAATTTATTCTGTCTATAAATCTATAATATCTGGCATTAATTCATTAAAATATATATTTACTACGCGTTTAAACACTTTTTCACTGCTTTGTAGTCCATCTATTTCAACATCACCAAGATAAATGATGTTTCGTGGTGTTTATGGAGGTTGTAACATTAAAAGAAACTAGCTCTGATCTTAAACGCCAGTAACCTAGATGACAGTGACATGGGTGAAAAGACCTTTGTAGCAATGAATATGAAGAAAATTAGAAAGGCTGATATGGATCAAAGTCTCTTAAGAACTAGGTTGCTTGAAAGGAGGAATACTCAGTCTCCTTGCGCTTCTAGTTGAAGACTTATCTTTTTATAATTAAACACAGAGAATAATAATTCACTATGTTTAATTTTCTTATTGTTGAATCCACAAAAATCAAGACTGAGAAGCAGTTACTTCTGTGAAAAAAGAAAATGTATTCTTGAGAGGCAGTACAGACTATATCTTTGTCTTTGCTAGTACAGATTCTTTCTCATTTGGAACCTGAAGTTAAAAATAAGATTAACTAAAAGAAAGCATGGGTTCAACTTATATGATTGAATTTATTTCTATGAAGTTTTAAATGTGAAATCATAATTAAGATTGAGTGACATAAAGGTAATATAAACACCTTTAATGCTTACTTTAATTTATAAATAATAATTTGTTCTTACGCTGTCTTTACAGATCAAAGAATCTTAAGGAAAAAATGACAGTACAAATTTCTATTTCTCTTTGGAGCAGATGTATACTTAAAAAATTCTGTTAACAAAACTATATACACTGTTACTGAAGTATGTAGATTGTATGTGCTTATGAATCATCTATTAGCAGATAAAGATCACTTGGGAAGCTTTATCTTATAAAAGTAGTGCAACCCATCAGGAAGGCCTTCTGTAAAAATACTGGTTGACATTGCATGTAGGGATAAGTATTTTCTTTTCCTACAGGTATAGAGGCTACAATACAGACAGACAGATAACAAACTCCTATCGCTCTTATTACATGCTTTATAAAATCGTAGTTATTACATAAGGAAAATAAAATATCGGATATTATTTCCTTTGTTTGGTAGAAATTTTCAAGGTCATTTCCTGAATTTTAGGCTCATAGAGTTTGAATCCATTGTATATGTAGTTAAAATAATATTTTTTTCTTTCTCTTTCACATCACCATAGTAATTTCTCATGGAATAATGTGACATTTCTATGGATGCTGAATATATTTAAATAATGTACTGAAATATCTTCTTTTGAGTTACTTAGTTTCTCCTGGCTTTCTGGCATTGCTTCACTCTCCACATTGCTGACTTTCAAAACTGCCTGAATCAAATGCTATTCAAGGAACAACATTAGGTTGTCAAATGACAGCAGATGAATTTGGAAAGCAGCAGACTAATGCAGAGAATACGCTTGCCTACACAGAATGACTAATTTGAAGCACAGCTAACAGTGATGTGAGCAGCTAATGTGAACAATGTGTCCACCTTTCAGGTATTTACATGTCATTTTTACTGTTGCAAATACTCCAAATCTCTACAACTTAATAAAAGCCTGGCCAAAGAAACAAACTGGTGATACAGCTGCATCGACCCCAAAATAGCCACTTCTGGTAAGGTCAGAGAAGGTAACATCATTGGGTAGGTTGCCTCTTGTGGAGTGTTGTTCAATCACAAGGTTTTCTTAATAAAAATTCTTGGACTGTTTCTTCTTATGAATCTTCAGAAATTATCTTTAGCACTGGATTGCCAGAACTGGGCTGTATTTCCCTATATCTTTCTGAATTGTTCTTTTATGATAGGCATTCAAGAATGGACCATACTCTTCATTCCCTATGTTCTAAAATGAAGGCCTGACTTTTACAAAAGATTTACATTAATTTTTGGGTCCAGGAAGAACTGCAGTTGAGCACCTCTGACAATAAGATCTTCAGTGACCAAACCTGGATATTCAGAAGCTGAAACATAAAATACATGACACCATGGAAAAGATGAGGTCAAGAGATGAATTTGTCTTTTTGATTTTCCAGTAATTTCTCTTTCTTACTATGTGACTGAGAATCAAATGATTATTTTGTTGTATTGATCCAGATATGCTCAAAAAATCTGGTTTTGCTTCAGAGATTCTCCTGCACAGAAGGCAGAGTTTCTTCATAGGTTGGTGCTGATGTGCTGCAAGTGAAACACCTATCAGTTTTATTTGTAACTGTGTTTCTTCATACTGCATATTGAAATGTCCTGTAAGTCATAAAAACAGGCATTACTCAATGGTCTCTAAACACTCTATATAACATGTTCATTCATGAATTCTAGCCATTAGACAGACTTCTTTGAAGCTGTTGGTGGCAGGTTGTTTCTCAAGGACAAATATGTGGCTTCTACTTTCTAAATCCCATCAATCGAGGGAGGAGATTATCCCGCTCTGCTCCACACTGGTGCAGCCCCACCTCAAGCACTACGGGCAGTTTTGGGCACCACAGTATGAAAAGGACATAAAACTACTGGAGAGTGTCCAGAGGACGCCACAAAGCTGGTGAAGAGTTTAGAGGGGAAGTCGTATGAGGAGTGGCTGAAGTCACTTGGTCTGTTCAGCCTGGAGGAGTCCGAGAGGGGATATCATTGCTGTTCACTACCCTCTCACAAGGGACGGAGGTGAAACAGGTGCCGATCTCTTCTCTCTTGAAACCTATGATAGGACCTGAGGGAATGGCAGGAAGATGAACCAGGGGAGGTTTGCACTGGATATTAGGAAAAGGTGGGTGGTGGAGCACTGGAACGACTCCGCAGTCAAGGCACTGAGTCTGCAAGTATTCCATGACAATGCCCTTAGTCACACTGTGTGAATGTTAGGAGTGTCTTATGTAGAGATAAGAACTGGACTCGATGATCCTTTAGGGTCCCTTCCAACTTGGGGGGTCCCTTCCAACTTGGGTAATTCTATGACCCTATGATTCTATGATACTGCTATGCCCATTAACTTTTTCAGGGTTTGGGAGAAGGTTGAGTTATTTCTAATGGTATTTAGTATTAGAAGAGAAAAATACATCATCTTCATGTTTACTTGCATTTTTATCACATAAATATCAAGACTATATTAACAGTTGGACAGCAATGTAGGACATAAACTGCATAGAACGATGATGTTGATGATGATAGACGTGACTACGATTGTGGCAAAATACCGTGCTGAGGAAGGAACAAAATATTACTACTCAAAGAGCTTTCCATGCTCTGTCAGTTACCCTGCCTCCTATGAGACTGTATCCTTGTGTAGCCACTGGCGTTAACAGGTGTCCTCGATGGCTGCTTCTCTAGCTGCAACTTCCAGCAGCCACTCAGTGCCATCCCTTCGTGTCTGCTCACATGTCTTTAGTGGGAATATATGCTTTTGAATGAGGCCTAAACATACGAAGATGAACTCAATGTTTGAGTATGAGCACTCTGAAAAATACAGATTTATGCTTCTGTTGGTCAAGGTACGAATATGACGCAGCATGCAGACAGAGTCATTGCCTCTGTTTTAATTCTCTCCTTGTTGATCTTACCACAGACTTCTCTTGTGACTGACCATGATTTGGAAAAGCAGTAAAAGAGTCTAATTCACAAGTAGGGGAGAACAAGTTCCATTTTTGTTTGGGTGGTTTTGCTTAGCAGTTTCTATTCTGTCAAAAAGGCTAAATGCCCTGCCTTAAGCTCTATTTCCTACCATCTGTCGTGGTCTTTGTTGCCCAGGTGGATTACAGCTTCACAAGCCAGAAATAGATATTTCTAACAGTTTATCTATTTGCCAGAAGATACATGTACTTTTTCTAATTTTACTTGAGTCTGAGGATGTCTTTCCTCATTCTACATTAACATCTCTATTTTATACAGACTGAATATCCCCAATTGTGTTTTGAAGTTGAGCATGAAATCCAGCCAAGGCTCTATCCAATCGTGTGCATGCATAACGTAATTTAAAAATTAAAATCTGAATTGTAGAGATCTGTCATGCTCAGATTTAAATAGTCCTGCTTAAGTCTCTACAAATAAATGCTTCTTGGTAATCTTACAAATAACTTGCTGTACTAAAAGGCAAGAATCAGAACACTTTTTTGGTTATTGATATGTAAAAAAAGATATCTCTGTCCTTGAAAATTTTCAGTGCTAGACATATTTACTCGCTGTAATAAGTACCATTCGAAAAGAAATGAAATTACTCAGGTATCTTTGTGCATGTCTGTAATTAAACTTTAGATTAGAAACAGGAAATAACTGAAAAATAAATATGAGGAGGAGCTGGTGGAGCAGATAAAACAGGAGAGGAGAGGAGAGGAGAGGAGAGGAGAGGAGAGGAGAGGAGAGGAGAGGAGAGGAGAGGAGAGGAGAGGAGAGGAGAGGAGAGGAGAGGAGAGGAGAGGAGAGGAGAGGAGAGGAGAGGAGAGGAGAGGAGAGGAGAGGAGAGGAGAGGAGAGGAGAGGAGAGGAGAGGAGAGGGAAGGGAAGGGAAGGGAAGGGAAGGGAAGGGAAGGGAAGGGAAGGGAAGGGAAGGGAAGGGAAGGGAAGGGAAGGGAAGGGAAGGGAAGGGAAGGGAAGGGAAGGGAAGGGAAGGGAAGGGAAGGGAAGGGAAGGGAAGGGAAGGGAAGGGAAGGGAAGGGAAGGGAAGGGAAGGGAAGATGTGATACCACCTAGCTGTTTCAGCTATCTGAACATTTACAGAATAATTCAGTTGTGTCAGATTTACCTATTCTCAGCAGGGATGGGAATTGAGAGAATACAGTGAAGGGTAAAGAGAAACAACTTCAGAAATTAAATTCAGCTCTATATGTTCCAAATTCTAGTTGAGGTTTATGTCCCCTATGGTCACCAAACCTCAGCTATTCAATCTGAACTTGCAATTTGGAGTTTCTTGGAGTATCTTGGAAAGAAAGCAAAATATCCAATGAACCATTCTTTTTATTTTAAGCTGGACATTTAGGAGAAATGGGATGAATTGCTTACTGGAGCTTCTCTTTTTATCTCTACTTACTTTCAAGGAAATCTACATGACTGTCTTAGACTAGATCCTTCACTCTTATAAGAGTCAATGATCTCAAGTTAGGAGAATTAATTATCTGTATCTGGCAAGAGCTTGATCTGCTCAGAAATTTTCTAAAGTGTCAGCTCTATAAACAGAGCTGTAATTCCAAAAATATTGCAACTGTTTCCTCTCAGTTGAGAATTTTCTGGCACTCCTTTGGTGGGCAGGGTCTAGTCATTGCTTACATAGAAAACCAATTTTATATTTGTCAAGTGTTGTGTCTTTTGATTACAAAATAACTGAGTATGTCATTATGTATTTTTTTCCATACCTCTCAGAGCCAACTTGTTTATGTTCAATTTGGACTTATATTAGGCATCTGAACCAAAAGCTTGACATTCTACAGATAGTGTTTTGCTCCTAAAATTGTTCTTATGGCAGTCAAGCATTAAACACACTGCTGGTCACAATGTGTGACTGAGGAGTAGACTGCAAGCTGTTGAAATAACCTCTGCTCATTTCAGATGTTTGATAACACCTGTTTTAACGAAGTTCCTTTTTGATATCTGTTAAACTGATTATATATTGTTTAACGGTAAGAAGCAAAAACAAACCCTAAACTTCAATCACTTCCATTCACAGCATGAGGTATTCCTTGTATTGTGTGTGCAGAACCAAAAGATATAACATAGCCCCCCATTACAAATACTTATTTCCTAGTAAATTAATAGTGATGACTGCAGAGCATCTTACTATCCTGAAAAATATTTCACTGCTACAACTTATACTTAAGGGTCTAGGATGGAACATCATCAGACAAGTGGGTCTTAGAAGGAAGTAAAAGGTTTATCCTTGCTGTCGTTTCCTCCTAGCCTAATAAAAATACACTTGAGGGCTCTAACAAACTGAAAAGGGAGGGAAAGAAATTAGATTAACAAATGTAAACTCTTATAAATGTGTCTCCCAGCTAAATATTTAACTGTTCTTAGAATAGTTCAATGGTCACTCTTTGATATATAGCAGGATACCAAGGAAATCTTGTAACTTAGCAACAATAGTAAAAACAAAATTTTCTTAATTCAAATTGTAACTGTAATATAAAATGGAGAATCTAAGGGTTGGACCAAGGAAAATAATTTTGTGATGAAAATGAAAATGATTAGCAGTAAGAAGGATTAAGTCTCCTAGGAACAGTTGTAAAATACTAGCCCTTTTTTATTTGCCTGCAGAGTAGGAACTACTGTAGAGTAAGTTAGGCATAGTGACAGAGATCTTCTGAAATTATCTGCTGTCTGAAAGCTATTATTTTAGATGGATAAAACCTTACAGTGGAAGCTGAAAAGTTCCTTCCTAATCTGTCACTATGTTGCAGGAATATAAACAAACACACCTCTGTGCCTTTGTTCTCCCATTAAAGACACTGATGCTTCTTCTCATGTATAAGCACTTGGAAAGAGAGTTTACTGTTAGTGAAAGATAATTAGGTCCTTATCCTTAGAGGGAGGTACAGGAGACCTTCCTAGGATTTATTTACAAAACTCATAGAAGGTTTTGTCTTTGATAACAAACAAATGAAAAGAGAAGTTGAAACAAGATATTCCTTTTGGTTCATTTGTCCTTCCTGGTCCTCATTCATTATTAAAACAACAGGAATGTGTAGTTGAAAAATATTGTTTCTTGTGGCTGGTATTCTCAGTTTTCTTATGAAGAAGATGCTGAGCAAACTGAAGGCAACGCACTGTAAGCACAAACTCCATTTATTTTCTCACTACCGACAAGATTTAACAGTATCTTTGTTCTCTTGAACAACAAAGAAGTCAATTATTTCCAAAGAACAGCTACAGGCTGACTGCAGCAGTTTTATCTATAGTCTGGTACTTTGAAAGCAGAAGGAACTTTATTGTGATCATATCGATTTAGTTTACAACGTCCAGTGAAGTGTCTGTAAAAAACCCTAGCTGAGAAATAAATGTAAACCAATTAAACCAAATACTTAAATTTCATGTGCATCTTTGAGGCAGGGTAAAGTGCTGTCATACTGACTAATATACTAGTCCTCTGTAGTTCTTGAGCAACCTGTGCTAGCAAGTGAGTGTGAAGTGCTTTCACTAAATTGCTTCCTTGTGAAGTTTGATCTTTTCTTTCTTGCAGATGTGTGGGAGGTACTCACGAAGTACCTAACATAGTTACAGCTGCACTGACAGAACTGAAACAACTGAAAGCAGTACAAATGATTATTTCTTGCTCCTGAGTGCAGCTGCATTTTATTGCTGTGACACCTCTTGTTAGCCACTTGCTGCAATATGGCTGCATATACCAAGAAAGCTGTGAGGAAGTGGATTGTTGGAGAAGCAAGATCCGTTCATTTTCAAAGAGGTTAACAGTTGTGACTGATGAAAATATTCAGCCTGATGTCTGTTGCCTGGGAAGTCACCTTTTTCAACCTGCAGGAACACACCAATAGGTGTAGTGCTCGTCTGTCTAGAAACCAACAGAAATAAAAAAAATAGGATGGAGGAGGAAAAAAGCAACTAAGCTAAAATAAACCTGGTGAAAGTAAAGTCACTTTATATATCAATGTAAAAATTTGTGTCAAGAAATCAAGTCTCCTTAGGGAGCAGAGTTAAGATTCTGAAGATAGCATGAGGTTTTGACTGTCCAGTTTTACTTCTAATTTGAGAAAAAATAATTCACAGTAGAGAGAAGATAGCTTCTTCTGTTATATTAGCTTCTTCAAGGGCTATGTGAAACTGTCTCAAACCAGCACTCTGAATAATAAATGAAAACAACCCAAGTGACCTGTTCTATGGTGGAATTTATTATGTGTAATTAGGCCTCCTATAACATATTTTAGCTCATTATTTTAATAAGAGATGCCATTTACTATTACTGCCTTTATGGTTTTCATGTGTGGGTAATAAATCCATGTCTGTTTAGAAATCTTTCTTATGGTTACCCTTCAACTCTGAAATCTGGTGTTTACCTCTGTGATTCTGGTATGCATTTTAGGTTTCTATTTTTAGCCTAGTCTTTTGGTTTTCCTGTGCTACTTCACAGTAAAAACTATGGGTAAATATTTTAAAGTAGGCACACTGCAGTAAGCAGTTCTGGACTGGTTGTATTTTTCTGGATTCCCCAAGCATCTCCCAGTGCTTTTTTTCCTTGTCACCATAACGTGCATCATATGTCAGGGGGTGGACTTCAGTTGCATCTCTTCCGGTAACCAACCAGCTTGCCAGGGATGCTGCCTGTGGTTCTTCTCTCTGGGAGACTGAGAAATACTGACTTTGTCAAATTGTGTTGTTTATTTATACCAGTGGGATGGGTGTGTCATAAAAGCAAAAGAAGATCTATGTTAATGGAAGATGTGAATGCAAGCTACTTACTGCTGAATCTTAGTCTTTATGCTAATTTGGTCTTGATGTCACATAATCCCTTCATGTAACTTCCTCTTGCTCTTTTTTTATACAGGTGTAATTCCTTGTCATCTCTATCTGACTGATCATGCCAGTATCTCAGAAAAGGGCAGACAGCAATATGAAAGTAACTAATCCCAGAAGCAATATCCTTCTTTTCTAGATGTGCATCTAAATAACCCCTCCACTGAACTAATAGAATATATGTATATGGGAAATAATGTACAAAGTATGTCATGATAAATTAGTTATATCTCAACACTGCCTGTGTTATAACCAATACCAAATTTAAACCTTCCTGAACTTAAAAGTTTGCGTATTTTCTTGTCTATCTTCCTCTCCTAACTTTCTTTGTAATGAAAGGAAGGAACTTTTCAACTGCAGTCCTGTAATGTGTATTGTGGCTGCCGTTATAATTATGTTGCTCTCAAGAGTAGCAGGAGCTGTCTTTCTGGGATTTGAGAACTGTACCCAGTATGCTGAGTGTTAGAAATTCAGTAGCTGAATTGTTGTGCACAGATAAACAAAAGACTTTGCCTTGTAGATACATTCAAGAAAAAGTTTTTTAAGTTCATATATAAAAGCATCCTAGCATTTTATTAGTGGAAGGGGAATTTACTTAATATAATTATTTTCTTAAAAGTAAATGCTTTAGAAACTGACACAATCAGTATATGATGCCTTCAGTTCAGTGCAACTCAGTCGATGTGGGTTTTGCTGAGGAATTCATTCTCTTAAAATTTTATTTACATATTCATGTTTTAGTTTTATCCCTTTTTTAAATAAATGTATTTAGATAAGCATGCAGAAAACTCTGCTCAGGTTTATCCATCCTTTTTCCATGGAATAATATTAGAGATGTGTGGCTGAAATTGATTGACAACTATAGCTGAGTTCATAAATTTTAAAAAAACCCTCTGTGTATAGAAGAATTACAATTGCTTTATTATCATCCTTAACACCTACAGAAAATGTGTAGCATTACATTAATTCAGGAACACTGAGGCTTCAAGATGAGTTGCTCCTCCACCTTCTTTTTCAGAATTAGATGTGATATAATCAGTTTAGGAGCAAATTTCTACATCTTGCTGGTAGTTTATCAATGAAACATGAATTTACAAATGTCAGATTTACCGACAGATTTAAATATGTCAAAACAAAGCAATGAAAGAACTAACCAACATTTAGCTAACCATAAAATTGATATAGTCATCGTATAAAAAAAAATCAGCTAATAAAAATGCAAGACAAGACTATATACATGATTGACAGTAACAAAAATTCATAGAGAGTGAATACTTATTCACCTCTCGTTATATCATTCTATTTCTATGCCCCATGATATAGTATAATTCATTTGATAAAGTGATGTCACAGAAGAAAAGTTTATCAAATTCACAAATTTATTTAAAAAACGCCTTTACTCTGGTTCATCTATGTAGACATTTGTCTTAATACTCACAACTCCTTTCGTGTTACAGTGAAAAGTTAACTTGCATCATTGACATATGTCTTACAAAATAAGAATATTATTTTTTCAGCTGAACTCAAACACCAATAATGAACTCTACACCACCAAGCACCTTTATTGTAGTCACATACGTCAAAGTATTTGGGGGATATTTTCCAATATGTTTAAGGAATCCACTGCTAGAGTTTTCCATCTGAGTAAGCTGGATTCTGTAGCGATCCTCTACATAAATTTAAGTTTTCTTTCCAATGTGGAATTTCTAGGTGATATTCTAGGCTTTCAGATGCTAAGATTTGCCCAAATATTAGAAAGTGTGTACATCAAAATATAAATGGAAGATTATGGCCATAAACACACTAAGTGTTCAGCCTAAACTAGGTAAGGAAATATGCTTTTTCATGTGGTAATCTTAGAAAAAGTGTAAATCTGCTCCTATCCTATTTATGCATATTAAAGACACAATATTCAAAGTGTCTATTAAATTTTTATTCATAAATTTTTGAGGATGATCCCTTCTTTACAAACCACCCAATAATCTATTTTCCTTGATGGCTAAGTAGTTCCATTCAGATACACTATTTCTGTTACAGCACAACATTTGAATAGATGGGTAATTTAAATCTAGCATGACTGCTCATATGTTTACTTACATAAGAATTTTTAAAAACCTAGTCTGTAAAAAGCCATATTTTTCAGATGTTTGCCTCGAATCAGTGTTTGACTCCATGAGTTTGTCCTGTGGAAAGTATACACACTGCAGAGGGCAGAATTAAGAAGTCTAAATAGAACCTGAAATAACAATTACGGTTCAAAATTGAATTGTGTGACTATGTCAGCATTTAATATAATACTAATGTTTTTTCTTTTAACAATAAATACATTCACAGAAAAACTGACAAGTTCTGCAGCTCAGATCCATACTCTCACTGCTTTTTCTGCCTTACTTGAAAATTTGAGCTCTAGGGATGTGTTGATAATGTTGGCTATCAACACATTCTCTGGCTCAAGTTGAGCATTACCGGTGTAAACAGGAGACAGCTAAGACAGCTTCTAGCAGCAAATTTCTCTTTGGAAAGTTAACAAGTAAATGGGAACTTTAGTTAGTTATTGAGTCTTTGATCTTCTCTGTCTCATGTAAGACACTTTTGCTGCTGGGCTATTTCTGAATAGAAAAGGAAAAACTATAATTTAGCTCTAATAACTTTTCATTCTGTAAGTAATAAGAACCAGGCTTCAAGTTGCAGTTGAGAGGCCATTTTAATAGGAATAATTTCTGATATCTTTCTTACATAGTACTAGGTGGATTGTAACATACTAGCAGTTCTAATTCCGATCTTTTTTGATTGTAATTGCTCTTTCATACTCTGAGTTGTCATATTCTTTTGAAATATTTGAAGCTTGATATGGATGCTTTGGGCACTTTTCTGACATGTTTTCATTTATGTTTCTCTCAGCGCTGTCAGTTTGTCACTGTAGTGCTAGATAAACGCTTCTTTTTTTCCCATATTTGTTTGTTCTCAGAAATTACAGAACACCGTTGTGTTTTGCACTAGTGCCTTGATATTTCAAAAGCTACAGATTTACTTAACTTTTTCTAATGTCAGTATAATATGGTATAGTATGTCTACTGTCACTAGCAGATCTTTCTCCTAACTTGAATCAGAATGAGGAACGCTGAATGACTCTGAAGGGAATTATTTGACAATAAATACCCATAAACCATATTTTTATTTACCTGTGCAATATAAACCTTTTCCCTCATAGCTATCACACAGGCTGTTTCATTGTTCCCAGTACATTTCTTTAGATTCAGACCTCTTTTGGTGTTTTGAACCGTTAATGCTCTGATAGACTGCAGTATTTTGGGATGTGATAAATGTAACTTCTGTGTTGTTACATTTTATTGTTATGGAACAGTCAATTACCATTTTATTGTTATACAACTAATATTTACCATTGACAACAGTAGTAACCTACAACATGATGATACTTAGAGCCTTGTGTGAGATTGTGACCTATCGACTAAGGTGAATGGGCGTATCCCAAAGGAATATTGTAATGATGCCTAAATACCAGGAACAGAAACGTCTCTCGGGAATATTTTTGAGTCAATTACATTGTTCCCACTCACAGCACATAACTCTGCTCCCTTTACATGATGAGAAAACCTAGTCAAGGTAGAAATAGAAAGGGAGCAGAAATAAAGGTCCTGGTGCTCCTGCTTTCCCATCCCCAAGCATTGAATGTACATGGATGTTTAAAGTTTTAACCTGAATCAAATCCACCTTTGCAATAGCAGCTGAGGTAATCATTATTGGTACTGAAGGATTCTTCAGTAACTTCTAACTACTGAAGGATTCTTCAGTAACTTCTAACTACTGAAGGATTTAACCTCAGCATGGTCAGTGGCTATTGGTGGGTCCCTTAGGTGCACACCAAGCCGGTTTATCTCTCCCCCTCTATCAACATGACAGATGGAGAAAACACAATGAAATCTCATAGTGTCAGATAAGGACAGGGAAATTACTTACCAATAACTGTCATGGGTGAAACAAGTTCAGCTTGTGGAAATCAATTTAATTTATTGCCAGATACTTTTAACAAAGTAAAATCGTAAGAATTAAAACAATCTTTCCCCCACCCCCCCATTCTTCCCAGGCTCAATTTCATTCCCAACTCTTCTCCCCTCTAAGCTTGCAGGGGGATGGGGAATGGGGGTTGTGTTCCACTTATAATACTTAATCTCTGTTGCTGCTTCTTCCTCACACTCTTCCCCTGCTGCAATATGGGGTTCCTCTGGTGGGATACAGTCTTTCACTAACTTCACCAACAAGTGTCCTTCCCACAGGTTGTAGTTCAGCATTTAGCCCTTTCTACAGAGTACACCTTTAGACAGCCTGTTCCAGTGTGGTTGTCCCATGGGACACAGCTTCTGCCAGGAGCCTGCTGCAGTGTGGTCTCTCTGTGGCTCAGGCATCTTTCTTTAGGTCATGTCCAGCTGCTGCAATATGGGTTCCTCCTCCACGGGCTGCAGAGTGGATATCTGCACTACCCTAGTTCTCCATGGGCTGCAAAGAGTCAGGCTGCATCACCATGGTCTTCACAGGCTGCGGGAAATCTCTGCTCCAATGCCTGGAGGACATCCTCATCCTCCCCCTCCTTCTCCACTGACATTGCTGTCTGCAGGGCTATGTCAGTCATATTTTCTCATTTCTCTCTCACTGCTGTTTTGCAGCAGTTTTTACTCTTTCTTAATTATGTTTTCACAGACGTGCTACCAGTGTTGCTAATGAGCTTAATTTTGGCCACTAGCTGATTTGTCTTGGAGCTGGCTGGAACTGGTTTTGTCCCACGTGACCCATTTGGGGACATCTGGTGCCTTCTCACAGAAGCCAGCACTGCAGCCCCCCCTCTGCTACCAAAAAAATACCGTGTAACACCAATACATTCAGTGAAGATATATTTGAGAGATTCGGCTCTACTTCTTATTCTTCAGCTGTTTCATTGTGCTCCCATTGCTTCTAGAGTTATGTTATAAACCAGAAGAAAATGATCTGGTTTTAAAATGATCTTCAGTGACAGACTGGTACGTCTTCTTCTGCACGTTGACTTGAAAGTATTTTTTCATGAAAATACAATTTAGTAATTTTGAATCAATTTTATTGGGATAGATGGAGCATAAACACAGTGGGAACATTTTCAAAACAAACATACCAAGCATATTTCTTCTAGTTTGTTGGAAAACTTAAACTGAATTTCTGTTAAACAGCTTTTTGATAAGACCACTTAGCAGGAAAATGCTTCATGCTTTCAGCGACCTTGTTATTGTTGTGTTCTGTGAAAGAGTCTGTTGACCTTACCTTTTTGGTAAGTGCTAGTTCTCAATTTAGGTTATGACTTTAGGAAGTTTGGATCAAGTTACTCCTGTTACTGAGTTTTATTACGAAGTTCATACTGTCAAATGTGTTAATGCTTTCAAAATAAGGATGTTGGCTTAGGTTTAGCTTGTAGATACTTTTTTTCTCTCTCTCTGTGTTCAGGAAGAGGCAGGTATCCTGAATTTCTATAGGCAAAGAGGAAAACAGTAGCAGTACTGTTATAGCCATGGTCTGGTACCGTCGATATAATTAAGGATTTTTGGTTTTTAGAAAACTACAGGATCCAGTACTTTGTACTTACAGAAGGTGATTTGGCTCCCAAAATACCTGCTGGAAAAAAATTCGCGTAGATAGCCTATTAAGATTTTGGAGCATGGAGTCTTTCAAAAGAAGACAATTTCTTGAAGAGCAGCTCTTTTAATGAGAGGAAAAAGAAAACATGGAAAATCTAAAATGGAAGATATGAAAAGTGTGGAACTGTTCATATCTTCTTGTGTTCTCTTGGAAAAGAGGTTGTGAGAGCTGTAGAATAAGGATTAAAGATTTAAAAATAATGATCTGATGAGTAGTATTTCATGAAAAGTAAAACAGAAGAATAGAGTTGTTGGGAGAAAAATGTGATACAGAAGACAGTGATTCTGAAATTGCGTTTCTTTTAAGGTAGATGGGAAACTTTTTTTTCAATGAAATTTCAAAAATAATAACAGCAAAGGCAAGGCACGTGTCTATAGACGAATTTAAGGAACAGTAAATGGATATAAAAGCAGGAAGGTAAGATATAATGACTTTCTGTTTTGAAGAAATACAAACCCAATGAAAACTACTGTAACAAGAGGGAAAGGAAGTCAAAGGAAATTTAAAGTCAAGTGTCTAAAAGTGAAGTAAAACAAATTCTTGCTGATTGAAACATAGAGGAATAATAAATGCTTTACTTTCTCTAAATTATTTTACGAAAATGGTAAAATATTAAGTATATAATTAATTAAAATAATGATAAAAAAAAGAGATTGTTTTGTTTAGAGTAAGGAAAATTAGGCTCAAGAACATGTAGAAAAGCTAGAAGTGGTCCACTGGTGGCATATGATGAAATTCTTGTTACGGTACTGGAATAAGAAAGTGGCAGTTCTTCAGAGAAGTAGTTCTACCAGCACAGAACCAATAACCGGAAAGACTCAGATACAAATTACCTGAAGAAATAATTTAGCAAGTCTAGCAAGTCCTATAAAAGTCCACAGACATGTTTTCATAATTGGATTCCCGCAAATTCTTCTTTGACAGGATAGGAAGCTTAACAAATAAATAGGACAGTAGTTTTGAAATAACATAAACATGAAGATTTTGAAAATTATAAGGGATAAAGAAGTGTGGCCTAGGGATGTAATATGTTTTTAGGGAATGAATGAGTCTTACTTGAATTGTGGTTGAGGGATTTTCAAGTAGCTGTTCAGAATAACAGTTATTCCTTGTCACATGAAATTTCCACAAATTAAGGGAAATCACTTCAGTTTTAATGTACTATAAGCATCACTTCCACTGTTTAGAATGGAAGTCTTCAGAGAAAATATTTACATTTGAAAAATACACAGCTTTCCCATTTAGCTATAGCAGATCATGAACTCAAGCTAGGTATCATATGTAGAAAAATCACATAAAATCACATTGAAAGAAGTAGGGCATTCAAAGAGAGCTATACTTTCTCTCCCTCTTTCTCTCTTTCTCTCTCTCTCTCTTTTTCTCTCCTTCTCTCCTTTCCTATTCCTCTTGTCTCTTTCACATAAGTTATAATAAACTATAATGTTTGATTGTGACACTTGACCTCGTTTGTGTCTTGATTTTGCCCTTGGGATAATTTCAAACACTCTCAGATCAGTAACGGATTGAGACAGCTGTATAATTTAAACTAACTGTTACACTGTGCTGCCTCTTCTCATGTCTATTAGATTTTTCACTCGTACTTAGGTATTTTTTCCAGGAATTTACAAAGATTATACTAAAATTTCTTTTATTGTAAGCCATTATTTATTTCTCTTTTCTGCATTCTCCTCTCCTTCACCCATGGCCTATGTCTGTTTAGTTTTCATCTTCCATTTCAATCTTTAATTTACTCTTAAGTTTACTGTAACCAATGAACTTCATAGCCTTGCTCCAGTCACATAACTGAAATCTGGAGATTATTGCAGATAATGACTTTGCAAAATAAAATATTTTCTAAGTTTTTTTCATCCCTATAAAGAACAAATTAGTAAGAGTGGAGTCACTATTTCAGTTATCATTGTTTCAGCTTTTAAATAAACTGCTTTGATACAAAACTATAAATCAGAAATAAAAAAATACAGTAAAATAGAATGTTTTGCACATATTCTTCTTTCAGTGATGTTTTTCAGGCCATTATCTGTTGTTGCTTAACATATCTGACAGCTTCTTTCTTATCCTTTTAATCACATGCTGTTTCCCTCCCTGTCACAGATTTAGCTTTATATTGTATTGCCCCTGTTCACCAAGCCTCAATCAAGTCTGTCTCGTTCAGCTGCTGAAGAAAATTCAGGTTTTCTTTTTTATAATATGTACAGTCACTGGCAGTAAACTATATTCTTTCTCATCACTCTGTGAACTGCACTCTGATAGAGCTTTTACCATTCTGAAGGCATTACAGAGCCTCTTTCACTCACCAAATAACCTCTGGACTCCTGGTGCTATTTTGGGGGCATAAGGTTCTCTATTGTGTTCATATCCCTGGACAATGACAAAGTTAAGTCAAATATTTTGTAGTGGGTGTAGGATAACTCTCAGCAGCCAACTCTTCGTGGCCAAGTGTCTGTGGGACACCTCTAAATAGCCGACTCTCTGCAGGGACAACTCTACATGGCAACAGTGACTGCTGGTTCCAATGTCCCTCATTCCTGCGGGCCGAGAAGGATGCCAGCATGCTGGGACACTTGGTACTTAAGTCCCTCACTTTAAAAAACAACAAAATTCCCTCTCCTCAGCAAAAAAAAGAGAACAAAACTCTAACCTGGTACTTGGAACTCCCCACTTAGACTTGACCCTTCTTTGCAGAGAAGTCCTGCAAAGAGTTGTCACATGATGATCTGTCCCATAGGGAGCTGGCTGTCATGGACTGCGGCCACAGAGAGTTGGCCATGCAAAGTTGTCCCTTTCCCCTTGTAGGAGATGATTCTCATGTACTCCTGTGCACCAGTGTAGATATGGTTTCACAGCTACTGTGTCGTGGAGCACGAACTATCTCATCTTGGTCAGTAACTTCTTTTATCCCAACTTTCTCACTTCTGCTCTAACTGTACTGCATCAATGACACTTGCCTTCTGCCCCCAAGCTGTGCGGAATAACAGTATTCAGCTACCAACGACAGTCTTGGCATAGGTTTATTTAGCACTGTTCAAAACTTCTCAAAAAGGATTGAAGCATGTTATGCTAGAATAAACCCCAACATCAGTTCTTGTTCTCATGCTTATTAGAAGTAAGTAGTGATATAATTGTTAAAATGACAGCCTAATGGGTAGAGAAACCGGCTTTGCATCAGTTTTGATAGTTCAATAGATCTGACTAGTGTTTTGCACTGGTCAATTTTACTGCAATTTGAGCCTGTTCTCAGGAAGTGATAAGCTCTGCAATTCAGTAATAAGTTATCATTATCTGCAGAAGACAAATGCTGTGTTGCACATTAGAATTCAAATAAACAGTTTCCTAGAAGTCATATTAATGCTTTAATATTCATGGAAATACATTAAAACTGTGTCCAATGATCATGCTCTCTTGTACAGGTATACTCTGTGACTTTTCTGGCCACAGCTATGCAAGATGATTCATTCTGAATACCATGCAGGCAGAGAAAATTTGCAAGAAATCCTTAATGCTAAACAAAACTCTCCAAACAGAGCTCAGAGAACAGATCAGGAAAAAAAAATCTGACTGATGAATCCAGACAGAAATTGGATGTTACACAAAAAGAAGAAAAGCATAAAAAATCTTCCACCGAGTACTTTAATAAATTGCCTAGAAAGAGGAGTGCTGGAAGGCCAGCAGAGGTGACCTAAAGAAATGTACCTGCCTCTGCTGTATTGATGAATGCTCATAAGTTGATGAATGTTCTTTTGGAGTTAGAGCAGGTTGGCTTCTGCAGGCAGGAATTTCATTACTGCTGATGTGTAAGCACTTGTGTTGTTAAATGAGTGCACTGTGGCTAGTGGTAAATACAGAATTATGAAAGAGAGTCCCTGCAAGTGTTGAATTATGAAAAAATAAAATAAAAATAGCTTAAAGAACTGGCCCTTTTAATCAAATTTATGTTCTGGTAACAGATTTTATATTTTAGATACGTTATTTATGAGAAAATACTGTTAATATCTATACTAAACTTGCAGTTAAACAGCAGTAATATGATCTCATTATCAAATACCACTTCTTTATCCCTGGATCCTGCAGGTTTTATTTGTAATTCTGTTTTTAAATTGACTTTTCTACTCTGCTGGTATGTTGGACATTTTAATTTAAAGCTATCTTCTTACTTATTTACTTTTCTGTAGGTAACTCCTAGTACCACAAAAAGTATTAATGTGTTATTTTTGTCTTTTAATATCTGGCATATAAGCTACTTCTTAACACTCTGTTGCATCATACAAATAATATGAAAAACAAACAGATAATTAAGTGGTTAAAAGAAAATTAAATGACACAAGTAATATGTTTTTTATCCATTTTAGAGCCAGGAATCACTGTCTTTTGTCGTCCTTTTTTGGGCTTGCAGTAAATATAAAATAAAAATTCAACTGATCTGTGTTTACACTGTAGCTTATGGGAAAGGATTGTGTTGAAAAGCATTTGGAGACTCATGAACGTACATAAAAAACATTCAGAATAACATGTATCTGTTGAAAAGTCTCTTATTTAACTTTTCTTTTTATGCAATCTTTAGATGTATACTTTATTTTAGTAATTTATGTAATGGTTATAGTAATTATTTGATCCCAAAGAAAACAGTATTCCATACTGACAGCCTTTGCAATGATCTTCTGGCAGTTACTCTGGCAAAGTTCATCATCTGTAAGCTGTAAAGGGCACAAAAGAGCCAAAGAGGTCTTTTGTTTAAATTTGGTAGCTGTCAAGATACTGTAAGATACAGGTATGTACTTTGTGGCAGGCCATGATTTTTGATAGGTGCGTGATGTAGGGTAAGACATACACATATTTTCTGTCATTAATACATTTTGAAGCCTGTAAGTTAGGTATCTTGGAATGCATACTTATGAATGGTAATAAGTTCTATGCAACACTAATTATTCTATTTTGTTCTTTCAATTATTATTTACTCAAATTTTCTTCTAGTCTCACTTCCAGAAAAAAATAATTAGAACACTATTACTTAGCGTTAAATCGTCCAGAAACAAAGAGATGAAAAAAGTTTGCAATGTTGAAAGCCATGCTGCAGTTTTGCAAGCAGCAAAAGTATTTGTAATCAGTACAGTGTGTGTGATAAAAAAAAGAACCTTAGATTGATGGTTTAGGTTTCTACAGATGTACTTTGTCTATGCCCTAACTCAATAAATATTTATTATTTCCATTAAGGTGAAACAAATAGCAACAAATATCTTTAAACCATTTTGACATTAAAATGTGATCTTTACTGTGGTCAGACATTGCAATAAAGGGAGTAGTTGGCACCTTAAATTGGTAAATAATTGAAATAATGTGTAAAGAAAACATTCAACTTGCTGTTTCCTCTAGACTGATAAGCATAGTGGATATATGTTACTTGCCCTCTGCACATGTTGGATGCATGAAATGTATCCAGGTGATAAATTGTGTGCAAATTCATCTTAGTTTGACCCATGCAGGCCCACTGTATATGAAGCTACAACGGAATTGAAAGTGCGATGTTGCAAAATGAAGACAAATGGCAACCAACCGTTTCTCCTTGTTTTGTCTTTTTGTTGTGGTCTTAAAGCAAGTCTCATTAGTGGCTGCTAGGTCATGCTTAATTGTTCCAGGTTTTCTGACTGATTGTTTTTCCTGAATCAAATATTGAAAACAATAAGGAATCTGGAAAAAAAATAAAGACTGATTTGACAGACATAGCCTGGGAGAAATTCTCTAGCTGGACACTTTCACTACTTCCTGCAGAGTAATGCTAGGAGACCACTTGGTGATAAATGCCTTACAGGTGATTTTGCCGCTGTCACTGCTCTACTGAAATTTCCTTTTATTAGTATGACACTGGAGTTCTTGGAAGGTCTCAAAGGATACAGATAGCACACTGAGTCAGAAAAAATTTTTTTCAACAATGGAGCAAGCCAAGATGTAAAAAACAAAGCCTCTTTTAGAAGCAGATTCTGACTAAAGAAATTGATTTTTTAATAAATAGGCAAAAAGATCTAAAGATGGAAAAAGTCTGATAGCAAAATTAACATAGTTTGTTGTCAGAAAACAATAACATTCTCACAAGGATGTACCTGTGCAAGGAGCAGTCTGAGCTGAGTATTAAGAAACTGCAATCAGTTTTGGGTGTTCTTGAGCTATATCTGCAGATCTTACCTCCACAATAAGACTTACTCTGAAAAAATTTGAAAAGGATTTTGACTATGTTGAGACGAACAGAATTTAGAAAGTCAAGGAACAATTCCACTCTGACATTGTGGGGTTTATTTTTATGGCAACATAATAATTACTCAGTAAAGGATACACTACCTCTTAGAACTGCAATACTGAGTTAGAAAACTGAAAATCCAAAAGTGATTTTTCTTCTTTTATTTCATGAACTGATGTAGCCAGTAGACCAATTTGTACCATCAAAGATAATAGTGCAAATGTTTCAATAAACCTGATAAGGACAAGCAACATGTAGTTCTTTGTGGTTGATGAAGAATAATTGTGAAAATGATAACAGAGCTTCAGGATTTTGACAGTGAAAGTATTAGGTGGAAAAAGTTCCCTGTATAACAAGAAAAAAAGAACCTTGGTTTCAAAATAAAAAAAAATAGAAAATACTCCCTATGTTATGTATTTCTGTCTGTAATTTATTTAGTTTAATCAGTGGTAAAAAAATTTGTTCTCATTTTGATAAATGCTCTCTAGGTTTGGTACTAAGAACCTAGCACATGGAGATTAGAATGAAACAGGCATTTGAAACTGTATCAGAATCATCAAAGAAATGGAAACCCTTTCTTGCTTAGTTCCAGTTTATTATAGAGCCAGATGCTAAACTGCAGAAGTGGGAGGAAAGCACTAGTGTAAGTGATTAAGGAAACATTATAAGAACAAGCATAAAGTAGCCGGTGAACATGCAAGTTATAGACAGAGATTATAAAACCTGACAAAACTCTAAACAATTATGAAGAAATTGTTTAAGAGAAAATAACCATTAATAACCAGAAGAATAAAGTTCATAGCAGTAAATGAGAAATGTTTTAAAATCAGCCCTAAGGCATTACATACTTTTTATCATATTTGGAGAAATTTAAAAAAAATGATAAAAAAATTGGCCATCATAGAAACAGCTAGGTCAGGGCTTATGGATGCATTTATCTGGGGGTTTTACAAAATCCACTGAATTTCAAATGCCACAATTTAAGAATTTCTGAGGAGGGATGGCCCTATTCTTCCTCTTTGTATTAATTATCTCAGAGCAGCAAATGTCTACTTTAAAGATGGGGCAATATAATTATTGGCTACCAAGTCATTTCGAATTCCAGATGACCAGTTTCTGACCAGCTTTAAAACACATGGCTTTATTTATTTCAGTTATATTTCTGAAGAACACTACATGGAGCTCTTTTTGCAGTTGTTGCTAGATATCTCACTACAGAAGGTCTAGAGCTCAAGTTGAAACGTTTTAGATTTTCCTCTTCGTAAATGTTACTCAGATTTTTGCCTTTGTTGATCAGACTCAGAAACTCCTTCTTGACTGTTGCAGGTAATGTCAGTAAACTGTCAAGGAAACAATGAACTACACTTGAATAACAGTAGCAAATGAGGAATAGAGAAGATATATTTAGTGTATGGACTGCATTTTTCAAATTACTTTGCAAAATATCAGTAAAGGTCATTTGCGTACCTTATTCCATCAGAATTACCATACCATGCATCACAATGAAACTTGTGCTTAAATTTAATTATGCATTTTTAAATATTAGAGAACATCTTACAGAATTTATTTTGTATTATTTTTCCACAGTTTTTCTAGGTACGACCTAGAAAAATATTAAAATAATTTCTACAAGTCTGTCCCTGAAAATATCTATTATATCCATGGGAACTAAGTGAAAACAACATTTAAAGTCAGAGATATGAAATTTCTTTTTTTTTTCAGTAATGAAAAGAGGTCAGAAACTGAACTCAGAATGAACAGATATGGCTATGTCACTTGTTGCAATTTTTCAAGAGGTGCTATAGAAGAAGGAAGATCTTTTTGAAAAAGCTTCTGCTTGGGGCATCTTGTTATTGGGAGAGATTCATGTAGCTATATCTTATTTTATATTTGCCAAGTCCTTTGTACTTTTAGTTTACTTACACTCACATAATTTTATCGTGAATAGTTTAACCAATCTAATATACTGGTCCAATGACAGATAAATAAATAGAAGTATAATTTTGCACAACTTTTCAAAGACTGACCTTATTAATTTTTATTATCTGTTTTCACACTAGGCTGTCTGTTTCAGGCTTTTTCTCTCAGTCTGGACCTAAAGGCTGTATCTGATTAAGCAGTACCAAAGAATGATCAATCTGGTTGCAATAGCCCTAAACGGCTTAAGAGTTACCGTTTCTCACTTGTGTTTTCCGGCTGCTAGGTGCTGCTGTCTGTACTGCCTTTCTAGGATGGAAGCTAGGGAACGGATGGGATGGGAGAATCCCTTTCTTTCTCCTTTTTCTGTCCAGGTTGTTTTTCAGCTGTGTTAACCAGACCATTAGGTCCTGTGAAGAGTTGTATGGGAAAAAACAATAAGCAGAAAATGTAAGCGTATTCTAAACTAGGAGTCCTACCAAACATGGGCCTTAACCCTAAGATCTGAGCAGAAGGAGGACTCTCTGGGGCCAGCTCTCAGCAGTCAGCTCTTCATAGCATCCAGCTCTCTGCCAAACAACTCATCACGAGAGAACTGTCTGCAGCACAGCTCTACACGGCTGACTCTGCAGGGTCCCTCAACAGGGAGAGCCCCAAGTACTGGCTTGGATTTTTGTTCTCTTTGAGGGGTGTTATTGCTTTTTAAAGTGAGGGACTTACAGGCACAATGTCCCACCACCTCAGCATCCTCCTCAGCCTTGGACACTGTGAACGCAGGAAACCATCAGTCCCCGCCACCATGTAGAGTTGTCCCCATAGTGAGTCAGTCATCTAGAGGTGTCCCATCAAAATCTGGCTGCAAAGAGCTGTTTGTAGAGAGTTGTATTGGAACTGATTTGAGACCGATGATGTAGCCACAATCTGCTTCTATGTTTAGTGAATTTGTCACACAGGCACTTGACTGTGTCAAGAGATGGATAATGTGGACCTGGTTTTCAAATGTCCACTAAACGTAGGTGGTGGTCTTTACCAAACTACTGCTTCTGTTTGCAGGTGTTAAATATTGATGGTTTTAGTCTCAGCTAAAGGCAACCTCAGTCACTGAAGGCTGGAAGCAGATGGTATTGCAAGTTTGCAGCTGAACAGAGGGGCATGGAAAGAGAGTGAATGAATTTAAAAAAAGTCATGACTCATCACTTGCTATTCTTGTCAATGATGAATAAAACAGTGCCCTTGAGCTTGAGAGTTGCTTTTATATTATTTTAAAACATCAGAGCACTGTAGCAGCACATATTTCCCCTTTGCATGAAAGAATGACTATACAGTGCTGAAAACATTGACAAGTTCTACTGGTTTTCTTTCCTTTGTTTCTATTAAGTACTAAATATATTTTGAAAGAAACAAATGAAAGAATGTGTCAAAATTATTTCTTGACATTAAGCTGAAAATTAAATCATACCTCGCCTGAAGTTGTCTCAAGTCTGAGAAGATAAACATTTCTTATAACAGTACTCACATCATACAGCACAGAAATTTATTTCAGTTGCTTATGTTCACGATTATATTGTAGTATTAGAATTACAACAAAATGTGCTCAGAAGACCACACAACGGATACTGATTTTATGACAAGTTCTGAGCATCTAATTTTTCAAAGCAAGAGATAAGAATACTTTTTAATACAGTGCTAAGGCACACAACTGTAAAAATGGTTTCCTAGTCTCATATATGTGACCTCATTGTAATATCTGGTGATTCTATTTGTGCCTTTGAATTTTTCCAAGATTACTAACAAGGTTCGGAATAGCACAAATTCACTCAAAGAAAAAAACTTTTCCTTTTTGTTTCCTAATCCAATTCTCAGAAATCCTATTAAAGCAAACATTAAATGATGTTTCAGATTTTTTATGGGATTACTACAGATAAAAAATAAATAGCAAGATGGAGCTTTTTAAGAACTAATTGCATTGAGAGCACTTCACTGGCATTTAATTCTACATCAAGGTGTTTGGCATGTTGTGTGACTGCTAAGTACAACAGTTAACTCTATGTTATAGTTAGTTAACAAGGATATTGATCTGATACTTTGAAACTGCCAGTCAATAATTTTTTCCCATTTTTTTGCCTTTTTTGGGCCCCTAACCTTACGTAATGTGACAGGGTGTGATGACGCTTTGACATCTTAGGGTTTACTGTGTTTCTGCACGTGTAGTGGTTGTGATAAGGAACTGGAAAGATGATAGAATGTGGTGCAAGGTGAGATATTAGGGAAGAAGGCTCTAATCCCTCTTCTCCCAGCTGACAGAAGAAGCAAAGGCCTTGGATAATCTGATCTGTAGTTTAAATTGATTGTTTCCAGTTTTGAAGTTTATTTTCATTTGGTATTGTTTTGAATAAAGCAAGACCTGAGGAAAAGAGGTTACAGTGATTTGTCTATAGGATGCACAATTTTTCTTTCCTCATTGTTGGTTTTGCACTCTGGCCTAGAAAAATCAGTCACACAAACCCTTGGATAATTACTTTCAGTATTAATAAAGAATGCACATGCATAAAATCATAGCCATTTACCTTGAAATGAATTTCTTTAATAAATATTATAGGATACATTAAAATTTTTCACCTTTATATAAATGTGTTGTCTTTTTAGTAAAACCTTTCTAGAATTAATATAATGACTCCTAATCCTAGAAGTTAGGATTGTGATCTACTAGGTGGTATAATTTTTCTATTTCAGAGAATGCCAGAAAATCCACTGAATTTGACAGACAAGGTTACTGTTATAATTCATTCCTTATTATGCTAACCAATTACTGTCCTGAAGAACATATAATCAAATATATGATCAAAATGAAAAGAAATGATAAAAAAAATTATTTATTATCATTCCTTCCAGCAAAAATCTTACAAAAGTGAAAGCATAGAGAAAACAGAGTATCAAAGGAGCACAAATTTCAAAGAAGCACAAATTTCTTTTGTAGTGACTAGATAGGAAGTCCTAAAACCCAAGACAAAGTTTCATTTATCCCAGGTACCCATCTACAACAGTGGCCACAAGGAGAGTCCGTAAATGCAGGTCAGTAAGTGTTTGCAATATGCTCCAAGACATCCATTGTTTTCATCTCAGAAGATTTCCTTGGCTGAATGCAAGTTCTGTCTATTTAATAATGAAATGCAGGTTGCCTTTCCAAGAGTTCATCCAATTTCTCCTCAACTTTAGCATCCGTAATATTTTCTGACCTTGAAGTACACAGGTCTTGTGTGAAGTACTGTTGGTTTTTACTTGTTTTGAAACTGATTGTCAGTTGACTTGTCTTAATGCTCATAGTTATTGTGTTGGCTGTCAGCATGACCCTAGGGAGTTAACTGGTATATGCATAAACCTCTTTTTCATTCAGCTGTAATTAAAAAGTGTCCCAACCTTTAAGTGCTTTTCATTCTGACTTTTTTCCTTTTTTTTCCCAGTTAATGACGAGGTAAAAATTTTTCACACAACGAAGCAAACTGTGAAGGAGGCTTATGACTCACACAGCTGGTTTTCTGAGGAATTCAAGTGCCAAGTTTATATAACTGGAAATAAATACAACGCAGGAAGCAGCGTTTCCTCTGACTGAAAATAACCTTCCACTACAGTTATGGATTAGGAACATGAAAAATTTGCCTCGTGATTTCAGGAGAAGCATGTTAAATTTAAATATAAAAAAATCAACTCTTCTCTGATAGCAGATTTCTGATTTTATCAGCCTACGTACTTCCTTTTATCATGATTCTTCCAGTCCCATTACTTTTCTTCTCAGAAAGTTTTTGAAGGTAATATTTCTTGAGTGTTGTCAACTGAATATTACCCTGCGAGATCCTCATAATTTTGGCCTAATAGAAAAATTAAGACCTAACAGTTAGTTTTACAGTCTTAATGCTTTTTGACTTTTCAGATTGTGAGAAATCCACAATCTTGAAAAATCCACAAATATTTCCAATTTCCCCTAATCTAAAAGAAATATAAAACCTTCAAAATATTTAAAAAGATGGACAGCTCAGCCGTTAGATATATATTTCCTATTGTGTTAGAATGACCATCCATAAATCAGAATGACCATCTAATGACAATTTGTATTTCAATCCATACATTGGATGATGGCAATGTGAAAGGACTTTGAAAGTTCTTTGCAAAGAACTTAGTGATTTTAGGCTTTCCAGGTTTTTATTTTTCTCTTTCTGCCACATGTGCTCCTTCATATATATAAGATACTGTAATTTGGGATAACAACATAAAGACAGTAACCCTTACATTTTTTAAATTGTTTTAGACAGTAAAATATGTTTCGTTTTGTTTTTAATTGATGACATTAGAATTTTCACACTTATCATATCCAAGCCAAGTTTTACAGCAAAGTGCGCACTAGTAGTGTGCCATTTCCACTTGTTTTGAAAATCATGCTCTACGTGACTTGTTTTACTCGGTAGAATAGGTAACATGAAAAATGAAAATTTAAAATATTTATTATGTTTCAGACTCTAGTAGGGAAAAACTTTCATGACTGACAGATAGCCACAACTGTTGCATTGGCCATAAATTTTTCACCATTTCTTTTCAGCAGAATTCCTGAACTGGCTTTTCCCAAGAGATATCAAAGACAGTCAGGGAAGTGGCTGAAAGAACAACTAGTGGTCAGCATTCACACCATGCATACACAACTGAGCAATGTACAATATTTTGATGGATTTTTGTCTGTCTGTGTCAACTCCTTTGGGATTAGAAAGCTGATGGTATGATGAAAATTCAATTTATCTGATGTACACCTTATATTCACTTAGGAGTATCCCACTGTGGATAATTTTTCAGTATTGTTTTCAAAAAGTTGCTAAAATGCATCTCAAACTGTTAGGTGTGCAATAGCCTGATATACGTAGGCAGTAAATACCTCTGCTATAGAAGATATGAGTGTATGATTAATAATAAATAGAAATACTCAAGGAAAGTCTGTATTTTGTGGTTTCTTTACATTAGGAATTACCTGTTCCTTTGTACTTCTACAGGAATGAATGAATTTAAGAATAAAATAAGGGTGGCTGTGTGAGGCCTTTTATTTGCAGAGCAGAAGGGGTGCACCTGAAACACTCACTGATAAACTACTTTGCTATCAACTTCTTTAACAAGACATGAGTCTAAACATTATCAATAAAATTATTTGGGTTCAAATTTTGTCTCTATAGACACAGAAATCAAGCCACAGACAATCAACATTGGCCCAATAAAAGTACATAGGATTTTATCAGAAATGTTGCTCTCAAATGGAAAAGAAAAAAGCAAAGAACAAACAAACAGAAAAAACCACAAAAACCCCTTTATCTTCTCATTTTTTGAGACAACTACAAAACTGCTGCAAATGTTCTCTTAATGACCACATTCTTCTTTGATATTCTTAGTTGTCACTCACAGTCCAACACACTGCTTATACATGTCTTTATTTAAAGCTACATTTAATCTTCCTCTTGCATGATATTGAGTAATATATTTACCCTGGGTTTTCTCTTGAAAATAAATATATCTATACCTTGCTTTTAGTTTGCCTGAATCAGTACTTTCTCATTACTGGATTTCAGTATCTTACATGTCTAAATCCCTTCATCTTGTGTTAAGGACTTTGTCAGTAAATAGTCAAAGGTTATATTTTTAAATTACATTAATACTGTCTGAATAGACCTCAATTGAACATGAAATGACTATATTGATATTATTTGAATAAGAAAAATGACAGCCATATACTCACAGGTGTATACTGTTTATCAGTGGATATATCAGAGGAAAGATTAACATAAAAAACTGTTATCTGTGGTACTCGTACTGTATTTTTTTTTATGAAACTGGAACATTGCAAAAGCAGTTTAATCTACTGACTACTTTGAGAAAGCCTTGTTATCCTGACTTGACTTTAATAACGTTGTTTACATTGTTAATATCAACATCCTGTAAACCTTCTGTTAATGCTCAGACATTTGCAGAATCAGGTGGCACTAAAAGATACATCTTCATCTCATCTGAATTTTTGTGAAACAACAGCTATTTTAAATTTAAGATATGCAATAATAATGCCAACTGTAACATGTAAATAAAACAGTAAGCCTCATTGTACTTTGAAAAAATCAAGCACATCATCATTCTCCAAAAGTGCGATCACGTAAATTCTGAGAAAAAGATGGGAGCAAAAACAATTGAATCTTTTTTAAAAAACCACAACCCTCAAATCTAAGAACTTAAAGAGATATAAGTAGCAGTATGTTTAGGTCGATCTTCAGAGGTAAGCATAAAAGTAAAGAAAAGTGTTCACAATATAAAATAAGCCTAAACTCCTCTTCTCCTGAGGGCTCCAAAAACTTTCAAGTCTTAGAAATGTGGAAAATGTATTAAATTGTGAAAAGGAGGAAAATAAAACAAATGTTGCTCATTGATAGATGTTTGGAGAGAGACGAGAGAGAGAGGTGGAAGTAAAAACTAAAGGGAGAATTCTGTTTTAAATTAAATTTCTCTGTGGATTCTTAAAGTCTCTCACCAAAACTGAAAGGCATTTGAAAAGCAGACATTTTGCATTTTGCATATGTTACAGAACAAAATGTGAAATGTACAAATGATTCAAAGACCTACTAGCCAGTATCAAACAACTTTCTTCCCCAGAAGGGTAATTTTACTTGACTACTGAGAAAAATGCCTTTTTGATGTAGTATTAAAATTTAATTTAATAACAATACCAAGTTCTACTATAGATTGTATTGGTTCCTTAAGCAATGAAGGTGTTCTAGTGAAAACACAGATAAAAGTTAGGCCTTTGCAAACATACAGCATTCATCTTATCTCCCCAGATGAAAACAAAATATCCTCTGATGTTGTACGTGAGTTGTTAATATTAGATGGTATAGTTTTTTATATATTTTATATATATGGAACACAGAGGAACACTGGTCTTTTTAATTTTTATTTTAGTTTTTTCATATGAGAGGTTTTGTTGCCTAATTTTAAGTAGTGTACAGTGTCCAAAGCTCAGGAAAGTGACTGAGAAGAGGGAAAATATGATGAAACTTGTCTTATAATTTCTGTTTACGTAAAAATGTGGCTTCATGATAGACAGAGACATCTTGATTAAAATGAGAAGTTAAAAAGACGCTTCCATTTTACTTTAGTATAATAATTAAGATGCTTCTCATTAGCTTATTTTCTTGACATTACTGATGGGGAACAGTTTTAAGCTGAAAGAAGGAAGGTTTAGATTAGATATTAAGAATATTTTTTTTATTGTGAGGTGGTGAAGTGCTGGAACAGTTTGCCAGAAAAGTAGTGGATGCACCATCCTTGGAGGTGTTCAAGATTGGATGAGCCTTTGAGCAACCTGATCCAGAGGAAAGTGTCCTTTTCCATGGCAGTGGGGGTTGGAACTGGATTATCTTTAAGGTCCTTTCCAGCCCAAACCATTCTATGAATCTGTGGTTCTATGATATATTCTCATCTCCAAGCAGTGAGCCAATGATTGCTTCCAAATCATTATCTTTGATGATGAGAAAGAAAATCTGTGTTCTGTGACTTAGTTTAGTCTCATTCTCTTGGCTTCCATGAAAGTCTGCAACAGAGTTCCCCTGTTCAGTTTCAGACTTTGAAGTATATCATTACAGAATAGTTCAGACTTCACTTTGTGTTGCTGTCAGATAATATTTAATAGAAGTGTATATACCTTGGATTATAATTCATAACCAGGGAGAAGAAAAAGAAGGAATCCCATAATACTAAGAATAATTCTTTGTTTCAGCCGTGTATTTCATGGCGATTCCAGCCCTACATTATCGAGACTACCACTGTATTAATTACGCTTCAAAAATACATTGGTGCATAAAGCTTCTTTACTTGTGAGGGCTCGTAGGTAAGACATAGGGGTCAGACATGCCAGATGTGAAACAGGGGTTCCCTAATTTTTAGATATTTAATATTTACTTGTTCCTTTGGACTGAAAAAAACAAAGACAAAAGCTCAGATCTTAAACTCTGTACTGCCACATTTCAAACATTATGGCTCAGATGTTGGGTATTTGCACGCATGTGCAAGCTTAATAGAAACCAGTATTTTCAGTATAATTCGACCAGGAAAAACCCCAAACCAAACCCAATTGAAAACTAAAAAAAAAAAATTAAAAAATGAGGGCTTAGAAAGCAATCAAATTCAGGAGACAGGAGTCCCCCCTCCTGCATGCAGATATTTTTGTTATATACAATGTTGAAGACCTGACATTCAGGAAATTCTGTACTTTTGCAGACTGTGATAGTAAACGGAAAACCAAAAACTCTTAAGAAGATGTGAACCGAAACAGTAGTTGTTCTATTTTGAGGAGACTAAGAATTGAGCCTTTCGTTGACCTCTGATAAGACTCAGAGATTAGATCTCCTGGAGTCATATGTGTTTAGCATGTCAGTTAATATCTAGACATTATACCTCAACATTTATACCTACGTAAGTTCTGGAATATTGGAAAGGGCAGGATCTGAACTTAAAATCTAATTTAATTTCTGGATATCAAAAGTTGAAGGTGTTGTGTTGTGAATGTTGGTCCGGGGTCGAGAGGGGAGGTGTCAGGAGATTACAAACTCTGAAGCTGACAATGAGGCCATGAAGTGGAAATACACAAGATTTAAATGAATGTTACTTAAATAACCACTATTAGAAGTATTTTACAAAAGTTTTGTGTGTGATAGTTCAGAACATTACGCAGAATGGCAGGCATTTAGGATACACACTCTCTTTAAAAATCTGTCAAAGAAAGCAGAATGTGCTTTTAGAATTAACAGTCAGAGATGGTAGACTCTTGTTTCCTTCCATAGCCCAGCAGGATTACTACATGGACAGACTAAATATTATATTCACTTGAATTCAGGGTCATGCCAGGGCTTAAACTGAAATGTGATTATCTAAACGTACAAGATTTATTGGAAACGCAAGTTTAAGCAGTCCCTTTGATATGATACTGCTAGCTTGAATTACTTTATCTGATAATCAGGACTGAAAACATGAGTTAATGTGTGCTTGGGTGGTGGTTGAATGATCTTGTCAATATAAAGCTCTAGTAAGAGCCATTGTCTGTCAGAGAATAAGTAGCACCTTTTTTAATATGTTCAAATTATATTTTTTTAATTATTAGCAGTTGAGACAGAAACTGTTCTGAAGCAGGCTTGCAGACAGATTACCATTTTGCTGCTTTATACCTAGAAAAAAAGAAAGAGGGATACAAAGGTCTATGAAGCCTGTGGGGAGATCTCCTGAAGAATTTCTAGTAAAACTTACCCCTGGTTAAGACTTGGGTTTTCCAGAGGTGAGGGGAGATAAAAGTCACATGAGGAACTAGCAGTAGCGGACTCCTAGAATAGTCCTTGGTCATTTTGTTTTGCTGGTTTTTTGTGTATGTGAGTTCCAAGGACCTCTTGTGCTAGCACTACTTGGAAGGTCAAAAATGCAGGTGCATGCAACAGAGAGTCTACTGGAGGAAACATTAACAATACAGTGCAGCACTTTTTTCACTATGGATTCATGTGTCTTCTGCCCTCTGCAGGCTTCTCAGTCTCCTAACTAATAAAATAAGTCAAGTATTTTTGCAGATTTTTTGAGTAGCCCTTCAAGAGTGTAGTTTCTGTCTCTGCTACAATGAGAAAATTTAGGAAGTGTTCATGTTACAAATTTATGAACTATATGAGTTTGTCTTTGGTCCTGCCTTTTCGAGAACAAGGTGAAGAAATGGTTACATCATTTCCTTAACAAGGATAGAGTTTTTCACAGTTACTTAGTCTTTGAGTAGAGCACCCATGTGAATCGAATATTTGGTTAGTGGCATGGATAGGAGAGTTAGATAATGTTAGATGCATTATATGTAGCTGGACTATTGCTAGATTTCACTGAACCTTGGCTTTATCCAGCTTTGGTAGCTGAATGGTCCTTTGGCAGCATGAAGGATTGGGAACAAGAAGAAAGCAGTCCCTCCTATGCTTGAGATCTGCTCTGCCCGGCCATACTCTTGTTCCTCATCAATGTAAATTCAAATCCAACGCACCCATGTATATAGGTGATCTGTTCAGAAATCACATTAAGTAATGTCACAAAATGGTAAAATTGAAGGATGAATGCCTCAGGTATGACAGAAATTAAAAGTAATAATAGAATCACAAAATCATAGAATGGTTTGGGCTGGAAGGAACCTTAAAAATCACACAGTTCCAAACCTCCTGCCATGGGCAGGGACACCTCCCGCTGGATCAGATTGTGTATAAGCTCATCCAGCCTGGCTTTGAACACCTCCAGGAATGGGGCATCCACAGCTTCTCTGGGCAACCAGTTCCACTGCTTCACCACCCTCACAGTAAAAAAATTCTTCCTAATATCTAATCAAAATCTTTCCTCTTTCAGCTTAAAACTGTTCCCCCTCATCGTATCTCTGCACTCCCTGATAAGGAACCCCTCCCAAGCTTTTCAGTAGGCCCCCTTTAAGTTCTGGAAGGCTGCTCCAAGGTCTCCTTGGAGCCTTCTCCAGGTTAAACACCAACTCTCTCACATAATCTGCACATGCCATTAGACAGATTACCAGGAACTCTGCCCCAGGGCTCCCCGTGGCACTCACCCCCCAGCCCGTAGTGGTGTGTACCGAGACCTCTGCCACCAGATCTGCCAGTGGATTTAACACAGGGGCTCAGGGACAGCTCAAGGCCCAGGGATGAGTCCTTACTTTCAGGTGGCCATTCTGGGGCTGAACCTGATCCAGTTATGCTCATGGGTCAGACATTCTGACCTGGCCCTGCCCATCCATCCCTGCACATTTTGACAGAACCTACCAACCCCAGATACAATCAAACACATAGATTAGCAAGATATTGGAATAGGAATGGCTTAATATTGCAGATAAAAACACATACGATGTAGGAATGAAAAAAGAAGTAATTCTTCATTCACTTACACCTGGGATTTTGAAAATTCAAACTTTCAAACCTTGGGTTTCCCTCTGTTTCCCTGCAGAATTTTTTCATGTAGCTATTCTTGTGCTCTGGGTGGCTCATATAGTCTCGGGTGTTTTCCTCTGCAATTGGCCTGTAACAGTTCCCACTATGATATCTCAAGTGCCCCGGTTTACATTTAGCCAAGCCAGATTTGTGGTTACACCAGCAAAAACTATTTTGTGCACAAGCTGATCTTGTTAGTGAGAAATTTTTTCTGGGTTTTGTCTTTACAATTTCCTTTTGCTCAGATTTAGCCCATTACTCGTAACTATGGACTTCTGATTGCCTAAAATAACCTCCTCTGTCTTTGAATCTATCCTTTCAATTACTCAGTCACACTTTGCATAGCTGTGATTGTTATCTATTTTTGTTATTTTAACTCTCCTGATAAGTCTTCTTTTCCTTCTTTATTTTCATCCCATGGATGGGATAATGTTTTTCCTCAGAAAAGAAATAATGCCTTAAATACTTCAATATTGTTTTCTATGTTAAGGTGCTTGCTCAAACTCCTTCTGTTTCTGAACTCTTTCCATTTGAGTCCATAGTCTGAAGATACCAGTGGGAAAGCTTACATTGCTCTACTTCTTCTGCTGGGCTCAAGTGCAAGCAGATTAGCAAATTAGCAAATTATGACCTATTCTTCAAGCTCCTTTACTTGGAAAATAACAGTGCCGTGTTCTCAATTTCTCTCGTCCAGCAATTGAATCAGACATGCGCATGAATTCAGTCAGTCTTCTTTGTAAAATGATTTGTGGTCTTAGACTGTAACACACCATGAAGTTTTCAGAGCTGTGCTGTGGACTGCCTCCTGCACGCAGGGCCCTTTACTATGCTAGGATTTGTCAGCATGGTCTGCCCCTCGGCCCCTGCAAACCAATGCAGACAGTCATTTTGTTTTCCTGTGGTTCATATATTGCCTCAGTTTATGGTCTGGAATTGTGAACACTATATGGGTTCTGTAAAACTGAAAAAAATATCTTTATTACAAATACGTCAACATGATTTCAAAGGAAGATGTAAAATAAAACTGAATTGTATAAGACACCTGAAGATTCACTCTGCTCCTTCTGAAAATTGAGACTAGAGGTTAGAGAGCACCTGAAGACTGGATATATACATTTGGAAGGATAAGCATCTGAACACCTGAGTTGTCACAAGTTACTCTGAGTTTTCTCTCCATGTTTCACCTTCTGGGTCTTTAGAAAACTTCTGACCTAATAGCCCTTTAATTAAAGACCTATCTAGGTCTACTGTCCAGCAGCTGAAGCCAAAAGAGCATATACCCAGGTGTTTTTCTTGTCCCCATTACATTCCTGATAAATGATCTTTTCTGGCACTGCCCCGGTCACTCTAAGCATAAGAAAGGACAGGAGGCACGGGGAACCAGCCTTGCAGCTGAGAAAATGATGGGATTGCTTGCAGAAGTGTCTAACCTATAGTCATCTCAGCTAAAAAAAAAATTAAAATAATCCCATTTTTTCTTTTTAACAGGACAAAATTTACTGGTTTTTGACTGGTTTTCAGCTGCTCATAGGAAGAGTGCCACCAACCATCATTTTATGTTAAAGAACCACAACAGTATTTCCTCAGACGAAGTATGGTTCATTTCTAAAATTTCATCTTCAGTTTCGATAAAGGAGGGGTTTTGTTTCTTATTTTTCTACGTATTTTTGGTAACACTTTATACAAATGACACTTAAAACCCACTGTGTACTTACTCACTAAAAATATAGAAAGAAATAAAGGAAAATATAAGCTCTCCTACGTTTATCAAATTAATTCCTTTATTTTTCCTCATCCAAGAGGAGCAGAAAAATGAAAGAAGGTTTTAAGCAGTGTCCTACTAGAGATTTTGTTTTTTCAAAGGAAGTTGCGTGGACAAAATTTTATGTTTGAAATTAATAGTGCCTCATTTTCTGCCTGTCAGATGTAAAGCTATTCACCAGGCACAATTTTCAAAGGCAGATTTTCCTACGATCTTTGGTTCCTGCTGAGTGTTTGTGCTGTCATTATCTAACGTAAGCCACCAATTTTATATCCATGACAGTGTCCCTTAAGTTTATTGGATTTGAATTCAGATTTCTTCTTTTGCTCCATTGCTCTGGGTGAGTAATTTCTGACTCTGCATATTTCATGTTAATACGAACATGAGCTTGTTAGTGAGTAAACCAAAATGGATCTACAATAGAAAGGGAAAATAGTGTACTCTTAGACCTAGTATCTTGCCCCTCTTAGGCAGTAAAATGTCTGTAATTTGGACATAAATCTTTATTGAAATTGCTGGAGGGTTATGCATATTGAGTTATTGAGGTAAGCATCAAGGTGTTACAGGGCAACAGGGTAAGAGAGAAACAGCACACTGCAAGAGAAACACATCCAAAGTTACATATTTTTCTTATTTTGCAGTTCCACTTGATCTAAGAGATGAACTGCATCTTGGATACAAGAGCAGAAGTGTTTATATTAACTAAGAAATAAGACGCTCCTGTTGGCTTTATTACTACCAATTAAAAAGCTAAATATCCTTTCAAGCAACAATAGGAATTCATTCAAACAGTAAGAATGTAATTGTACATGTTTTTCAGAGGTAATTTTGTATAAATGAGTTAGCAACTTTGCTTATCCCTTGCTTTCCTACTAAATTTCAATGTGTTCTTTGAACCATCAATATTTTATTAACCAGCAATCAAGGCGCTTTTAAAAATGCAAATTAAAGACTTATTTGAGATTTACTTTGATGTTAGAAAATGGATGGAACAATGTAAAAAGTATGTGCATTTCCCAAGTAATTTTTTAGCCTTTAGCTGTATGGATCCTACCAGTACCATTTCAGTTGTCAGCATTCACAGCTGAAGGATAGACCTGTTGACATTTTAACCATTGCAGCTTTTGGACTGCCTACTCCATGATTTCAAACTGCCATTTCCAAATTGGTAAAGTATTTTTCACATCCATGCAGTATGTTTTCAAACTTTTCATAGTGTATATATGTTTCCAAAAGAGTAAAACAATATTTCAAAGAAAAAAATATGAATTTAAGTATGGAAATATATTCTTTACAGTAAAAAACTTCAAAAGGCTTTCTGCTTCTTCATTGACCTTTAATATTAAGATATCTCACCATAAATAAAGGCTGATGTAATTGACATTATTTAATTCATCCCATTAGGCTGAAAATTTGTTTGCCTGAGCTTAGAACTATACTGTTGCCAACAATTTTGTGTTAACTGCATTTCAGTATTTAATTTCATTCAGTTTTGGATCTAAAACCAGCATGTTTTTAAGACCAGGTGTTTTTAAGACCTAAGACATAAAATGAAACTATAATACAAGATTAATTTGAGTAAATATCATAAAAGTAATTGTACGTTCACTCTGCAGTTTGTAAGTCAATGAGTCTTAGGGTTTGTCAAAACATTCAAAACTGGATCATCATCAGATAGAATTTACTACTTTACTATCTTATGTTCATAAGCTTGGATGTAATCTTGTCTAGAATCATGGGTTGTTATTTCAATGATAGGTGTATAATATTTGAGATAACTGCGAACATTACTTTATTAACCAATTCAAAGTTAATTGACAAGAGTTATTAATAAAGTTTAAGTAACAAAACCCCCTAGGCAGTAGTTTTATTTTTAGCTAGGGATTAAACTCCAAGAAGCAGACATTCTGTTTTCATCTGTCTCTGATTGAACACAGTTAACAAATCAGTGAAAACATTACTAGAGTACAAGAACTTGCAAAAAAACACAGGAGTATTTAGAGTTACAATAAATCGCACAGTATAAAAAGGAATTTAGCTGAAATTTAAAGAAAGGAAGTGAGTTTGAAGACCAAGGGAAGAGGTTAAAGAGGAGCAAGCAGATGAAGTCAACAAAAGGAGAGAGGTGTGTCCCACTGAGATTTAAGCTAATAGAGAGAGTAAGGCCCCAGGTTCACAGAGTAGCAGCTGCTGCCCAATAGTCCCTGCAGTGACAGAGAGAAAATGTTCTATTTGTAAAGTGAAATGATTGTGTTGGGTTTGGTTTACTTGTCTTTGTTCACGTATATGCACACATTTCTGGTAGAAAAGGCAAGTTTTGGCACTCAGTAGACTTGAATAGTTCTCCAAATGAACCCTGTTTAGATTTTGTGCAGTTAAAAATATTATTTTTAAACATTTGATTAAATATTTTTCAAATAAAAATTGTCAGACAAAATAAGCTACTAAGGAAATGTATTGTCTTTAGACATGCTTCTATTGAATACAGGAATTTACAGCTGAATCAAGTACTTTAAGAGGTACAAGAAACCTGAATCCTTACACAATATATAAATATATATATATAGTTTAAAAACACTTCCTGTGTTTCAGCTCTTAATGAATGAATCTATTAGGAATAACTACATTTGGCAGCATCTAGTGTAGGAAAACGCCATCTGAGACAGCTGTTACATAGGTGATTCACATTCTTTGATATCTAGAATTATTTAAACAAACATCTGAGATTGATTATCAGTCTTTGGTATCTCAATGTCACATAAATGGAAGATTTTTAAAAATTGACAAGAAATAATTCATTATTTATGATTTGCCCAGGATTAGAAGCTGAAAGTCATTTGGCATATAGAAAGAACTGAATTAGCCTGTATTTATGCATATGTCTCTTAGCAACTGAGATTTACCATTCTCTTTTCTAATGCTTTTCTTTGTTTGTTTTACTCAATCCTCCCCACAGTTGTAACATTAGGAGAACAGCTCTTTCTAGTCATCCTTCTTTATTCAAGGCATCAACTTAGTGACTTGTTAACATTTGAACGCCCTTATTATGACACTTCAGTTAAAATACACTCTTATTTACCTGAATGCTTCTGGTACAAAAAAACCCCAAACAAATCCCATTACACTTTTCTGCGGTCTGTGCTGCACTGTTTAAGACCTTTAACAACAATGTACCCACAGAGGGTTGTTCTAATACCGAGACAAGAAGGAATAGACTGTGCCCTCAGGGGAAGGTTTTTTCCTCTTTTCAGTTTCTGAGGGATTTTTATGGAGTTTCCTGGAATCCTCTATGAGTCCACTGTTCTCCACTAATCCTCATTATACATAAATGTAATGAAAAATACAGATTTCTGATAATGATAAAGTACAACATGCTGACTTTTGCTTTTGTTTGTATGTTTCCCAGCTAAATCATCTTGGTTTTGTTGAACATGTAAGAAACAGTGCCTTTTGTTTCCCTTGCCCAGGCATATCACTTGTCAAAGTTCACATCATTTATTCCGGGTAGCAGAGTAAATGCAAAATTTTTGTGCCCCACACCAAATATAAGATTCCTTAAATCACTTTCAGACATCCTCATCATATATATAATCTTTCTCTTCATGTCAGTCTTCTCTCCCTATGCGTTATATTTTCAAAGAGTCATCTACATTCTTCATCCCAAGTAACATCATTTCTGGGAGGTACTCCCCACAAATATCTATAATGCTGCTTCTTTGTCTTTCTTCAGGTCCAGATCTGCTGCAAATGATTATGAAAGGCATTTTGAGTTGTGATGTGCTGAGTCTACTGTCTGTTATACTGACAAATATTATTTCCTTGATGTTGCTCCTTTCAGATTGGACTACACCTACCTAACCACATCTCTTAACACTTGAATTGTTGTCTCAGTAAGTAAAGATCTGTCAAGTTTTCTTTTTTTTTCTTTGAAGAATACCTACCACAATATGACTCTGTTCCCTAAGTATTATGCTTTATTTAATTATTATGAAGAAGAATTAACAATTTATTGACCTAAAAACAGCTCAGGGGCAATGATATTGCCTCCATTGGTTAAGTAAATTTTGTTTTTCTTGCACAGCTCTGTGTAAGAAACTCGTAGGAGGCATTCATTTAGGGAATGAGAGGAAATTATGGTGTCACATAGTAGTCTTTGAGCTCTTACATCAAAATAGAGCAGCAACTAGCAAGAAATATATGCCAAGACATTCAATCAGTTATGTTGGCTCCTACAGACTGAACAATCCATTTCAGAGCCACAGAGCCACAGACACAGGTAAATTTGACTCTGGTATCATATGTAGGAATTTGAAAGCAGCTGTCCTGTAATAGTATAGCAGTGAGTTGTGAAACAACATAACTGATGATGCAGTGAGAACTTTCTGCTTATTTGGCATTATGAGACCTTATTAACTAATTCTATCCTCTCACAGCAGCTGCCTGCTGAGGCGCTCATTGGCAGGCTTTATAACCATGTACATTCTCTTATCTTACAGCTGAACATGACAGAAGTAGGTGTCCTAGTTCTATTGTTTTTTTCAAAAGCTTTTTTTCTTTTTAATTCTCAGGAATTTTCTAGTTTTCACACTATTCATCTGTTTTTCCCTGGGGAAAAAAAATTATAATAAACGATCTTACTTTTTTTGAAATTAGGGAAAATCTGGTGTCTTTGCTGTCAAAGGTTTTGTTGTGTGCGTTATTTCCTCTGGCTCTGAGTTCTGTGTTGCAGAACAGATATTTTCTTTCTCCCTTTCCCAATCTTTTTCAGAAGTAGTGTTTTTAATTGAGGATATTTCTCATCTCTACTCTTTTGACAAGGTTCCTTATATTTTATTTATTTAGAGAGTTTCTGAGTACAAAGTCTCTGAGTTGAATGAAAGGTCTTTCCCATGTTCTGTTCTGCTGCTTTTTAAAGTCAATGAGCTTTAAATGAAGAGGGTGGTGGTAGGGAGTGGGGGATGGGGATGAGTTTGTAGTTTTGTCTTCTTATTTCATTTAATTTTCTTTCTTCTTTTTGCCCTTTGTATTTATACAATGTGTTTCTTTTTACTCTTTTTGTATTCATTATTATGTTATTCAATAATGTAAATGCAAACATAATTTTTCTTGAGAAAACAGTTCTTTCTCAATCAGCAATTTGAATTTCCAGTCCAAAGAGAACATGGGAAAGCCTTTTGATTGTAGCAATTAATATTAAAAAGTGAGGTGCAAAGGAAAATATTGACTAACAAAAAAGTGAGGGAGAAAACACGAATTGCTCAGACTGGAAACCAGAAGGCATAAGTGGTGTAAAGGATGAGTAACGCAAAATAGTCATCCATTCAAAACATAGTACCATGGCAATGTGTGTACTGTTTCCCCAACAATTTTTCTCTGAAAGTGTCATAAATCTTTTGTCACAGAACAATATTTTTGAGTCACCAATTAATTTTATTTTGGATGTACTCTCTCTTGATATTAGGACCAAAAAATCTCTCAGATGTTCAAACTATCTGGAGACCACTAGTGTCCATGCTAGATATCAAGTGATATGCTGTTGTGGGTCCCAGTGTATGGTGAGGAATGACCTCTTGTTCAGTTTGCACCAAGATGAAGAGCATGACACAATATTTATAGTCTGTACTGGTTCCATTGTTCGTAGTAGCTGTGGATGGGACTTGAAGGTAGGTGCTTCAGAAGAGTCTTCTGAAAGAGCGGGGATTCAGTACTGGGGACAAGGTTGAATGTTCCTTGGTTTTGAGCGGGCCAACTCCTATTTCCATTTTCACTGTTCCCTGGTTACATTTTTAAATAGTTTCTACTTTTCCATAGCCTTTGGCCTAGGATATCCCTTAAGCTTGGGAGCTTCCTGTTAATACCTTCCTTTGAACTCTTTTTAATGGAATACTTATGAAAACTTTTATGTCAGAAATCATAGCGAATACGCATTATGGTGACAATTCGGCGCAGATCAGCGGCAGAAACGGTAAGAATTGTAGCCGGATGCTCAATCAAGGCAGGTGGAGAGTTGCCTGGGCAAGGCAAAAACTCAGGAGAGGACCCTGGCAGGGCAACTCGCTCTGGAACCCCAGAAGCGGCAGCTGTCACGTGGGCCGACCGCGTGGTAGGGGGGCGGTGATGGAAGAAGCTGCGGGACATTTAAAACATCTCTCTGGGAGCACCAGTGACCGGAGTGGGCAAACAGGGTCACAGTAGAGGCAGTTTGCACGGCAGTTCGCACAGGCAGGGCAAGCAGGCACTCTCTGGCAGGTGGTTGGCTTTTCCCACTCCCCTGCGGCAATGGTTACCAGGCGTGACAAAACATCTGCTACCAGGAGTGTAGCTATCCAAACTGTGCCTCTGTTAAGGGATGCGGCCACCCAGACCCAGAACTGCAAGGAATGTCTCAGCCTGCTTGTGGTTCCTGAGGACCATCCAAAAAACACCTGTGTGAGGTGTGAACAGGTCCATGATCTGCTCCTTATGATTGCAGATCTTAAGGATCAAGTAGAGAGGCTGCGGAGTATCCATGAGAGTGAAAGGGAGATAGACTGGTGGAGTAGAACTCTCTCTCCTCCCAGTAATCCTCCCCAGGAGGCAGAGGAACGCCATATTCCTCACCAACAGGATAAGGGGAGTGACCTGGTTGGTGAGGAGGACTGGGAGCAGGTCTGCTCTCGTGGCGGTTATAGACCTCCCTTTCAGATGCCACCTTTCCAGCTGCCCATACAGAACAGGTTTGGGATGCTGGAATTTGATGCTCAGGTGGAGGACAGTATTGCAGAGAACTCACCTGAGGAGGTTATTAACTTTGCATTGCCTGTCAGACAGGTCAGGACTTCGAGTAAAAAAATGAAAAGGAGTGTAGTTGTAGTGGGTGAGTCCCTTCTGAAAGGGATGGAGGGACCCATATGTAGACCAGACCCAACTCATAGGAAAGTCTGCTGCATTCCCCAAGCATGGGTAGGGGATATTGCTAAGAGACTCCCGGACCTAATTAAACCATCTGCTTCTGGTGGTCCAGGCTGGCGGTGATAAGGGTTGTTAAAAAGGAATTCCAGGAGCTGGGTCGGTCAATGAACAGGGCAGGAGCACAGGTGGTGTTCTTCTCGGTTCCTCCGGTGGCAGAGATGTATACCGAAAGGAATAAGAGAATACATGGTCTTAATAAATGGCTTAGGGGCTGGTGCCGGTAGAGGAATTTGGGGTTCTAAGATCATGGAGAAACCTTTACGGCACCTGGCCTGCTTGACCCAGATGGGTCTCGTCTAACTACAATGGGTAAGAGGATTCTAGCCCAGGAGCTGGCAGGGCTTGTAGAGAGGGCTTTAAACTAGGTGTGAAGGGGGAGGGGGGAGTAACTAGGCTCACCAGAGATGTTGCTGTGGAGGATGAGCCATCTCAAAGGGTGTCGTCAGTAACCAACTGAAGTGCCTGTACACAAACGCACGCAGTATGGGGAACAAACAGGAGGAGCTGGAAGTCCTGGTTCAGTGGGAGAGCTATGACATAGTTGCTATCACGGAAACGTGGTGGAATGTCTCTCATAACTGGAGTGCTGCCATGGAAGGCTACAGGAGAGACAGGTGCGAGAGGAGGCGTGGAGGGGTAGCCCTCTATACTAAGGAAACTCTGGGTGCCGTTGAAGTTGAGATCAGTGATGACCAGATTGAGTGGCTATGGGTAAGGGTCAGAGGGGCAGTCAAGTCTGACCTCCTGGTTGGAGCATGTTATAGACCGCCCAACCAGGATGAGGAGGTGAATCTTCTGTTGTTTAAACAGCTGGAGGCTGCCTGTAGATCGGCTGCCCTTGTTCTTTTAGGAGACTTTAATCTTTTGAATATCTGCTGGGAACTTAACACTGCCGAGAGGAGGCAGTCCAAGAGGTTCTTAGAGTCTATTGAGGACTACTTTCTGTCACAGCTGGTGAGTGAGCCTACCAGGGGTGAGGCTCTGCTTGACCTGCTGTTTACAAATAAAGAAGGGCTGGTGGGTGATGTTGTGGTCGGAGGCTGTCTGGAGTGTAGTGATCATGAGATAATTGAGTTTTCTGTAAACAATGTAACAAGAAAAGGCAGGAACAGGACATCGATGCTGGATTTTGTCGGGCAGATTTCAGATTATTTAAGGAACTAGTCAGGAAAGTACCCTGGGAAATAGTTCTTAGGGGTAAGGGAGTCCAGGAAGGCTGGATGCACTTCAAGAATGAAATCTTGAAGGCGCAGGAGCGGTCTGTCCCCATGTGTTGTAAGAAGAGTCGTAGGGGCAGACGGCCGGCCTGGATGAGTAGGGAGCTTCTGAAGGAGATAAGTAAGAAAAAGAGGATGTATCGTCGTTGGAAAGAAGGGGACATAAGCCACGTCATGTTCAAAGACGTTGTTAAGGTGTGTAGAAAAAAAACCCAGGGAAGTAAAAGCCCAGCTGGAGCTTAAATTGGCCACTTCTGTTAAGGACAATAAGAAGAGCTTTTATAAATATATCAATGGTAGAAAGAAGGGCGGCAGCGACCTCCACTCCTTGTTGGATGTGGGGGGAAATGTAGTAACCAAAGATGCAGAGAAGGCTGAGGTACTTAATGCCTTCTTTGCCTCAGTTTTCAACAGTAAGGAAGTCTGTTCGCTTGACAGTTGGTCCTCTGAAATGGTTGATGGGGGCAGGGTTCAATATGGCCCTCCTGCAATCCATGAGGAGGAAGTTAGAGACCTGCTGAGCCACTTGGACCCTCATAAGTCTATGGGGTCAGATGGGATCCATCCTAGGGTGATGAGAGAGCTGGCAGATGAGCTTGCTAAGCCGCTCTCCATTATCCTCCAACAGTCCTGGATCACCGGAGAGGTCCCGGAAGACTGGAAGTTGGCCAATGTGATGCCCATCCACAAGAAGGGCCGTAAGGATGATCCAGGTAATTACAGACCTGTCAGACTGACCTCGGTCCCAGGTAAAATTATGGAGCAGGTAATACTGGGTGCAATCATGCGGCACCTGCAGAACGGCAAAGAGATCAGGCCCAGCCAGCATGGGCTTAGGAGGGGTAGGTCCTGCCTGGCCAACCTGATCTCCTTTTATGACCGTGTGACTCTTCTGGTGGATGAGACGAAGGCTGTGGATGTGGTATACCTGGACTTCAGCAAGGCCTTTGACACTGCCTCCCACAGTAGACTCCTAGAGAAGCTGGCAGCCCATGGCTTAGACGGGAGCACTCTGTGCTGGGCTAGGAATTGGCTGGATGGCCGAGCCCAGAGAGTGGTGGTGAATGGAGTTTCACCCAGTTGGCGGCCGGTCACCAGTGGTGTCCCTCAGGGATCGCTGTTGGGTCCGGTCCTGTTTAATGTCTTTATTGATGATCTGGATGAGGGGATTGAGTCCATCATCAGCAAGTTTGCAGATGATACCAAGCTGTGAAGAAGGGTTGATCTGTTAGAGGGTAGGATGGCCCTACAGAGGGACCTGGACAGACTGGAGACATGGGCCGATTCTAATGGGATGATGTCTAATAAGTCCAAATGTCGGGTACCTCATTTTGGACACAACAATCCCATGCATAGCTATAGACTGGGGACAGAGTGGCTGGAGAGTAGTCAGGCAGAAAGGGACCTGGGATTGCTGGTTGACAGGAAGCTCAACATGAGCCAGCAGTGTGCCCAGGTGGCCAAGAAGTCCAATGGCATTCTGGCCTGCATCAGGAATAGTGTGGCGAGCAGGACCAGAGAAGTTATCGTGCCCCTCTACTCGGCACTGGTCAAGCCTCACCTTGAATACTGTGTGCAGTTCTGGGCCACTCAGTTTGGGAAAGATGTCAGGATCCTGGAGTGTGTCCAGAGGAGGGCATCAAAGATGGTGAAAGGGCTGGAGCACAAGCCCTACGAGGAGTGACTGAGGGAGCTGGGGCTGTTTAGTCTGAAGAAAAGGAGGCTCAGGGGAGACCTAATTGCTCTCTACAGCTACCTAAAAGGAGGTTGTAGTCAGGCAGGGGTTGGTCTCTTCTCTCAGGTGACCAGTGACAGAACTAGAGGGCATGGACTCAAGCTTCGTCAGGGGAGGTTTAGGCTTGATGTTAGGAAAAAGTTCTTCACTGAAAGGGTGATTGGCCATTGGAATGCACTGCCCAGGGAGGTGGTGGAGTCGCCGACCCTGGAGGTGTTTAAGGGGAGACTGGATGAGGCACTGAGTGCCATGGTTTAGATGATGGGTTGGTGTTGTGTTGGGTTATAGGTTGGACTTGATGATCTTAGAGGTCCTTTCCAACCTCGTGATACTGTGATACTGTGATATTATTTATTTTTCCATCTGTTGCGCTCACACTGCTGCTGCTCTGAGGCTGGGGCTGACTTTCTGTTTTGTGCTTCTGAAGAATGTATAGTTGGGATGGTTTTGTTTTCAGAAATGTGTGTTCTGACAATACAACTATTTAAAAATTACAAGAGTCTCAAATTAACAAGGAGAAGACATTTAGTTTACTTCCAATGAAACCATCACAAAATTCTATAGGATGTCTGACCTCCTTTACTTTGGCCTAATGAAATAAAGTAGAAACCCAAATGCACCTAATACTCTGAGGACCCTTATTCCGTGTTCAATAGCACACTCTAATTTAGCTTCAGTTTTAACTTAGTTTGGTTTGAGGTGGGAATCTGTAGCTGGTGTTTATTATCGATGTAAACATAGACATGAACAATGGAAAATTGTCAACTATTGAGGTATCTTGGTTTTTCCTATAGGAAAATATCTTTCTCTCTTTACTTTCTTATTGCAAAAATGGATTTCTTAAATAACTGATGTTTATCAAGATTTGAATTTACACACGCCTTTCCCATCCCGCACCCCTCCCAATTACTTTCTGAGGACTTCCTATTGCTGACGGACTCAGTCAAAAACCGCTTGCAAACTCCTGTTTATTAGTAGTTTTTGATTTCTAGATGCCTAATTTGACACGTAACATGTTAACTGTCTTATCTTTTTAAAGAACATTATATTCTGACAGGTCAGTAAGATACATTTATTGTGGAACTGTGCACATGAAATCCAGTAGTATTTGTAAATCTTATTCCGACTATTTAGTAAGGATGGATGAATTGGAGCACATAAAAAGATAACAGATCTGCATCTGAAAACCTTTTCCAATATTTAAACACTCATTTTGCTGATTTCCATTTTATTTCTTAGAAACTTCACTTCTTTTTAAGTCAGAACTCAAAATGGGATAATTTATTTACTGTTTATGATAAGCAATTTCTTCGTAAGTGAACCAGTTCTAACTGTTCCCCTGTACAAAGACTGGGTATTTGTAAGCCTGTGGTAGCATCCACCAAACAGTCAACTATTGATCTCCCTCTATTCTTGTGTCTTACTAACGCTTTCTGGTGGATGAGCCAGCTGCCCTCAGAAATACTGTGAACTGTTATTCCTAGCTAGCATTTAAGAGATTTCTATCAGATGCATGTTACAGATATATCTGAGTTTTTTTACCTGTGCGTCTCTTCTATTTACTCTGCATCTGCCTGTTTGTTGGCCTACTTCAACCTCTTTCCTGGCCCTAATTCTCATTTCTGAATTGTGCTGTGGTGTTTGAAACACAGTGTGTTTCCACCAGGTTGCAGGCTATTAATTTGGAATATGGCTTTACTGTGTCTTGCAATTGATGTTTTCCTTGTCTAACTCCTTATAGTACTGGTTTTCTTCTTCTTCTCATTATTGCTCTCATTCTGGCGTATGATATTGTTACACATAGCCTGAGGTGGGTGATTCTGCTCCTCTACTCTGCTCTGGTGAAACCACATCTGGAATACTGTGTCCAGCTTTGGACCCTGCAGCACAGGAGGGACATGGACATGTCGGAGTGGGTCAAGAGGAGTGCCACAAAATGATCAAAGGCAGGGAAAACCTCCACTATGAAGAGAGGCTGAGAGAGTTGGAGTTGTTCAGCTTGGATAAGAGTCCAAGGAGACCTTGTTTTGGTCTTTCAATACGTAAAGGGGGCTTAAAAGAAAGATAGGGAAAAACTTTCTAGCAGGGCCTGTAGCAATAGGACAAGGGGTAATGGTTTTAAACTAAAAAAGAGTAAGTTTATACTAGATATTGGGAATAATACTTTTTTCCAGTGAGGGTGGTGAAACTGGCCCAGGTTGCCCGGAGAGATGGCGGATGCCACATGTCTGGAAACATTCAAAGTCAGGTGGGATGGGGCTCAGAGCAACCTGATAGAGTTGAAGATGGCCCTGCTCAGTGCAGGGGGGTTGGACTGGATGGCCTTCGTAGTCCTTCCCAATCCAAGCCTTTCTATTATCCTGTGAATACCCAAGCTAGCTCTGTTATCAGAAATGGGTAGAAATGCATCTGAGTGGGATTCCTTGATAAGCATTTTTCTTTAAGTTTAAGAAAGAATTATTAGTCCACTGCTAGCCCATAAAAAATAAAATAAAAAAATAAAGTTCATGTAGGATAACATCTGTTCTAAAAAAAAATATCACTTAATCACGCAGCACAGCAGGAGGAACATCTGTTCATTGTGTGACAGTGATACACACAAAAACAGAATGGAGAAAGAGGTATCAACAAAGGCTTTGATATAGGTCAAATGCCAGTCATAGAGCTTTAGGATAACACATCTCTAGTATTGCCTTCATGTAGTTTAGAGTGCATGGAGTCAGAGGGAAGCACCAGTATTATGACAGCAGAATATTCTATTAAATAGAAGACGCAGTCAACTCTTGTTTTTTGAAGGACAAGAAAACCACATTGCAGTCTTTTGGAATAGGAATGGGTTACAAAAACCAAAAAAAGGCACACGTGTAGCAACATATTTTTTTCTGGTAAAGAGGTAGTAAAACTGTGTTACCTCATAGTAAGAATTGAGTCTCAGTGTTTGTCTTAATAGTCCAAATAATGCTCCAAAAATCACTAAGATCACTTCTGGGGATGGAGTTGGTTTTCTTCCTCCAAATTTCTATTATTTGACAATTAACACTGCACTGCATGCATTTGAGAAACAGAATGTGTTCTAGAAACTCTATTGTAACAGTGGCAATATTGTCTGAAAGTCATTATTTAAGCCATGAATGTGTCCTTGTGGCATGTAAATTAATCTTGGGTATTGCTGCAAGTAACATCTGGACTTCAATGAACACATTAGAAAGCACACCCACAAAAGCATATTCAAATAAAAAACAAAACAAAGAAAACTCTCCTTTTGTTTTCCCACAGGTAGTTATCAGTAATGGCAATACTGTATCGAATATACAGACATTTTGCATTTGCTTCCTTGTCCATCCAGATTACATCAACTTAAACCAAATGTCTATTTTTTAACATAGGACTTCCGTTCTACCAAGACATAGCATCAAGAAATATCGAGTCAGAAAAAAGAAGAAAAAGAAGAAAGGACTTGTTTTAGTTTTAGACATAGGCCAAATCAAGTAAAGGAGAAACTGTGTCCCTATATCCATTTACTTACTTAATTTCTGTAAGGTATGTTTTCTGTGTGAATAGGGCTGGTAGCTGCACAGGCAAACCCCCTCACCCTTTGGTGAATTTCTGATATAACCTTAATGTTCCCTTGTTATAGTCTTTTTCTGTAATAAATATGTAACTATACAGAATTATTCTAACTTATAAAATACATTGCTTACTTTTCTTCAATTTAATTTCATAAACGTTCAAGAAGAAGTCCTAGTGAAGCAAACCAGAACAGCATGATCTAAACTGTTCATTTATTCATTTCTCAATCTTAGTATAGGTGTCTTCATCAGCAGGAAAATGATATGTAAGGTGGTGGACAGAACTCTTTTTCACTTGGAATGCTGACTCTATTCATCTTTGCCATCTGCACGCAATTAAAAAATTTTTGAATCTCAAAAACCTTCAAATTGAAGTCATTCCTGATATATAGAACCAGGGAATCAGTACATTTTTTTAATAACCACACAGTGAGATTGGGACATTATTGAACAAATTTCAGAGGTTCATTCAATAACATTTAATCCTATGACAGTGCCTGTCCTATAAAAGTGACATTTGTATCAGTGTACGTTAGTGATTTTTGTTACAATGATTAGGAAATGTAAAAGGGCAGGTTGGGACCAGGAAAATATCTTTGTTGACGTTTTTTCCTACTGAGGAGACCAAATACGAATTCTAGGTCCCTAGGAATCAGCAAAGCCAGTGAAGACTTCAGAAGCTGATGAAAATGCACCTATCTAAGACATTGTTAATGGTATGTTCAAATCAGGTCTTTTGCAGGGACAGGCAAATCATTCACAACTCTTCATCTCCCCGGTATGTATCCTTGTGATTAACTGTACTGCATATAGAATATTGAATACCTATCCCTACAAATGCCAATACCTTTAGCTCATAAAGAAAGTCTGCTTAAGTGTTTTTTTTCATTTTAAAGTTTTTTTACATTATTTTTGACAGATACATGAAAAAAGTTAACCTGCAGCAATGAATTCTTACTGCTTTAAACAGTCTCTCTCATCTTACTATATTTTCTGCTACGTTATGTTCTCTTCTGGGATACGAAGAGCTGAGGGGTACTAATCAGTTTGTAGTAAGTCTGAAACACTGCATATCCAAAACCAGAGCACCCAGTAAACGACAGGCACCAAAGGAAAGGTACTCCCAGTGAGAATGAATGTAAAACTAGACATCCAGTACATGTAAATAATAGCTTATTTTTCCAGGTATGGATTATTTCTTCAAAAAATGGAAGCAACAAATAGGATTCTGACAACAGTTGCAAATAATGTGTAGTGTAATGAAATTAGTTTAAAAGGACATACCACAGGAATTGCAACAGTGCACTGTAGGTAAGTTTATTTCTAAGGATTACCGTTGAGGTTTTCACTTTCTGTCCTCAAAATAAAAACACTTCTGCACAAGTGGTGAATTCCTCATCGTTCCAAGTTCAGATAGATATAATGGCAGACCATGGCATTAAGAGAGGTCTGGATTTCTAATTAAAAAATAAACAGAATGTTCTCAGTCGTGTGGTCTTTTAATAAATCTAGGGGGTAAGCACAAAGCAGATTTCCTTCCCTGTCAGGAAATGGCTACCTTCAGCTTTATTTCTACTGAGAAAGCAAAAAGCTGTTTTATGCCGTACCAGTATTTCACAGTGAGTGTTTAAAAAATTCTTTTTCTATGGCTGCTTTTCTATTGTATAAAAGAGTCCTCTTTTGTTTATTGTTGTTTCACAAACATGTTTTAAAAGAAATTACATCCAAACAGGCAGTAAATTCTTCTGATTTTACAATAAGTAAAGCTGCCTTTGAAAAAAACAGATTATTTTTTTTCTCAAAATTACCATTATATTGGAGACGCTTAAATTTAATGTAGTAACACTGTTATAATCAGAAATACCAAAGCAAAATTCAGTCCTGGAAAAAAAGTGTTTTTTTTTTTTAATACAAATCAGAAAATGCAAAAAAAATACAGTTCTACTTGTTTTTCTTCAGGTGAATATTGAAAGCCTGGAAATAATAAAAGGTGTAATTAACTAATACAAAGTGGATGTAATTTCATGTTTAAAAGACCCTAAAAACCCCAAGAGTAAACGAGTCAATTTTCCTAAGTAAATATTGGATTTTTTTATCTGTTGCTATAAAGCTAAGAAAATCTGCTAAATTTAATAGAAGCAAGAGAATTTCTGAAGTATCAATAAGAAGGAAGAATGTCTGTTAAATGTTTTTTATTCAAGTGATAAACATTTGATATACCTGGTTTATTGAAGTAGGGATTTCAGGTTTTAACTGGAGATTTGTATTAATCATATTGAATTACTCTGTTAAACAGGACAAGTGAAAGCACTATCTGAGCACATTAGGGTAATATCTCAAGAGATAATAGTGTTAAGAAGTCTCTTATTTAGGGACTTTTTTTCTTTTTAGTCTGTCTTTTACAAAACTACCAACAAAGATCTATAAAAGTCAAAGTGCTGCAAAAAATGCCATGCTGTAAGAAAACCTCTAAAATTCATATGTGAAATCTGGTGTTCATAAAGGTTTAGCAAGATCAAAAGTAAAAGAAAAAATTGGTGGATATGAAATTTATAATTCATCCCCAAGCTGTCACATCTATGCTTTACTCATCATTGATATGATTCAAAATCCAACCAATTGTACTTCAAAGCTTATTTCTAAAATGAGATTAGTAAAGCTGCATGAATTTTGACATTAAGGGAATTTTAGAATTATCTATATATAGTAAAACAGTGGACCAGATAAATTTCCCGTCAATATATCAGTCCATTCTAAAGTTTTCTTACTGCAGTAATACATAGTAGAAAATATTATGCCTGTTAAAATTAAATACATAATATTTTGAGCACTTCAGGTAATTTTAGGATTGGGAAACATAAATATGCCGTAGTTAGGCTAAGTGCCATTCCAAAAAGTGGTAATAGGTAATAGAGGGACTTATATATAAGTTGACCCCCAGAATTTTCATCTGGCCACACCACTTTTCCGCAGTGATTTTTATTACGTTATCTAGGTGCCTCATAGCTGCAAGTACATTCTGTCAATATTTAAAACAGTGGGCTTAAAAATCAGTATGAAAAATACTGACTTTTGATCACATCTATATTACATTATGCAACTAAGAAAAACTGAGATCTTGTAACCAGTTTTAAGCAGTAGACCACACTGAAATGTATAACCTTGATGATACTCTTTCTGCTAAAGTGGAAACCAAATTGGTTTAAAAACAAATGAAATCTGAATTAGGAAACACATTTCCTTTGTTTTGAATTTATGGAAGTCAATTACCTTAGTCTTAATACAATTTGGAAGGGCACCTGAATGAATCACTGGTAAGTTAAGTGCTTGGTGTTGTTCCAGGTACCAACTACAGCCAGCAAAGCACGCTATAACTGTTTTTCAAAAAAGAACTGCTCAGAGAAGCTGTTACACTTGCAGCACAGCAATGTGAAGTGACTAACGGCAAGGACGGCATCAACTTCAGAGTAACTATAAAGACATACAAAATTACCATGTATTTGTTGGAATATAGAACTACAGATAAATCTGCCAGAAATTAGGAGAGAAATATACAAATGTCGCCTTCCATAAAGTGTAGACTAAACCTGTATTTCACAACCCTACTTTTGAGATACTCTCTTCACCTTATCTTGAAAATGATTGGATTGTGTCCCTTTGTCAGAAACATTGACTGTTGGAGATTTATTTCTATATAATTCACTTAAAACCCTTCCTGTTCACACATTTTCATGTTTGCTGTTCCTTACAGAAAATATATGTGGTGAATGCATGTGTGAGTTCTCGCACAGTTGAACGAGAGGTTCACAGATGCGTAAGGGCTAGGAATAACTGATAGCAGAAAGGCAGTGCACCGTGCTTGCTTGGACATAGTTAAGGATTAGTACTGATTGCTTCTCTAATGAGTTTGCCAGTATGGCTCTGTGACAATAAAGAAGGGGAAGCATTAAAGTGAAGTGAAGCCTGCTGTCAAAAGACTTCACTTTCAGGAATTGGTGCTGAAGGGAAGGAACTTGAACTGTGGGGTAGAAGTAGATGAGCTGCCTTTGGTAGATTAGTATTCTTTAAGACTACCCAGCTAGATGGCAAAAAGGCAGAAGCAAGCACCTGGAATGGGCATTATATAGTACTCAGTGGATATAATGTAGGAAGACAAGTTGTTCTTGTGTTGAATCTGAGAGACCTGAAAAGTAAAACTGGAAGTAGGGAAGGGTAACTGTTGGCAGTCTGTCTTGACTTATTAACGTGAAGGCTTAAGCTCCAAAGTAAAAAGACTTTTGGCTAATGTTTTGACCTGTGTGTAACAAAGGCTGCAGTTTTCTCCTCCAGGAGTACAAAAACTGAATGAGAGAGCTATTACAGAGTGTGAGAGAAAGGGATGTGTCATTAGTACATCCAGACACGCCAGGCAATGTGTCAGCAACAATGACTGTGGAAGTGTTTGCTGGATTGTGCTGTGGGGGCAGAATCATGTAGCTAGGCTTGTTTTTTGTCCCCCTATTTAGCTGATTTATGCTGAGGATTAGTGACTACGCTTTTTATGAAGTTACATGCCAAGCTTGGTCAGAGATGCTAAGGAGGAACATTTTTATTCTCTTTTTTTTTCTTACTCAGTCCTAAAAGCTATTATTGCACATAGAACAATGAATTCAGCCAGCTAAAAACATTTTCATGTGCAGAACTACTGAAAAATCAGCCTTTGTGCATAATTATCCTCAAATGATTTGCACTGTGTATGATCAGCTATAATCAGACCTGTGCTATGCATAAAAGGAAGGAACATAAGAAGCTGTTCTCTTTGTACAAAGTATGGCTGTAACCATGTTTAGAGATATAAAGACTGCATACCAGAGTACAGCCTGTGCCGAAGACTAAGTCTGTAAGTGACTGACAGACAAACAAATGTGCCACTATTTCACTGCACTCACAATGCATATTTGGAATATAAGTAAGATTCACAAAAAATGATATGAAGATGACCCAAAGGTATTACTATGATCAGAAAACATGAGTCCTTGCAAAACAGAGGTTATGAATTTTCTGCGTGCAATCCATATTTACATGGAAAAAATTCCCTGATTTGACTCAATTAGCCATGTATAATGCACAATACACCTCTGTGTAGAGATATGTGAGAAACTTCCTTTTTGAAGGAAGTCAGAGAGAAGATGACTGTTTCTAGGGTTCTGCATTAACTTTTAAAAGCTTGGTAGCAATGTTTTTTTGGTCCTCTCCAGAAAATGACAGCACAGCAAAAATGCCCCAAAACCTGCAAGTAATATCAGTAGTCTCTTCCAAGAAGAGATACATAATTCTCCACTACTCTATTCAGGTCTCCACACCTAACAGTAACAACATGAAAGTATGCTCTTGTTTCTTTCTAATATAAAGTTGTGTAAGTGAAGACTTAGCCTTTTCATGTCAGTCAACAATGTACACCATAACACTGTTAAGGTTAAGTCATAGCTGAAACAAATAATATAAATGGAGAGTCTTCCTTACCAAGGAATATCTTTAATAAGAAAGCTTGAAATATTGAATAAAATGATATATTTTGAATTAGGAAAATAACAAAATTAGCTTTTCTGGACTTCTTAAATTAATTTTACTAATAATTAGTTTACCTAATATATGGCGTCTAGATAGGATGCTTTAAAAAACAACTTAAATATGTCATTATTTGTACTGCATATTTACTTCTGGAGGAGGACTCACACTGTTTTAGATAAAATGTAGACGTAAAATGACTATGTGCAGAAATACTGAGGCATTGTTGAACAAAGAAACTGTAAATTGGACTTGTTGGAATTAAGGGGAAAGTGAAGAGAAACTTAGGTAGTGAAGACAGTGACAGGATAACTCCTAGCGGCATGGGAAAAATTGTCTTGTGTTCAAAGGATAACAGAACAACTCAGATCAGAAGGCAGGTGTCTAGTCCAACCCCTACACTCAAAGAGGCATCAGCCTTGATGTCAGACCAGAAAGACTGAAAGATCAGCAAATTACATTGCATTGTTTTAGATGCGGCATTTGCAATAGTATAGAGTGTAGGGAACTCTGGTATACAAATTATTTCTACTTTTTGATTGTGTTAAGTAAATCAGTGAATAAATGTGAGTGTGAGCCATCAAAAAGGAAAGTTCAGTGAATTCTACATCCTGGGGAATCCGGTGCTAAATGAAAAAGACATGGATATGGGAGAGATGTAGCTAAAGACTGGGAAAGACTCGAAAGTACAAGCAGAGAAAGCAGTGCTGAGAAAATATGAAGTAGCAAACAACTGCCATATACCAGGACACACAGTAAATAAAACTACAAAAGCCACAGAAGGAACAGAGAGTACATCCTATGCTGATTCTATCACTTTTGCTGCACACAGACACCTCAGCACTATGTTCTGGCTCTATCCACAGGGCATTACCAGCTCCGTCTGCCTTGTCAGAGCCTCACTGTTCTTGCTAGCTCCTCTTCAACAGCAAACAGGTTGGCCCTGCCTGTGGGCAGTGAGTCATCTAAGTGTATGGTTCATTGCACTGCAAACTCTAAAGCAAGGAAGCCACAGCCACCAGCTGGCATGCTTTATGAGGGGTCATTAGCAATAAACAAGTACCTCTCCTTTCATGACTTCTATATTTAGTTTATAACAATTACTATTCCTTCTGCATTTCATTTCAGGCTGGGTGCAGCTAGGCAATGTGGTCTACAGATATTCTGGATCTAAAAATCTAATTTCAAAGTGTTTCCTGCACGTCTTCTGGTTTTTAAATCTAGCAATACTCTATAGATGTTGTAAATTAAAGTAGCAGTTTGTATAAAACAGGAAAGAGGAGCTTTCCAGTTCACAGCTTAGAAGCAAAATTCCTTTTCTGTATTATTGTGCTTCCCATTTTGTACTGTTTCTGAAAATTTCTTTGAGGTCTTGCTCTTTACTTGCAGCTATTTGGAGTTACACAGACCCTTTCCTGTGTATCTATATTGCCAGTTGAAGTCTGATAAGACTATGGATGACAGCTATATGTAAAATATTTGCTACAACTAACTGGAAATGTTTGTTGTAATTGACAGGATTTGGTCTCTGCAGACAAAATAGGACCTAACTGAGTAAGTCTTTTGACCAAATGACACTAAATCATATATATGTATGACTTATTTCCAACCTGCAGCTGGAAACATTTTGTACATCTGTCACTCTCGCTGCACGATGAACAGCCAAAAACTGTGTGTCCTAGTTGCTCTGAGATGTCGTTTCTCCTTCATCCTAAATAGCCTGAAATGTCAACATTGCCAGTTTCCCATGTATTTTATAATATTCTGAGAGTAGGTAGAAAAAAGAACACCTAAAAGACAAGCTAAGGAGAGTCACCTCATACTCCTAGGATCATTAACTGAATTTTCTTGAGATATGCACTTCAGAATGGCCATTTCTGGTATTGGGGAAGACAATCAGTGTGAGGCCCAATTATTTTTTTCCTACACTCCCTCGCTACTTCAGGCTAATAATTGTTAGGAGGCAAATCTCATTATTTCTTGGAAACTCAAGTTCTGAGTTGCTATTAAACCTTTACAGGAGGACTGATAAGCATTAGGAGAGCCTTTGCATACCAGATCGCTTTAAGACAGTTTTTTCTATGGAAGATGATCTATGCAATGTAAACAAAATATACAAATACTCAGAAAATAAATGTTTTATTTCAGGGCATCTGGCTTGACAGCTACTGAGGGTGATCTACAAAATTATTGTTAAAAAACAAAATCAGTAAGAAAACAGGCATTTCATTTTGTGGGCATCTGTTTTGTGGAAAGTAAATCAACACACGAATGACAAAAATATATAGAATTTGATTAAGGAAGCTGACATTACTAACAATACTCACACGCTCTCTTGTGCTGACTTTACAGCTCATACTAGGGCTATAATGGATAGCAGTTTAAAGCTTAGCTCACAAATGTCTACATAAGCCGCACTTTGTTCTGTCTGCAGCATAAACGTACCCTGAGAAGCTTTTAAAATCCTGTAGTTAGTTAAATTACAAGCTGCTTTGCAGTAAATCTAGACATTTTCCTATATGTTGGACTCCATAAGGGCCAACAAACCAATACGGGCATCTCCTTTATGTCTAAAGGCTTAGATCTTCTGTCTAGCTGCAGTTATTACCATCATGCCTATATCACAGTATCACAGTATCACAAGGTTGGAACGGACCTCTAAGATCATCAAGTGGAGGAGAGAGGGTTCTACTCCACCAGTCTATCTCCCTTTCACTCTCATGGATACTCCGCAGCCTCTCTACTTGATCCTTAAGATCTGCAATCATAAGGAGCAGACCATGGACCTGTTCACACCTCACACAGGTGTTTTTTGGATGGTCCTCAGGAACCACAAGCAGGCTGAGACATTCCTTACAGTCCTGGGTCTGGGTGGCTGCATCCCTTAACAGAGGCACAGTTTGGATAGCTACACTCCTGGTAGCAGATGTTTTGCCACACCTGGTAACCATTGCCGCAGGGGAGTGGGAAAAGCCACCCACCTGCCAGAGAGTGCCTGCTTGCCCTGCCTGTGCGAACTGCCGTGGAAACTGCCTCTACTGTGACCCTGTTTGCCCACTCCGGTCACTGGTGCTCCCAGAGAGATGTTTTAAATGTCCCGCAGCTTCTTCCATCACCGCCCCCCTACCACGCGGTCGGCCCACGTGGCAGCTGCCGCTTCTGGGGTTCCAGAGTGAGTCGCCCTGCCGGGGTCCTCTCCTGAGCTTTTTGCCTTGCACAGGCAACTCTCCACCTGCCGTGACTGAGCACCTGGCTACAATTCTTACCGTTTCAGCCGCTGATCTGCGCCGAATCTCTTCTGCGCCGAATATGTCTGCTACTGTGTTGTTTTTCAGGAAATAATTACCCAAAAGGTTTCTTCTACCTTTTGGTTTGTTTTTTTTTTTAAATAACACATATCAAAAGCGGCCGTAGAACTTAAAAGTGTGGGATTTTATTCGTGTATTTATTTTCTTGAAAAATGCACAATAAAATCTCTTTAGAAAAGTAATCACCAGCTCATCAGTGGACCCATTTATCTTTCATTTCATTGCTTTAATTCTCCAGTATTATCTGGCAGGATTCCTGGGTGAAAATAAGGAACATAATTTTATTGTAGTAGATGTTCTCCACGAAGAACTTTCATTCGTGCTTTGTTGGTTTCATTGACTCTCAGCTGGAATCTTAGGCCTGCATGAAACGTTGGATTATAACTATAATCTACTAATATCCTGAATAATTAGACAGTGTGAGAGGCACCTGTGTGAGATGTGAGCAGGTGAATCATTTGCTATACATGGTAGTAGAGCTCAAGGAAGAGGTAGAAAGGCTGCGGAGTATCACAGAAAGTGAGAGGGAAATTGACTGGTGGAGTCAAATCCTTTCGATCTCTAAGGAAACTCATCAGGAGAGTGAACCCCTACCCCTCCTGCCATTAGGCAGATGGAGCTAACAGAGAAGATGGAGGGGAATGGAAACAGGTCCCTGTTCGGAGAGGAAAAAGAACTCCCTCTGAACCCCCATCACATCCTCAGGTGCCCTTAAAAAACAAATATGAGGCCCTGGACTCAGATGATCAAGTAGAGGTCAGCTATGAGGGAGATCTGTTTGGAGGGCCCTCTTCTTTTCGCACCCCGTCTTCCAGTCATATAAACACAACAGCTGTAAGAAAGAAAAGAAGTATAGTTGTAGTTGGTGATTCCCTTTTGAGGGGAACTGAGGGCCCTATATGTAGGCCGGCCCCAACCCAAAGGGAGGTTTGTTGTCTTCCTGGGGCCAGGGTGAGGGACATTGCTAGGAGACTTCCTGAGCTATCCCCTTTTGGTAATCCAGGCTGGCAGTGATGATATCAATAGGAGAAGTGCCAGGGTAATCAAAAAGGATTTCAGGGCACTGGGTAGGTCAGTCCATGGGACAGGTGCACAGGTAGTATTTGCTTTGGTTCCTGTAGTGGGGAGATGCATGAAGAGAGAACAAGGAAAGCCTACCTTATCAATAGGTGGCTAAAGGATTGGTGCCACCGTCAAACTTTTGGGGTTTTTTGATCATGGGGCAAACTCCATACTACCTGGTCTTCCTAAATCGGATTGGCTTCATCTGGCTAGGTAGGGCAAAAGGGTTGTTGCCCATAAGTTAGCGGGGCTCATCAGGAGAGCTTTAAATTAGGTCTGAAGGGGGAGGGGATTGATTTCAGGCTCTCCAAAGTTCATCCCAGGGATGATAAGACTGAATTAAAAGTAAAATCAGCAGCCCAGCTGAAGTGCACGTACACTAATGCATGCAGTCTGGGCAATAAACAGGAAAGCTCTGACGTAGTTGCCATTACAGAAATGTGGTGGGACGACTGGCATGACTGGAGTGCTGTCATAAGTGGCTACAAGCTCTTCAGAAAGGACAGGCAGGGTAGGAGAGGTGGAGGGCTGGCTCTGTGTGTTAGAGTCTCTTGACTCTGTAGAACTTGAGGTCATCAACGATAGGGTTGAGTGTTTGTGGATCCGACTCTGGGGGAAGGACAACAAGACTGACATCCTGGTAGGAGTCTGTTATAGACCACCAAACCAGGATGATGAAGGGGATGAGTTATTCTACAAGCAGCTGGCAGATGTCTCAAAATCACCAGCCCTTGTTCTTGTGGGCGACTTCGACCTGCCGGATATCTTCTGGGAGCTCAACACAGCAGAGAAGAGGCAGTCTAGGAGGTTCTTAGAGTGTATGGAGGATAATTTCCTGCTCCAGCAGGTAAATGAACCTACCAGGAGCGGGGCCCCACTAGATCTGCTGTTTACAAACAGAGAGGGACTGGTGGGAGATGTAGCGGTCGGAAGCCAACTGGGGCACAGTGACCATGAAATAATACAGTTTTCAATATTCAGGATGTAAGGAGGACCACCAATCAAACCTCTATGCTGGACTTCCAGAGGACAGATTTTGACCTATTCAGAAGACTGGTCCAGAGCACACCTGGGACATACTCCTCAAAAACAGGGGCGTACAGGAGGGATGGATGTGCTTCAAGGAAAAAGTCTTGAGTGCACAGGAACAGGCTATACCAATTAGCCAAAAGGGAAGCCAGCGGGGAAGACGACCACCTTGGTTGAATAGGGAGATACTGAAGGAAATCAGAGATAAAAAGAGAGCCTACCGACTGTGGAAGGCAGGGCTGACTACTTAGGAAGAGTATAGGACTATGGTTAGAACATGCAGAAGGAAAATCAGAGAAACAAAAGCACGATTTGAAACTGCTTGGCTACTTCTGTTAAGGATAACAAAAAACGCTTCTATAAATACATTAATAACAAAAGGAGGGGCAAGGAAAACCTCCATTCTTTGTTGGACCTGGGGGGAAAATAGTTACCAGGGATGAGGAGAAGGCTGAGGTACTCAACACCTACTTTGCCTCAATCTTCACCACTAGGAGAGGTGGCCCTCACGATAACTGGCCTCCAGAGCTCACAGATAGAGACAGGAAACCAAATGGTTCCCGTGTTCCAGGAGGAAACAGTCTATGAATTACTGAGCCACCTGGATCCACACAAATCTATGGGACCTGATGGATTCCATCCTAGGGTGATGAGGGAGTTGGCGGAAGAGCTTGCCGAGCCACTCTCCATCATCTACCAACAGTCTTGGCTCTCTGGGGAGGTCCCAGATGATTGGAAGCTGGCAAATGTCACGTCAATCCACAAAAAGGGCTGCAAGGAGGACCCGGGCAACTATAGACCTGTCAGCCTGACCTCAGTGCCTGGCAAGGTTATGGAACAGATCATCCTGAGTGCAATCACACAGCACCTTCAGGATGGACATGGGATCCGACCCAGCCAGCACGGCTTTGTGAGGGGCAGGTCCTGTCTGACCAACCTGATTTCCTTTTATGATCAGGTAACCTCCCTGATGGATGAAGGGAAGCCTGTGAATGTAGTCTATCTGGACTTGAGCAAAGCCTTTGACACTGTCTCCCATGGCATACTCCTGGATAAACTGGTAGCCCGTGACTTGGACAGGTGCACTCTCAGCTGGGTTAAGACCTGGCTGGATGGCCAGGCCCAGAGAGTTCTGGTTGGTGGGGCTGCGTCCAGTTGGTGGCTGGTCACCAGTGGTGTCCCTCAGGGATTAGTGTTGGGTCCAGTTCTGTTTAACATCTTCATCGATGATTTAGATGAGGGGATTGAGTCCCTCATAAATTTGCCGATGACACCAAGTTGGGAGGGAGTGTCGACCTGCCGGAAGGCAGGAGGGCTCTGCAGAGGGACCTTGATAGGCTGGAGAGATGGGCTGAGTCCAACGGGATGAAGTTCAACAAGGCCAAGTGCTGGGTCCTGCACTTTGGCCACAACAACCCCATGCAGCGCTACAGGCTGAGGACAGAGTGGCTGGAGAGCAGTCAGATGGAAAGGGACCTGGGGGTACTGATTGACAGGAGGCTAAACATGAGCCAGCAGTGTGCCTGGGTGGCCAAGAAGGCCAATGGCAACCTGCGTGTATCAAAAATAGTGTGGCCAGCAGGATGAGGGAAGTGATCCTTCCCCTGTACTCGGCATTGGTGAGGCCACACCTTGAGTATTGTGTTCTGTTCTGGGCCCCTCAGTTCAAGAAAGATATTGAGGTGCTGGAGCGGGTCCAGAGAAGAGCAACAAAACTGGTAAAGGGACTTGAGAACAAGTCCTATGAAGAGAGGCTGAGGGAGCTGGGGTTGTTTAGCCTTGAGAAGAGGAGGCTCAGGGATGACCTCATGGCTCTCTACAACTATCTGAAAGGAAGTTGTAGACAGGTGGGAGTCGGACTCTTCTCCTAGGCAACCAGCAACAGAACAAGAGGGCACGAGCTTAGACTCTGTCAGGGAAGGTTTAGGCTGGATGTCAGAAAAAAGTTCTTCACAGAGCGAGTAATCAGGCATTGGAATGACCTGTCCAGAGAAATAGTGGATTCACCATCCCTGGAGGTTTTTAAAATAAGACAGGATGTGGCACTTAGTGCCATGATCTGATAATCATGATAGTGTTGGATTAAGGGTTGGACTTGATGATCTTGGATGTCTTTTCCAACCCAGATAATTCTATGATTCTAATATTCTGTGATCTGTAACTGTCAATTTCTGCACATATCTATAAATATCCACATGTACAGTTATATGTCATTTACACTGTCCACAAGCTTCCTGGAGGTGAGCCAGTGCCAGTCCAGATGCTGTGTGGTTGCCTGTACAGGTTAATAATTAGGGCACATTTGCTCAAAATAGGCCTCTTCTACTTCAGCTATAAGGCTGACAGGCTCAAACTGAGGATTTACCTTGGAGAATGAGCAGAGAGCCTGAAACTGTTTGTATCTACCCTACTGTGTTACTGCTACCGAGGGAGAGGATAGGAAGACAGTAGTATCACTGAAGACAGATTTCTTCAGTGATAAAAATGGTCAATGAAGCTTTCTGTATCATCACTGGAAAAAAAAAAGAGATTAATGCATCCATAGCATGGAGTTAATATGTTCATACTACCCGTATTGTCTTGTCTGTGCGTATTATGGAGCCTCCCATCATTCTGATGAGAGAACCAGTAGAGTCCGCTGTGGTCTGTTTCTTACTTGTGCATCTGGGTTTAAACTTGGAGCCAGGTCAGAATTTTGCGGCGGGGATAAATTAAAGTTAGGTAAAACTAAGGGATAAATTGAAGTCTCTTATGGATCAGTGCCTTGCTCACTGGGGTCTAGAAAGGGAAAGTGAACTCATCTGTCATTAGGGATGACTGCATATTATTTTATAGGTAAATACAAGCTTAGTTTGTACTTAATAAAAGCCAGCTGTGTGATAAGTCTGGCACAGAAGCCATATATCCATGGTAAATTCAGCAGTGAGTTTGGACTAGAGAGTGTTGCTTGTGAGGTGCAAAAAATTCACGTTGAGCTGAGATAGTAAGCTAAGAAAAATCATTGAGAGTATCTGTCAAGTGGCAATGAAGTGATGTCTACTGAGAACTGTTTTTACACTCTCTAAATGATTGGGTGCTCAGGTTCTCCCAAGACTACAGTGAAAAAGTGACAGTTTAAGTCATAAACAGTTACTTCAACACTCTGGAATTATGTATACCCAAAAGATTCTTTGCTGTAGTTGCTCTTGTAAGGAATGAAAACTAACTTTGAATTCTTGAATATTCCTGCAAAGCTGATCTGTCATCTTTCAGACACCTCCACTAGTTGTCTGAGCACTGCAAGCAGCTGGTGACTAGGGACACATAAGGTTAATTTTAAATTATTTAAGAATTAGGTTCTACAAAAGCAGCATACCTAATTGGTAAGGCAAAGTCACCTTTAGCAGGAGTAAACTGAATTTGTGCTGCAAAGCAATGTCAGAAATTGGTAAAGTCTGTGCTTCATCATAAATATTCAAGACTTACTCATTGTTCAATATCTTGGTGGTGAGATAATGGTGAACAAATTGTTTCCTGAGGGAAACCTGATATAAGAAACTAAACATTATTCTTAACTTGTCTGAGGGCATCAGCTCAGTCACTCAGTGACTGCTTATATCAGTTTCTTTTAGAAATTTATACAAGACCTAAAAGTGAGGGTTTGAATGGGAACATTTGATAGATCTTTCACTTAAACATACAAAATTACAAGTCTAATCTTACTGCCATTCCTCTTTGATGCATGAGTAAATTATCAAAAAAAATTACTTTTTGTTTAACAGTTCTGAATAATGGGAATTTTGGAATTTTTAGCTACATATGTTGAAATACAGGATCAAAGGTCAAAATAAAAATAGAAGAATAATTAAATTTGTGGGTCTCTATCTACCTTTTTTGCTAAGATGTAATGACGATTGTGAGGTATTGCAAGGAGGTCAAGGGACATGATCACCCTCCTCTCCTCACCACTAGCAACGCCACATCTGGAGTATGTGTCTAGTTCTGGGCTCTTATGTGCCTAATTCTAGAGCATATGTCTAGTTCTGGGCTCCCCAAGGACATACTGCAAAGAGTCCAACAAAGGGTCACTAAGGGACCAGGGCATCTTGCAGTGAGAAAAGGCTGAGACAACTGGGACTTTTCTGCTTGGAGATGAGAAGACTCAGAGGAATCCTATCAGTATAGGTAAATCACTGATGGAAGAGAATGAAGAGGATGGAGCCAGGCTACTTTCAGCAGTGCCTATTGACAGGACAAGACAGTATCACAGTATCACAGTATCACAGTATGACAAGGTTGGAAAGGACCTCTGAGATCATCAAGTCCAACCTATAACCCAACACTATCACCAACCATCATCTAAATCATGGCACTCAGTGCCACATCCAATCTCCCCTTAAACACCTCCAGGGTCGGCGACTCCACCACCTCCCTGGGCAACGCATTCCAATGGCCGATCACCCTTTCAGTAAAGAACTTCTTCCTCACATCAAGCCTAAACTTTCCCTGACGTTATGGACAGGAATCATAACACATGAGATTCCGACTGAACACAAAAAACCACATTTTTTTTTACTGTAAGATTGTCAAGCACTGAAAAAGGTTGCTCACTGAAATGATTTAACACCAATCAGCAGCTAAGCACAAGTCACTTACATATACACACCAGCAGAACGCGGGAGAGAACTGAAAGGGCAAATGTGGGAAAACTCATGTATTGTGGTAAAGACAGTTTAATAAGTAAAGTAAAAGCTGCATATGATAGTGAAGCCAAAAAATGATTAATTCATTACTTCTCATTAACAAGCAGGTATTCAGCCATTTCCAGGAAAGCAGGACTTCATAATTTATAATAGTTACTTGGGAAGACAAACACCATAATTCTGAACATCCTCCCTTCCTCCTTCTTTCAGACCCAGATTTTGTGGCTGAGCATGGCATCACCTGGTATGGTACATACTTTTAGTCAGTTGGTATCTGTTGTCCTGGTTGTGTGTCTCCCAAATTCCTCTACATCCACAGCCTGCTTAATGGTAGGGTAGCATAAGAAACAGAAAAGGCCCTGATGCCGTTATCAACAATGGCTTTTCTCACAAATGCAAAACATGGAAATATACAAACTGCTATGGAGAACATTAACTCTATCCTAGCCAAAACCAGTACACATGGAGAGGTTGTGGAGTTTCCATCTTTGGAAATGCTCAAAACCTGACTGTATGTGCTGCTGCGAAACCTGTTCTGACTGACCTTGGTTGAGCAGAGTGACTGGGCCAGATAATATCTAGAGGTCTCTTCCTATCTAAACAATTCTGTGATTCTGTGATTAACTAAATGCTTTAAATATAATGAAATATAAATACTTTGGTGTAGCAGTGGAGGGTTTTGGTTGTTTTTCAGTATCTGAGTTAACTGGAAAAAGGAACAGTTCACTTGGAAGTATCAATGACAACTTAGGAGAAAGATACTGCATAGACAATTAAAAATGCTGGACTATGGGTTTCTATACTCTGAGTTGACATTTTTTTCTTAGTATTTATTTAACAAATAGAGTGAAATATAATGTTACTTAATGAAAATAGAATGCGAAAGGAGAAACTCTTAGTACAACTGTTGGTTAAAAAAGTCAAAACCAAAACTTAAACTTTAACTGCCAAGAAGAAGTTTTAATTATTTCATAGAATCATAGAATTACCTGAGTTGGAAGGGATCCAAAATGAACATCTAATCCAGCTCCTATCCCTACACAGGACACTCCAACGTTCATGTGGCTGAGGGCATTGTCCAAATGCTTCTGGAATGCTGGCAGACTGGGTGCTGTGACTGCTTCTCTGGGGAGCTGTTACGGTGCTCCACCACCTGCTGGGTGAAGAACCTTTTCCTAATATCCAATCTAAACCTCCCCTGGTACATCTTCCTCCCTTCACCTCTAGTCTTATCATAGGCTGCAAGAGAGAAGAGATCAGCTCCTGTTTCACCTCCCTCCCTTGTGAGAAGGCAATGAACAGCGATGACACCCCCTCTCAGTCTCCTCTTCTCCAGGCTGAACAGACCAAGTGCCTTCAACCACTCCTCATACGACTTCCCCTCCAGACCCTTCACCAGCTTTGTGGCATTCTCTGGACACTCTCCAGTAGCTTTATAACCTTTTTATACCATGGCACCCAAATTTCAAATTTATTCTTGTGTTTATCAAGCTTGTCAAATCTGTGAGCAAAAATTTGTGTGGGTACTATTTGAACATCCACATAATACAAAATACTAGTATTGGTTTGAAACAGGCCAAGCTGAAGGCAGAATCAACCATTCTTTCTGTCACAGGAGATCTGAAGACAACTGTATCTGCTCCTGATATAATGGTCTGAGCATCAAGCTATAAGAGGTCTAGTATATTTTCCCAAATATTTGTGCTTATGCTGTCTTCATTATGAGGTGTGAATTTGTCACACCTTGAGTAAATGATGCAGACCAGTCTGCATTTTTATATACTGTCTGTAGAGAATGGAACAAGAATTAATTAACCCACGTTCCATAGCCACAGAAAAGAGATGAAATAAATTATTTGATCCATACTGAACCCCAGGAACCATCTAGGATATATAGAGTTTATATATGTATAGATATATATTATGAGACCAGGCTTTGAAGTAGAAGAGTAAGTGAAGCAATTTGATAACCCTGAGGAATCTGTTCTGTTGATATTTTCATGTTTTGTACCAATATACAGCCAGTTCGTAAGGACCAGACAGAAGGCAGACCCAGCTATTACCTAAAAAGTAATCCTCCTGATAATTAATATTTTATATAAATCATAATATAGGTTGCCCAGGGAAGTTGTGGATGCCCCCTCCCTGGAGATGTTCAAGGACAGATTGGATGGGGTCTTGAGCAGTCTGGTCTGGTGGGAGCTATCCCTGCCCATGGCAGGGGGTTGGAACTGGATGGGTTTTAAGGTCTCTTCCATCCCAAACCATTCTATGACTCTTCGTAGTATCCTTCTGAAGTATTAGAAGACTAAGTAAAATTATTATGGCGTATTTTCTTATGTTATTGGTTATATTTCCATTCTTGTCAAATATATTAAGAAATATTTTTTGATACGGTAAGCATCACAGCTGTCCAGTCAGCACAAAATTCTCAGAGCAACTTCCTATCTGTCATAAGGGTTAAATACCTGGAGTTATGGAAATGAAAGGGAACTTCAGGGAATTTAACAAACTGCTCAGTAATTCAGTGATCAAATAATCTTCTGGGTTTCATGGACATGTACTATGATCCCAGATGATGAAATAAGTGTTTGAGAAGTTCCTTGCTCTAGTTTCTGTTGTACATTAGGATAGACTTTGGAAGTTGGCTTTATATCTGCCATTCATAATTTTTTTTAAATGGTTTAATAACTCCAGAGAATGCGGCTTGAAGTGTGTACAAATTTATTATTTTTTTCGCAGAGTTTTGTGTTAATAGTTTTAACATACACTCTCCGTTAACAGGAACTTATCCTTATTCCTGTCAACTGACACACAAAAGGGAAGTTTTCTGAAAACAAAATCTTTAGAAATGTATCCCATGCCACTAGCACATTTGGCCTAGGTTAATGTAAAACAGTTGTCACTTTAAAACAACAGTTGCTGAGGTTTTGGGGTAAGGTGGAGGGTAAGTGATGTTTTCTTTTGATCACTTAGTCTTTATTGACAGGTTCATATGTGGCAACAAGAGTAAGACATTTATTCTTAGGTATAGTTTTTTTATTGAGTGTATAGTGACTGTAAATTAATTATTTTTCTTCTCTAGGGGATCAAATTCATATCAATGGCAGCTCTCCCTCCTACATGGCCTCTTCTCTCTCTGTTTCTATATATTCATTTCATGACAACAAATTAAGATGAAAAATTCTTGAGTTATCTTGGGTTACCTGTAACTGTTGAAAGCATGGGGTTGTTGCAAGTTGTGTTTTATCCCTGCTGTTACTACTGCATACTCATATTGGAGACGTATTTTCAGCTTGCAAGAGCTATAACATTACCTGCTCTCACTGTAAAAGGAGCTCTAAGTCACCAAGTACATTTATTCTACATATGCGTATAGTATGAACAATGGATATGCTTCTAAGGTGTCTGTGAGCTATTTACAGTATTATTCAGTTTTACAACACAAATTTCCTAAAAGGCATGGGATCCTCTCTTCTTCCATAATTTGGAATACTTTTAACATACAGCTTTTAATATACAACTAAAGAATCTTCTTTAGATTGAAGATGGTATAAATATAACTACAATATCCCTTTTAATATACAGGAAAATTGTTGCTGTGTTTACATTAAAACCTGACTTCTTTATGAAGAATGATGTCAGAAAGCTCATGACATCAATTACTATTTAGGCAGCATTTGATAAGTAGCAAAGCTTCACTGTCTAGAGTGACTGTACGTTTTATAAAATCAGTTTCTTACATTTATGTTAAATTCGCTTTGCTATCACCATATCTAAATCTGGGACAGTTCAATACATGCACTAGAAGTGATAACGATGATTAGTCTAGCTTACATACTTTTTTAGGCTCTAGCTACATTTAGCAATTTAATTCTTAATCTCTCTAATTTCTTGAATGCTAAAACTTCTGCATAGTTAAAGTACATGTGCAGCTGTTGTTAGATACTGAAAAGTCCATGTAAATCTTAATGCTATGAATCTTGCTTCTTTCACTATGTCATGTTTTATTTCCAAACAATTTCCATTTATTATTTTTTTCATGTCTCTTTTCTTTGTTTGAAGTCCTTGAATGACTGGTTTTGTTGCTGTGTTTTGTAACTTTTTTCCTGTCTCACTGAAAACAGAAAATATGCTCTGGTTTAGGCCTAGTTCAATTTATAGATGATAAAAGTATAGGCTTACAGCCTGTCTTGGGAAAAAGATATGAGTTTCTCTGAGCTTTTACTTAGGAGTAGAATGTAGCTGCATTTTCTATCCTCTTATATACTGACCAGGCAGTTAACTGTCCTCCTCTAGAAAGGACATGAAAGTTTTTTCCTTTACTGTGACTCAGTAGGTAAAATGCCAAACTCATTCACATCAATTTCCTATAAGTTACAAGGGGAAATATTAACAATATTTACTACATGACAGAAAAATAAAGGTATTAACCATGAGAAACCACGACCTGTCAAATTATTTTTACATACTGAAATCTTGAAATGTACTTCAATCTGCCATTTGTTAAATTGAGATAAGCTCTCTTTTTATTTGCCTCCTTTCTAAGCAAAATGTTGAGTTTTCACTTTATTTTTGTGTCACCTTTCCTATGCACTGTGAGGGGTTTTTTTGTTGCCTCCCGATCTTGGGAAAGTGTCTAGTGTTAAGCACTGAAGAAACATGGCATGTTATTTGCACCATTTCTTATGAATCTGTCTAACCAACTCAGTGCAGTGTGTGAAATCTACCTTGTAGAAGTAATATTTCCTAGAGCTGAAGCTGTGAGAGTGATAAAATACAAATGTTGTAGCCACTTAAATAATTTGGGAGAGCTAAACTTAGTATTGATACTAAACAAACGTTAATAATTTACATTTGAAAAAGTGCACTACAAAAAATAGTTACTTCCAAAACTGAAGGATATCAGCATACTGCAAATAAGGAATTCAAGTGGAAATATTTTCTCTCAAATTGCAACTTATATCAGTAATTAGTCAAAGTTAGGTCACCGGAAAAGACAACAAGCTTTACGTTTACTCCCCTAATCTGGGATTGAAAGACATTTTGACAAAGCATGGAAATAATACTTTGATAAATCTAAAAGGAGAGGCAACTAATATTTTTTCAGCGCACAGGCAGCTTGAATTTCAGCTCTTGTCTTTCGACAGTAAGAACAGCAACCTCATTTACCTTACAGAAAATTTAGACTTTCCTATCCACCAACTTTTCTTATTTTTAATTCCTCTATTGTTTCATCAATGCTCTTTTTACTTCTTAATTGGGCTTCCTAAACTTGCAAACCATGGAATGGGCAAAAGACAAAAAGCTGGAAATAAGGAAAAATATGCAGACTAGAAACAGTAATATTTATTCTCTTTTTCCCATTCTGTAAACATGGCAGCCTTTTTACAGAGTTCTTGATTCCAGCACCCTTGGATTTCGACTCTTCTGATGAATTTAAATTATTGTGGTTACTCAACATGTAAGGGCTACAATTTTTTCATGTCTTGTCATAGTGAATAATTTCTATTACATGTTTCTTGAGTAACGTGTTTGTCACATGTAGATCTACACACACTGACAGCATTTTAATGACAATGCACTCTGAGTTTAAACTTGCTCTGAGAACATTAATAGCTGTAGCTCAAATTCAAGAATTATCTAAATGACGGCATTGACAGTAGGTGCCTCCCTTACATATGCTTATATATATGTAGATTGAGAAGTTTTCCTTGACTCTTCTGTGAATAACTCCCACTTACATTTATGAGAGTGAAATGCTTCCATCAGGGAAAGAACATTCCTTTGGAAATAGAACATGAGAAGTCTCTTCTGCTTCATTTTTTCTCTATAATTTTTTAAGGAATAAAATATTTTAAGACTATAGCAACAGTTAAATCTGACTGAATAAGCAATAATGTTTTTCTGTCTCCCAAATACGCATCCGTGCCTGTGTTTATTTTTAAATGCAGTGTCATTGGTTTGATCTATGATGTAGAAACTGCTTTTGGTTGACATACCTTTCTCTGAAAATGTCATTTTAGATTAACTTCTCCTTGATGAGCACATGAAATATCTTTCTTTGGATGTTGCATTAAAAGAATTTTTTGTCACCTCTACTATCATTCCTAAATAAAAAATGCCATTTCACATCAAAGATGCAGATCATAAAAGCTGCAGAATTTCTCTGTTTCATATACAGTTTTTCCTTCTTATTCTAAACTTTTTAAATTTAATTATTCTAAACTTTTTAAATTTAATCAGATCTGTGATATGGATAAGCTTATTTCTATACTACTTGCACATTGCATTGAATCGGATATTGCCAATGTCAGCATAAATAACACCAACTAACTTCTTTTGGACAGAAGTAATTGAAGCAGGATCCCTTTCTTAGTTTCATTTTATTGTTTTAAATCTAATTTTGGTTCACATTTGTTCACAGATTAAAACCTGCACTTAATCTTCAATCCTGTCGAATATTAACCCTATACAGCTGCTTGCTCACTTCTCCCAGTGAGAGCGAATCAGAAGGGTAAAAGTGAGAAAAAGAGGGGTTTGAGTTTAACATAATTTAATAGGTAAAGAAAAATTGCATGCACACAAAAAAACAAATGAAGAATTCATTCACTACTTCCCATTGATAGGCAGGTCTTTAGTCAACTAAGGGAAAGCAAGGTTTTGTCAAGGAGTAACAGTTACTTGAGTAGACAAACGCCTTCACTCTAAACATCCCTCTCTTCCTCCTTCTTTTCACCCAGATTTTCTTGCTGAGCATGGTGGTATCTGGTACAAGATCCGTTGTTCTGGCTGTGTCCCTCCTAGCTTCCTATGCACCCACAGCCTACTTTCTGGTAGGACAGCAAGAATCAAAAGGCCTTGATGCTGTGTAAACGCTGCTAAACAATAACTGAAAAGACCCTGTGTTACCAGTGCTGTTTCCATCACAAATCCAAAACGTGGAAATGTACCAGCTTCTGTGAAGAACATAAACTCTATTCCAGCCAAAACAGTCCCAAAACTATCTGCTGATCTTCTGTCCATATGACAGAAGACCACATATTATATTGGACATTAAATAAGTGGAACTGTTAAACATGAAATTAAATCAAGTGTTTAAAGCTTATATTGGACACAGAATCATAGAATGGCTGAGGTCAGCAGAGACCTCTAGAAGTCATCTGGTCCAACCTCTATACTCAAGCTGCATTAGCTAAAGCCAGCTGCCCATGCCATGGCTTTTGAATATCTCCAAGGATAGAGACTAGGTTCTAGATCTCTGGGCAAACTGTACCAGTGATGGTCACCCTTACAGTGAAAGGTGTTTCCTGGAGTTCAGAGGGAATACCATGGTTTTCAATTTCTGCCCATGGCCTCTAGTCCTATCACAGTGCCTGCCACTGAAAAGAGCCTGACTCCACCACCTTTGCTCCTTCATTGGACAGAATCATAGAATATGTCAAGTTGGAACGGACCTACACATATCATCAAGTCCAGCTCCCTGATCCTTGTTGGACTGCCTGAAAGCATGACTAAGAATAAGTTTAAGACCACCTGAAAGTATGACTAAAAATATGACTAAGAGCATTGTCCAGGTGGTTCTTGAACTCTGACAGGCTTGGTGTCATGAACACTTTCCTGGAAACCTGGTTCCAGTGACCAGCCACCCTCTCAGTGAAGAATCTTCTCCAAACATCCAATCTGAAATTCCCCTGATGAAGCTTCATTCCATGTCTTTTGTGTCCTATTGCAGACCACCACAGAGAGGAGATCGTCACCCCCCCCCCCCGCTGCCCTCTTTGAGGAAATTGTAGGTTGCAATGAGGTTCCCCTTCAGCCTTCTGTTCTCCAAGCTGAACAAACTAAATGATCTCAGCCACTCCTCAAAAATCTTCACCTCAAGACCTTTCACCATCTTGGCCACCCTTCTCTGGACACACGATAGGTCGACCTTGATTGGAAGCCATGTGCTCATCAAGCTGCTCTATCACTCCTCCTCCTCAATTGGACCAGAGGAGAAAAAATACAATCAAAGGCACATGGGTGAAGGTAATTGCAGGGAGATCACTCACCAATTACTGTCACAAACAAAACAGACTAGAGTGGGGAAATTAATTTAATCCATTACCAATCAAGTCAGAGCAGAGTAATAAGAAATAAAACCAAATCATGAAGCACTTTTGTCCCTAGGATGGATCCGAGCTGCAGGAGGGAAGGGGTCAGACGATGGTTGTGTCCGTGTTAGAGGCTACAACCCTGTGGGTCTGGAAGGCAGGTCTTCCATGCATGCTCAGGGAACAGCCAGTTGCTAACTCTGGCATCAGGAAGGAATTTTCATCTTTCTGTTCCCTGGGTCAGTTTGTCACTGGTTCCTGGGTGTTTTTTGCTTTTCTCTGCTATTAAGCGTGGTCCCTTGTTGGAATCCTCTGGGCCATTTTTGATAAGACTGCCTGCTGGTCTTGTAGCACCAAGATACCACTGCTGTACTGGGTCTGCAGTCGGGATGGAATTTTTTTCCCAGGAGGCAGATTGGCACTGGTTCACAGAGATTTTTTTTTTCCCCTTCCTCTGCAGCACTGAGCAAAGCCCCTTGCCCAGAGCTCCTCTGGGCCATTTTTAGATAGGTTTCTCGCCACTGCTCTTGTAGCAATTAGATGCTATATTTTCATGCTTGTAGCAATTAGACGCTATATTTTCAGCATGAAGACTCCATGGGTATCCTGGGTCTGTGGTCAGGAAGGCATTTTTTTCCCTGGGGGAGATGAACTGGTGTCTGGGGAGTTTTTACTTTACTTGGCCATATTGAGTACATCTATTTGCCAAGGCTCCTCTGGGCCATTTCGTCTAAGTGCTTGCCTTCTGTTCCTGCAGCACAAAGGCGCTGCTGGTACCCTGTATCTCTCAGGAGCTGCCACTCTTCAGCTGCCCTTGAATGCAATAAAAGCATAGTTTTCTCCTTGTTTCATAGTCAAGTCATGTGTGTGCTGGTCTTGGATGGGAACCTTGTTCTGCAACTGTGCTGTCAGCAGTGACACAGGCTCGTGACCATGGGCGTGGCAGCACCCTACAAAGAAAGAGGGTTGGTTTGACCCATGCCTAGCCTGTGCTGAAGTATTCCAGCAGTTAGAGTGCAAATCATGTCCAGCCACTGTCTCCTGGCCACCCAAACTCAGCTTCAGGCATGCACTAAGATCCACTCTCTCCTGGCCACCCAAACTCAGCTTCAGGCATGCACTAAGATCTGCTTTTAAATGCATAGATCCTTGGACAGGCGTGAAATCAGCTGTATTTGATTGATAAACTCTATTGTTGTGATATAGAACTTCTATTCAATTAACAAAGCTATCTCTCTTTATTGCTAAAGATATTTGTGCACATTTCAGCTTACTAGCATCAATAAAACTTTGCAAACTGAAGCAAACAAAGGTGTCTCTTTTAGAATTGGATTCAGTCAGGTAATCAGGTGATTTAGACTATAAACTTCACGCAGAATCTACCACTTATCAGATTAAGTGCCAGTTTTATCCCAGTGTAGAATGGGGGGGGAACAAAGTAAAAACAATGTGCCCAACAGCAAAAAAACTCTTCCTTCCCTGACCTTGTAGTAAATTACGAAAATGACTTCTTAGTGAAACTCATTGTATGCAACAGCTATGAACTGAATAGCAGACTGCTGCTTGTGAATGCTTTGATAATGCTGTATTTTTGACTTGTGTGTTCTAGGAGTGATAGCAAAACATTAATAACCTAAATAATATTTTTTCACAACAAATAGGAGCTGTAAATTGAGATCAGTTTGGGTTTAATTGTTTTGTGGTTTTGTTTGTGGTTTTTTTTTTATGATGATGAATTTAAAAAAGTATGGAGAATACAAAGACTATTCAGGCTGAGTGCTTGTGGGGACACTGACTTCTGCCACCCACTACTGACTTCTTAGCTTGAAAGGGCTGCAAATGTAAATAGAAGCAATGTTTTATGCAAATACAGTATCCTCAACTGTAATCTTTGAAAATGCTGCAAATGCCAGTAGAAAGGACGACTTAAAAAGAATGAGTACAGGCAAAATTTAAACAATTATGTTCAGACACTGGGATGCAAATATATAAAGATTCTAAGTCTGGTTGTCAGGGTGCAACAAGGACCGGTCAGGGTGTGGGGCACAGCCAGAGTTCACCAGGATTATAACGCGAGGTCTTGGCAGCCAGGGCCATTTCATCATTCCTCCCCAGCCAGGGTGCAGGTCAGTTAGAGGGAGCAGCTATCAGTCCCCATCACCAGGCAAGGTGCTGCTAATGGGGCTCTGCCAAGGTCATCCTCAAAAGATGACCTGGCAAAGACAAGATCAGCAGCAGTAATGACCCTTGTAGCCAAATGCCTGGTTGAAGGCTATGGTAGTACCTGAGTCTGCAGTCAAGGTGCTGCCCCTAGTGATACTTTTTTTGTTGTGCAGGCAGAATAAAGCTGAGGTCTGTAGTTCTAACCCCCTTGAGAACAGTCTGGTTAGCAATGGCAACAAATGTTGGAGTTATTCACATAGGAGAAATCATAAAGAATGGGATTAATGGAAGCAGAACTCTCTTGGGAGAATAGCTGACAAGCACAGCATATATATGTTCATAAGAAAAAGAAGTAGAAAATAAGTATTTTACAAATCTTGCCTTCTCATTCCCCATAGTTATGAATTTTGTCAAAGTACTTTTTCTTATTTTCCATATATGTCTTTTTTTATCTGAGATTTTCTATTTCATTTTATATTGAATACTACATTAAATCCAGACAATCATTTTCCTCCTAAGCGATGCTCTCAGTCTTTCCAGATAGACTGTATTGGCTTTTTGTCAGAGACTATTTTGTGGTTTCTGGTGCTAGGAAAGAATATGGTTAGAAAGCCAGGCAGGATCAGTTTGAAACACCAATTTGTTAAAGGTATGATATGTTGCTATGTAGCATGCTATATAGATTGTGGTATTCTGCTGGGAAAGCGCATAAGAGAAAAGCAGATTACTTACATGAATCTTTTGGAATTCCATACATCAGGGTTGGTTCTTTTTCATAAATTCTGTTCTGAAAATAAAAGTATTTAATTTTCAACACTGGGTAAAAACACATGATCAGAAACTATTTCTTTGCCCTACTTGCCTTGATGAATTCTTGACATATATCACACATAGATTTCTCACAGGAGTGAAGGGAGGATAAAGGTACTTTCATTCACAGGTGAGCATGTTCCTCTATCTGGTGAAGTAGGATGTAACTTGGATAAAGCCTGCATGACAAAACTTTTGGCCATAGTATAGTTTGATACAATATTTGTCCTATTTCAATCTCAATGAATTTACAGTTGTTTTTGTTTTTATTTTTAAGCTGTGAAAGAGCTTTATCCTCCCTCCCCTCCTGGATCCCCAAATTTCTCTTCTTCTGGGAAGACAAAGAGTAGAGTCAGTGACTTACTGTCCTTGAACAGCTACTTGGTGCTTGTCTTAGCAGCAGTGTTGCTGTCTCTGTCTGTTTTTTTAGTGTTACATTGGCCAGTCAGAGCAGAGGAAAAATGAGCCTGTAAATGGACTCAAATCCAGCTTCTTTTTTCCTTTTTAATATTTCTTAAACAAGAGCAATTTTAAGTGTTCATATTATACTTCTAGCAACTTTTTGAATCCTACTGTTTCCCAAAATTATTTGATTTCTCCGTGTTACTGTATGTGTCATTCTACATTTTGCGGTCGCGCCATATAAAACAGAACACGCAGGTTTTGCGATCCATTTACCGGCGCTCAGGCTGCTATTTGAATCCTGAAAAATCTATTAATAGTCCTTTAATTTTTAAGCTTCTGGAATAGTAGTCATTTGGGAATTTTCAAATGAATCTTTACATGAAGTGAATTTTCAAATAAAATTGTAATAAAATTTGAGGAAGAATTTTTGACAAGATGTAATCAACTTCAAAGACAAATTGTAATGTATTGCTCTAGCTGCAGCTGCCAAGTAGTATTTTTGGTAAAGCTGAACTAATTTGTGGTTTTGAGAGTCTTAAATTGTCAAACACATTAATTGTATTAACTAGATTAACACTGACATAAAATAAGAAAAGCTTTAGATCTTACAAGTTAACACTGTTCTACACTGAAGTTCAGAATTGCACCTGACAGATTTTAGGGTTGCGTGAGTGCTTCAAAACTGAGACTAGAGAAGGCCAGATGATCCTACTGCTTTTGGCTGATCTTCAGAAAGTTTTCTTCTGCTCTGGCTGATAGGTGAGCGCAGGATCAATTGGTGCTGCAAAGTGAAATATTGCAATTTTCTCTAAACTCTCCTCTGCAACAGAGAGTTGGGTTGTCAAGGGAGTGGCTGTGTAACAGTGTTTAGGAAACAGAAATTGTCACCTCTTGACAGTTCTCAAAATCACTTGAAGAAACAAAAGCACCATGAGATTTTTCTAAGATGACAGGTATGAACATAACAGTATATTAACTCTCAAAACACACCAATAGAGATAACGGATTTGGTATGTGTGTCTAATGATGTCTAGTAAAGGGTTGTCCAGATTACTTGGCAAATACGAGTTATGCTAAGACAAAAGACACAAAGCCTATTTTGCTCGTAAGTCTTGCAAGAATCTTGTGTCAACCCTGTCTGAAATGAGTGATTCCTGCTTCAAGAATGACCAGAAGCAGAATCAGATTTTTATTATAATTTTAGCTAGTTTTGTAAGAGCAAATATACTTTTAAGTCAACAAAAAATTAGGAGAAATATTGGAGCTGTAGGAAAATGGCTAGTATGAAATAAGTACCACTCTTTAAGCTCCTTGACTTGTCCATTTTTTTTAACAGATTATTAATTCTTATGAGTGACTGGGTCAACTTTCATTCTGACAGCATGAACCCTCTCACAAATCTAGATTAAAAAAAATTCACAGTATCACAGTGTCATAAGGTTGGAAAGGAACTTTGAGATCATCAAGTCCAACCTATAACTCAACTCTAAAACCAACCCGTCATCTAAACCACCCCCAGGGTCGGCGGCTCCACCACCTCCCTGGGCAGCGCATTCCAATGGCCAATCACCCTTTCAGTGAAGAACAACTTTTTCTTAACATCAAGCCTAAACCTCCCCTGACGAAGCTTGAGTCCATGCCCTCTAGTTCTGTCACTGGTCACCTGAGAGAAGAGACCAACCCCTGCCTGACTACAACCTCCTTTTAGGAAGTTGTAGAGAGCAATTAGGTCTCCCCTGAGCCTCCTCTTCTTCAGACTGAACAGTCCCAGCTCCCTCAGTCGCTCCTCGTAGGGCTTGTGCTCCAGCCCTTTCACCAATCTTCATTGCCCTCCTCTGGACATACTTCAGAACCCTGACATCTTTCCCAAACTGAGGGGCCCAGAACTGCACACAGTATTCAAGGTGAGGCCTGACCAGTGCCGAGTACAGGGGGACGATAACTTCTCTGGTCCTGCTCACTACACTATTCCTGATGCAGGCCAGAATGCCATTGGACTTCTTGGCCACCTGGGCACACTGCTGGCTCATGTTGAGCTTCCTGTCAACCAGCACTCCCAAGTCGCTTTCTGCCTGACTACTCTCCAGCCACTCTGTCCCCAGTCTGTAGCTCTGCATGGGATTCTTGTGTCCAAAATGAGGTACCCAACATTTGGACTTATTAGACATCATCCCATTAGAATCAGCCCATGTCTCCAGTCTGTCCAGGTCCCTCTGTATCACAGTATCACAGTATCACAGTATGACAAGGTTGGAAAGGACCTCTGAGATCATCAAGTCCAACCTATAACCCAACACTAACACCAACCATCATCTAAACCATGGCACTCAGTGCCACATCCAATCTCCCCTTAAACACCTCCAGGGTCGGCGACTCCACCACCTCCCTGGGCAATGCATTCCAATGGCCAATCACCCTTTCAGTAAAGAACTTCTTCCTCACATCAAGCCTAAACTTTCCCTGACGTAGCTTGAGTCCATGCCCTCTAGTTCTGTCACTGGTCACCTGAGAGAAGAGACCAACCCCTGACCGACTACAACCTCCTTTCAGGTAGCTGTAGAGAGCAATGAGGTCTCCCCTGAGCCTCCTCTTCTTTAGACTAAACAGCCCCAACTCGCTCAGTCGCTCCTCATAGGGCTTATGCTCCAGCCCCTTTACCATCTTCGTTGCCCTCCTCTGAACACATTCCAGTATCCTGACATCTTTCCCAAACTGGGGGGCCCAGAACTGTACACAGTATTCCAGAAGAGGTCTGACTAGTGCCAAGTACAGGGGGACGATAACTTCTCTGGTTCTGCTCACCACACTATTCCTGATGCAGGCCAGAATGCCATTGGCCTTCTTGGCCACCTGGGCACACTGCTGGCTCATGTTGAGCTTCCTGTCAACCAGCACTCCCAGGTCCTTTTCTGCCTCACTACTCTCCAGCCACTCTGTCCCCAATCTGTAGCTCTGCATGGGATTGTTGTGTCCAAAATGAAGTACCCGACATTTGGACTTATTAAACATCATCCCATTAGAATCAGCCCATCTCTCCAATCTGTCCAGGTCCCTCTGCAGGGCCATCCTACCTTCTAACAGATCAACCCTTCTTCCCAGTTTGGTATCATCTGCAAACTTGCTGATGATGGACTCAATCCCCTCATCCAGATCATCTATAAAGATATTAAACAGGACTGGACCCAACACCGATCCCTGGGGGACACCACTGGTGACCGGCCGCCAACTGGATGAGACACCATTCACCACCACTCTCTGGGCTCGGCCATCCAGCCAATTCCTAACCCAGCACAGAGTGCTCCCATCTAAGCCACGGGCTGACAGCGTCTTTAAGAGTCTACTGTGGGGGACAGTGTCAAAGGCTTTGCTGAAGTCCAGGCATACCACATCCTCAGCCTTCCTCTCATCCACCAGGAGAGTCACACGGTCATAAAAGGAGATCAGGCTGGTCAGGCAGGACCTACCCCTCCTAAACCCATGCTGGCTGGGCCTGATCTCTTGGCCGTTCTGCAGGTACCGCATGATTTCACCCAGGATTATCTGCTCCATAATTTTACCTGGGACCGAGGTCAGTCTGACAGGTCTGTAATTACCTAGATCATCCTTACAGCCCTTCATGTTGATGGGCATCACATTGGCCAACTCCCAGTCTTCTGGGACCTCTCCGGTGATCCAGGACTGTTGGAAGATGATGGAGAACGGCTTAGCAAGCTCATCTGCCAGCTCTCTCATCACCCTAGGATGGATCCCATCTGGCCCCATAGACTTATGAGGGTCCAAGTGGCTCAGCAGATCTCTAACTTCCTCCTCATGGATTGCAGGATGGCTATATTGGACCCTGCCCCCATCAACCACTTCGGAGGACCTTCTGTTAACCGTGCTGAAGTTATGAAGATGAAACACCTGAGCAACGCAAACCAATAGAAATCTTAGATTACATCACAGCCAATTTTAATGTCTTATTAACTTCACTATTTTATCCTTAGTTTTTAAAACAAACAAGAGGAAGAGCATCATAAAATGAGGTTAAAATAGTGAGTAATCTTGAAATTAGCATTTTTCTTGATGAACAAAGGAATAAATTATATAATCACACGTTCAACTGCTTTGTTAATATCAGAAATTCTTTCCCTCCTGTCCACTTGTTTATCATCTTGTCTATTGCATTTATTGTGGGTGACATTTACTTTACAAGTTCCTTTCAGTAATAAGTGATCCCAACTGTATATCAGCCTCAGGAAATATATTCTCTAATGAAGACACAAAAAACTAGAGCAGAGAAAACACGCTGATTTTCATTGCTTAAATCTTGACTCTAGGAGGAAAAAGAAAACAGTAAGCTTGCAGAAGAAGAGAACTTTTACTGTTTTCCATGGCACTGTGCATTGCAGTCTTCCTTCAGGCTGTGAATCCTACCATGTGTGTTTATTCCAGTGCAATTGAACAAGCATATGAGGTAATAGGAGCGCTAGTAGGTCCTCACTGAATAAATATTTCACAGTGCTTTGGGAAGCCACTTTTTTTTCATACCACTAATATTATGCCTTTATTGCTTACATGAGTTTTGGAGATTAGCAGTCTTGAAATAATTTTGATAAGTATGTGCAGAACAGAAAGACTTTGACTCTTTTTGAAAGGCAAGAGCTTAGGGTGCTATTCCTTGAGCGGATTTTGAAGAGTTAATTGCTTATTTTTTTAAAGATTCTGAGGATCTTCTCCCAGGATTTCACTGGTGGCTGTAATAACTATCAGCTTCCTATAGCGGTAATTTCATAAGTGTCTGGAAAATCTCTAATTTATTATTTTATCAGACCCAAAAATTTCCATTATATATGTATACATAACTTTTGCATTCAGTATGCACATATGTGAGGTTTAAGTAATACATCACCAACCAGAAATACACAAAAGGGAATAAACACGATATACCACTGATACAGGAATGCATAGAGGCAAATTCAAACCTTAAAAGGTAGACAAACAAGGCAAACAAGGCAAAAAACTATGAAGAGGTCTGATGCCAACTAGAAACTGCTTGAACAGTAAAGACCTAGTAAAGTTTTGATCTCTTGATATAGTTTTGTGTCAGCACATGGAACAAGCATTCCCAGCTTCCCTTTTGCATAAAGTTACAATTCTTAAGGTGCATGTGAGATTTTTAGTCTGTCTCTCTTATATGGATGTTTTTTCTTTTGCCTCAGCAAATAGCTTCTTCTCACTCCATGAGTTTATTCTGTAACAGGAGCGGCCAACAGACACATGTAATTCTACTTTCTACCTTTTTCTTACTATTTTTTTAAAACTATGTCTCTGAACTGATCTGAAGCCAAGAGCCAGTGTGCGTGGTGAGTATATGGTGTGTTTGTCCTGTGTTCTAGTTGCTTAGAGGCTATTATGGGGTTGGTGAGAGGGAGAAGAAGAAATGAAGAATGATGTGAGAGACAGTATAGCCAAGTATTTTCTCTTTAATATTGTATGCTTTCTTTTCTTGACCTGAGAAAGCTTGACCACTCCTGTAATATGAAATTTAATTACGGAATACGTTGGTTATCTATTAAACTTTACTTTCTGTAGTTCTGTTCTATCTGTACTTTGTAAGTAGTCATTTATCATCTTCTTAGTTGGGAAACGTAATAATCTTTATCACTCTGAATGTGCCTGCTAGGGAAATGAATGTAAGGCTGTAGATGAAGAGCTATGACTTTATGCAATTCTGGTTTTCTTTATGTGGCCCAATAAGTTAATTCCCTTCATCTTTTATCTTCAGTATGATCAAAATGATCTTTCTTTCCACACAGCACAAAACTCAAGGAAATTCCACTCTCAATCTAGGTCTCAATAATACTACATTTTTTCTGTGCAATGTAACAAACTTGAGATGTCTTATTTTCCAGTATTATGTAAAAGTATTAACTATTTCAACCCTGCTTGCATTTTTAAATTTTAGTAGTTCCCCACATCTCTGAAAAAGAGTCTAGTTGATCTATATGTTTTATTTTAATTTTGCCAGTGATAGAAGGTATGTTATTTCTCATTGTGAGTTTATTTCAGGCTTCCTTGAAATATTTTCCATAATGGACATAATGCAGTACTGGGGAAGTGCGCAGGAAGGAAAATAGCCAAGAACCACCTCAAGAATTCAAAAGAATTTGTAAGAGTTAGGATTCTGATGTACAAAGCTCTTTTTTTTATAATGTTGCTTCACTTCTGTGTCAGATCCATGAGTGAATTTCTGACATGATACATAATATATGATGTAGAGTATAAAATACGATGTATAGTAAAATATATGAGGTAGAGTATAAGATGGCATATGCTACTACATAGATATGCATCACTTAAAAGTTATGCCAATTTCATTTTCAGAGTCAATCCCCGAAGGACATATGAGCAATAACTGAAGCTAAATGCAACTTAATACATTTTTTGCTTGTTCTTTAATGGTTATGGTGAGGGAGACATCTAATTGCCTGTACTCGTCAAGGAATCACTATCTTCTCCCCAGGGAGTAAAAATAGCCTATGCAGCATCACAAAAAGGTTAAGTTTTCATTTTTTTGCTTTAAAAACTTTCATAGAGAGAAAGGAACTAAAGTCAGAGAAACATAAAACCTTTAAAGAAAGAAATCAGCATCTCATTCCAGTTCTCTCCATCTGTACTGAAACAAATAATCATGTGATTCTGAAGTAGACAGGGACTTGTTTATATGATTTTATCTCACACAACAAAAAGTGAGTATTTTCCCTTATTTTTAAAGCTATATATGATAAATACGGTATAGCTATACAGTGGCAGCTGATATGCTTTTTGAGATTTCCTATTATTAATAGACACTCAAAACAGACACCCAACTGAAATGACTAGATACAACCTAATGTTTTTCTCCCAGCTTGGTAATACTACTAAAAACTCAAACAACATGAGATTCTTCCCTGTAACAGAAATAACTTCCTTGTGATTTTGTGATGGAGATTTGCTGATGAAAATAATTTGCACTGGCAGAAATTACCTTATTTCAAGACAGTGCGGCTTGGGTGATAAATCACAGATAACACAGTAGTGTGGGACAGATTAGGATTATTTTAGGTCCAGATATTTCTTCAAATTTAAATTATGCGTACTGATTAAAACCTTTAACTGACCTGAACTCTGAGCTATGTAGAAATCATGACCAAGTAACGTCTTCTCAGCCCTTCCATGCCTTTCAATGCTAACTCTACGGATCCTTCTTTTCAAGCATGAAGGGTGATCAATGAGCCTGTTTTCACTTGAACATATAAGATATTTGGGTCTTGAAAATAATTGCCTCCATAGCAGTACAGTAGTATTGATATTAGTTTTGTTGCAATATGAACAGGATGATCAAACATGAAGTGTTTGAGGATTTTCTCCTTCTTGTTGTTGTTGTTTGTTTGTTTTAACTCCAGTCATTTAAGTATTTGGTCACTTAAAAACAAGATACGCACTCCAGGTAAAAGACACATACCTTTGGCTGGGGGAAGCATGGGGTTCCAGTCTGGAAGCATGAGATTTTGCCTCACACAAAGTCCCCTTCAGCTATTTTCCAGCATAGCTGGGACACACAAAATAATTTATTATTACATGTTCAGTCCCTGGAAAATTGTCTGCATGTATTCAACAGACCACTTTGCATCTCCTCTAAGTGTTATAGATGGTGATTAGTTTGGAGAAACTGTTTTCTTCTGTAGTTCTATTGATGGCATAGCTCTACAAAATCTAGTTATGTGGTGACCTTCCAGAAAGTGAAAACTAGTAGCTTTACTCATATTAAATCGCCCTATACAGACAGGAAATAATGTGTTATAAACATACAGAATTATATATCCAAGATAGATAAATAATGTGTCCATTTTCTATGTCTTCCTACTCTGATCGACAATTTTGCAAACGAAGAGTTAAAACACTCTTTAAAATTAGTAGCAGCAATGGGGTTACTTCAGAACACATTTTTTAAATCATAATTAATTTGCTTTCCTTTATATGACCTTTAACTGAGGTATCTGTCTTCACTCTCTTTTGCACTGATGCATTTTTGACTGTGCTAGATACAGGAAGTTCTGCTACAGAAGCAAGGCGTTGCTTACACATGGGCTTTAAGAGTAGCTTCTCCAAAACAATCCTTTGGAGCTGATAAGACTGACAATAATACTGGCTCAAGGATGTACAGAAATATAGGTAGAAATGTATTTTAAAGAGTTCTTTCATTTCTATTTTTTTCCTTTTACTCCTATGACATCTGATATACTTTTCAAAACACATGCTCGCTCTTGTATTCCACAACTTTTCAGGAGAAAACCTAAAAATTTAGCAGCATTTCCCCTAAATGTGATCACAGATTTTGCTCCTAACAGCATTTACATGTAGGGGTCTTGTAGGATACCACAGATTAAAAGCACCGAGGATTAATATTTTGTCACCGTATGCAATGATAACTGTTAAAGCCATGTCCAACCTTTAGACAGCGGATATAATCTATGAGTCTGAAATATTTCCTTAACTCTTCATATAATATTCAGGAAACTTTAATACACATGCACAGCCCTTGATTTCCTTCTTGAGATGAACCTCTTAGGAATGTAGATCTCTCAGGACCACATTTAAAGTGTTGGTTTCCACTCTTTCTGAACTGTGTGAGATTCACACTGATAAGGAGTGAATGAACTTGAGATGTTGATCACTGATACTGAACACCTGTCATTTGGACAGATGTGGCATTTACTGAACCTGCTTATTATTTTATGTAAGTACAATTTTAGAAGAAATAAATATCATGGATATATTTTCCCCCCAGCAGTGTTCTTTTGGTTCCTTTTTCTTTAAACATCATCCTTTCAGAAAAGGGATTTACAAAAATCAATAATTTAGTTTATTGAGAGTAACCTATAGAAGATAGCAACATTCTGAAGAGCTCTTCTACCAGATTTAAATTCCAACACTGATGTGTAGAAAGGAGTCCTTATCCTTCTTGCTAAGACCAGCACAGTCTTGAAGTTGCTACCAATTGATGCCTATATAATCTCAATGCATTGTTTCCAGAGACTTCAGGGAATCAGTTTACTTGAGATTTTGGGAATTTTGTTGGAATTTGAATATAGCTCTAAAATATGACAATTTATATTTTTTTTAATCAATATGATCACGATCTACCAAACTGAAACAGATTAACAAATAAGTATGAAAAACATGAATCTTGAACTAGTAAACTGACATCCCTAGGTGGTTCAGATTCTGAAGGTTTATCTTGCTATGTAAGTTGTAAAGTACTTTTGCATCACTGGAGCTGCACGGATACTATCATGACTGCTTGCGTTATCTTACAAGTCAAATGAGGTGTCTGATTACTGTTGCATCATGTACTTGAAACATTGTACTCATTCTTGGCCATAGAGAGCACCTCATACTACCAAATTCTGCTGCAGTAAAAATAGTGGGGTCACATAAAATAATTTCCCAAAATATTCCTCTTGGAAAAGAAAAATCAAAACCAAACCCCTCTTCTCATTAAAATAAAGAACAAAATCCCCTAAAGAATTAATTTCCATTGTAGCAATCAAAATACTGATGATTTTAGCATGCAAGTGAGCAATTGCTGCTGAAGCTCTGGGCATACTGTTGTTGTGCCAGACATGTCAGAACTGTCACTAAGTAACTGCTACTTGCATTTAGAGATAGTGGTGTCACCCAGTTAACCCCAAAATTATTGTCCCCTAAAGCGTTAAATAATGCAGTGTTTCTTAGAATTTACACATCTACATGTACATTTTTACATCCTGTATTTTTAGATCTATCTTCATTTTTTTTTGCTCAGCTTTCTTAACATGTTCTAGACAAATTCTTATTTGATACAAGTTCTTCAATAAATCTTCACTAAGTTTTCGCATTTCACTGAAAATCTTAATTTATTTCCATTCTAATGTCTGGAAAACATTTTTTTCATTAGAGAACAGTGTGGTGTTACGGTTTAAGAGTCATATGCATTCATATATTTTTTCAGTTTGCTTTTTTAATTATAACAGCTAAACTTCTTCCTATGTAGAAAGATGTTAGGTTGCTAAAATATAAGTTGAGTGTAAATAGTTATTGATGAACGCTTCAATAAAGACTATTTAATGCATAAATGTGAAAGACTGATTGCTGACAAGGTGAGAATTATGGCATTATTATTTTGAACATGGAAGCACTGTAGATTAATGACTTTCAGTGACTTTAAAACTAATCCTTATTACACTAGTATTTGCGTAACACTACACACAAAGACAATATTTGCAGAAGAATGTAACCTACAATGAAAAAACACTCTTGGGAAAATACATCAGAAAGATAGACAAAAAAGATGTCAACTATTTGTATGTCAACTATTTGTGTTAATTTCTTTTTCTTTTTTTTCACTTGAGTTATATAATAAGTTGGTTAAAGACTAAAATAGTGGTTATTATAATGCAGGTATAAACATTATAATATAAACTGGTTAATTTAAGGACTGAAGTGGAATAGACTTTCTTTACCTATCACTTTTTCCACCATTTCTCCATGATGTAGCTTTTCCCTTGGCCATTCTTCTTTCTCCTCATTACTGCCTCTCTATTTGTACTTACATTTGCAGGGTCATTGTGAAGTTCTGTACTGCCCTTAACCGATGGAGCTGAATAAGTACCCTTATATGGTATATAAATTCTACATCAAAGATTATATCTAAAGAGAGACTTAGGTTTTAAAATGCTCTGTACTTACAGAATTCAGTGGTGTCTCCACAGATTGGTGTACACACTCTGTAAAGACTAGGTGGCACCCAAAAATCAACTGGTATGTAACAAACCATCAGAAAACACGAGTCTGTCTTCAATGAGAGTTGCGAAAACAGCCTGTAGGAAAGTTGTATTTCTGCAGCCTCAGTGAGAGAAGATCATGCCCTAATAGCCTGCATCTTTTTTTTTGAAGTTCTAAGCCTCAAGCCAAAGAATGACTATTAAGTCTTTCTGTTTAATGTAAAGCACAACAATTATCCTTGTAGCAGCAACTGAATACCAAAGGTTTTCTGGCTGACATTTTATCACGACGACAGAGATATGCTATATCTCTTTATAACCAAGTGAAACTTGCCTTCTGTTCTGCAGAGAAAAACTGTTTCAGGAGTGGGGGTTTAGATTCAGGTTTTGTCAAAAGCATAATAAAAATAGGTGTTAAGTGGGGCAAATTGTTTAACAGGCAAGTTCTGGAAAACTATTGCCTGCAAAAAGATGAAAATAAAATAGAGTATAGAGGCATTTAATGAACAGAAAATGGTATAACTCCTTATCTTAGAGCACAAAAGCCCTTTGATCACATTTTGAGAAGAGGTGAACTATGGCTGCATTTACTTTTAAAGATACTCTTTTAGGGGACTATCCTATAAGCCTTCCAGAACAGAATTCCCAGTGTAGTTATCACACCAAAATCTGGATGAGACAGTAATTCCTCACCCCCCTCAATGTTAACAGAGATGCTTAATACTAACTTAAGTCATAAGAACTGAAAGCATTATTTTTCCTTTCTTGAAGAAGTTGTAATGGGTCAAATCACCAAAAAAGTGAGACTGAAGATCATTTCTTTTGGCTAAGAGCAAACAAGTGTCAGCAGCACCTGGACCAGGCATCAGCTGTATTCAAACTGCCATTTCACCCCTGGATTCCACTAGCAATAACTCAGAATAAACTTGTCATAGATAACATATAGGTATTCTGGAGTAGTGGCTTCCATAGAAAGCTTGCATAAGCCAATTAACTAAATTCTTTAATATCAGATTGGGAAAGTCAATATACAATAACATCTTGTCATAGACTAAATCCACGGAAATACCACTAAGAAATTTGTATTATTCATTTCCATGCATTACAGTTCCCTAAACCATTTAGAAGCATTTGTAACCAGATAGTGAGAGTCTTTAAAACCATTACTTCATATGTATGTGTTTGCGAATAAGCTCATTAGCTTACATTATAACTGGAGTTGAAGATTTTATCTTCATTAAAAAATTTTAATATGTGTGAGTAAATGCCTTCCTAACTTCATTACATTTATTAAAAAAAAAAAGTCTGGAATCATCTTTATGTCTACATAGTCCTTGAATCTCTGGGTCCTGACACTTAAAGTCAGCTTGGAGAACCAGAGGGCAGAGAACTGTGACATTTCATTTTGGCTGGAGATATGTCCTTATAAATTAGCTCATGCTTCCACACAATGGAGAATCTATCAAAGTCCGTAAGTGTAAGTTTTGATAGTCAGTGGCTTAAAAGATCAGTACTTCTACATAGAAACAATCTACACTTGTCTTCGGCACCTATGACCTTTATCATGTATAATTCTAGATATAGTTTTCATAGAATAGGTTGCTTAATCCACACTTTGGTAACTATATAAATCTCATGCTCATAAAAACCTACAGCAAGTTATGTTATAACAAACATATTTATTCCATAGGAAAAGTTTCTCAAATGCATCGTTTTTTAATTTGCAGACTGAATGTTTCTCCAAATTCTAAAACAAATGATGTCTGTCTGATGCTGCTCCGGTGGAGCATTTGAGGATGCAAAAAAATTACTCCTATTTTTCTCTCCAGAGTAGCTAAAATGGTTTTGTAGCCTAGTATCCATACCATCTTTAAAACTTGAACAGGCTGTCCAAATACTCCATTAGAAAACCGTTGGTGCGCAGGTTTTTTTCTGCAACCATGCTATAGGAAATAAACTGGAGCACACAGAAGGAAGAACCACATGATAAGTAAAACACAAACAGAAAAAAATAGATCGGTAATAATGAATCACTAATAATTTTTGTACTTGTACTAGAAAAACATAATGTTGTCATGTAACTGCTCATCATGCTAATGTTTATCACCTTCTATGTAAATGCGTTCAGAAACAATGAGACTCTTCCTAGAACCAAGTATTAATTGTGACCTAAAAGTTATGTCTACTTCAGTAGAATGCATGTGATCAGTATATGTGTCATTTACCTGAAAATACACATAAAAAATGCAGTGGCATAAAAAAAAATCTCGACATTTTCTTTTTTCAGCACAAAATCCCCCAAGCATTAGCAATAATTCTTTCAGTTTTCGTGTGTATTTCACCAAGTAAAGCAGTCATCATATCTTCAACGAAGCCACCTGCTGGTGGGTGTAAGCATTCTTACAAGCACAGGGGTAGGAGGGAGAAATTCTCTGCAATTTACATAAGGTTTGAAATGTCAGACTCTCCTAGTTTGTTTCTCTTCCTAGTTATGTATGAAAGTCTCATCTGATTTATTCAAGGACATATTTGATAACCCGAATTTGCAGTGTTGTTAATAAGGAGCAGAATATATATAGGCTCAGCAGGAGGATGATTTAAAATACTGTCACAGTGATATAAGAATAAAAATGCTTTGAAAAGAGATTTCTTTGCTTGTCACTTGCATTACTGAAGATATAAAACCTGATTTCTCTCAGTACTTATACAAAAGCCTATTTTTAATCAGGTTATCTTTTCTAGACATCCACATTAACATTAGAAAATGTTTCTGCTACCTTTGCTTTTATCTTTGCTTCTGTGCAAAGCAAAAGTCTTATGGGAGCAGTTTTAACAAGAAAGCACCACTGATGGTAATAAAGACTTAAACGTACAGCCCTCATTATTGCACTTTTTAACAAGAGTACCAAGGCAAAGAAGAAATGAAAACATAAAAGATTCTGGGAAGGGGGTGGTAATATTAGGGACAAACAAGACATTGCCAAAGAAAGAGCGCAGTACTTTAAGCAGCATGTTCTGCCCTATTTTTAGACATTTGTTTTTTAAGTGATTCAGCATGTTGTTGCTCTAACTCCATCTGCCTTATGGATCTCAGAAATCCATTAAGTTTTACCCTTTCACTTCAGGACAATGGCATGTAGACATGCAGATGTTTAACTTAATTATGTTTGAAATTCATGAAGATTATGGTTTCACTGGACTGGATCTAAGGGGATAAAAAAATCGTGGTTGACCATCTCTTAAGTTTGCCTATGCTGTCCACAAGACTGAGGTGCAGTGTTGCCTCAACTGGGAGAAATTATCATTGCTCTGCAAAAGCAAGGAACATAATCCTGTCAGAATGGCTCTGGGCCTTTCTGAGTGAAAGGTCATGTTAGCTCCATAAAACGGTGCTTCCTGGAGATTAATTTAATATCTGTACTTATGTAATGTAGGTTTATCAGGCTTAAATGTTACTACTCCTTGTAAGCTATTACTATAAGTAGAGCTGCTGGTTAAGCAATAAAATTTGTTAAGTATAGTGTAAGATTTATTGTTATGATTCTAGAGCTGAGCAAATACTGAACCAACATTTACCTGTGTGTATGGATGGTAGGGATCAGACCAAGCATTATTCTAGACTGACCACTTTGGCACTTCAAATACCACTGAGTATCCCAAAGATTTCATGTCCATAAGTTTCACAAAAAACTGCATTTGTCCAGGCAGAAGTGAACATGTTGAGTGACTCTTAATGAAAGCTTGTATTACATTCTTTGCATTTTAGTGTCTCTTCATTCAGCATCAAGCAGGCCATCTGGGGCCTTTGAAAGTTCCCTAAACATGGACAAAATTCTGATGTTGCCCACTTGCCCTGTATCAGAATACATGAAAATCTTGGCGCAATTATTCACAACATAGCAAATATAAACTTTTATACAGCGGCACGTTGGTTTGTTGTTGTTCTTGTTCTTGTTGTTCTTGTTTTTGTTGCTGTTGTTGTCATCTCCTTCTTTTCCTGATATCTTTTAACATTTACTTTATACTTCGACTCTTTTGACTCTTTTGACAGGAGTGTTGTAGTGGCACTCAGATACCTATCTACAGTTCCAAAGTTCTCTTTCCTGAGTGCAAATGTAGAATCCAGAATCCCTTGGTGTCACAGATAGTTATGGGAGTTCTTCACTTCATTATTAGTTTGAATTTTGATCACCAAATTTCCACTGCCAGTTTATTATCCAGTAAAAAAAATAAAAATGTAGTTGCTTCTGGAAGTTCCTGAAGAAGATGGGAAGGGATTCTAAAAGAACTATAACTTTGTATTTTTACCCTACATTCTTTTATAAGCATCTGTTCTTTACACCACAAACCCCAAGATCTTCGGTGAGACTCAGTACAGATCTCTGTTTCTAACCTTCTGCAGTTCTTCACTGTCAGCTTCTAGCCTAATAATTCTGTGAGATCACATTTTACATTACTTGTGATACACGCAACCTTTCGTGCTGTTAATCTCGGATTTTGAATTCTAAATGCCATTCCAACTTCTTTTTCTGGAAAAAGTTTCACACAGAAGATCCAGCTTTTTGTGTGCATTCAGACCTTGTTTTGTACAAGATGAGACAAATAATAAATTTATTCACCCTAACACCTTTTAAGAAGTATTTAGTTGTGCACACTGACCTTTAATCATGTGAAAGATTGCAAGTGCAATTAAAAGCACTCCAGCAACTGATGTTGGAATAGTGGTTTGTGTTTAGACAGTGTTGAGGAAATAAGGAGGATTTTAATCAGTCTTGTACCACATCTGGGAGAGAAAAAGGTTCAGGAAAGGGTCCCTTTCTTTTCTGTGACACTACTAGCATTACCCAAAGTAGTTCACCCCTTCTCCTTTCCCTGTTAGGATCCTTTTCCTTTCATTTGAAAAAGAATGAATTGGGTTGATGTATGCTTTGTCCTTCACTGTCTTCTCCAGTGAGAGGACTAAAGAGATTTGTCTCTCTAAAAGCTCTCTGTTCTGCCTTCATGTTAAGTGCTTAACATCTGTTCTGAGTTGCTGTATCATTCCTCTGCTTGGGAACATTTTCACAATTTTAATTGTTCAGGGAAAATGGATCTTAAACACATCAACCATGTCAACACATTTCATCCAACTGTTTTAATGCTTATTTAATTTTAAACTTGAAAAATCTGTATATTCAGTTTATTAAGTGGGACTGGTTTACAGGAAGCGTGGAAAGTGCAATTTGCCATTAATACGAAAATGGAAACTGTTAAGACTGCTGCCTTCACTGTGAATTCTGAAACAATATACAAATATTTTCAACTGAAAACACACTAGCAGTTTTGATGAGTTATATTCAAGGTGAGAAAATTTCAGCAGGACACATGTTATTTGAATGTCATGAATTTTCAAAAGGAAATGGTCCTAAACTTATTGCAATTTAAAAATAATATGTGCAAAACACACATTGTGTGACTATTCTAATGAAATTATTAAAAAATCCCTTTGCTACAGATATGTTTTTAATGGAAAGTCTAAAATTGAAGGCCTAACAGAAGTCCTGTCACTACCTTTTCTAGCAGTGAACTGGTGTCATTCACCAATATATAAAATAGTAGAAGAATTTCAGAAAAATGAGATTAATTCAGATAGTCAGTAAACGTGGTTATGGGTATAATTTAAAATCAAACTTTTTTTTTCCCATTTCTGTGTTTACCTTAGAAGACTTATCTCAGAAGCCTGAATTCAACTCACAGTCTGCCTTGGAAGCTTTGTCTTCTTAAGACAGTAAGTAATGAAATTTGCTGTTTTAATTTAGACCAGTAAAATTTCTTCAATAATAATTAGGGCTAGATCGCTGTCAAGTAGAGGTTTGCTGTTCTGGAGAAGATTTAAAGTTTGTTTAGTGATACACTCTTCTTCCATCAAACAGCAGCAGCCTCAGTGTCAAATAGAGTGTAACAGCCCCACTGAAAATAACTTGAAGAATAAACTTACCATATGATTAGAAATTTTTCTGACTACTTGTAATTATGTTCTAGTTTAAACCTTGAACTATGAAGTTTCATTTCCATAAAATTTGATACCTTCCATAAACATTGATGGCTTTAACTGTAATAGGTTTGGTTATGATTGTTATCTGTATAAAAACTCCTTTTTGAAAATTGCTACATTCTTGATATCCATGACAAGCTTGGACAACTACTTTCATGAGTCATTGTGCATGACGTTAAAATTTGTAAGGATGTTTGAAAATGAACTTTGAATTTAGTTCCATTTTTTATTAGAACAGAATGTCTCCATCTACTTTCTGAAAATCATTTCTTACTCGGAGGTATTATCAGCATTAATCCTTTCATTACATTTTCATTTGAGATCTTTCAATACCCTCATTACTCTTTTCCTTCCCTGAGCATCTTGAAACTATTAGCTTTCTTGAATTGTAAAGTCCATACTTAATATTTTTTCATATTATTAATATATATGAATATTTCCCATAAAATGTAGGTAATTCTATATGTTGCAGTTAATATTATTATTTGGTTTTGACTGTAATTGTGTATGAAATTGAGGTCTTCACTGATCTATGATTATTAAAGATCTTTCTTCCAATTATAATTTGGAACCACACAAGACTTTCCCCTTCAGTGATCATTGCTTTTCCTTTATCATATTTGAGCTTTATTTGACATCATGTTGCTGATGTATCTAACTTGGAAAATGATTTACTGAAGTTCCTTGCATTCCTCTCTGAACTTGATCAACTACGTAACTGTGTGTCATCCGCAATCTCTTCTTACCTCATTGCTCATTCCTTTTCCAGATCATTAATAAATATAATAAATAACACTGGATCTAGCACAATACCACCAGCCACTCTGCTATTAATCTTTAGCTTTTTTCATCAAATAACTTTTTTATGAAAATAAGTAATTTAATACATTTTTCTATCTCCAGGCCAGTTTCTGGTCTATATCAATTTTTTTGCATCTCATACCTACATACTTCCATTAATAGCCTTCTATCTAGGACCTTTTCAGACTTCCTTTGAAAGTTGTTTTTGTGGCAAAGTTTTGGTAGCAGAGGGGCCACAATGGTGTGTGTCTTCTGTGACATGATACCAGAAGCTGCCCGCCATGTCAAACAGAACCAGTTTCAGATGACCCGAAGGCTGTCCTGCCACTGGCCAAAGCTCAGACTATCAGTCATGCTGTTAGCACCTCTGGGATAATGTATTTAAGAAACAGTAAAAAATGATACACAACAGGAGTGAGAATGTGTGAGTGAAACAACTATGTGGATATCAAAGTAAGTGAAGAAAAAGGGATAGAAGATGCTCCAGGAGCATAGATTCCCCTGCAGCTGAAGGAGAAGATCATGGTGAAACTAGTTGTCAGTCTGCAGCCCAAGGGGGACCACATCAGAGCAAATATCCACTCTGCAATCCGCGAAGGACCCCACACCACAGCAAGAGGATATGCCTTGAAGGAAGATGCAGACCAGGGAGATCTAATGAAGAAGCTGAGTCCTGGCAGGTTCTGTGGCCCATGGAGATGAGGCCACACAGGAGTGGGCTTTCTGACTAGACTTGTGACCTCCTGGTCACTCACTATCCTATTCTGTTGTTAAATGGAAATAAATTAAATGAATTTTACCCAAGTAGAGTTTGTTTTGCTGGGATGGTAACCGATAACTGCACAAATATTTTCATCTCATTTTCTTCCCTTGTCCTTTTGATGGAGGAGGAGTGACATAGCCATTTGACGGGCACCTGGTTACCAGCCAAAGTAAACCCACCATAGAAGTGCAAATAAATACTGTTAATCACTTTCATTTACTCTTTTTGAACACATTTATAAAGATTTAATAAATTAATAAAATGTGATTTTTCTTTTCAGGGACACTAATACTTAGATACAGAAATATGCCCAATTGGAAAACTCCCAAACAGATTTAATTTACATTCTGTAGTTACTACCTAACATGTATTAACATTTGATCTTTTTAAATTCTATGAATTGAAAGCAAACAATTTTACTGGAGAAATATTTTTGGTTGGCATATATTAAGATACAGAAAAATAAATTTTCAGTATGAGCCTTATTAACCTTAACAGTGGATATGCCCTTAAAAAAGTCCTGGAAGTGATCTACAAAAGTCTTTCCAAAGATTAAAATACAATATCATGGGCAGTATTTTTGTAAGTCTTTGTAGCTCTTTATGTGGAAACATAAATCAGAAATGAGATACAACAACACTCACGCTGTTGAAAAGGTGACAGATGTATTGGAATAAGGTCCAAACATTATAGTACTAAATAAAATGCAAAACCAGTGAAAAAGAATCTGGTGCACAAATCTCACTGAGAACTTCATTATTAAGTGGTAAGAAGGGAAGGGAAGAAGAAGAAAAAAGGTTCAAAAACATGCCAATTTAGCCAGTTTCTAAAATGATCTAATCTATACAGATGTGGAAAGTACATATTTATCGCAACACGCAATGCACTGATTAGCACTCCTGGCAGTCTACCTTCTCAGCACTGGAGGAGCTCAGCATAATTTACATTTTGGGTTCACTATGTGGGAGATTTCAAAGCACCATCCAGAAGGCAGCAGGTATATTGGATCTGGAGGTTAAAAACTAAGAATTAAACAGGCTGGATTTATCCTTGTAAATAAGAGTTCAGTCGTAAAGCTAGCAAGTTTATTTTGACTTTTAAAATATATTTTTTTATTTGATATTTTAGAAAGTCTTCACACTTACCAAATTTAACCAAAGCTTTCTTTAAGGTGACACTCTTCCATTTAATATAAACATACTAATATGCTTGTTTGCCCAGATTATTGTCCTCTTAAGTGTAGCTGGAAAGTGTTACAGTCTCTGTGTAGTGAAAGGCAATTTAGCTTTTGTAATAAACATTACAACAGCAAGTCATTGAGGAAAAACTCATGGAATGTACTCAAAATTCCAGCAAAATATTAGTTCAAAATTCCCAAATAATGAAGGTGGAATTTGTAGCATGTGAGCTGATTAAGAAAGCTGATATAACTTATGCTGGATTCTTTTTGCTACACTACAGCGATTTTAAAATAATTTGAGTGATTCAACAGAGGTCAGAAGTTTCACTAAGTTTCTGATTTTGCATGGATCTAATTGAAATAAAATTGTGGATAGAAGGAACAGCAAAGAGGATACTCCAGCTGCTTGTGATGTGCCTTGTTCAAGTTGACCTTAAGGTAAATGTATACTGTGAATGTAAATACAAACCATTTCTGGCAGGTAAGAAAAAGATGCAACTCTGTCTGTAATCAGACTGTTAATAATACTACTACCACCTTTTTTAATGTTACTTTATTTAAAATTTTTCCCATACCATCACTTAAAAATTCTGTATCCATGTATATGGACTCACTCTGTCTGTAATTCTTCTCTTTAAAAAGAAGAATATGAACTGACATATGAGACTTACTGAAAAAAATCCTGGTATTTATTTTTAGCAAGAAGAGTAAACTGACATTGTCAATAACTTCTGACTTTAATATGTGATTTTTTAATGCTTCCAAGACTTTTACAATAAAGAAGGAAGATTGTGCAGCTGGGTACTGACTTTATATCTGATGAATGTATTTCTGCCTCTGGGTCAAAAGTAAGAGGCTCTTTATTTGCACAAGGGAGTGGATTTCTTTCGCTTTTCCTTAGTTACGAAACAAAAAGATGACCACAGAATAATAATTCATTTAAAAGAAACCTACAAAATGCTGTTTAGCCAGGTAGTTTAATAGCAAAAAATGAAGTAAAAAGATTTTGTAGTGTGCAACTGAAAACATGCATAATAAGACCAATCTATACTGTTTACTTGCAAGACAGATCCTAAGGCTGTCCCTAAACATACGCATTTCCTGCAAAAGTAACCAGCTAAAAGCTATTCCCCTGAAAACTCTCTCAGGGGGTTGTAGAGTTAGAGGTTTAACAAGAAAGGCAATATCTTAAGACAGCACATATTTAAAATTAAATGGAAGGTGATTTCTAAATGTCTTGAACTAAATAGAAAACTACAATTTCTATATTTTAAGTAGGTTATTATGTGGTTAAAACACCAAATATAATATTGTAAAGTGTCTTTATATTTCTCAGATTCATTCATCGCTATTATCTACTCAGTAATACATATATTACTAGAAAAGTGCTATGAAGTGAGTATAATTATAAAGTGATATAATTATGCCTACCTTTTCTCATTGAAAAGCATAGATGTTATTTAAGTTTTTAATTACAATAATTCCTTTTGGAAGAAGATATCTCTCCTGTACCCTGAAAATACTCATGTGCATTAAAGTATTGAAGATTTCAACCAGCAATCACAATCAAATGAATGTCCAACAACTTCTTTAAAGCTCCTGTGCAGTAGGATAATGAAAGTACTAGATAGTATAATGAAAGCAAACTGGAAAACTTGGTTGTAAATCTTTGCTTTAATGGCTGCTAACTGTCTTATTGTAACCTGGTACCAAATACTCTATGCTTATAAATCAGTCAGGAACACTAATTGTACAGTAATAATTACGCAGTACACTTGCTTAAATTACGTCACTCTCTCCAGCATTAAGGCTTCCTGTCATCATCCTGTAGTTATAGTTTTAGCATTTGTAATATTTCAAGATATTAGAAATATATCATGTTTTAATGTCAACTGGTATCAGAGCCCCACACAACTGCTCACTCACTCCTCCCAGTGGAACTGGGGAGAGAATCAGAAGGGCGAAAGTGAGAAAACTCATGGGTTTGTATAAAAAGCATTTACTAGGCAATGCAAAAGACGCACCTGCAAGCAAGGCCAAACAAAGAATCCATTCACTCCTTCCTGTGGTCAGACAGGCATTCCAGCACCTCCAGGAAAGTAAGAGTCCATCACACGTGGCAGTTAGTTAGGAAGACAAGCATCATCAGTCCAAACATCCTCCCCATCCTCCATTTTCCCTACAGATTTTCTTGATGAACGTGGTGTTACATGATGTGGGATATCCCTCTGGCCTGTTGAAGCCAGGTGTCCCAGCTGTGTCCCTTCACAACTTCTTTCCCACTCCCTGCGTGCTCATTGACAAGGCAGTGTCAAAAGGAATTGTGAAAATTATGCTATGTAAGCACTGCTCAGCAATAGTTAAAAGATAGTTGTGTTTTCAACAAATTTGTGATCACAAATCCAAACCATGGAACATTACAAGCTATGGTGAATAGATTTAACTCTTTTGCAGCCTAAACCAGTACACTGTATTAAGAACTTCCTTTACTTCAAGAGTTCAAATATATATAGACGAGGAATGAGTGAAAATATACAGTTCTGCAGTTTGTAGAGTAGTTTCCTCTGATAGAGCTGAGCTAGAATGCAAAACTTATCAGCCCTGAAAGCACACTCTATAACAGTAAAGCAACAGATGGTAAATATAAAATGTTAGAATGACAAATGATGCAGAAAAATAAAGGCTGGTTGTAAATAGAAGTATTTTATTAACATTTTCTCTTTGTCATTAGTTACTCCAAATCTATGAGTGAATGATTAAGTCTGGCTGTCACTTATGAATCATGCTTTTTTTTGGTTTTTTGAAACATCTTGCAATAGTACTACTACTAGTGCGGTATTCATTATAATTTGTCTGATTTTCAGATTCATAGTTTTACATCTCTACCACAATTTATTAATTCACCCAGTTTAATAAAATGAGTCAGCTAGGCAAGATTTTTGGCAAAAGCATATAGTCTTTAACTTATCTCTCAACCAAAATATTGAAAACAGAAAGGGTGATGAACTCCAGTGTAGCTCTTGAAGTTCTTTTCAAAGAATAGAAAAATTAAACTACTAAGTGAGCTCATATATCTTATGATTTCTAGCAAAGCACATTCTTTGACTTTTACTTAGTAAAAGAGCAAGAGACAATAAAAGAGACAATATATTTAAAACACAAGATGATTGACCAAAATCATAGTAAATGTCTAAATAAGAAATTGTTCAAAAATAAAAGCAGTTTCTTTGGTTGTTGTGTAGCTAAGGCATCAGAAGCACATTGTACCATAGACCAAGATTACAGAGGAGGAGGTGGTATGCCACCAGAAATTGATATCTTGTGTGGAAATGTTGTTTCATGAATAAGATGACATAGTTATCAGGTTCCGTGTTTTCCATGCAAACATTTTTGAGCTGTGATCGTGAGACACTTGTAAAAGCTACATTTTTGTATTTAGTTCTGATTTCTGATATATCTTGATATTTCAACATTTATTCATAATCTCCTTCTTGATTATTTATCTGAGCATATAGGGAGATTTTAACTAATGTTTCTTTGTGTTGCCTTGAAAGACTTTCAAAAATCATGCTTGGAATTAAGGTTATGCCAAAGAGAAGCATTATATTTCATTTAAATTTGTATTTCTTTGCAGACCATTGATTTAAATCTATTACTCTACAGTCAATCTGAAAGTCGAAGATAATATGTAGTGTTCATTGACAGAAAAGGGATCCAGATTTTCCCAAACTGCCACTTAGAAAACTGAAAATGGAAAAGTCTTTGCATCTTGTTTTAATTCCAGTTTCCTTTAATGTTTCTTATCCCCTAAGACTGTCTTCCTATACTAGAAGTCTGTGTATACTGTATGCCATATAATTTATATACATATGGGAAGCACATTATGCAGGGAAAGTATAAGCAAAGAAAGTAAAACTGAAGGGAAAGGAGAAGGAACAGGATGAAAGTAAATCATGTCAGCACCTTGTTTTGTTTGTACTCTTTTCACTACATCTTAATGTTTCTTTTGTTGTATAATATGTAGACTGATGTAGAATTTCAGTGGTTTTGATTTTTACAGTCTCTGATGTTTAAAATCTTGATAATTTGAAAGTCTCTCCTAAAGATAAAAAATGATTTGAAGAGATGATAAGGGCCTGGCCCATCCTCCTGGCTTTGTCTCTGTCCTTCTTTAAAGCAAAAGAAATTCTTTGATGCCATAGACCCCAGATTTTGTGTTCTTTATTCGTTGTGTCTTTGCATTATGCAATGGCATTGCCTAACGTGATCACAGAATCCTTTTGGTCTTTTCCAGACAAAAGACTGTAAATTAGATATCATGTTGTATTCACTTAAAGTCAAAACCACTATCAATTTTGGATGTTTTAGTTTTCTTATTTTTTTGGAGGGAGGGTGGGTGTTCTATCTAATATACTGAGTACGCAGGCAGTCACTAAAAAATTTAAAATGTAAACAACTTGCAAATCTAAACCTTCTTTCTACACTTGCTCCTTCAAAAGTTCATATCCTAACACAATCCACATCAAAGTAGTGTTCTATCATTCACTCATACAATTAATTACACAATAATTTAGTTTGGAATAAACCCCTTGATGTTTCTGGTGTAATATATTGCTAAAAGCAGAACTAAGTTCAAAGTTAGATCATGCCCCAGAAAAGAGATTTCTGAAACACTGTAAGGGTTTTGTGGCACTCAGATGTTCTCATAAAGTTTAGATTGCTGAATAAGATGTCAGTCAATGTCTTTTAACCCCAAACTGCTGCTACAGTCATTTGACCTTTAGCTTACAAGGACTAATATACATACAGAGGTAGATTGTGCTCACTGATTTTGGCTTGACACATCAGAAGGAATTCCCAGTTTTCTGAGAAGTGCTTCTCTAGAAATTGGAGATAATCAATTCCCTAGTTATCAGGAAGCCATGGATTAACTCATTAAGTGCCATTCATGGAGTACTAATACACTGTATAGAACAGAAAAGTGTTAGAAAGATCTTGAGAAGATTGTGAGAAATAGTCCCTAAATAAATTTATATGGTATGGAAAATAACAACTTCATGTCTAAATTCTGCTTTTCAGTTCTACTTACCTTCTGACCAAAAATATTAATAGGAAAAATCTCGAATTTGGTGCTTTTCTATGGTGCATAAAAAATTATAACCTAATAATGTAACATAATAATGTAACAATAGGATATGATATGACATGACATAACATAATATAATATAATATAATATAATATAATATAATATAATATAATATAATATAATATAATATAATATAATATAATATAATATAATATAATATAATATAATATAATATAATATAATATAATATAATATAATATAATATAATATAATATAATATAATATAATATAATATAATACAACATAATGTAATATAATATAATACAATACAACATAATGTAATATAATATAATACAATACAATATAATGTAATATAATTCTAGCTGTTGCTAGGGTTCTGTTTCAAATAGGGTCTACCTAATGCACATGTACATGCTATACATGTTCTCCCTTTTCTGTACATCCATCTCTAAAAAAAATTGCAAGTAAAGAATCAAACTTTCATATATTTTGCTGGTAAGTTAAGTCAGGGGTTTTTGTTCTCATTACTCTGAGTGCAATTTTCCATGTAAAATGTGAAGTTAAAAATATTGCTGCTGTTAGCACTACTAAGTTCTGCACAGCAACACAAAAAAGCCAGTGCAATAATAAAGAACAAACATGAGCTTATCCATTTTCCTACTTCTGCAGTAGCTTGGTACAAACAGTCCCTTATACAATAATGAGGGTTTTCAAGCCATTGGGCAAAACAGATAGATTGCCAGTCATTTCTCTGTTTTCTGGTGTACATTATATCCATGTTAAATTTGTTAAATTTTGTTTGTTATTTTTTAGAACAAATATTATAGTACCAAAAATATTAGTTTATTTAGTAGATGCAGCCTGACACTCCATGTAGATTCAGCTGTACATTTTCCACTGTTATAGCTAAGCTTGCTGGGCATGACATAAAAAACCTTTGCCTTTAGGAGCAAAGAGAGTTTAAGTGGGCTATCAGCATTTACAGTTTAGAGGACCAAGTAAAAATAAAGAAGAGAGCTGCGTGAAGGAAGATTTCTTTTTAATGAAAATAATTACCTAAACTGATGTTTGCAATAAATCTCTAAATACTAATATTATTGGAATGAATTTTAGATTTGAAGAAATTTTGATTGCATTATGCTGTCATGTAATGAATAGGACCTAGGAACAGTGAGACTATGGAGCTAGCTGTGGGCTATATTTGCTCTTGCACCTCTAGTGATGCTTTAAAAAGCAACGGGATTTGGATGCACGCAAAGTTATAAATGTCAACAGATCTGTTGTGAAGGAATAATATGATCCTCAGCACTATTCACAGCCATGCCATATATTGCTTCTTAATGTACAACAATTTGCATAATTCTTTGTTTTCTCTTGTCTTGGAAGTATTTTATGCTAGTCTGATGGAGGAAAATTTTGCCTTTACTATCTCCTAAAATAATAGTGTCTCACAGAAAATAATTACTTATGAAGACCACACTTTTGTCTCAATAATATAATGAATTCAATCAAATAGAAGAATTGGGCATCAATGAACTGAGTTACATGTCCTGAGTCTGTAATTGTTGAATGGGACTTCTGACCTAACATTGTCACAAAGGTTTTAAACAATTCAGACTTTTATGCTGAAGACACTTCTACCCAGTGGGCACTGAGATGCAGGGATATGGTAATACTACACAGCTGTGAGAAGTAGTTCCTGCAATATTTCATATTGGTCATTCATGCTGGGAAAAAGGGAGCCAAGGTAAAAGTGAGTGTCAATCTACAGCAGTTCCCAAAATTTAAGCTGATTTCCTGAGAAAGAAAAACTTAGAAGTATAACAATGCTTGGCCACTTGTTCATTTCTTAGATCCTGCAAAGAACTTGTGGACATACCACTTGACAGTATGTATAGGATAGAGGGACGTATTTTGTAAAAAAATGGTGAATAAGTAGAAGAAAGGTGTCCAAATGACTGCCACTGCAGACAGACGAGTTGCAATCTGAGCTCAGCAGCTATTGCTGGGTAACACATTAGCAAATTTGCCATCCCCTCAGATGCTTTGCTCAGAGCCAGGTGCAGCATGCTGCTGCTTGCCCAGCTGGTGATGAAGGACCTTGGAACGGGCTTTAAATCCTATAAATTCTGTAAATTCAATGGAGCAGAGGTGCAGGGTAGCTGAAGGATGGCAGGATCTAGGATCCTTGCAGGGAAATGATTCGTAGAAACCAGTTTCCACTAACTGTTGTTCAGAGAACACCTACAGAAAGTCTTGCTGGTTGTGTGCATGCTCTATGTGTGTGCGAAGTATGAGTGACACTAGAAGAAAACAAATAATAGTGTTGCAAATAGTATTTTTTGTAGAAAATTCAGAGTAGTGAGTTTCTAAGTTTAGAATCATAAAAGTATACATTAGTTTGGGTTTGAAGGAACATTGAAGATCATCTAGTTCCAATCCCTCTGACATGGGCAGGGACACAAATTTCATCACTTATGCTCCAAATTCCTATACCTACAGATCTGAATCCTGGAAACTGGAGTTGTTTGGGATGAAATTGATAACTGTGCCTCACCTCTAGCTACAGGTGAGCAAAATTCAGATCACTTGAGAGGAAGACAAAATATCAGAAGGTATAGGTCTGCTTTTGTGATGTTTGTGCCATGTAAAAGAAGCCGTAGTGGTAGAAAGCAAAATACTTCTCACGTCTTGGCAGTCCCACAAACTAGCATTACATTCAATAAAAGTAGTACTAACTAAAAAGGAACGTGGATCAACAGATGGCCTGTCGTCTTCTCTTTGCATCTTTCGCTGACATAATGCTTATGGAAATGCTGAAAAGTTTAAAACTTGCTGTCTCAAAGTAAAATATCATGTAATAGTAAGTAAAAAGCATGGGAAGAAAATGAATTAATCTCCCAGGTCCACACAAACAAGAAAACCCTCTATTCCTTCATTGTCTGGATATATGTATCATGTCTTTTCAATTTGGGTAAAACGCAGTTCTCTTGAAGACACCTCTTCCAAAAAAAATTCAGCAGACAAATGACCTGTTTATACCGGATTGACACTTTTTAGGTAATATTCCTAAAAGATGGAAGAGATCAAAATTTATGTAAGAAAAAGTATCTGACTGCTTCAGGAATGTTTGGATAAACAACTGAATTTAAAGACTCTACAGTAATTTCTAGAAGTTATATGCTGAAACTTTTGCATTCTAGTCATTAACTCATGCTTCCATAGTGGTTATTTGAATGTTACATTGCATTATCAAGGGGATTACAAAAGCCTTTTGAAGCCAGCATGTTTCACTTTACGCTGCAGTAACCTCATCAGTGCTGTGCCAATCATCACTAGATACATTTTTACCATGGAAACTAATTTAGCTTGTTTGGAGAATTCATAATAACATTTTCCATTGCTTGATTTTCTTTCTAACATGTTGAGTTGCAACGTGACAAACACGAACCCTTGTCAAGGACTTGAACCTTTAATACGCTAGAGACTTCAGCCTTATTAGTACTATTATGGGTGTTATGAAAGTGCAAAATTTTCCTTTTTTCACAATCACATGAGAATGAATGATTTTCTCTTCTTGGTGAGGATTTGTGGAATATGAACGTCTACCTCTATTAAACAAGCCTCAAGTCACAAAGCTTGGGTTTCAGAAAATTCCATTTATACACAAAAGATATTATTTATTTAGAATTCTTAAGTAAAAAGTCCAGACATGAAATTAGAATCTGAGTCTTAACTAGGAACATGATTCTTCTCTCCAAACATTTGTAAATATTCGGATTTGTGGACTTGATTTGGCATTCACTTCTAGATATAAAAAATGTCCCCACTTAGTAAAGACTTCTAGAGCTGACATATATGAGTATCTATTTTTTCCAGCCCAAGCAGAGGAGATTTTACTTGCCATTACTACAGAGAGGATCAGTCAGAAATATCACATCTTCTTAAGTGACATAACACTGTGACCATCTCTTCAAAGAATATAAAATATTGCTTCATGTTTTATGATATTAATATATTTCCAGGTCAGAGAGTCACATGAGAACTCTATGAGAACTCATTCTCTTCCATGATAACATTACATTTTTGTTCACACAAGCAGCACTTAATTTCAGTCTCTTATTTTCCAAATGACAGTAAATAAGACTTTAACCACAACTAACAGTGCTCTGCACAAACGTAGGTGATTTACAAAGGATTAGTGATCTGGCTATTAGTAGGCTAGTATAAGTGAAGAGTTCTGTGAAGATAACAATTTATTAAAAGGAAAACAAGACTGGTCAAAAGCTGTATCTTGCATACCTACATGTACCTACATGAGCCTGGATACAAACATGATAAGGTTAAAAAAAAATAATAATACCTTCCCTTTGAGGCAATATAATTCCCGTAATTTGGAAAGCCTTCATTAAAACATATCATTTAAAAGCAAAATGAAAAGTGATTTGTGTCTGATAATTATTCTTGCTCTCCAATAGTTTACAGAGCTGGTTCAATTATTTGTCTATAAAAGGCCGGTGGCTAATGTTGGGGTACTAGCAACAAAAAGAAAATGAGACCATAGATCTTTAAGGACCTGAAACTTAACATGTGCTTAGAGATTTTAATCCCCATAGAAAATGATACAAGTAAGAGTAGTTAGTTAGACTTCAGATGGAACTTTGACATCACATGGAATAAGATATTGGGAACCCATAAACTAACTTTTAGTAAGGATTTTGGGGTTTTGCTTTGCATTGAAGAAGCAGAAAAGTGCTTTCTGTGTAGGTAGTTTTATATAAAGTTTGATAAAGCAAAATGGGACAGGAAGCCTCTTCTACCTAGACTGCAGCATCCTCCTGCTAATTAGATTGCTGGTTTGGAAACTGTCTTTTTCTTGCTCTAAGTGAATGCAGATTCTCAAAACAAGACTCTCGCATTCAGACTATTATGTATTGATGTGACTTTTGTGTTGACAATAGATGTTGACTGCTGACAAGAAATGTATATTGCCCAAGGCTCTGCTGTTGTGTATCCCTGTATACTTACCTCACCCATTCCTACAGCTCAGCATTCAGCATCTGCAGTGGCATTTTAGTGTCTTCCATTCCAGGTATACGGTCAGACCAGCACACCTATTCTGTGATGACTGCCACTTTACTCCTTGAACGACCATCGTGTTGCATATCTTTATTGTTATAAATGTTATTCTGCTATATAATGCACAATACGGAACACAGGAGGTGCAGATGAAACGCCTTTGAAAGTTGTATATGTCATCGATACTAAGGTGAGGTTTTGCACCCATATAACAAACTGGGTATTGCTGTCACTGTGTAGATGTTTTATTTAGTTTTCTGCTTTGCTTTTTCAGATCACTGTCTGTCAATCAGCCCAAAGACATACCATATCTGGTGGTTCATTTTGTCATGCCCTTGTACAAAAGACTGTCATCTGATGCATCACTAAGATGACAAAATTGTTTGATAGCTTCCAACCATATGTTACTATTTGAACTTTAACTGGTGAAGGTTTATAAATCTCTTTAATGTTTTTCCACATTTTTTAGTGTTAGTGACTCCCCATTTCTTTACAAACAAGGTTTCTAAATCCAGTAATAAGTGACTGTTTGAGCCTCAATTGTCTTAAAAGATTTTTGCAGGTCTCAGAGGCTTTTTTGCAGGTTTTGCAGGTTTCAAAGCCTATTAAGTTTAAGCAATTTCCACATCATGAGAAACGTATCTAGATCAAGTTCCTTTATCTGAGAGTAGCATGGCTGGAGGACAGAATGATATTGAGTTCTAGGGTTTTTTTCTTTGTTGTTTCTTTGCTAAATGCAGTGGGATAAGAATTGGTCATACTGACTCTATCAAGCATGCTGTCACTGAACAGTCTGGTTATCACATGTCATACTCCTAGTATGTTTTTGTCAGACCAAGAATTTCAAGATAGCTAACAAAGTTGAACTCAACTGTAAATGTGTCTCTCAGATTACCAAAGACAGAGAACATAAAACCACATCTAACCCACTTCTCTAACGGTTGAGGAGTGTTGAACATAATTTCACTTGTACCTCTTTTGAATCTCAAGTTACAGTTGATGACTGGCAACATGCTGTAGCAAACAGGTAAATTATGGAGCAGGTAATCCTGGGTGCAATCATGCCACACCTGCAGAACGGCCAAGAGATCAGGCCCAGCCAGCATGGGTTTAGGAGGGGTAGGTCCTGCCTGACCAACCTGATCTCCTTTTATGACCATGTGACTCTCCTGGTGGATGAGAGGAAGGCTGTGGGTGTGGTATACTTGGACTTCAGCAAGGCCTTTGACACTGTCTCCCACAGTAGACTCCTAGAGAAGCTGGCAGCCCGTGGCTTAGATGGGAGCACTCTGTGCTGGGTTAGGAATTGGCTGGATGGCCGAGCCCAAAGAGTGGTGGTGGTGTCTCATCCAGTGGTGTCCCTCAGGGATTGGTGTTGGGTCCGGTCCTGTTTATATCTTTATTGATGATCTGGATGAGGGGATTGAGTCCATCATCAGCAAGTTTGCAGATGATACCAAGCTGTGAAGAAGGGTTGATCTGTTAGAGGGTAGGATGGCCCTACAGAGGGACCTGGACAGACTGGAGAGATGGGCTGATTCTAATGGGATGATGTTTAATAAGTCCAAATGTCGGGTACTTCATTTTGGACACAACAATCCCATGCATAGCTATAGACTGGGGACAGAGTGGTTGGAGAGTAGTCAGGCAGAAAGGGACCTGGGAGTGCTCGTTGACAGGAAGCTCAACATGAGCCAGCAGTGTGCCCAAGTGGCCAAGAAGGCCAATGGCATTCTGGCCTGCATCAGGAATAGTGTAGCGAGCAGGACCAGAGACGTTATCGTCCCCCTGTACACAGCACTGGTCAGGCCTCACCTTGAATACTGTGTACAGTTCTGGGCCCCCCAGTTTGGGAAAGATGTCAGAATGCTGAAGTATGTCCAGAGGAGGGCAATGAAGATGGTGAAGGGGCTGGAGCACAAGCCCTATGAGGAGCGACTGAGGGAGTTGGGGCTGTTTAGTCTGAAGAAGAGGAGGCTCAGGGGAGACCTCATTGCTCTCTACAGCTACCTAAAAGGAGGTTGTAGTCAGGCAGGGGTTGGTCTCTTCTCTCAGGTGACCAGTGACAGAACTAGAGGGCATGGACTCAAGCTTCATCAGGGAAAGTTTAGGCTTGATGTTAGGAAAAAGTTCTTCACTGAAAGGATGATTGGCCATTGGAATGCGCTGCCCAAGGAGGTGGTGGAGTCGCCGACCCTGGAGGTGTTTAAAGGGAGACTGGATGAGGCACTGAGTGCCATGGTTTAGATGATGGTGTTAGTGTTGGTGTTAGTGTTGGGATATAGGTTGGACTTGATGATCTTAGAGGTCCTTTCCAACCTTGTGATACTGTGATACTGTGAAACCTTCTGCCATTTTTTACAGATGAGAAAAATGGCATATTTAATTTCTGAGATTAACAGAGACACAGGATTTTTTTAGCATATATTTAAACAGTTCTGCCAGTGTATTATAAAAGTATGGTCATTTCCAAATTTTAATGCATTGATGACTTTCCCAAGGAGTAGATATCCCATAGGTTGTTGTTCTGTTAGAAGAACAGTATAGTAGTTCAGAAGTGAGTGTTTTTCTTTAAAAAATCTTTGTATTGAGCTCTTTTTGGTTTTTTTTTGTTTTTATTCTTCTGTTTTGTTTTTAATATGTACAAGAGTAGTTTTATAGATTAGCACAGTGGTTCACTCTTTATCACTACAAATGACAAGATACCAGATCAATTTTTACGTCAGTCATACCATTGTTTGCAAAGTTAAACTCCCATAGCTTCTTCTGCTGAATATCTTAGTTTATTTGACTAGACTTGATTGTGATAAAAAAAGCTTTTTTTGTCTCTTTACCAACAGTTTATAATAGATCAAAACCAGTCCTGCCAGCAGCTGTTCCATCCATGCTTCTGAGTCCTTTAGATTGTGCTGCTGAAATATTACATACTCAGCAAGATTCCGCTAAATGAATCTTAAATACATTTGATTTTTTTTCCCTTTTGTTAGGAGGAATTACTAATTTAACAGGTTTATGCTTTCAATGTTTGTTAAAGAACAGGCTGTTTTGGTTCTGTCTCCAGTTGAAGGATACACAGTAATACATGACCAGTTGCTGAGCTTCCTTTTACTCAAATATTGAAGTTTCACATGATGTGGATTTTTGATATTTATGTTGATCTAATGAGTTTACCCAGATCGTTGAAAAAACTATTCTTGTCCCTATGTTTGTCATGCTTGGTGCAAGAGAGTGGATACCTGTAGCACAGTCTCTATTTTCAGTAGATGCTAGAGAAAAATCTGTCACTGTGGACAGACATTTGAAATTCTTGACATAGTTTCTAATTATGGACTCAGTAAGTGATTAACATGTCTGTTACCCGGATAAAAACACGGGGAAAAACAAATTGTCTTTTTCATGAATTCTGTTTTACTTAACTGCATCAGTGTCTACCCTGTATTCAACCAATGTTAATGTATTGAATTAATCTTGTGAATTATGAGATCATATTGTAGTTTTACTGTTTAAAAATAATAGTCTTAGCAGGTCTTACATAGTCTTAACAGGTTTCAATTGAAGTGTGCAGAATTTAGCACACAGTTTTACTACCTCTCTGGAACAAATAGTACAGTACAAAAACTACTCAGAATGCTGGTTCCATCCTTGACATCCACATCTGACTGACCTTGAGAGTATGCCATCACCATCTGGCTATAGAAAGCACTATGGCTGTCATGGTCCAAAACAACTCAGTTGTGTTTGAACACCTGCAGTTCCCTAAGCCCACCATCCTTCTTCCCATTGAAGCCTTCCCCTCCAGCTCGTGTATCCAAACAATGGAAAAATCAAACTATGGACTGTGTTTTCATTTAATCTGTCTCGCCTTCAGGCTCTGTGTCTTTTGCTGCTACTTCCTTCTTCTCCTTCCCCTTTCCAAGGGGGAACTTAGAAGTTGAATTCCTTGAGCTTTGTATCATCTTTCGAAAAGGTCATTTCCAGCTGTGGCAGGGAAAGGAAGGGTCTTGCACAGGCATTGATTGCAGTGCTTTCTTCAAGAGGCTTGGTTTCAACTTTAGTTACTGCATTCCATATAAGCTATCTCTTATACAACTATTAATCAGTGATAATTCTATTAGATTATTTGGAAATTCGTCAGAGAAAGTGAATGAAGACTATTATTCTCTGGAATACTCTAAGCAAATAAAAGAAACAATCACATTTTGTACAATAATTTTGCAAAACAAATACTTGATGTTTCACATTTCTTACTATTTTCAAATAATACTTACCCTAGTAGATATGAGCCTCCAACTACCACATATATCACTGGAGACAGCATTTATTTATAACGAACCTAGGAATATGTTTTTTTCTTCCCCTAAATGCTGCTTTGTTTAAGGCTATTACTAAAACAGATTAACATTTTCAGTTTCTAGAAATTAAGTGAATATTTGTTCCTTCTTCTGTGTATCATTAACATACTTCTTTAGTTGTGTATTTTGCTTACTGCAACAGTTTTCATGCTCTTATTTCTGTGGAGCTCTGATTTTGAAGACGAGACAGCTGAGCACAATGAACAAATTACAGCAATTATTTTTAAGAGTAACAGGAACATAGTTCTCAGCTAATTGTTGAAACAGCTGTGGAAGGCTCCTTCTTACCCTTGGAAGCCTCAGCAATGGAAAGAGAATTTTCAGTACTGCAGGTTATGCCTCACATTTTGAGCTGTATCTTGATAGGAGCCATATCTTGATCATAGTTTTACATTCTTTTTGTGGGACACAGGGTGTATCTGCCTGATGATATAAATTCTGGGGTCTCTTTAGCTGCCTCAGTAGGATGGGAAGAAATGAAAAAGGCAGAAAGGAATACAAATGAAAGGAGTAAATTCATCACTACTTGCAATCTTTAAGCCAGGTTGGCATTCTCCAAAGGAGATACTCCATTGTAACCACATCATTTGGACTTAATGTTTTTTTTTTTTACTTTTGTTTTGTGTAAGTGATGAATAATTCATTTCATGAGCAAAAAAGTGAATACAATAGTGCTCCCTACACAATACATACAATACATGAGTGCTCCCCTACTGACTCAGGAGTAGAAACATGACTTCCAGATGTTAAGTGTTGTAAAACGCTGATGATTCTGTTTTGTAGCATTGTTGTGGAAACATAGATTTTTTTCCTTTAGAGTCTCCTCCTATTTTGAGCATTGCAAACTTATAATAAATTCCTTGTTCCAAACTTATTTTGGCATACACATTTCAAGTCAGGAATAAGTTAACTTATTTCCCCCCCTAGATTATGAAAGACAATTCTCAGAAATAAAGATTTTTATAGTAGAATTGTTTATTTGTTTTTTCCTGAAATATATAGGTGATTTTATATGACACCACTACTTCCATTTTTTTTTCTGCGTGAATCCAACTCCCTTTTAATTTTTGAAACTATAAACCATATTTTTTTTAAATCAATGACATTATATCCCGGAAAAACTTCATGCAAGAATGAGGAAAAAAATTCTCCCGGAGAACATATGATATGCCTGTTTTTCAATTAGCTAACGAAGGCACGCTTAACTAAACCAGGCATTATAAATTATTCAAGTGGCTTTATTTGCCTATATCTTTCTCTTTGTCAACATCGCACTTGTGATCACCTAGAAAACTTGTGCAAAATTCCAACATTGATGCAACCTGTTTCTGTGCATAGCTCAAGCCTACAGATCCAAACCATCTGCTTATCTCAAAGTAGAAATATAAACTTTTTTTTTCAGCCTGTAATCCTGCCTGTTGATTTCCTAGATTTCGGAGAAAACATGAAGTTTTCAGAAATTGTCTCAGAATATATAATCAGCATAAAATGCTACCTATTTTTAGATAACATTCTTGTTAATTTCTTCCAGCAAACTCTTTCCTCCTGATGCTAAAAGTGTAATACAGAGATAAGGCAAAATAAAAACACTAGGTTCAAACTTCAGAATGGATTATAAACAAGATACTGTATTTTATCTTCTGGCTACTATAATTAAGAATTTGAGTCCCATAATAGACCTTTGGCAAGGAAAGAGTTGAGAACATGAGAAGATAGTCTTTAGCAATGCTTTTTTTCTACTTTAAGTTGAGAACTGTTTTAGGACTATTCCCTTCCGCAAGTCAGATTTATTTAGAGAGGCAGTTTTTAGTAGAACTCCTTATTGCTGTGCTATTTGATTTGTTCTGTTCTTCTTTAACCACTCCTACTTTCTGGTCGTAGATTTGGCAATTTTCAACAATAAACATATGACGTCCAGATGTTCACTAAAGCTACAGAAAATTACAACCAGTTCTCTTAGTGGTATTGTTGTGTGAGAGCGCTTTTTCTCCTTGGAGACCTCTCCTCATCCAAGGATTTACAACATGGTCATAAAATATTGTTTCAAGCTACAGTTTGCCATATAAATGTCACCTCAGGAACACACTGTGATTTTTTGCAAAATATAGGATTCTGGATTAAGTTGCTATCCATTTAAAAGCTTATCTTTAGGATAAATCTTTACTACTTTTTCTTTCCTGAAAGAGAGGATAATTTTTCAAAAACACCTGAGATTTGTGACTTTCAATCATAAACCACTTTTTTCACTTCAATATTTAACACTCTGATTTTCACAGATCATCATTCTGATTTGTGAGAATGTTAAATATGAACTTTGTTTCACATATTGATAGGCTTTCCCCTCCCATTTTTCTTTTTTTAATCACAGTACAGAAAGTATTTCTTCCAGAAGACCTAGTTTCTACTTAGAAACACATCTCATCCAGGAAATGTAGGCATCTACAATCTATTTAGTTCTCATTTTCACAGCACTAGCAATCAGAAGGAAGAATTTTCCTTCAAGCCCCAGCAGCTCAGACTGAGAATCCTTTAATCTGAAAATAGCAGTTTCTGGCCATATAGGCATTTCTGGGCTATATGTACAATAGGCTGGCTACTGTGGGAGTTCCTCACAATGAAAAATAGAAATGGAGACCCTGAACTGGTCAAGTGAGTTTGACTGACCATGTAGCATCTCAAATATATTTTTACGCTTCTGGCAAGCAACTCTTCACCCTGCACATACATTTTTCAAGTACATCTGATTCTCTTCTGTTAGGTAATGAGGTCAAATCTCTGTCTGTTTCCACATACCTAGGTTTAAGAAGCTCAAAGCCTGCTCTTGTATTATCAAGCCATTTAAAGATCAAAAGTAAATTCTATTTCTTCTTCTCCTCTATAATTTTAGGGGAAACAATTTTTTTTGTATCCAAACATCAACTGATTCACTTTAAAAATACACAGCAAAGGAGCACATTCTCCCTTATTATTAACTCTTTCTAAAATTTGGGGCGTACAAAACACGACTTGACATGCAGAACCCCTGGGTATGAACATCCAGCTATTGTGGACATTCCATATTTGACAACAGATGTGTTTTAAATCTGAATGTTGGTAGACGAGAGTGGAATTCCCACTTCAAAGGCTACATGGCAGAATTGTCTGTCTTTGAACTCAGATGGGTTTTTCTTGCAGCCCTCTTTTTCAGTTTATACTACTTTTTAAGATGACATTTTCACATCACCTTACAAGATGTTTGCTAGCTATTTTAGCAGATGCAATAATTTCAGAGAGCTCTTGTTGCCTCAGATTGTTATTCCTATAATATGACTGGGCCTATTTTTAGCCTTTATGCAGTGGAGCTGATCAAGATGAGTCATCTCATTCACAATTAGTGCCCTTGCGGTCAAGCGTGTGAATGACAATCTAATTCTACATGACAACACGGTGTCACAGCTAGAAGATACTTGTAGTAAGTAGGACTTCTAAGTGAAAGGAAATGGTGAGACTGGTGTCCTCCCTCCTACCTGTGCCTATGCTGAGGTTCAGCACAGTGCTGATGGGTTACTGCACACTGCATAGTTACAGTTTATGAATAAAACTAACTTGTCCTAAGTAAAGGATAAATCATTAGATGTAGAAATAACTTACAGTAGTCACGTTCAATGTCCTGTAACCATTTATAAAGGAACCTTGCTTCTACATGACGGTAACTGGAGGCAGCAGGTGTCCCTTGGCTAATCTGTGTAACTGGGAAAGTGGCACTACCTGCGTCCATTGGTTCTTGCCAGAGCCCTAATGGGCCAAAGAAGTCATAGAAGAAGACAAGAAGAAGTCTTACAAAGAAGTCATTCTGTTGTTCAGTTAAAGTGGCTGAACTGCCATTTTCTGTCACTTTTATTATTTTTGCTTAGTGTTTTAAAATACCATCACTGATTTTGAAACATTGAAAATTTTTTTTCCACAGAGATCTCTGTATATTTTGCATTATTTTTATATGGTCTGAGTTTTCCATCACACATTCCTAATATTTTTAATTATCTTTGTTGATATTTTGGGGTTGGGATTGGAGTTTTTTTGCCTGCTCTGTTAGTTTGAATGCCAATATAAGTTATTTTGGGCCAGGATATAATTTGGGTTACATTTGTATTTTCATCATAAGTCAAATGAACAATATTTTAAGAGAATATTCCAGTTCAGGTATATCTCTTTGGTTTCATTTGTTGCTTAATTGATACTGGGTCCTCATGCTTCTTGAGATTCATATTCAGAATAAGCAGGAAATCAGTTCAAAGGGATATGCTAAACTTAGAAAGTACTCTATTATTCTGTCGTATCACCTAATTTTTTAAACACCTTCAGACACATGAGGATCTGAGGCTCCAGGTGACTTGCCTAAACTCTGATTACCATGTAGTGTTCTAGGAGAGTGATTTACATTTTGAGCTGGTTTGAGCTAGCTTTCCCAAGCTCTCCAACAGCTCAGCCTGCCTCTCTCCCAAAACTTCCCCTCTTTGAAAGGAAAAAAACTATGGAAGAAACCAAAACCACACTAAATATATGTATTTCTGTATTTTTCTAAATACAAACAGCTACACTGCAAGGATATGCAAAGGAGCAGGGGAAGAGGGGAAGGGAAATGGGAAGAAGGACAAAAAGGATCTGTGTAACACCCGGCATACAACTATAACACCCAGTAACTAGCAAAGAATTAATGAAATCTTACCACACCACCTCCCCCGTGGAGAGCCGGATGGCCAAATCTGACCCATTAAAAAATTTTCCACAGGCTCGGCAGCAGAGAGGACCAACGCAGGGACCTTCTGCTCCCCAGCCTTGCCAGAAGAAGAAGAGAGTGCACTCTCTTATCTACACCCTATTTATATGTTGGGTTACATTAAAGGAAGATATGGAACACTTCTGTGGATCAAAAGTCAATCCACTACACATTTTCAGTTGTAGTTTCCTCCTCTATTAATTAAGGTTCCTAAGCCTTTATAATGTCACAAGCTATTCCATTATTTAAGGTAAGAACAGCGAAATGTTAATCAGAGCAAAGAAAGAGATGACATGAGAATAACCATAAGACTCACGGTAGACTACCTTTTAAAAAATGTTGCCATATCCCTGTGGTAGCCCCTAATTGCTTAGGCTTTTTATACAAGATGGAACATTTTTTAAATGAACAGTTGAGAGACACAGTCTCTTAAAAGGTGGGAGAAGTGGATTCAGTGTTTTTCAGCAGTCAGAAGGTCTCCTTTGAACATTAGTCTTTCTCTTTCATCTTAATTAGCTATCTTAACCATGATACTATTGGAAAAATGGGGGGGGGGTAATAATCTAGGTTTCTAGATGGGTGATATGGTCTAAAGAGTATACTGCATTAATGAACTGAAGAAAAAGATGCAGAATGTTAAACACTTTGTCAAGAAAATTTGTTCTTGGTACTTCTCTGTGATAGCACCAGGCACATGCCTCTGAGAAAGTGCCCAGGCTGACATGCAGGTTCTTGGATAACTTTACTGGCAAAACTTAGATATTTAGATATCTGTCAGAAAAGGAAAGTAGTGATATTGTTGTTTTGCCTACAGAATTTTCAAAACCCATTGTCTATATTCCTTGATGAAAAAAAGTCTTCTTTTCTGAGAAAATTTCATCTGGAAGATAATCAACATAATGTGATATTAACTAGCTCTTTCTTGTAGAGAGTTTTACAGTAGTGTGAAAAGATCTGTTGCCAGGAAGCATAAAACTGTTGTTTGTTACCCAGACAACCATTGTAAGGGAAGATTAGATTAGTCTTCAAGTCCCCATTAAATTGTCTAAAAGGATTAAAAGTGATTTTTCAAATACATATCTCTGAAATATTTACTAAAGGCGATCATAAAATATGATAATTGTCTGAAATATTTCATATTCTGCATAGAAATGTCTTGTTTTTACTTTGCTTTTCATACCAACAACAATAATAAAACATCCTGCTGCTGCTGCTGCAATGTATTTTACTGGATGATTTCTGGATCTCTTGCTTCCCCATAAAGGGCACATACTAAGAACTTAACCAATTGCAATGGAACATTGATTTTCTAGAACTTTGTGAATATTTCTGCATATCACAACTACTTGATAAGTTTGTGGAGAAACTGAACTAGAAACACCACACTACAAAGTGGAATGCCTATTTTTGGGCAGCTAGATCTGCAGATTTTGGACCTCACAGGTTGTAGTTTGACATACTATGCTGGTTTATACAGTCAATATGACAAATGGTCAAATGGATTGTCCAGAAACAAACAAAAGGGACAGTTCCAGGACCGAGATGAGGGGCAAAGGACTTGAGTCCCCAGCCAGAGGAGAACAGAAAAATAAATACATATAAAACCAAATATGTATCAATTCTTTTTCTCCTTAAGAAGAAACCCAATTGATAGTAGTAATTGGTTTTATATGAATTAATTTTATCATACGGTATCAACTGGTTATTACCAGATTAAGAACAACTAATCTAGTAACTACTGATGTGTTCCCAACTCCCTCATCCATTTAGAAATTTACAGCTCTTTATACCAAACCTCTAGCTCTGAAGCACTTGGATCAATTATAGCTACTATATAGTTATATAGTCATTGTAATCAGCTGTACCTACTGTCAATATAGATATAAAAAAGAGATTTCTATAGCTTTTCATGCAATTATATAAAATTCCTTAGAAAAGATGTTTCACACTGTCTGTTTTCTGCAGAAAGGAACTTAAGTATGTTTACACAGTGCTATATAGTGTTCTGCCGAGATAAAGCTCTTACTTTTTCTACATCCTGGAGTAATACTTCCAACTCCTCAGCAGGATTGTTCTGTTGACCTGGTTTAGTCTGTTTCCAGTTACAGAGTTAACTGTTCTCAAAGCTCACTGCTCCACATGGACATCTGAAGTTTGTATCTTCTACAGGCAAAATCAAATTCTTTGATAGGTCTATAAATAGGACTCCTTGCCCAAGGCCTTTTTCTTCCTCTCTCCCTGTGAAATATGTACAGATGATAGTGAGGCAGCTAGGACTTTACCTTACATTTTTTGAGGCATCTTTCAGTTTTGTCAATGAAAGCACTACAGTGGAAGAAGAGAGTTTGTGGAAAGCATTCACCTAGTGTGAGAGTGTAGAGCTTGAATAGCAAATCACATGAAACTAGTGCAGCATTGTAAGAGAATTATTCAAAGAAACAAATTGGACAATCTAATCTTTGCATTTGGTCTACATAGACTGAGAAGTCAATGTCTCTGAAATGAAGAGAGCAGACTCATTGACCATTTGTGTTTTAATCCATACCTATGGACTAACAAGCAGGCTTTCAAAGCCCTTTAGAAATTCAGGAGTTCTTTTAGTTTCAAGGATTAAGACCATACTTGAACTAAAGCATTAATATTTCTTGTGAATTTATAAAAGTGAAATAAATCATGGGTTTTTTTGCATCTCTGAGCTGCGAATTTCACCTGCACATGTATGTTTGCAGTGTCTTCTACACTAAACATTAGCTTTGTAGACTGAGTAAGAAGGTCTAACTTTACAGGGTATGCAAAATATTAAAGTTCCCAACTTTCAGCTTAAGCATGTCTCTCATTGTGTGAAGTGCAAAAGTAACATGGTTGTTCTCTTCTTTTTCTGCTTTTGATTGATATTTCTAGAACACTTATCTTAAAACAGAGTCTCTGGCTTTCTCTGTATCTGTATTGAATCCTACTCATCTGAAGTAAACAACCTTTTAGTTTGACATCAATACTCATTCTTTTTTTTCTTTTTTTTTTCAAGCTGTCAATACAAGATAGGTTTGCATACAAGAACTTTCATTATTGAAGTCAATGGATTTTCCGCCAACAGAAAATATGGTCTACTACACAAGCAACATGGAAGGGCTCACACAGCTGTTTCTGGGTCAAGTCAGCACACAACAACTTGAAAAATCAGACTGTCCATATGTAGACCCAACAGCCACCACTCATTCAAGAATGCTTCTTTTACAGAGAGCCTGAAAAACAGCCTTGCTAGGAATGCTACAAATCTAGGGCAGACCTGAAAAGTTTTGTTTTATCATCTGGTCCTCAGGGTATCTGGTAAATATCCCTTCCTTGTTCATTGTTAATTCTTGGATGTTTGTGGTCTCTACCATCTTTCTGCCCTGCAAAATGATATTTACTTGATCCCTGCAAACACAAAATCCAATATGTACTTTATATAATTTTTATTTATTTATATTTAATTTATATATAATTTAATTAAATTTATAAATATATTTACGCCCATATTTTACAGTGTTTTTAATCTATGAGGGAAATTCAAAATTCAGTGTTACCTGATCATGTGTCGAAATATCTTTCTGCCTGATTTCATGGCTCTTCATGATCACAGCTTCATTTTATTTGAACACTAAATAAGGTACCCAAGAAAACTGTGGTGGAAGCTGATTAGTTTAGATTTAGACTTTAGAAATAGCTGATCTGACTATTCTAGAGGTATCTAAGTCAACATACATACTAAAGGAAAAATGAAATTGATGTCTCGAGCAAATCTGTGGATTCAATCTGCAAATAACAGAAACAAAAAACAAACTTAATTTTTGAAGTCTGATTTGATGAAATCCAGCAGCAAAATACAGGCAATTTAAAATTCAATCCTATGTTAATTAAGACCAAATATTAGTGGGTTTGTGATACAACATTTTCCCAAAGAGAACTTAGATAAGATTCAAATTGATTTAACTCTTTTAAACAATATGAACTTTCTATTTGTCTCTAAGTTAAATTCTTGAATTAAAATGATTTTGAAAAATAGCAGCATCGGCTAGTTTAACATACCCTCACATATTTTTTGAAAATCGTGGTTTATGAGTATTACACATATATTTTTAAAAAGCACTGTTAGAGGCACAAAATCTAGAAAGAGATCTGGAGCACTGAGGAGTAGTACTTCACTGCTTTACATCACCCCAAAGAGTATAGGGGTTAGATCTGCTACTCTGAAGAGTGGATGGTGATGTCAATTCAGATTACAACAACACCGTGTGCTCAATTAGTTCATTTTTTCTGCACATTTATTTGTGAAAAATGAATTGCATAGTAACATCTTTAGACAGACCTGCTGTATGTAAATTTTCTTATCTTTAATCTTTTCTAGTCTATTTTTTTTACTTTGATTGTTTACTTGCATTCTTGAATTTATAAAGTTAAAGAAGTGTCACTGAACCTGCCATGCTAATATAGACTAAAAAAATGAAATCATTTTTCAAAAATTCCCACCTCAGTAGCATATAGATTTCTTTCTATGTGTCAAATATTGGTGTTGATTTGCCCTGAAATGTCTTGATGTCAATGCTTATGATACAGTGAGTAAAGGATTAGTATATTTTTTTCCCTAGAGGGTCTGCATTATTAGCTTGCGCATGCAGCCAAGTATTTGTTGCATCTCCATAGTAACATCCTTGTATACATAGTTGTTAATAAAATAAAGACATACAGGTGGACTGGAAAAATTTTTAGAGAGTAATGAAAAATATTTGTCAAATTTAAAAATAAATGCTTTTTTTTAATGGAAGCAACAGATGAGGGAGGGAAATTGTGATAATTCAGTTAAAGGTAGGTGAGGTATTATAACTTTGCTCGTTCTTTCTTATATGGAGAGCAACCATTATAGAAATCAACCAAAGAAACAAGCTAAGCAAGGTAGATTTACTGGACTGGACTGGAGTAAGCATCTTCAGCTGCCAAACTCTTTCAAGTATTGTGAACATTCAGTCAAGCAAGCACTGGAAGAAAAGTTAAGGGTGGTAGGGAAGGAGAGAAATCTCTTACAACCCTTCACCCTCAACAAGGTTCCTTGTCCAAAGATTAAAAGCCAAACATGTTTGCAAAAAAGTCCTTATAAACTTTCAAAACACATTTCCGTAGCGTGGATTCATTTTTCACAAACCTCACATTAGAAGAAATAGTGTTATTTCCACAGCTTTCGAAATAAATTTCCACCAGACTACAAATTCCACCATGATTTTGCAAAGTCATAAAGAACTGCCAAGTTCTGGTCCATCCTTTGCAGATGAATGAGATAAACCTAACTTCAGGTAAGAGTCAATGCTTATATATCCTGCATGAGGGGTAAAGAAATACGTCTTTCTTTAGAGGATTTTTTTGGCTTACTTTGAAATTTCAGCTTTATTATTTTTTTCCTTTCTTTTCAACTGAAGTATAGTATTGCCTTTTAAGACAGACTACTGGAGACCTAGAAAAACATTATTTAGCCATTCAGGAGTGAAAAGCAGGTAGGACCTCATGCCAATGATGGCAAATATTACAGTAAAGAAAATACTTCATTTAATTAGTAAAGTTGGATTTGTAAACCTGCAGTTGTTCCAACATGATTAATTCTGGGTCAACTTTAAGCCTTCTAGAATCAGCAGTTCACTGCACCATAAAATAAGCCACTTACAAGACAGATTTTCAGTGTATTATCAGTTTAACAGACCATAGTATAAGAACAACTTCCTCTCCAAAATTACTACTTTGTAATTATTGATATAACAATGAATATAGCTGAACATGAATTTTACCACCATTAAGTGAATATTCCCATGGAGTCTTTTTTAATTAATTTACAATTCTTTCTGCTGATCCCTGACTCTGCATTGTCAATTAGTTCATACATTATAAAGGCACAAACCAGTTAGGATTAAGCTTTGGCAACACTGAATTAAGAAAAAAATGTTGCTTTGCATGCATAACCTGACCAAAAATGATAATAAAAATAATGCTATTGTGTGTCATTTTTATACCTACACATTAATCAGAAGAAATCCACAACCATGTAGCCTACAAAACTATTGGAAGAATCAAAATTAGTTGGTGTTTTAGTACTCAGTGTACAAGACTGCTCTGTAGGTACAATATTTTTCTAAGTCTGTATTTGTCAAGAACGCAAGTAAGAATTGAGGAGTATTGTTTGTTCTTTTTTCTGTGTTTTAATACTTCACAAAGTATACTATCACAGAACCACAACAGCAATATTAACCCTGAAATTTGCATATCCATGGTAATTTTTCTCCTAGTTGAAACATTCAAAAGACTCTGAATGATGATATGCCTACTTGTTAACGCACAAGGCAGAAGTAACTCATCATGGGAGCTTCTCATATGAAATTGTGAATACGGTCCTCTAGCTTGCTATGATATCTCATTCAGTGACTAGTAAAGATTATCTTTCATTTTATGTCACCTCAATTATCATAATCTTGGTTGTAATAGAAAAAATAATGCAGTAATGCAGTTCCTTATCTTTTCCCCATTTCTAAGCTATCTGAATGTGGGTTACCAACTGCACAAGTGTTAGAAACTGAAGATTGTGGATTTTGGCATGTGCAAATATCTCATTGCTTATATACTGTTACTAGTACTTCCTTGTACTATTTTCAGCATTCAGTTTTTATTACAAAATTGAGAAACTCTTTAATGAAACAAGTAAAAAAGACCAAGCTGAATACAGTTTATGTGTCCTTTAACAATTCCTTATTTTCAAAGATAACTTATTTTCATCATCTGAACCTCCAGTGACAGTACTAGTGTCAACGATTATTGATAGGGATTGTCAAAATCTGGAACTTTTGTCTCAATCAGTAAAATGATATAAAATCCTCTTCCTCAGCCTTCTTTCAAATTAGTTTAACAACATTTTCTACTTCTGCTTTCAGTGGCGTATCAGGCCAATTAGTTTCTGAGCGAGGATGACTTTCCACACATATCCTTGCTAATGCCTCTCCTGATGTACCAATGGACCATCTGAATTTCATCAGATATAACGCATTTACATCTCTACCTCCCTCAGTGTTAATTGTTTGTTAGAAAATAACTTTCAAAGACAAATATCACCATTTTTTTTCAGCCTGAAGGCTAATAGTTCATACTAAATGATATGGGAAGATTCTGACCGCTTAATTACAAAGCAGTAAGGAGAAGCTTGGTATTGTAAAGTCTGCTACTTAAGGGTTTCTCAGGATAATCCATACGTACCTACACACATTTTATTACTTATGTGATTTAAATTTTTCTTTTATTTATAGGCATATGCCCAAATACAGTCACCTGTCCTTCAGGTTTTGTAGTAAAGCACAGAGACCTCAGTAGCTATAATAATCTCCCATTGAGTCCAGAGAAAAGATGTAATGATTTTGTTCAAATATTCAGCATTAATATCCCTAATTTCATCATGACTTTAAGAAGAGACAGTCATTGAAATTTATAATGAAATACATTTATCGATCTGCTTTTTTTAATTTACTTTCTTTATATTTTTATGATATTCAGTTATTTTAACATGTTGGGAAACTTTTTCTTTCTGAAGAATGATAACAATTTTTTCTAACATAAGAGCCTCAGAAAAGTTCTTTATCACCTCCAAAGCCTTTTGTTTTCTTCCCTGACACATTAGACAAGCCCAAGTACATATTTGATGAAACTGTCTGGTCAGTGTCACTGTCTTTTAGAATTAATTTAAAGAAACAGCTTCTTGGAGTTTAAGAAGAGGTTTTTGAATAAACCTCTGCGGTATAAAATAGCAAAGAAACACCTTCAACATTTTGAAAATTGTTACAGTGACATTTCTACAATTCTTTGCATTTAGGACAGGAAAGGCCTTGTTTTCAGTAGATGACATATCTGCCACTCTCTGTATTGTACTTATATATACTTTGTCAGACTAAACCAACTGATGTAAAACTGTCAGGCACAGTACATAATACAACACTGTAGAGAATCAGTATGAGCCCAAACTTGTACTTGCTTCTGAAAAAAAAAAAAAAGAAAAAAAAGGGAAAAAATTATAACACTTTTTTTTTTTAATATCAAGTATGAAGATCTGGTCATTTGACAGGGACTGATGCTCACTTAGACACACATAACACAAGTAGAAGAATAGTTTTGCCCCACAGTTCGATGTATTTCTCATACAGTCATGATGTTGCTATTGTGAAAGATCTACAACTGACATGAAGAGCAGATATGCGTAAGCTATAGACATATAAAGAATTGCAGCATACATGTGTAATTATTTGTAAACATAGTTTTTCTATTCTGCCTTATTTTGAATGGCAAACTTGTAGTATCACCAATCTTGCTGTCTCTGCCTTTTTTGAATCTTTGAGGACTGTCACAGATCATAGATTTCAAAAAAGTTTGGGAGATCAAATTTTTTACCTTTTCCATATACAAGTGTCACTTGAACTTCCTGTTCTTCTACTCTGATTTGTAGAAATTGAAAGCCACTTCAGTTCAAGGAATGAAATCACCTCCTTCAAATCTTTTTTCCTTCCACTAGATGATTGTTAAATAAAAAAATACAATTATTTTTTTCTTCTTTTTCTTATCTTTGTGGGTAATGTGTTTTCTTTGAGTTATACAGGAAAAAATCTTAACCCGAATAAGTGGTCATTAAGTGGTTTATTAAGAAGAAGAAAAAATGGAATTTCTTGAATTACAATAAATAGGGAGGAGAACTCTATGTGGTATGTGTATATGGTGCTCTATGGGTAGATATCCACAGTAAGTATAATAAAGCTGACAATTATTTTCAGGCCTGTATTGCTGTAGCTGATGATCAAATTTGTCCTGCAGCAGCAGTCAAGGGAAAAGCTGAGGATGGTATTTTTGTGTGATTGTTTTCTTTTGGCTTTGAGCAGCTTATTTTATGGGTGAATTTGACACCCCAAAAAGGCCTCCAGAAAAGAAAGCTACACATGTTCAACGCACATTTTTCACAGCAGGCGTATTTGGTAAGTATTTATATAAATGCAGAATAAAGCTGGATATTTTTCTTTTGAATTGGCCCTAAGGGTTTTTTTTCCCCTGAATTCTGATCACTTGCATACAGTTAATAGAAGCTGCCTTAGGAATAAAGACTGGCTAACTGTGGTTTGTAAAGGGTGCACTCAGAAAAGCATTCGTCCTTACAATTTCATTCAGCTTCGGATTTGATTCTGCATCAGAGAGCATTTGCTGCACACACTGCTTCATTCAAATTGAGCAATGTAAAGTAAATTATAACAGTGCCGCATATCTGTTCTGGTACCAAGATGTGATAGCCTGATCAGTGAGCAAAAGGAAGACAGTAATACAAGATCTTAATTTTGATTCATACCAAAAAAATCTGCCTAGCCAAGCGTTCTGTCTCTGACAGTCACTTATGCCTTAGGACAGAACAAGAAAACTGGGAGTATATAGCGTGACATTTCTCCCATCATATGCTTTTATTAACCAACAAAATCAGAACTCCCTGAGTCATTCATACATTCACTTCATGAAGCTCAAATCCTTCAGAAATTTCTCCCTGAAAATCTGTTATGTTTCTGTTACCCTCCTTCCTATAAGCCAAACTGCTTCATTTCTTGCTTACCCTCTTATTTTTTAGGAGAATTTGTCTTTCTGGTTATGCCTTTGATGATTGTGATTACGCAGTTAGGGGCTACACTTCTTCTGGAGACATCATCTTGCCTACGTTTATTTTTGAGTTAAAAGCGATCATAAAATCATAGAATTGCTAGCTTGGAAAAGACCTTTCAGATCACTGAGTCCAATCACACCTGCCCAGAGTTAAACCATATCCCTGAGCACCTCACCTACCCATCTTTTAAACACCTCCAGGGACGGTGACTCAACCACCTCCCTGGGCAGCCTCTGCCAGTGGCTGAGAACCCTTTCCATGAAGAAATTTTTCCTGATGTCTAATCTGAACCTCCCCTGGTGCAACTTGTGGCCATTCCCTCTCATCCTATCACTTGTCACTTGGGAGAAGAGACCAATACCCATCTCGCCACAGCCTTCTCTCAGGCAGTTGTAGATAGTGATGAGGTCTCCCCTCAGCCTCCTCTTCTTCAAGCTAAACAACCTCAGTTCCCACAGCTGTTCCTTGTAACACTCATTCTCCAGTCCCTTCACCAGCCTCATTGACCTTCTCTGGACGCGCTCCAGCCCCTCAATGTCCTTCTTGTAGTGAGGAGCCCGGAACTGAACACAGGATTCCAGGTGATAATAGCATGCAGCCAGGAAGATGCATCCTTGGAAGTCATCACTATGAGTAACATGTAAGATTTATTTTCTTCTAAGTTGTGAAGGCAAATCACAGGCCATGATGTAAGACGCAGCATGAAATCATAATTTTTACTTGCTGGAACAACTTGTTTAGATCCAAAGAAAGATGCAAAGGATATGTGTTTATTAGGTGTCAGGTTTAACAAACGACACAAGAAAGTTACAGCTACCCATCATTCCAAAAGACAGATACTTTCTTTCCATGTTTGGAAACCAGTTAGTATAATTCTTCCAATTTAATTTTGCAGGGAGTGGCAAGCTGGGCCAAAGGAAACCAAAGTCATTCTGCAGCCTCTTCCAATCTTAGCTAGTGATTATTTATGATGTTCTTATTTTCTTGCAAATTTCAACAGATGTTGTAATTGTTATCCTAAAGATACAGAAGTTACTAGCAAATATCTTGTTGTCTTGCTCCTGAGAGCTCAGAGCAGTAACTTTATATTTGCTAGGAATCAACATAAATCACAGTTAAATCTATTATTCGTAACAAAGCAGCTTTAATTCTATCTTGTATTTACATGCTGATTTTGTGTCTTTCAGTCACTTACTTATTCAAGGTTATGAATCAAAGAATTTGATTATTTTAGAATTAAACAATTCCTTCTTCTCTCTTAAAAAAAAGAACAGGAAATATTTCCCTCGAGGCATGTTTCTCTGTTGTCAGTCAGCAATCTCTACTGAGATCACCTAATTAAGAAATCCCAGTTCTATGAAATTAAATGATTTGCAATTTTACCCCACAACTAAGTTTTTTGTAAGCTTTAAACACAACTAAAATTAGATTTTACATTGTCTATTGGATATTACTGTCCAGCATACACCTTGAATTACAGTTAGAATAAATTAGAGTCTATTTTTCTTATACGTGATCTTACCAATCATATCTACATTTAATAAGTACTGAGTGACAGCAAACTACAATTCATGATTTTCAACCACTTATTTGGAACAATTAACATAACTTCAAATTCTAATGGCTGAATTTGAAAAATTGCTACCAGTTGAAGAGATACATATTTTTGTATCAATATTCTACTCAGAGGGGAGGAGAAAATAAATAAAGATCATGTAAGTGTCCCTATAAGTTCGTAACTACATACCATTATTGAATACTAAAAGTGGTAGGCATCTGTCTTTTATTTTTGAAAGTTTTGAGTCAAACAGTGACAATGGATGTAAGAAAGAATTATCATACACAACCCCTTCATTATACATGTACATAGTAAATAAAACTTAGTATAAGCATAACAATTCATGATTTTAAATATAAAAAAGTCAAACAAGTCAAAGAAGCTAGGATTGCTATGTAGCCTCATTTTTTCCCCACTCAGAATGGAAGCTGCACCAGTATTTTTGCATTAGGAAATAATATACTTGTTTTTATTTATTTTAATTATTTGAATTTACAGCCTAAAAATATTTTTATATAATTATTTTGATATAGGTGTGGCATAGTATTATAGTAGTTGTTTAGTATTTGTTTCCACTCAATGCGGAATTTAAACAAACTACAACCTATAATTTTTCAAGACATTTTCAGAGATGTACGCAGCTGATCATATGGATGTTATTCTCTACTAGAAAAGATGTACCAAACAGTTTTCAGTGAGTTCTTGAAAGTCAAGAAAGTTCTTGAACAACCTGTCAATTTAGCAATGTATGTCTTTGGGAACAAAGTGAATGAATTTGCAGCATTTCTACCATTAATAAACAAACAAAATGCTGTTTAGGCACCCAGCTAGTTATTTACAATAACTGATTGTGCACTTAGTCAGTAAAAAAGGAAAAGTTCAACTACATTTCAGAATTTCTAAAAATAAACCCACTAGTAGGATTTTTATGCTTAACATGGATGACAGAATGAAATCTTTAACATGGAATCCAGTTCAAAAATAGTTTACATTCTACATCCTTCACATATTCTTGCCATTTAACCAGTTTAAACATGCTATTGATATCTTTGTTCATTTATTCTGGAACACAGAAATAAGCCTATGTATATATCACAATTTCACCTAAGATCACAGAAATTTTGAAGCTGGAAGAGACCTATTGGGATTGTCTTCTCCAACCCCCTTGCTCAACTAGAATCAGCCACAATGGGCAGCTCAGGGTCATCTACGGTCAGATTTTTAATGTCTCCAAGGATGAAGACTCCATAAGCTCTCTGCTGAACCTGATCAGTGTTCAAGTACTGTCACAATAAAATGTTTTTTTCTTACCTTTGAAACAAATTTCATATTATTTCTGTTCACCTCCACTGCCCCTTGTCCTGTCACGGGGCACCACTGACAAAAGCCTGTCTTCATCTTTGTTTCCCTGCACCAGCTACTTATGCACACTGCTAAGACTCTCCCAAGTCTGCTCTTCTCCATGCTGAAAATCCCAGCTTTCTCTGTGTCTCCATCTATGTCAGTTACACGAAGCTCTTAATTAGCTTCATGACCACAACTCGATCTGAAATGCCTGTGTATGTTCAATTCCATCAGATTATCTGCCTGCTTATATCTCCAATCTGCTGCATTCCTCTGAATGGAAGCACAACCATAAAGTATCTGTGACTCTTTGAAGCTTTTTATCATCTGCAGACTTGCTGAGGATGCTCACTGTCCGATGATCAGGTTTAATAATGAACATGTTAAAGCGTATTTGCCCCAGTATCAACCTCGTGACTACACCAATCACTAAACCACAGCCCTTTGAACCTGGCAGTTCAGTTAGTTTTCAGTCTACTTCACTGTCCACTTACAAGGCCAGCACTTTAGCAGTTTGTTTATGAGAGTGCTAGACAAGACAGCGTTGAAATTCTTAGCACTGTTCTCCCTCATTCAGTGAGCTTGTCTTCTTAACATGGAATTCTATCAGGCTGGATTTCCACTTCATAAATCCATGCAAATTATTCCCAGTAACTTGCTTGGCCTTTGTGTATTTCAGGAGTGGCTCGTGGAAAACACTGACCAGCTTACTCAGCACTAGTGGGTGCACCCCATCAAGTCCCATGAACCTAAGTATATGAAGTTTCTTTACATGTTCTCTAACCTTTTCCTCCTCCACTCAGAGCAAGTCTTCCTTGCTCCAGACTTTCCTTCTCAACTCAGGGTCTTTGGATTCCCAAAGATCAGTCTTACCAGGAGAGATGAAAGCAAAGAAGGTGCCACATCCATTGCCATAATGCAATGTACAAATGCTATTTGGCCATAGCTGATGAGTTAGTACTTTCAATAGCACCACTTCTGGCTAGTTTTGGGGAGTGAAAACAATACGCAGGGGAGAAGAAGAGTGTTAATTAAAAGAATCATCAAATGAACCTATTGGAATCAAATGGAGATTTTGCTCGCTTTAGTACAGCAGAGTAATAGTTACTAATTTAAATGAAGTTGCCTATGGGTTTCCACTCTAAATCCTTCCTAAATATTTATTTCTGTTAATTGATCTTTGCTTTTCACTGATTTTTAAAAGCCTAAGGAAGTACATTTAGAGTATTTCTGAGAGTAAGTGGGGGAAAACAGTAAGATCTTTGCAATATAAAAACTGACCTATTTTTGAACACTCTTCTGAAAAGAGCTGAGTATTACAAGTGGAAATCTGATGCAAGAATGGCACTTTTTTCATAAAAACCTTATGGCAGAAGTAATTTGGTTTGGTTTGAATGAGTTATGACAATTTAAAATCTCATATTGACTTGTAAATCTATCACAGGCTGAGTGAACCAGCAGAAAGGGCTGCAATGTCCAATCATGTATGAGTTATATTTGGATTAAGTTTGCCTGTTTTAGCAGTATCAGGAAGGAAAACGCCTGCAAAATTCATTTGTGTTGTTGCTGTTAAGCAGCAAGAGCAGGGGCTGTTCAGTGAGAGGACAGAGAAGTGATGACCTGAGTGAGGCCAGCAGGACAGTCCTGGAAGCAGTGGCCAGTCCCAACCAGGAATCCACATCATTAAGCAGTGCCATGGCCATGAAGTATGAGAGACCAGGCTGGGGGGTCAGTCTATAGTGGCAAGGACAGGAACAGATTTGGTGATGGCTGGGCAGAGCTACGGTGACGGGGGTGGTTGGGATGTCAGCATGTGGGTGGGGCTCAGGATCAGGCCCACTGAAGGGAATCAGGGTCACCCACAGTCTGTGACGGTCCAGCAGGGCAATGAGGGCAGGGACAGGCCAAGGTCATGGGTCAGGACCGGGTCAGCAGGGCCCATGGTTGAGCAGGGCAGGACTGTGGGAAGCTACAGACCAGCAGGCAGTGAGGCATGGACTGACAGAACCAGCAGGGTCTTGCTGAGAGAAGGCTCTAGGACGTGAGCTGGGAGACTCAAGGCCATGTGGAGCCTGGCAAGGCTGGTAAAGCGTGTTAGTGCACTCAGACCCTGACAATTTTTCTGTATTTTTGGATTTCTGTAACGTTTGCAATATGTGACATTGGCCAGCATCTTCGTTAATGACCCGGGTGATGGGAAAAAACACATCCTGAGAAAGTTTGCAAACAATAAGAAATTGGAATGATAGATCTGACGGTCATGCTGCTGTTCAAAGGAACTTTGGCACACAGGAGAAGGCATCAGGCAGAAGTCTGAAGTAATTCAATCACATCCTGTCCCCAGGGCAGAACAGCTCCGAGGATCAGGAACAAGTTTATGCCAAGCTTAGGAACTTCTACTGCTAGGCATTTGCTTAGTGAAACTTTACTAGACAGCTAAATTTTAGGTAAAGTCCTGAAGTGCACATCTGAGACCTCAAGCAACCTCTAAACATTATTCCTGCACCAAATAATTTAATTTTTTTAGTCAAAAAGGCTACTTTCCCACATGAAGTGAGTGTTGTTAGTCAAAGCCTGTCTCAGTGCCTCGTCAAGTTTTATTGGAATAATGGTTGGAATAATGGAGTCAGTTCAATCAGTTCCACAGTTATAAAATATTATGGAATACAGATTTTTAAAGATGTTTAGGTGTCCAGAGACACAACAAGGCTCCAAATACCTTCAAAAGCATTGTTTTCGTCTTGCCAACAATACTTTTTGGATCAACTACTGCTGTCATTATACATAATGTTATGTGAATAAAATCCCAGCTGCAACATGTGACATCTGATTGCAGTGTCTTGTTTGGTGCAATTAGGAACAGAATTTTTTACATGGCACAAGGCATCATAAAAGCGTAGTGAGATCCACAAATTTAAATTTATTGCCCATTCTCTGGGTATTGCTATAGTTTAGAATTTTAATGGAAACCTAGTTTTAGTAACTCCTGTGAAGTATGTTCTTTTCTAATTGGCAAAGAAGCAAAATCAGAACTATGAGGTATATTTGGCTAGATTAATGTTTGTAAATAGCTGAGATGAGTTCTTGCTGTAAGAGAGAATTAGTAAGAAACAATTTTTTTTCTGAATTATTCAGATTGTTTTCTTTTTGAAAGAGTAGTATTTTTCTTTGCTAGTTCACCACTGCATTTTACAAATCAGGAACAATCAAAACTGATGTTGCAATATGCTGTTCATCTGAATATAATGATTTTCATTGAAAAGGTATTCTTAAAATTACCAAATATTTATATTAAATAAAGCTGGTGAAGGTATGAGGTTGTTGACCACTGGATGTTTCACTACAAAATTTCTAAACTACAGGAAAAATGTAGTATGGCCAGGATTGACAGCGGAAGCACATGTGAACTGTTGGTAGTATCATTTATGGCATTGTGTCCAAAACCAGCAGATGGTAAGAAATAGGAACAGGACAGATATTACTTGGGCCCAGAGAGGTTTTGCTTCATACACTGTTTAGGAATGTCAGGTTGTGGTATAACAGGTAGTGAGGACAGTCTATATAAAACTGAAATTTTAAAGAGATGGTATCAACATCCAAACAGATCCAAAATGTAGTCACATAAATGCCCTAAACAGCTGATGCAATCCATACAGCACCACATGTACTGAACTATTCCCTGTGCCCAAAACCAGAAGCCAAATTGACACACGTTATTTGTTAAAAGGTGGGACTTAATATCCAGTGAGACAAATGCTCTAAAAAAGTGGTTTGCATTACTTTATTCAAATGTGCTATAACCTGTTGAAGAGACTATCCTAAAAAAATACTAGATGACTCCTAAAGAATACAAATTAGTGATAGGTTAATAGCTTTTGTCTTCATAACCATACTCCCACTCAGACTTTTCCCTGAATATTGAGCTCAAATGAAGCAGTGCTGCTGGATTCACAAATTAGTCCAGATGGTATTTGTTCTGAAATTCAGAAGGCTGCGAATCTTTCCTCGTTTTACTCATGCATTTCTACATGCCTCTGTAATGTCAGCCCCTCACATTCACAACATCAGAATCAAGGACTAAGTGCTGTATGTGATTTCATGTTCCGTGTAATTTAAAAGGTTTAAAGATACAATGTTATTTTGTTTGTAAGCATTTTAAACTATAACACTTCATATCATAGTGTATTAGTTTCTTTTATTTCTTCCTACAAAGTTTTTAAACAAATATGATTCAAATAAAGTATGAGTAGCTTTATTACTTTAGGCTAAGTGGAACCACTAATATCTGTACAAGAATTTTCACCATAAACTTCCAGATGTTAAGAGTCAACATTTTAATTTGTACATATTTGTAAAATCAAATTGTAGGTATTTATATATAGATAAACATCTAAAAATGTACAATATCAGTAAAGTTTCTGAACTGATTTATGGCCTTAACTATTATAGTTCCCAAATCACTGAAAAAGAAGATTGTGAAAACTGATCTATTTAATCATTGACAAATTTATCATCAATAAGGTAACGCAGAATAAATAAGTGTTAGAAAGAAAGTCTTTAAAATAAGGGTTCAAATTGCATTCTTCTGTCCAGCTGGAAAAACAAAGAAGCCAAACAAAATCAGACAGAAATACATCTTCAAGGAATAATTACAAAAAATGCCCAGAATACAACCACTATCTGAATATTTTCAAAATCTTTCAGGAAGAATTTCTTCCATTTTTATTAACTAAGGACATTGTGTAATAAGAGAATCTTGTAAAAAACTGATCAGAAATGATGTGGTAGTCTAATCCTAAGTGGTACTGATATCCATGTTGTTTTGCAGTAAGAGCTATGGAATGAGTTCATAACAAAAGATGAGTTTAACAAATACTTACTCTGCTACTGTGATTTTGCATACTCCCTCCATATACAAAACCACTAGAAATTAAGCCAAGATGAAGAAGAAAGAGTTCAGAAGAGATGTGTCAGGTTATGTTAATATTGTTGATAGACATGTTAAAGGATTAGATATGGGTATTTTTGGTACTGTGTCAGAAAGAAAAAACATTAGAGTCGTATGGAAAGCCCAACTAGCTCTAGAAATATCTGTCAGTTTTTAGATTTTATTGACACTACCTGCATATGTGTATTAGTTTGATAAGAGTTTCCTTCCTAAGAAAACTTTGCTTAAAAATATTATAAACATGCCCCTTTTGGTAAGTACAGCGATTCAGCTGGTCAGTGGTAGGTGCTCTTTACCAAGACCTCTAAACCCAGGACATTTTCCACTGTCCACAGTACTCACCTATGTCAACGTCTACAGCTGTTGCATTTAGGATGTTGGAAAGTATATGCCTGCATACCTCTTATGAAATTATTTTCCATAAGCTTGTCTAATTCCTGTTTGAATCTGGTGATACTTCCTTTACAATTTTATTTAAGAATAAACTGCAGAAGCTAGTTAGGAGTTGTTTAAAAAAGTGCTTTCCTTGAACTGTTTTAAACAGGCTTTCTTTTAGTTTCAGTGGCTAAACCTTAGTTATTGCGGAATTCAGAGAATGTCACTCATCTTATCTGCTATCATGATTTCATAAACCTTGATCATATTTCACAGAACATTTTGCCCTAAATGAAAAAATCACAGCATTTTCAGCCTCAACTCACAAGGCAGTTGTTCCATCTCTGATCATTTTAGTTTTCTCTCTGTACGTTTTTAATTCCCTATGTCCTTGAGATGCAGAAAACAAAACTGCAAATATTACATAAAATATTTGTGCAGTATGGTCTTCTACGGGACAAAATTATATGCTCTGTCTTGTTCTCCTTACCCTTCCCAGTGATGCACAATATATTGTGGGTTTTTTCCTTATCTGTGACTGAGTATGGATCTAAGTATTTCAGAGATTTGACAATATATAGAGAAATGACAGTTAATGTGTTTTGTACATTCTATTCAGGTGAAATAGAATAGAATAGAATAGAATAGAATAGAATAGAATAGAATAGAATAGAATAGAATAGAATAGAATAGAATAGAATAGAATAGAATAGAATAGAATAGAATAGAATAGAATAGAATAGAATAGAATAGAATAGAATAGAATAGAATATTGTAGTTGGAAGGGACCTACAATGATCATTGAGTCCAGCTACCTGAGCAATTCAGGGCTGATGAAAAGTTAAAGCGTGTTCTGAAGGGCACTGTGCAAATGCCTCTTAAACACTGTCAGGTTTGTGCATTGATCACATCTCCAGCTTGTTCCAGTGTTCAACCACCCTCTGGGTAACGAAATATTTCCCGATGCCTAGTCTAAACTTCCTCTGATTCAGGTAGGTTATGAAGAATCCATTATCAACAATACCACACATGCTTCGGAATGAACCATTTTCTAGATTTGGAATCACTGTCAGTGACTTTAAAGTGCAGTACTGGAAAGGATTACATTATAATTATCTCCTGACTTTTTCTCTTACATTGTACCAGTTTTTCACATCACTGGCCTTGAACCTAATGGGATTTTTCCACCCAGTATACTCCTCTAAAAATGTTCCAAGATTATAATAGTCTACAAAAAAGATTATGTAGTACACTTGCATATTTGAACTGGATATTCTGGTTTTGCTTTTTTACATTAAACTACTTCATATAACCTGGGAGAGTGTCATACAAAATGTTTTCACAACTCTGAGTGCTCAATCATGTACCATAATTTTCTATTGCTAGTTGTTACTGAGCTGGTTTGAGCTAGCTTTCCCAAGCTCTCTAACCACTCAGTCTGCCTCTCTCCCAAACCTTCCCCCATTTCAAAGGAAAAAAACTATAGAAAAACTGAAATCACACTAAATACATGTATTTATGTATTTTCTAAATACAAAGGACTACACCGCAAGGATATCATGCAAAACTCCCAAGAAAGGGAAAAGGGGAAAGGGAAAATGGGTAAAGAGGACAGAAAGGAATTATATGACACCCGGCATACAACTATAACACCCAATAACTAACAAAGTAAATAACCAGCAAAATCTCACCACTTCCCTTGAGGAAAGCAGAACAGCTAAATCCAACCCAGGACTCTCCCCCCACGCGTGGGCAGACAACAGCAGTCATGGCAGGCCTCAGCTCCAGATAGGACCAGCAGCAACGGAGCTCCTGCTCTCCAGATTGCTGGAAGAAGAAGAGAGCGTACTCTCTTATCTACACCTTATTTATATGTCATGTTACGTTAAAGGAAGATATGGAATATTTCTGTGGATCCTCACCTCCACTGTTAAGGAAGACCTGTAAAGGTCATATTTAAGGAAGATCTGAAAAATCCCAAAGTCAATCCACTATATTCTCCACCCTTTATTCCATACCATTTCTTTAATGCAACACCTCTACATTGTGTTTGTCTATATCCCGCACACAGACACATATATATAGTCCTTATTTCGAAGTTGTCGTCTGTCATTGAAGATCAACACCAACAGCAACTCAGTTTGGATCCTTGGCCCTTTAGTCACAGTCACAGTTCTGGTTTTGGGCTTAAGAGCTCAAACTCGGAAGATCTGTTGGTGGCTGTTTCTCAGGTAGTCATGAGAGTCTTGTGTGATGCAGCGCTGGACCGGCTTGACTGGGCTTGGCTCATCACTGAAGACTGGTATCCGCTGTGTTCTGGTCTTTCTCATCTGGTGTCATCTCCTGTAAAACTCAACCCAAGACACAGAATTAGTTTTTCCCCAAGGATAGATTTCCTTGAGGCACACACTGGATCTCTCGTTCCTTCCTCATTACCCACCAGGTATTTCCAGGCTCTTGAGCAAAAACAATCCCATGAATGGGTTTGCCTTGGCCTGAGGGAGGAATAATCCAAACAGCCTTACCTCTCAAATGGATCACTGGAACTCTGTCTCCATCTACAGTGTGGAGGGATTCTGCCTGGACAGGCCCAGCTCGATTGACAGAGCCTCTGGTGTTAACTAGCCAGGTGGCCTTGGCTAAGTGCTTATCCCATTTTTTAAAGTTCCTCCACCTAGTGCCTTTAGAGTTGTCTTTAACAGTCCTTTACACCTTTTGACCTTTCCAGCAGCGGGTGCATGATATGAAATGTGATATACCCATTCAATACCATGCTCCTGTGCCCAAGTAGCCACTAAATTGTCTTTAAAATTAGTCCCATTGTCTGACTCAATACGTTCTGGAGTACCATGTCTCCACAGGATTTGCTTCTCAAGATCCAGAATAGTATTTCAGGCTGTTGCATGTGGTACTGAATATGTCTCTAATCAACCTGTGGTTGCTTCCACCATGGTAAGCACATAGCATTTACCTTGGCGGGTCTGTGGCAATGCAATGTAATCAACCTGCCAGGCCTCCCCATATTTGTACTTATCCCAACGTCCACCATACTACAGGGGCTTCAACCTTTTTGCCTGTTTGATAGCAGCACAGATTTCACAGTCATGAATAACCTGAGAAATAGTGTCCATGGTTAAATCCACCCCTCGGTCTCGTGCCCATCCATAGGTGGCGGCTCGGCCTTGAGGAGAAACTGGATAATCTTCTGTCCTTTGTCGAAGACCTCTTCTGCTGTGTCCCCCCATACAATGATGTCATCAATATACTGGATATGTTCTGGGGCCTCACCCTTCTCTAGTGTAGCCTGAATCAGTCCATGACAGATGGTTGGACTGTGCTTCCACCCCTGGGGCAGTCGATTCCAGGTGTATTGAACACCCCTCCAGATGAAAGCAAACTGTGGCCTGCACTCTACCACTAAGGGAATGGAGAAAAATGCATTGGCAACGTCAATGGTGGTGTTACCACTTCGCTGTCTTGGACTCCAGCTCGTACTGGAGCTCCAACATATCTGGTACGGCAGCACTCAATGGCGGTGTGACTTCATTTAAGCCACGATAGTCCACAGTCAGTCTCCGTTCTCATCAGACTCATCAGCCAGATAGGGATATTGAAGGGAGGACGGGTTCTGTTCACCACCCCTTGACTTTCCAGCTTCCGAATCATCTTATGGATGGGGATTAGCATCTCAATTCATCCGATACTGTTGCCGGTGTACGGTTGTCGTGACTATTGGCACTTTTTGATCTTTAACTTGCAGTAATCCCACTGCAGAAGAGTCTTCTGAGAGGCCAGGAAGGGCAGACAATCACTTGGACTCCTTTTCAATCACTGTGGCTACAACAAAAGCCCACCAGTACCTCTTCGGGTGCTTGAAGTATCCTCTTCTTAGGTAATCCATACCTAGAATGCAAGGGGCTTCTGGCCCCGTCACAATGGAATGCTTTTCCCTTTGGTCTCCTATCAAGCTTATGTTCTACAACTGACAACTCCCGAGACCCTCCTGTCACTCCAGAAACAGAAACAGTCTCTGTACTCTTATGCTCTGATGGCATTGAAGTACACTGGGCACCAGTATCTATCAAAGCTTGATATCTCTGAGGATCCGATGTGCCAGGCCATAGAACACACACAGCCCAGTAAACCCAATTGTCTTCTTGGTCCCTCTCCTTCTTCTGGCAGAAGGCAGGGCCCCTCTATTGGTCTTGATCAGAGCAATCGTCATTGGACTTTGACTTTGGTTTCTTGGAGGGTTTTTTGTCATCAGGGAGGTGGATCTCCATCTTCTTGCCTTTCAGCAATTGCGGATTCTTGTCTAGAAATTCTGCATCTATCACATGGACAACTTCTTGTCAGTGTCCTTCTGTCTCAGCTCCTTCACTCTAGATTCGAGCTTGTAAGTGGGTTTGCCACCCCACTTCTTCATGTTCTCTCCCTTGCTGCATAGGTATGCCCAGTGTTGGCTACGTGACTGACGCTTAGGGTTTTCCTTCCCTCTGCATGGGGATGATGAAGATCGTGAATGAGACCGAGGTCTAGGTCGCGGTTGTCTTTGTCTATCCCACCATGATCATTCCATTGACATTTCTCTGTAATCTCTATAATGTCTGTCATCTCTGTCTCTAGAATAGTCCTCATATCTGGAGTACTCATAATCTCTCTCTCTTCTTTTCCTATCGTAGGTAGGTCAATATAGTGAATCAGGAGTCTTCCAGACTTTCCGCTATGCGCCTTATCCACCAACACATGGCTTCCACGCTTGGTACACTCATCCTTGGATCATATACAGTTATCAAGCAGTAGGTGTATAGTTTAGGGGTACCTTTAATTACTTTTTCCCTCATGGGCTGTGTGCAGGGGACACGTTCAGGAGCTAGGATGTCATAATAGTCTGGATCAGAATAGATGATCTCCAACATGGCTAATTCCTGTAAGTATTGGATGTCTTCTTCTGCAGTATTCCACCTTCTTGGAGAGCTCGACAGATATTCCTTAAATGGGTATTTCACCCTCACAGCATGGAGGATTCGGATCCAAAGACTGGATACCATTCTCTTCCTTGCCATTTCTTGTTCTATTACAGGATCTCGAGCAAGAGATCACAATTGTTGTGCTTCATGACCTTCAATCACGTGACTAATAGGTCCATTGTCCCAGGATCGCACCAGCCAAGTGAGGATTTGTTCACCAGGCAAACGACTGTAATCTCTTCGTAAATCTCGAAGATCTCTTGTGGTCAGTGATTGTGTAATTTCACTTTCTCGCATTATTTCTTGTCCATCTCTCCTGAGTAGAATCTTTTCCACTTCTCTTTGTACTCTTCCGCTCTTACGTGGAACCGCTCCCACCTCTTCTCTGTATCTCTCACAAGGAGGTGGAGACCGAGCATGCTGTGGAGATGGACTTCTATGTCGTTCAAACCATGGAGATGGACTTCTACGTCGTTCACTATACCCAGCAGATAGAGGTAGTGAGTAGTCTTTTGGGTGCTGAGATGAAGGCCTCAACCAATCATCAGGCAACAATAATTGTCTCTCAGCTTGAGGGGAACACACTTCTTCCTTGCTCACAGCCACTCCTTCTTCCGCTACTGCCTGCATGGTTGGGATAAGTCCTTCTACTCTTTCTTCTTCTTCTTCTCTTCTTCCATACTTTCCAGTTGTGGAGATGAGTCTGTAAGTTTTACGGTCTCCCTCAGCACCGTCTTCTTTTTCTTAATAGGAGCAACAATGACTATCGTGTTTTTAATTTGAGTCCCAAGCAACATCTTCTTTTTCTTTATAGGAACAACAACAACTTTTCTGTTTTTAATTTGAGTCCCAGTTCTAGTAGACTTTGTAGAGACAGCTTCAACTTCAAGTTGTGCTTGGACCCCAGTTTCACAAGTGGGCCCAATAGGGACATCACTAATTTCGGATGGCATGGTTTGAGTTCCTGTCTCAACCTTAACATTCTGAGAGTGATCTACCACAACACGATAAGCATTAGCCAAGCCCCAGTACAAAGCATAGAACTGCATGCTTGGATCATCATATGAAAGACACATTTCCCTCAAACAATGCGTCATCTCATCAGGGTTGAACACCTGCTCTGGCACAAAGTCCCAAGCAATAGGAGGTATCACACATCCCACCAGTTTACCAAAATCCAACCATGCTCCCTGCCATCCAAAGACTGGCCTGTCCAAGTTCCTTCCCAAAGCTCCAGTGGTTCCTCTCAAGGTTTGGCCCTTTTTAAAACAAGGGAACCAATGCAGCACCACTGTTCCAATTTTAAATAGTATTTCTGCTGCCTTAACCGCTAATATCATTGTTGCTAGACAATTTAAGTATTTGTTAGAGCTGATTTTAGGAGTCCTTTCCACCAAACCTTGAATGACACCATTATGGAGACTATATACCAGGCTGTCAATGTCAAAATTGAGGAATGGAAGTCATTCGTTCCATCCATCTGAATGGCTGCATCTCCCAATAGGATATCCTGGGACAGGTACCAAACCAGCTAGAATAATGAAAAAAGTCAGAAAAAGGAGATTGTTATTATTTTACTTCAGGTTGTTCCCAAACAAGGTTTTCTTGGCTGCTTTCCTGGACTCTGACGGCGTTCCCGGACACTGTTTTCAAAACAAACCAAGGTCAACCATCGAAACAATCCTCTGCTACCAAAATCTGAGCTGTTTTGAGCTAGCTTTCCCAAGCTCTCCAACCGCTCAGTCTGCCTCTCTCCCAAACCTCACCCCCCTTTTTAAGGAATAAAAAACTATACAAAAACTGTAACCACACTAAATATATGTATTTTAAGTATTTTCTAAATAAAAAACCCTACATACAGTAAGGATATCATGCAAAACTCCCAAGAAAGGGAAAAGGGGAAAGGGAAAATGGGAAAAAGGACAAAAAGGAACTAAAACCAAACAGGTATGCACACTTGTAAGACCTGGTAACAAACAAAGTAAAGAACTAGCGAAATCTCACCACTTCCCTTGAGAAAAGCAGAACAGCTAAATGCGACCCAGGACTCTCCCCCAACGCGTGGGCAGACAACAGCAGTCATGGCAGGCCTCAGCTCCAGACAGGACCAGCTTGCCAGAAGAAAAAGAGAGCGTACTCTCTTATCTACACCTTATTTATATGTCGTGTTACGTTAAAGGAAGATATGGAATATTTCCATGGATCCTCACTTCCGCTGTTAAGGAAGACCTGTAAAGGCCATTTTTTTAAGGAAGATCTGAAAAATCCCAAAGTCAATCCACTACAATTACTTAGTACACTATATGTACACTACATGTTTAAGCCTTCTGAAAGGGAACCTTATTTCTATATTAACAGCTTTGTACAAACAACGTTGCAGAAATAATACATAACAACAGCATAATTATCTTCCTTCTTCCTCATTTTCATCTACCAGCTAATTTAAAACTTTCACTCTTTGTCAAATCTCCCATTTTCACTTCAGAACAACTTCAGTTTATCTTCCTGTGTTTTCCTGAATTCCCCTGACTTGATTTTTATTGACTCTTCCTCTTTGACAAGTTTCAAAGTTTCTCCACCCAAAATAATCTGTGTTCCTGTTCATAAGATCCTGTCCTTTATTGGCTTGCAGCACCATGTTATCTACTGATTTGTTTCCAGCCTTTATAACTGTTCCCTGCACCTGTGCAGCATCAGAAGACAACTCAATAGTTTTAATTCCTGCAATCTTTCTCTCTAAATTTGATCTAATCTGTAAGCCTGAATATAGTGAACGTCTCTATGACAACAACTTGCAGAACATCTTCTCTTCTCTTCTCCACATCTAATCTAAACCCACTATTCACTTTCTCTATTTCATGATTGGCATTGACAGTACTATCATCCGACCTATCACTCAAATTTGAGATATGGTTGTGACATTCCTCTTCAATTTCTAAATTTTCAAATCTGGAATGTGCTTAAGATCCTAATGCCTTTGTGAGTATAATAGCTTAAGATGTGGGTGTTATGGATATTTCTTTCCCAAGTAGCCATATGGCTGAAACTCTCTTCCAGACTTTTGTCATATTATGTTTTGGTTTCTGCAGCACCCTTTTCTTTGGCTTTGCTCATATGACTCAGAATTCTGCTACAAGAAATAATTTCTTAGCTTTTTCTTTTCACCCTGTAATCTATGCCCACTTCACCAGTGTTATCTGTTTCTTTTACTTTTGAGACCCAAAATGTATAATTCCCATTTTTCCTTTCCATTTTTGTTAACTGTCACTTTAATGGACTGTTACTTGCAGTTGGCACATAATATCAGTTCCTATCAGCTCTATTCCTAGCATACCTCTGCTTTCCATCATGCTGAAATGAAGCCTTTGGAAACATGCCTAATGTAAAAAGCCATTCAGTTAACCCTTTCTAACACTGTGCTTTGTTGTGATAGTCATAAAACTGACAGACTATAGTTGAAACCTCTACATCACTACCACAATACAAACAATATTTCTAACAATTATATCCTTTACAAGAATATTCCAAAGATTTGTTTTATAAAAATGAGCATGTTATTTCTTTAGAAATTAATATATTCATTTTCTTTTTCTAACAATTGCCTGATTTGAGGAAAAAAAACGTATTCTGTCTCTTTATTGGACCGTTATTTATATAAGTGAACTTCTTCTGTTTTACTGTGCACATTAAGTCCCCCTTCAGATTAACAGGTTATGCCGTCATAGCTGAGGAAAAAAAAATTGAGTTCAGGAACATCTGAATATTTATGAATTAAAAAACACATCCTCTGTAATATGGCGTCTTGTTTGGCTTTTACTCTATTATTCGGTTCCAAGAACTTAACATCACTGATATTTCTATCTTGACTTTAAAGCATTTGCATTTGGAGGAATGGACTTAATTACACCTATTTGACACTATACTGTAGCACAAAGAATCTAACTGCATTTATAGAGCAGTACAGTTAAAAATATGTGTGCAGCGAGTCAAAATTAAGAGCTCTAAAAAGATATCTGTGCAGCAAGTGTCTGGAGGCAAGTGTCTGATAATGTGGTAGTGCAAATCAAATGGCCTTGCTCTATGTGCTAGTTTACAGTCATTTGTACCTCAGCCTACAGCAAGACCTCAGAAGAAGTCACATACTTTTCTTTCCAATGTTTCAGGAAATGTTTATGTCTCCTTATTTAGAAACAGAATACGATTCTTATACAACAACACTACGATTTATACTTTGCTATGTATATGCGTGTTCAGTGTGAGGTAATGGCATTACATTCTCAACTTCAGCTGACAATGGTTAAGGAAGGGCCTAACTACTTCTTGTAGGTGTATGTAAAACCGTCCAGTGAAACCTTTGTTTATGTCTTCTACAGTTGACAGCATAGTTTATCTCTCATTTATCTAGGTAATGAATGTTGGGTTTATGTTCAACTTTGGCTCTGCAGGGCTGGGTGCCTGCTTGCCACTGGAGGCATGTGTTTCCTCCTGAAAATGGAATAGCAACATTTCTGTCTAGCCATGTGTTTCTAACGTGTGAAATTATCATTTCTGAGGTTTTTTGCTTGTAGAGAATATGGAATTCTTGCAAAAGTAAAGGTAAGCTGGTCTTCCCTTCCCTTTTCACTGAAAATTCACTTTCAGGATCCTGTACAGGCAGATGCTTTGCTATCATCAGTCATTACAGAATTTTAGTTGATATGTATTGTCTTGAAAGAGAACAAATTTTTCAAGAAAACCGTAGAAATGGACTTGTTACCCTTTGCATTAGATCACTGCAAACTGACCTAGTTTATGGTGATTTGAAGTTATGTTTCTGGTTTTGTTTAGCTATAAGGCTTTTGTCTGACACATAAGTAATTTGAAAGCTTTATACATTTCAGACTCATGATTATCACAGAAGTTAACCAATTAGCTTAAGAATAAAATCTCATAAAACAGCTTAAAGATGCAATCTTTGAGAATATTCCCAAAGACGTGGAAAGTATTCCAGCTGCTATATTTCCTTTCTGGAAGACACCCTAACAGTAAAGAGTCTAGAAATCTGAAGTCTGCATTAGACAAGAATCTTCAAAATAGCTTTGAATTAGGATTTGATTTAAAAGTCTTGACAAGATAACAGGAAAAGAAAAAATGTACTCTGTCTCATGTAACTACCTTATCAGCTGCTGAGTTTTACCCTCATGGACATCCATTCTGAAATGCAAGTTTTGAGATGGTGTACATACCCATGACTTTTCTGACCACTGGCATTTGATCATATTCGGTTATGGCAATTCATCAATATCCATCACTGCGGATTTAACTGCCAGTTGTTTTTACTTCATCTTGGAATGAAACCCACTGGATGAATCCTTAGGTGGACCTACTCTAACTTTGGTACCCAATTGACAATTGTAATACATATTAATCTGGGTTTTATTTACTAATGTCTGATATAACCTGTTTACACGGTTTAGAGTTATAGGCCAGAGATTATACAAGCATTCTTATCTATCTTTCTTGAAGACTGAGTAGGAAAGAGGGAAAATATCCCAATGTCATCACATTTCTTCTGATGATAGTTTGAACTCTTGAAATGTTTCCACATTTTCCTAGGCTCCCAATCTTCTAGGTCTCAAGAGATTTCAAAATATAAATTAATTACTACTTCAAATAATTTTCTGGGTAATTAGACTAATGCTCTGTTCCCTTAAAGCTGCTCAGGACTGGCCTTTGATGTGCTTAACACCAACACTGATGGGTTTTATTCTTTGCCTACTTCCTCTTTCAGATTCCTTGCATGGGATAACACTGACACTGTGACTGTTGTGACTTGTACTAAGGATTGTGTGGATTTCCTTCCACACAACTTAGTGAGTGCTCCGACTATTTAAAGAACAGGGTGATGGAGCACATTGAGTAGAGAAGAGAGAAAATTAGGCTTCATTAAAGCTTAAATCGTCTAAGGAAAACATTTCCAGTTCACTGACTTGATTCCATATGAAGGCAATCCTATGTTCTTCTGAGAAAATAAAATTTATAAATAATTCTCCATGCACACAGAAAGATCTCTTTCCTAATCTAGATGCCTTATTAATAATTTTATCCTATTCTTCTCTGTTAACTGTCACATTTACATAACAGTTCTGAAAAAAATATGACAGCTGATTCTTTGTCTTTGGCTTGTGGTATCTTTTTTTCATAAGGGAAAAAGATATATGCAGCTTTCTATAAATAAGAGATTGTTATTTTCTTTTTTTTGTTTTCATCCAGATATAAAGATTATATTCATGAGAGCATGGTAATTTACCCCAGGGTTAAATCTTACAAACTTGCTTGATAATATATTGAAATAATAATTGAGGAAAAAGGGAGGTTTGTGGGCTATGTTTGGTTTTTTGAGTATAAGTTTGTTTTAGTTAATCTTGTCTAAACTCTGCTGCAGATAAGACACACATCTACATGCCCATTTTTTTTTTTGGCCCCTGACAACAAGAGCTTAGGTAGCAGAGTTTCAGTGACTTTTAGCAGATAGTAGAGGACTTTCTGCAAGGTTGCAAACAGCAGATGTTCATGCATCAGACCTGGAGAATTTTGTATCTGTTCATAATGACATGTTTTATTACTGTAATTTTGGAGGATAGAAATCTGGCTGACTATGTGGATGAGTTGGAGAGAACTAAAGCACTTTTTTGCAAATTAAGGAGTATGGTCATTTCTGACAACTCCCTTAGTGAAAAATTAAAGGTTGTTTAGAACGAAGCAGATTGCTAAACTCTTCAATCCTGACAAGTTTAATGAGAAAGCGAGGTGAGTTTTGATCAAGAAGAAGCTGCCTCTAACTAAAAACTTTTCTTCAACATCTCAGCTTTTTTTGCTATGTCAGAGAATCATCCTCTGAAAATCACTGTTTTACCTGTCTTTTAGTCAATGACTGAGAGATTTTGTTTTTCAAGCAGATAACATTTTTCACCTCAATATGTGCGAAAGATATCTGAAAGAGGATGTTTCACAGATGTTCCAACAAGGTGTTGACAACTAGGTACAAAAAATGTGTCACCGAAACTTTGTTGTTATTCCACAATAGCACATTAACCTGCAAAACCAGAGTAGGGTCCACATTATAGTGTCGCAGATTTGCTGATAATGTTGTTAATATCTTATTATGAACTGATTAATCTGTGGCATCTGTCATGGTCTCAAAATACATCTAGATACTATTATTGCAAAGAGAATACAGAATTATGTGTATTTCTTCCAAAACTATTATGACTCTGAAGATTTAGGACCCTGTTATTACGTGTTGATTGTCACTTTCCAACATTGTCTCCTTGGCTTGTCTCTTTCCATGTTAGGATATCAGGACACCTGTTGACCTGCTTTCTCCAATGACCTCCTTTTTTTTAATATTAAAGAGGGTTTTTTATGTTTGGTTTTAAATTAGTCTCTTTCCCTAGAATAGAATCTATTTAATTTTCTCAGCTAGTATCTTTGTTTTATTATTCATTGGAAAGGAAGGAGAAACTGAAGTCTCTGAAGGGCTGGAGAAGCACTAAACTATTGCTGGAGTTCCAATCCTTCTCATTTTTAATTGGAATAATTTCATTCAGAAATGGGGATAAAGTTTTAATTCTGGAATTGGATTTATCCAAGCAGCAGTTCATGACATTGACAATAAAAATCATTCATAATTATGTGTTTCAATTATTGCCTGAATGGGCATAACAAGTGCTTCTTGCTTATAATGGAGAATTTAACACATAACTATTTGGAGTTTTGTGACACTATTGCTCCAAACAGAGGAAACTATTCAAATTTTTGCAGCTGTCTTTTCAAACAAATGAAATCAAATATATGAAGTAAACTTTCTGCCATTGTGGAATAGAACTGGAGCATCTACTCATTAAAGATGTATCTTCATTAATACAATAATAGAGGCTTTGTCATGCAAAAATATCCACGTGGCAAAAAACTGTAACATACTTATCATATGCATAAATTTATTTTTCCATGATTCTTTCAGAATGTCATCTTGGAACATCTCAGAATTGTCATCTCACTGCAGCTGATTTTAATTTCCTAGTATTAGTGATGCGATTATGCATAGAGGGAGTGTTTTCATCAACACTCATGTTTATGTCTCTGATTTTCTGGTTTTGAATTTTGGAAACTGACTGCAGAAAGGTGTCTATACATCTTTGCTCCTCTTTCCCTCTTTCTTAAAAAATGCTATGGAATAATTTTGCTTGTACTCACCGTTCAGAAACATTAAGAATTCTATTTGTACAAGCAGAAACACTGATGTGTAGCAGTGATGGTGTCTGCTCCACAGGACTACTAAAAGTGCTTGTTGAAACTGTCCACCCATAAATTGTACTGGAAGATTTAAATTCCAAAGCCTCTGTGTAAGGCAGTAATGGCATAGCAATCTTGTGCCAGTGACCTTTCTTTGGTCCTTGAACTGAAATTCACTGAAACAGAGTAGGAAACACTCAGGATGCTCTGCGATGATCATGCTTTCTGTCTAAATAATGATAACTCAAATTTTAATTCAAAATAAAGCCTATTATTTATGTTAAATGAGTGTTAAAAATGAGTAATGTGAACTGTAGCACCCTGAATCCTGCAATAAATTAAAGTCAGTCTTACAACGCTTTCACAACACACGTTCATGCAAAGAACAGAAGGGTAAAAACAACAGTAATGAAATTTCTTGCACAGGTCTTCTTTTTAAATGATAAGATACAGAATGTGTGACAAGCTTACCAATTTCATCAGGAAACTAGGCTGATGTTTCTTTTGATCCTTAAAATATTGCATCTTCCACATTTGAGGGTTCAAGCCCCAGAATCTGACACAGGTAAAAAAAGATGTCAAAGAAAGGTTTATTAAGCTAAAAAGGCAATCACCTTCTGACTCTGTATACTTGGAATTAGTGCGCAGACACTGGTAATTAGTTTCTCCAGGGAGTCAAAGACTGCCACTAACTCCACAGCTTGGGCTCACAGCAAACGTTTATTTCACATGATCTTGTCAGCTTTCCACCACGAAGAGGATCCTTGGATATTTTCCTCTTTCAATTTCTTTAAGTAACTGTAGATACACATGGACAGATTGCAAGGCAAGAAAAATAGTGCAAACCTCCACACACATTTTAAAAAATGAAATAATGATAGTGAATCTATTGAAATTCTTACATATGAAGACAAATGAAGAAATTTTATTATTGTAAAGATTTCACTGTTTCCAAAGGTAATAAATACATTATCTGGGGTTACTTATTTAGACACTTTTTTATAGTTTCTTAAATTATACAGGTTTTGGATTCTTCTGATACCAATAAATCAAGTAAAATAATATTTCGAATTTGAGTTCTAAGAGCATTATTAGATGTCATGACCACAATGACCACTATAGACACAAATCAGATAAAATGGATTTGTAACCGTGAAGATGCACTAAGGGAAGTTTAAAAAAAGGAGATATTTTTCATGCCAAGAACACTAACTGATGAATCTTTTAATATCTGTGTAGTCACCACTAGAACACTGGAAAATATAGAAATATTTTTATAGATATTACAGTAGAAATGAATTAATTTCAAATTTAAGCAGGAAATGAAGAAATAGAGGCCAACATGTTTAGAGGATATAAAAAGTTAATATATGCAATAAGCAGAAGGATTTTAAGTAACACAAACCATCTGGAAATGGAAAACATTAGGAGTCACAAAAAAGTTAGAAGACAGAAGACCAAAGAGTGTAGAATTACAGCTGATATTTCAACCATCTATAAAGGTTTCTTTGAATAAAAAATATTTTTAGTGAGCAGAAGGAAAGTAAAATACACAGGAGAGTTAAAAAAAAAAAAAGTAAAATAGCTACAGAAAATCCAGCACAAAAGACAAAGAAATGGCAGATTTGCTAATGTCATTTTGTTTCACAAGGGAAATCAAAAATCAAGTGTAGTTAACATTAGGATTGTTTGATCAGTGAATTCATTAATAGGGGTGCCAAGGAAAATATTTTACAACATGGAATCCTAAGCATTAGAATTTTTGTTGTTGAAAAAAAATCTTATCAAACCTCTGAATTAGATATTTTGGTCAGTTACTCTATTATCTGAAACACTGCCTGCATCTGAAGTCTGTACCAGAGAGGACTGTAGAGAATTCCCGACAAAATCTCTCACGCTTTAGGAGCAGTAGGAACCATTCTCTGTACAGAGCAAAACATTTTGCCAATCCTGCAAAAGCAGGAAATGCAAGTATATATTTATGGTTTTCATTTATTAGTCAACTATTTGTTAAATACTTCTTACATACAAAGAGCCTGCTTAGAACAGAATATAACAAAAATCTTCTTTTCATAATGTGATCTACCAATACTGGATTTAATAACTGTTCTGCAACGTTGGATTTAATAAGCGTTCCACAACACGCACGAGGATAAAGTTGCAGGCAGCTTGTGCTATTTGACTTCCTCCTCCCCTTTGGATCAAGTAAGCCGTTAAAACAATTTGCATACTTTAATTTTGTGCCTACAGACTATACTCCAGAAATGTTACACATCATATTCACCATAATGATGTTACACATTCCACCAGTTAATGATGCTGTCTTTTTTTTTTCCAATATGATTACCCCACTATATCCTGAACACTCTCCTAACATGATTTAAGTGTTTACTCCTAAATGGTTCCCTGTCAAATACCAGAAGGTGAAAGTAGGGGGGGTGGGGTTGTTTATTTGATTAATGACTTCCATGACCAATGATACTGATGCATGTACCTTTCATAAGCACCTTTCAGAGCACACACATCTGACAGATGAGAAAAACTATCTCTCCTTTCCATGTTAAAATCCTCCAGGATGGCAAATCAAAAATTTGTTAAGCAGGAATTGCAATCCCTTTAAAAGCACTCTGCTTTTTTCCAAATAACCTTATAGCTGCATGTTGTCTAAGTTTACTAATTGCAAGATACATTACAAGATGCTCAGAAGGGACATTCACTGTAAGTCTGTCATCTCCTTATTTAAAAAAGGAAATTATTTCCATATAATTTCATGGACTGAATCATATTTTACTGGAAAGATCCTTTTTTTTGAGAAACTATTAAATAAGTATGATTTTTATGTTTTCACAATGTGGATCTTGTGATAAAATAAAATTAAAAAAATATGGTCAATAAAGTAATCTGATTGATAAGGAAACTACCTTTTTAAATCCGCCAAACATATTTTAAGTGGTGATTATCTGATATGCAGAGTAGAACTATGTTTACCTGCCAGAAAAAACTTTTGCTTACTTCTCACAGAGTGATTTAAAAGACTTTTGTACTAGGTGTAGAAAGCACAGATAATTCTCAAAATACTTCAAAACTGTTTTTTCCCAGTTTTATTCCTATGTACCAGTGCTTGATCCCAAGGTTTAGCCAAGGCTGGTTTACATACGTTTTGAAAACCGCAGCAACAGGGTTGTGCCCTGTCATGAAAAAGGGGCTTTGTCTGCAGTGAATGCCCAGGACACAGCTGGAACTCCAAAACAGGGCAGGCACCAGCAGTGCAGGTATGTGCCTTGGACCAGAATTCTGCATTGTGCACTTCTATCTACTTTGCAGACTGAAAGAGACATTAATAAAATGTGGTGAGTGCACCGGGTTATGAACCCTTGTATGGTCTAACGTGCAGATGCTGCAAATCTCTGACTCTGTTTTTTGGGTAAGTTTCAAAGAACTGAAGGCTTACTCAAAATCTGCCTTCAAATGTTTAAAAATTAAAATTAATTTTGTGGCCCCAAGTCTGGTTCCAGTGCAGTGGCCTGTACTGTAAGATACTGCAAAGCAAGTGCTTGGAGTGTATACTTGCAGTGTACTGACTTCTGCAAGGTTAAACAACATATGTGAAGGGATGGAACTAAACTTGTTAGACTACAACACTTTAGATGCCTGTCTGATACGGCTATTGATAATAAAGTGGATTTCCTGTGGCTTGGATTCCTGCGACTGCTTCCAGAGATTAAATGAAACAAATTAATTATATTAAATATTATATGCAAACATACGTAAACCACTGTAATTCTGTTGCTAACTGACATATTTATAAGTACAGCTGGCTTTCTATGCTCCCTCCCTGGACTTGTGTTCAGATCTGTTGGGTCTGGAATGTATACCCACTGTTTTATTGTAAACACAACATTTGCAGAGAAATCAAGGCAGAATATATTCAGAATACTTTAGAAATAAAGATCCTGAGCAATCAATCTTTGAGCTGAAAGATGTGTCTCTTGTGTCTTAGAGTGTGAGAACTTTCAGAATGTCACTATATGTTTTCATCCCCTGGACATAGCACAGTGTGTTCCCAGTCCTGACTCATATCTCTGTGGTTGAACTGGAACTATTTGTCACTAACAGCTGTGATATTATGTCATAGTTTTTATTTGGATATCTTCACTGCCATGTGAAGACAAATTGCATATCCAACCTGAGGTAAACTATCACAATGCTTTTCATCTTCTCTTTCTCTTGATCGGCCTATATGGTTTGACTATCCCTAAACCCATGTATTTTAGAGCAAATTCGGGGACTCCTCTGCCCTAGATGATCAACTTCTAACCATTTGGCAGTGGTGTCATAGAATATTAGGAAAATATAACATATTTTTGGATTAAGATTGTGACCCAATTCTTTTCCTGTTAATGTATTATTTTCAACTAACCCAGCATTTTCCACCAGAAAAAAAAAATCATTCACCGAAGATCTTCTGATGTTTTCTGGAAGACAGTGTCAGATGCTTTCTCTAATACAGTTTTGCAGTTTACACAAAACTTTCATTGGCCTGTTGGGTGGGATAACATCTTTACCCTGTAACTGTTTATTAGTTTTATCCAATCCATCAAAGAAACATTTTTATGCTACACAGTGCTGGTAGCCATAACTCAGTCATATAAATGAAATACATTATCAAAGTGATGAAAACAGGAGCTGGATCTTATTCATAACACTGATAAATCTTTTTTTTAAACATTGAAGAGTTGTAATGTTTCATGTCTCGGTAGCATTTTCCATGCTGTGGGTTGTGAAGGCTAAAATTTCCAACCCAGAGAAGCATAAAATAGAAGCCTAATGAAGAATCAGAGGGAAGTTCTCTTTAAGGCAGTTTCCTTTTAGTTTGGAGAAGACTGGTTGCTTCTTTGCATGTGCATTAAAAAAAAAAGAAAATCAGTGAATTATAGCCTAATTACCATTTTTTGAAATGTAAACTTTCACTAGTCTCACTGGCAGTGGAGTTCTTATGCGTGGAAAGGTACAATTTCCTGTAAAATATTTCTTGATTTGAAAAGTGTCTAGAAAGCTGGTATTTTTTATTCTTATATAGGAAAACAAAGTCTGGTTTACTTATACAGGTTTTTTTCCTGCTTTCTGTTAGTGTGTAGAAAGAAGTCAATCATCTCTAGAAGCTTAGAAAACATGTTTTGAATTACGTTCTGCTTCAAACAGATGCATCTCTTTCCACCATCTCCAGAAGATTTTGTTCTGGGTAACAGTAGCTATCATTTGAAAACACATTTCTCCTAGATTTATCTTCTCCATTTTTTTTCTTGTTCTCTCTGGAATCAAAATAGTATATATGATTACACATACACAAGCAAGAAATATACTACGACATCTGCTATAATGTCTTCATTCCTCTGCAGAATATTTATTTTACCTAAGATTAATTTGATGCCTTGTCTATCATTTTACTAAGATGTTGTGTTTTAGTTTATCACAGATCATTGTAATTAATCGAGCTGTTCTGTTCCTCTGCTCACATAGAAGTGACTTGCAGCTTATTATCCATTTCAGCAACAGGTGCCTACGCACTCTCCTAGAGGACCAGAGCTTCCTGGATAAAAGCCAATGGTATATTCAAGTAAAATACCCAATTATTTAAAGCCTATTTAGAAAAGATATAAAAATCTATTTCCATGGTTACCTCCAGTTTTAAGGGGGTTTTGCCCCCAAAACCCTACCCCAAACACTACAAACAAAATTCCCTCCCAACCTTTTCCATTTTAATTTACTACTATTCTGCATTAAGATAAATTTCCTAGTACATTTCAACATATATTCCAACAAGTCTAATAGCATGAATAATAAAATCTGGGATGCATGATTACTTGATTACTGGTTCAACAGGTTATTGAAAAACAGGTTATTTAAAATACTCTTTTTTATTTGAGGTTGTGTAGACTCTGTCCACTGTTCTAAGCATATCTGTGAAACATCTCTGTCAAAATTAGAAAAGTTTCTGTTTATTCATTTTAGTTTATTATTCAGCTAGAGAGATATCTGGATGGTTAGTATCACATCATGTTCCCACCTCTTTTTAAAAACTCCGGATCTCAAAGGCAATGTATTACACAACTGGCTCCAGTGCAGTGGCCTGTGCTATAAGATAACTGCACAGCAACACCCTTCAGATCAGTGAAGCCTCCTCTCTGTTTCATGGTCCTGGCATCTATTGCATGGTTGAAACATACCTAGCTTAGTGCAAAGATGCAAATGATGCATGCAAGTACATTGTCTCTTAAGTGAGCATCAAGTAAAAAGTATCAGACTTAGAAAGATTAAAATTTTCCCATCCTGGTCAACATGTGCATTTCATCTGGGGGCAATAGAATAGCCAGATTGTTCTCTAACCATACAAACAATCATTAGTCCTGCAATTATTCACTAACTCTACTAGACTACTTGCGTAATCATTAATGTCCTGCCAAAGACTCAAAAGTTTGAAATACACATTGAGTTGAGTATAAATACTGCCTCAGAAAAGGTCATCTTTTTAACCAAACCCACTGCTTGGAATACTCAGAGCAACATAGGTTGATTCCTTAAGAAAAATAACAATGGCAGATTATACAACCTGCTGACACATAAGTAACCTTATTTTTCTTCTTCATTCTATAAATTCCCTACTACTTAGGCTCAGGAATAAATGACCACTGATTTCCATTTGACATCATTTCTTCCCTAGCAGACTGCTGCTGTTTGCCTTTTTCGTATCCTCCAGTTGAACAGGAGTTTTGTGTTTTCTACTCCAGAGCAGAAAGGGAGAAAAAAATACTTGTTTTGTTGTCACATAGAATCTATACAGACAAAAAGAAATGGGTATTCACTTGAAAGTACAGCTGTTTTTGAGAACATGAGAATTCAAAATTTATCCTGAAATTTGTTATTACTGGGTATTTTTGGGGAGGGGGTTGTCGGTTTTTTTTAAGTTGTAACTATTTTCTTATAAGCCTTTTCCTTTAACATTAGATTTAATCTGGTCAGTGCTCTTCATCTCTTAAATTCAAATATAATTCCTTCTCTCTCCACAGGCTATAAAATTCAAAGTAACTTTCTAGCTTCAGAAAGGTTTTTTTAGTGGAGTTTAGACTAAAGAGCAGAATGAAAGAAACAATGCAACAGTCTCTCCTCAGCACAGAAGTGTTTAGTCCTAAAGATTATGGTGATAGGAAAAAAGCCATTCTACAGAACTCGGTAACTGTAATTGCTGTTTGAGCAAAGACATATGTAACCAAGACAGAGACAAGAGCTCTCTATTTCATTCCATATGTGATTCAAAGTCACTGCTGATTCTGAGGACTATGCAGAAAACCTTCACATTTTTTAAGTCAGTATCCATGGCAGACAGGATCGTAACAATTTCTGATAAAAACAGGAAGGGAGGGAAATTGATATTAATATAGGCTGTTCTTTTCCTTTTTTTTTCCTGTTTCATTTTGTGTCTGTGTGGATATTACTAATGACAACAGTACATGTAGCTCCAGATTGTTGACTTGTGTATTATTTTGTGTTCTTTACACTCAGGGAAAAATCAAACCAAAATATGCATCACAGTAACCATTTGTGTCATATAGAAAACCTGTATAACATAAAGTTAGGGGGTAAAATTAATCAGTCACAGAATCACAGTTGAACTGGAAGGGATGCTAAAGATTTCCAAGGATTTCCAACTCTCTGCCATGAGCAGGGACACTTCCCACCACAGCAGGCTTCTCAAGGCCCCATACAGCCTGGCCGTTGAATACTTCCAGGGATGGGGCATCCACAGCTTCCCTGGGCAACCTGTGCCAGTGTCTCACCAACCTCAGCATGAAGAATTTCTTCCTAACGTCTAATCTCACTCTTCCCCTCTTCCAATTTAAAGCAATTCCCCCTCATCATGCTCCTACAGGCCCTTGTAAATAGTCATTCCACAGCTTTCCTGTAGCCCCTTAAGGTACTAGAAGGCTGCAATAAGTTCTCCCAGAGCCTTCTCTTCTTGAGGCTGAACAAACCCAACTCTCTCAACCTTTCCCCATAGCAGAGGTTCTCCAGTCATCTTCCTGGCCCTCCTCTGGGCTGGTTCCAACAGTTCCATGTCTTTCTTATGTTGGGAATTCCAGAACTGGGCACAGTACTTCAGGTGGGGTCTCATGAGAGCAGAGTAGAGGAGGAGAAACACCCCCTTGTCCTGTTGGCCACGCTGCTTTTGATGCACGTGGGACATGGCTGGCTTTCTGAGCTGCAAGCTCATATTGGCGGTTCATGTTGAGCTTCTCATTCACCAGCACTTCAAGTCCTTCTCTTCATGGCTACTCTCAATCCATTCTCTGACCAGCCTGTAATTGTGCTTGGGATGCAGGCCCTTGCACCTGGCCTTGTTGAGCTTCATAAGGTTCACACAGGTCCACCTCTCAAGCCTGTCCCTTTCCATCTGGATGGCCTTTCTTCCCTCCAGTATCAAATGCTTTACATGAATCCAGGTGGATGATGTCAGTTACTCCACCCTTGTCCATCAATGTTTTATCCCCATTGTAGAACGCCACCAAATTTGTCAGGCATAATTTCCACTTACTGAAGCCATGTTGGCTTCAATATTTTCCACATGCCTTAGCAGTTACCATGACCTTGCCAGGCACAAAGGTGAGACTGACCAGCCTGTAGTACCTTGTTTCTTCCTTTTTTCCTTTTTTCTTTTTTTTAAAAACGGGAGTTAAGTTTCCCCTTTCCAGTCAGTGGGAACATCATCAACCTGCCATGACTTCTCAAATATAATGAATAGTGGATTAGCAACTTCATCCGTCAGTTCCCAAAGGACTCATGGATGCATCTCATCAGGTCCCATGGACTTGTGTACCTTCAGGTTCCTTAGACAGTCTCACACCTGATCCTCTTCTACAGTGACCAACCTGTATAAAGTCCCAAAACAATATATTCCCTATCATTGAGGCATAAGGGAAGCAACTTGTCTTTCAATGGGAATTTTTTGTCAATTTCTAGCCAGTTTCTGTTCTTTTTTTTTTCCTATTTACATGGGAAGGGGAGAAATTATGGCTGGTAGGGAAGAATGAAGATTTTTATTGTTAGTGATAAGCAAATCAGTTTCTCCTAACTCTCAATTGGTGTGGCACTGAAGAGGTCTTAAGACAAACAGATGGTGAACCTAATTCAAAGATACTAAAATTGGAAGTGAAAAGGGGACAGATCTGCTTTTGATTTCTGGCACAAAAGAAATAGCTCAGGAAAACAACAAAGACATTCCACGGCTTTGAATTCTCTTAAGTTGCAGGTTATTTCTTTATAATGAAACTTCCAATGGGAAGAAATTTTTCACTTTTCATTCATCTTTAGCATTCACACACTTGCTGGGACTCTAAAAGATATTTGCATCGCTGATTTTAATTTCCTGCAGTGTTAATTAGTTTTCTCAATGTATACAAGTATCTCGAGGCATGATTTTTTTATAAATATCTTTTAAAACTGGCTTATTCATATATGCAACAGCATAATATTTCTTGATGTTTAAAATACTTTGAGATACATCCTTTACTTCAGTTTTTGTTCCTCTGTGTGATCAAAATTCCGTATAATATTTGTAGTATTAGATTTCTGAAGAACACAAAGCACACAAAACAAACACAAAAAACTGTATGAGGAACTGCTGATGTGACAGTTTATTTGAAGAGATCAGTCTTGGCAGAAGGTAATAATAATGGTCTGGGAAGGCGGGAGCTGCAACAGCTGAAAAGTTAGCTAGTGAAAGCTATATCCTCAGTCTGTGTAAGAGTAAGGGAATTTTGGATGTATTTTTCTTTTTCATAAGCCAAGTCAAAAAATACGTGTATTTTAGAGTTAATTTAGAAGAGGAGGGAGAACAATAACAGAAGCCATAGACCTAAACGTCTCTGTTTGAAGAAGCTGGACTCTGTGCTGTGACAATGCTTATACTGTGGAAAATTACCTGACTTGGGAACATATGAGATGAAGCATTTGAACAAAGGTTAATGATCTTATGGGGGAAGAAAATGATGTCTGGCAAGCTTTTAAAATTCTTCTCTGAGTGAGCTGAAGAGAAGAAGTGAGGAAAGTGAGTGCAGAAAGCCTGCACATCAGAGCCTGCATTCAAATAAGGCTGGAAGGAGAAATCTGCTGTGGGGACATCAGTAGATGTCACAGTTAACTACTTGCACTTGAATTCCAGACACTTTTGCTGAATGTCACTACTGGTGGTTGTTGTGTCATGACGTTTCCACCAACCTTCCTTCCAGAATGCGTTGGAAGCAATTCTGAGGAACAATGTTGGTAGTAGCTAAAGCTCCAAGTAGAAAATCCTGTGGAGGAAAACCCAAGGCAGTGGCTATATGTTTTCTCTTTTTTCTGCGTGGTGGCACTGTGAGGTACATACCATAGCTTCAAACAGATTTAGTAATTGCAGTTTACTGAGAATGAAATACATTGCAGGAAAAAAAATTTGCAATATTCTCCACACAAAAACACATATGTGTGTTCACACACAGGGATGTGTGACTGTAGCTGAGGACTGATTTTTCTTCCAGACGTGCTAAAATCTTCAGGAATTTTAAAACACTTGCTCTCTTCCTTTCACTCTCAGTCCTCTTACTGCCTCTCTGACTTATGGTGTCTCAATGATGCCATTATGACATTTTCCGGTAAGTATGACAAACTGTTCTAATTAAGTCATTTAAAGCATCATTTTTATTGCAAACATATGTGAAACCAAATGTGTTCTTAAATTAATTTTCCACTGTTCTTTTGTGCAAATTAGATGGCTTTCAATCATTGTAAGTGTGATTTAGGAAAGCTGGAGTTGTTGGAACACACTGATTTGTGACAAGAAGATCAATTCCTTGTTTATTGAAATATATGTGCTGGTAATATGTGTTTACAAGAAATATATTCAGTTTGTTGAAATTTAATTCAACCAACATAAATATTTTACATAATAATGCTTAAAATATTTTAATGTAAGGAAGTTTATAACCTATGACTTTTAATTGTAAAACACCTGACCTTTTTAATTCAGGAATTAACAAGTTCTATTCAATTAGTATAAAGAGCATGATATAGCTTCTTAAGCATTACCTTAAAGATCACAGAAGCTTTCAGTACTACTTTTTAACATGTTTTAAATTTAACTGTTTGAATATGAGATAATCTGCTTATTAAATATGTAATTTCTGTAAGTAAGATGTTGGTGATATAGCTGTCTGAAACCAAGTTTGAAGACATAAAGCCCAAATTTTTATCTAAACAAAACCTTGTTTAAGTAAGTATGAAGTAGAAGCTTAGGAGGAGAAGAATTATTTTTAAAAATACAAAGATTATTTAACCTCAGCCTGACAGAAATTAATGGAAGGCTCCTAACCCTACTGTAAAAAATGCTGGTTTATGTTGCCTGTTCAAGCCTCCTATTCAATATTTAGGGACAGGTAAGCATTTGTGAGACTGGTCCTCAACAGTTCATTTGGTAAATTGAGAGATACTTAGTCTTCATCTCTGCTTCTCTCTGAAAATTTAGTAATTTGCTCCAGGCTATGCTTCTCTGAAACAGGAAATCAAAATCTGAAGTATTTTGGAAGAAAGGTATACATGGAAGATGCTTATTTCACTTTCATTCACCCAGAGGTACCATAAGCCCCTTTCACTAAAACTTCTTTTCTGCCCGAGGATACTTAAACCCAACCTGTCCTTCTTGGGCAGGTCTTGGAAGCCAGGTCTTTGCATTTCTTGAGTGAATCATCTTTGTTCTGGGTTTTAAAAGAGTTTACGATAAATATGTTCTCAAATCTCTAGCTGAAATGTGTCTAATTTTGTACGGAATTAACAGAATAGGCAGAGTTCCTTCTCTGATATCTGTATGGTAATGTATGGAGGGCATTAATGACAGGAAGAGGGAGCATTCTTATTTCGTATGTATTCCTATCTTAAAGTGATCAATAGCCCTAGCACTTGCAGCTCCAGAAATGGCAGTACTCATTTTCCCAAAGCTACTCTGGTGGAGTTTGTATCAGTGTATTTCCCTCCTTTCCTCAGCAATCACATCAGAGCCTGTGGCATCCTTTCCTGCTGCAAGCCCCAGAGACCCAAAGTACTCTCATAGATCTCTGTTGGAGATTCCCAGGGCTTACCTCCGACCTTCCAGCTGCTGTTTGCAGAAAAATGGAGTGAGGATCCGGTACTGTCCTTCAGATTCTCTCACTGGGGTTGCAAACACATGCCCTGGATGCTGGCCCTTAGCATCACTTTATTCTTGGTCACTGAGGTCAACCAAGACAGATTTTTAACCTGCAATATCATGCTGCATATTGTGGGGTCTAGTTGTCCCCACAGGAACCAAATTCAAGAACTGAAAAAACACCTCACACACTTCACCTGTCAAAAGTCTGTCAGAGGGCAGGCAACAAGGATATGTATGAGAAGACAAATACATCATCTCTATGTTCTTGCACTTACTGGAAATAAGAATGTCTTTAAAAAGGTTGAGAACCACTAGTAATTCAAGTGTATCTTCACGTCTGTCTTTTCACAAAACACATCACTCTGGTCAATGCACATACTCTATAACTAACATGTTTGCAAAATAACATTTAACTTAACTATTAAGTCAATTTTCTTAGTTTTTGAGCCTTCAGGTACTGGGTATGGCTTAATAAAATTGCTTAAATCATTTCTGTGTAAATTAACAGCTATGGCAATTGACTGTGTAAAAGATGAAACCTATATTCGAGTCTTGGCTGATTAAAAGTAGTTTTTCTTAAAATAAATGCTTTTATCATCATGCACTTGTAATTCTCATCCCTGGATTTTTTTCTCTAAGTAACAAATGTAATTATTCTAAATGTTCAAACAGCTTTGACAGAAAGGACTGAAAGTACAGTATGATTTCCACAAGTTTCAAAGGTCAGCGGGTCCATCTGAATAATGGTACATACAGTTTGTTGTGAACAATGTACGAACAGGCACAAAATGCAGTTGGAATAATTCTTTTTGCAGCAGCAGCTCATTTCCAGCTCCTTTCTCTCCTGGAGACTATAAGCCTATCCCTCTGCCAGAGAGGTAACTCAGGTCTTGTGCCTGGAGCATTGTTGAGCTTGCCCAAAGCATCAGCCACATTAAGAACCATAGTACTGTTACTGATAGATCACTTACAGAAGACTAGGTCATCAGGGTTCAGAGGAAGGTACAAGTTCAGGAGTGCTGACACAAAGAGAGCAAGACTGTTTAATACTTGATTCTTTAATGCTGGCTTGTATGAGAGCAGTAGTATGTGAAAACCCACGCCAGACTGCAGGTACAATCTAACTGACAATATTACACATATTAGTATCACACAACAATAATTATTGTGGGAAGGATTCATGAAACCTGAAAGATGATGGCAGATGGGAACAAGCTACTGGAATGAGAACATTTTCTCCAGTTTGCAGCCTGTCTTCAGCTCACCCCTACGAAAGGAGGAGATCGAGAAAAAGCAGTCCTAGTTTTTCCTATCTATACCAGGTCATTACTGAGGATCTTTGCCATGTGCATGAATGTACAAAATACAAAGTAAATGCTTGTATTAAGTTGACTGAGAAGTTTAGATCATATTGCATATGCAGTATATCACTGATTCCTTAACCTGCATTCTCAGGGCAAAAAGTTCACTGCCTGTTTGGTCCACATATTTATCCATGAGAGATTTTTGGGCTTCGAATGGAAGAAAGCTTGAGGGTCACTGCCACTGACATCCTTGATTAAGGCATTCTCCACAAAAACGCAGATTCAGGTCTCCTCAGACACTGATAATATATCAGAAATTTCCAGATATGTCCAACAACGAAGTGTCTAATCAACATTAGGAAGACGGAAAAATGTGCAACAGTTGTTCTCTGAAGATCTTCTGACAATCTTACAGCTGATGTGAAACTTGATCTGTCTACAGAAGTCAACTGCTTATATGATGTATTTTAATATCTTAATAGGATTTCTTCTCTATGGACTTCAAGGAAACTTTTCTCCATCAAGAGAGATTCAAAAGACATTCCCGAATTCTTTTCACTGGAGTACGCTTTGATATGGGTAGTGAGCAGAGTGCAGTTCAGAAAACTGTTCTAGTAATATTTGGTTTTCCTCATTTTCTATCTCTTGTTCTTGTCACAGAATATCCAATTATGCTCCTAAAATTATCGTAGAATCATAGAATGATTTAGGTTGAAAGGGAACCTAAAGCCCATCCAGTTCCAACCCCCCTGCCTTGTGCAGTGACACCTCCCACCAGACCAGGCTGCCCAAGGTCCCATCCAACCTGGTCTTGCACACCTCCAGGGATGGGGTATTCACAGCTTCCCTGGGCAACTTGTGCTTGTGCTTCACCCCCCTCATCGTCAAGAGTTTCTCCTAATGTCTAATTTAAATCTTCCCCCTTCCAATTTATGTCTAACTCCTGAGAAAAACATGAAGAAACAAAATCTTAGCATTGTCACATCAACCCCAAGGTATCCGGCCTATGGAAGGGAGACTAGAAGTCACTCTGAGTTGAAGGGGGATACTTCTATGTTTCATACAGTAAAAGCAAAACCACGTTCCCAGAAAAAACAGATTAGGTCTAAGCAAAATGAAACACTGAGGACAGAGATGTATTATATGAGAATAACCAAGAGGAGTTCCCATCTGCTGGAGGATCACTCAAGAAATTATGTCATTACGTCTTTCTTTCCAAGAGCAGCATAGGACCATCAGGATTTAAAATATTGCTAGGCACGATGAACTATCACACATTTTGGTTGTGAGTGATCAGGGAATTCATTCAAGATGCTGAAGAACATGAAAGCTTTCTGACTAAATTCAGATGCTCACCTTTTGCATCATATGGAATTGTCCTAAGGAATCAGAGAAGGAAGGTGTGACACAGAGCAGAAAAAGATTCGTAAGTTCATAAGGAAGAGATACGAGTTTGATTTTATAGCCTGAAGAGTAGGGCAACGAACTGCTCCTCATTGTCAAAGGAGTGCTCTGTCTATTATTCAATATTTGATATAATACATCTATAGATGGCCAATAACTTTGATTTAAAGTATGTGCTTTTATTCAATAAAAATGTTAAAGATTACAGCTTAGTCATTGTGGTTGTATAAATTCAATTTTTAGTGTAGATTAAAATTTATACCTGTGATCAATCTTAATTTTTTTCTTCATGTATTACCTCATCTCAACTAGACATTGCACAAAAAGCCTCAAAAAAGGACTAGAACATGGACACACAGAACCTCAAGGTTTATTAGTCTCTTAAAGGACAGAAAATTCCATTTGAATGAGAATCAAGTCCAAATGAACAAAACCAGATGAATAAAATAATTTGAGGAGACAGTAGTACTGTCATAAGGATTAAAAAAAAAAGAAAAACGTAGCTATTTGTCTGATGCAAGAAAACTTTATACACATACTGAGTAAACCTTTTCAGGTCTTGACCGTGGCAGGAGTAAGCTAAACGCCAGCTGGAATAAAACATGAGTACTTTGGACATCTTCCAGAGAATTACATGCCAGGATATTGAAAGTTCTAAGTATCCCATCTTGCCACACAACTGAGTGAACACTGTTTCCCCTCAAGTCACCATTTTCTATCTTAGAGAAACAGAAATGTAAGAATGGAAGTGAGTCTAGTCTTAGCCAAAAGTGAATGAGTGATGTCTATTTGTTTAGGTCCCTATATGGTTCCCATCACTTACTATAAAGAGTGTCAACCAAATATTTAAGAATACTGATTTGATTGACAGACTTTCTTCTCACTTGAGAGACTATTCATCTCAACTTTTGAACCTATCAGAGTGTGGCAACAGTATCTGAAATGTTTGACAAATGACAAAAATGCAGGCTATCTGTTCAGTTTCACACCATTTCTTCTCATAAAGTTTTCAGAATAAAATAATTTCTAGAAGTCACTTTTTCCACAATATTAAAAATAGCCAGGTCCCTAAAAGACAAGTTCACCAAGTGTTGGGTTGTTCACTCACTAACAGGAAACGTAGTCCAATGGTTAAAGGACAGTTGTGATAGTAAATAATTTAACAAATAATTAAAAGGAACAGTAAATATAACAACTTAAAAATATGACTCTCATGGCTTATCATATGTAACTTTTGTAACATAAAAAGTACACAGAAACTTAGTTATGAAACCTTCGAATACCTGATTTAGCAACGTTGCAGAGTAATAAAGCTGCGTCACATTACTCCAGGATACATGAGACCCATGGCAGTTAATTCGGCACAGACTCTTTTTGTACCATGATTTAAGATTTTTTCCTTTGTATCTGTACTTGTATGAAATCATATCAAAGGCAATGCCAAATCACAATGATAGTTTTTTTTACATATACCTTTGATTATTGTAAAGCTTATACTCATCTTTTACTGCTTAGCTTGGTAAGTGCAAAGACTTTGAATCCATGACATGCAAAAAACCATTTCAGCTATAATAAACTACAGCACGTGAACAACAGAGCATAAGTAATAGACAGTCTACGAACTTTAAAAGGCATCACATAAAAGCCGAGGTATGATAAAAATTTCAACACTTCAGAATAAACAATCATTGGAGAAGATCCTGGAAATGGAGATGTAACTTTTACCAAATCTTGAATAGTCACTCACTGTAGTTATACCCCTCCTACTGCAGAGAACAGAATTGAAAGTAAAAAATCTTAAACTAGGCAAAATCACAAATTTCTCTTTTTCACTCTAATGATTGAAATTACCCAGATGAATTAACTCCATTACACAACCTGCATAACAGTAAAAGGACTTTTGTCTTGACTTGGAGGTGCTTGTGAGAAGAGCATGTAAGTAGGCCCCTTCTAAAAAACTGGAGAAAGGGTGCGTCATCTGATGGACTTTGACACCTCAAGTAACACTTTGGTTCCTATACAAACAGGATTGAGCATATAAACCCAACATTTTTAATGGAAATTCTCCTTTGTACCTACATAATGTCCTTTGCACAGTGACAAATAATTAAGAAAGCACTAAATGTATACCAAAATCACAAATGCAAGTAATCACTCCAGTAATTTCTGTAAAATTTGGATTTACATGTGAATTCAAGAGAAGGTATAATCCCACAGAATTTTAGGTGTAGGATTATATATACCAGTGTCTGTCAAAGCAAGAAAACAACTCCCTTGAACCTCACAGAGAAAGAAGAGATGGTCTCAGTAGTAGGCTGAGGTAGGCCAGACTAGCTGTAAACTGGTTAAACTGTTGCCTTGATCACCCTTTTTGTCAAATTACACAGGTTTAGGATTGCGTTTGCTTTCAGTGCCTCTAGTCTAAGCAACTTCCAAAGCAGAAGGTCAGTGCTGCTAAATATTTTTGGAAACTTCAATCAACACTTCACTCCAAACAATTCTGAAAACTGAGCAGAGTTTTGAGAAGTTTCTAAAGTCCTTTGTAGCTCTTACTTTGTTGTTTGTTTGCTTGCTTGGTTTTAATTCAAATAGTGACAAGGTTGTTGAAGACACAAATTTACAAAGGTAAACTAAACAAAATGGGGCTTATTAGATTTGTCAGGCACACTATTGAAGCATTATTTTAAAGCGAAGAAAAACGAATCAAAATTATCAGACAGACACAAATGAACATGTTTATACTAAGCCTTCTGATCTTTACCATTTTAACTCTACATGAAATCTGAGTTGGTACAAGAAACTTAAAACTGGTGATTAATTTCCTGCGAAGTAGTAATAAATCCTAGAAGTTGACATTCCAATACAGAGATGATACAGATTTTTCTTAGAACTATGCTAACTAATGTGACACACCAATCTGAGCAGACTGATGGAATGGAACAATATATTCACATTTAGTACAGAAATTCTTGCATATAATTTTTAAAGTTAGGCTAAACTAACTAAACCATTTCCTTCTACAACATCATTTAATGCACGATTTTCCAAATAAGAAAAGTAGCTTTCATTGCCACCCCGATTATACACATTACACACAACATGCGAGGCAAATAGATCTGCATTCCATAAAACTGTGCCCTACTTTTACTTCTAAAGGAGAACAGCACACCCTAAGCTGTCTATTCGGTTTCTTAAAAGCTTAGATCCATGCTTAGAGTTTTGCTCAACAAATGATCAGCCCTCTACCTTCTTTACCAATATGTAAATCCTTATAAGAAATACGTGTGGATTGTGCACTTCACTGAAAGCACAAGTTTGATACTATACTTACAGTATGTCTGATTTTAAATCACTATCAGGAAGAAACTAAGAAAAGAACTTACTGCAAATCGTGACTTTTCCTTAATCCTGACTTCCATTTTGTTTGCCATTTACTGTTTGGAAACAAGCCAACCGAATTCGGAAGGAAGTAGTTTATTTTTAGGGGAATAAATCCTGAGTCTCTTTTTAGGGGAATAACTTTCAAAGAAGTGAAATAACATAATGACATTTAATTATACCACACTTCAGGAAATGCTTTTAATTTTTTCCTTAAATACCTTTTAGCTTCTACCCAAATGATCTACAACTCTGTAGTTTTGAGCATAAGAAGTCAGCGGGACTTCCTCAGCTTAAAAGTTAAAAGAATTGCTTGAGACTTAGGAAAAGAACATCATATTCAGTTAAATACAGGAGCATGTTTGGAAAGAGATTAGCCCAGTACTCTTTTAGCATAGAAAGAATGTAAAATGAAACCCTGTATTTCACAAGTACCTGGAATGTAAGCTAGTGGCATTGTACTATATCTTAACTTATTGTTTTCATTTAACTTACTCCTAATTTTGAAGATTTCAATGATTATTTAAATTAGCACATGTCCAGTGTGCAAGCCTGTGGCAATTGAATAAAGCTTTCTTCCATGATTTCATTTGGGATAAAAAAGATAGGTTTACCATGTCATTGCTTCCCTATCTTGTGTGTGGAATATTTTCTTTAGGGACAAATTCAAAAGCAGTTTTATTTTACCTGTACAAAAACTAGTTAGCTCAGCTACCTATCTTTCTGCTTTGTAAATTATTTAATGTTTTGGAAAGTTTGAAAATGTTTAAAATAAATCAGAACAACCTGATTAAAAATGTTTTGTTTGACCTAGAAGACTTGATTCAACTTTTACCTTTGATAAACAGCAAAATCCCCCCCAAAATGCCCTCAACAGGCAACAGCAAATTGATTTGCAGTACATCTATCTGAAACTCTAATGACTTGGGCAGAGTGGGATGTAGTTCTACATATACGATATGTAAAGTGTTTGTTTTGTTTCTATTCTCATACAAGAATAAGTTTTATGGTACTGTACCAGCCCCTCCAAAACAGGTAAGAATTAGAGGCTTTTGTTTGTTTGTTTGTTTGTTTGTTTGTTTGTTTAAGAAGAGAGAAGTAACTAAATTTAAAAGCAATTACATTTCTGCATTTCTGATATGACTAGTCTGGCTGATTCTCATGAAAAAAATATTTCCGGGATTAATGTACGTTTTATGATTACTCATGATTTCCTGCATAGCTTCCAACTCTCTTTGTGACTCTACACATAAAATAAAGAGCATAAATAAAACAACATGATCAAATCACCGGTTTGTGTGTGTGTTCATTTCATTCTATTTTAACACTAGGATATTTTTTTCCAAAAGGAAAAGTGCCATCTACTGAATCACCAAAACAAAATTTTGCAGTATCTTGAGAGATTTTCCTGAGAAATGTCCTTTCCAATTACTGATCAGGCCAAGCCTTACGCAACTTGTGAGCTTTCATGAGATCACAGCTGGCAATGAGATGTCTTCATTAAATATTTGTTTAATGTCTGCCTAATTTTTGTTTGGGTATTTTTTCTGGATTTTAAAGTGTTAGTGGAAAATCAGTGAACTACACTTTGAGAAGATCTTAAGATTTTGCTTCCAAAATAACTTCCTGCCCCTAGACCTCAGGAACATAAGCATATGTGTATTGGGTAAGAAATAAGACTCTTTTAGCCCACTAATGTGTGTCTGGTATTAAATTACTGTTAAATCAAATGACGGTAGCATAAAAACAGAGCACATCCCATGGAAACAATACAGAGTGTTCTCATGATCTGACTTGATTAAACAGAAGTTGCACGTTTCTGTTAAAAGACAAGATTAGACATACTGAAGAGGTTTGTCAAAACAATTTTACAGATGTTTAGGCCTCTTTTGTTAAAGGAGGCTTGTAGAATATAGATCAGGCCTTAAGATAATATGTGTCAGGCATGTCAGTTTTAAGTTTAATTAAAAGGACTTTTCCAAAAGTAGACCTGGTTTTCTCTCTACATGTTACCTGCCAACCAAGTGTTTAACAGGTTGGCTTGTTAAAAAAACATCTGTATTTGTATGGAAAGGTTCAGTGCCATCTGGATTCTCTTCCTAAGCTTTTGCAAAATTCCATCCAGTGTAAAAATAAAATAAATTGAAATGGATTAAGATAGAGTTGCCTTCTGCTGTCACTTGAGAGCTATTAGTGTTCGCTGATGCTTGCTCAAAAATAATCAGAAACCATTCCATTGTTTTGAAAGAAAACAGATATTCAAGGTCATGAAAAAGTTAACACTCTGTCAGTGTATTGGTTTGGTACATTTCATCTGGGATTACAGTCCTGAGTGGATAGGCTCTGTAGCTCTTCTTTTTTTAGTAGCTAAAAATGGACCAGTGGTAATTACCAAGGAACCAAATAGCACATGCTTGATTCTGAAGTTTTCTCTTAATAATAGTTCTTACCTAGGGAGAAGGGGAGTTGTGAGATTTTCCAGCACAGCTGCAGAGAATTGCAAATTCTCTGGAACAAATTCAAAGCTGAGGTAAGCAAAAACAGCCACTTTGTTTGAATGACTGGTGGATGAGACATTCGGATATCCACTAAAAATATTACTTCCTTGAAAATATGTGGCATCACTTTTCAAAGAAGCATTAGATAAAATTTACATACAAGTATGTGTCACTGCACAACTGGCATTTTAAAGGCAGGTCATAGGCCCTGAGAGACTGCTAGAATGAGGTGACTGATTCCAGGTAAATTGATCGCGGGAATATGCAAGGAGATTTTTTCATAGAAAATACTGTTTAAAATAAAAAAAAAACCCAAACCAAAAACCAAACATAGTGGAAAAGCATTAGTATCAAATTTAGTAATGCTATATAATAACTAGGGAACACTGAATAATGGAAAGTTCACATATTTTCAATTATAATTATCTGAATTTAGGAGTAGAATACGGGAATATTTTTCTATATTTTGAAAGATTCTGATTGATGCCTCTGAGTGCTTGGATATATAACATTAGGGGTCCAGTTCAGTGAGACATGGACAGAACCAGCGTGTTCTCACACTATCACTTGGAGAATAGTAAGTACCTCAAGGACCTACTTGGCGCTCACCCAATCCAGTAGTATGTTCACCAGTGAATAATGGATCCTTCTCATTTATGTTTCTGGCTTCTTTCTCTTAGTTTGTACCATGGCTTTTAACATAATTTGAATCTGGGGAGTAGGGGAGGAAGTGGCAGAGATTCATTGTCTATCAGTAGATAACACATCAATCTAAACCACACGCTTTGAATATGTGAATGTTCACCTTTACTTTACAGTCTATGACACAAAAAAAAATTTTAATTGCAGTAGCTGGAGTGGGACTTGATATAGAGGCTGTATAAATCCACTGTTGGCCTGCAAAAGAATTGTATTTTACCTTTGTATGGTTGCTACTATACTTCAGTCCTTTTCCATATTTCTGTTACTCATTTAATCAGGCATTTCTCTTGTTCAGTCTATTTTGATTGAGGTGCTTTAGGAAAGAATCCAGACTGTTTTTCTTGAGTGCTCCAGATGTTTGCAATAACACATTACTGAAGCGAATGCCAGCGGTAAAGGGATATTCTTCCACAGGAAATACTTTGCAACTGACATGAACCAATAGCTCCTTAGGGAAAAAAGGCACAAATTTGTTAAATGACAGTTAACCAGTAAACAAAAAACTAATCTTGGTAAAATTAGATTAAGTAGATAACTTCCAGGAACTGATTTTGAAAAACAAGCATAAGAAATTGCATATGAAATTTGTAAGATAAACTATTGCTTTAGGACTACTGCAGGAACATATTCAGATATTCAGCCACTATTCTCATTTTAGTCCTACTGTTTCTTTTTCAGTTTTGAAGAGAAAAAAAAAGAAACTTCCACTCTTTCCAAGCAATTCTGCCAAACGCATTCAATGAAGAAAAAAACATATTTTATCTCCCATTATTTCTATACTTTAAAAGCATGATACAAGCAAGTTTTTCCTTCCCTGACTCCTTTCCTATTTATTTTTTAATGCATAAAATACCATCAATTTGTATTAAAAGACAGCCATTTTTTGTTAATTCTCTCCACCAAAAGACTGGACATTTAACTGTTTACTGTGAGAGTAAATATATTTCTGCATCTTTCAAGGTTGTGTGTGCATATAGTTCCATTTTCTTATTCTTTCACATTAAATTAATAGATTTGTTTTGCTTGTATATCCAGTGGGTTATTGTCAAAATAAAGCATTTCACAGAGAATTACTTATATGATGTTAGAAGCTATCATATAACAAGAATGGACAAAGTTCAAGTAACTTGGACAAAGTTTATAATAAGACATCAGCTTTATGTATTCTACGTATTCTGGCTGAATTTGCTTTTATTATCTTGTCTTACTAAATGCTCTGTCGTATTTTACACTAAGAACTGAATCTTTGTTGAATTAAAACCACTCACAGATATAAGTGATGTTCATATATTTAAGTAAGATGCTCCAATTCTTTATATAAGTATCAAGGGGCTAGTTGTAGAACATAAAAAAAAAATTTAAGTTCTTCCCCTTGTATACTTTTCAGAGCTTTTGAAATTTTTGGAGAAATACAGCTAGTTAAAATTTGACGGAAAAAAAAGATCACTGGAATTTAGTGCTCAGAGAATATCCCAGATGAAGGATGGTTCATTTCCCATGGTTGTTTTGTGGCTCACTAAGGAATCCTGACAGAATACAACTGGTTCAAGGAGGGCTGGTACAGCAAGGTTATCTTCCATCTAGGGGGTATTTCTTATTTTCCTGCGAAGTAGTAATAAATCCTAGAAGTTGACATTCCAATACAGAGATGATACAGATTTTTCTTAGAACTATGCTAACTAATGTGACACACCAATCTGAGCAGACTGATGGAATGGAAAAATTTATTCACATTTAGTACAGAAATTCTTGCATATAATTTTTAAAGTTAGACTAAACTAACTAAACCATTTCCTTCTACAACATCATTTAATGCACGATTTTCCAAATAAGAAAAGTAGCTTTCATTGCCACCCCGATTATACACATTACACACAACATGCGAGGCAAATAGATCTGCATTCCATAAAACTGTGCCCTACTTTTACTTCTAAAGGAGAACAGCACACCCTAAGCTGTCTATTCGGTTTCTTAAAAGCTTAGATTCATGCTTAGAGTTTTGCTCAACAAATGATCAGCCCTCTACCTTCTTTACCAATATGTAAATCCTTATAAGAAATACGTGTGGATTGTGCACTTCACTGAAAGCACAAGTTTGATACTATACTTACAGTATGTCTGATTTTAAATCACTATCAGGAAGAAACTAAGAAAAGAACTTACTGCAAATCGTGACTTTTCCTTAATCCTGACTTCCATTTTGTTTGCCATTTACTGTTTGGAAACAAGCCAACCGAATTCGGAAGGAAGTAGTTTATTTTTAGGGGAATAAATCCTGAGTCTCTTTTTAGGGGAATAACTTTCAAAGAAGTGAAATAACATAATGACATTTAATTATACCACACTTCAGGAAATGCTTTTAATTTTTTCCTTAAATACCTTTTAGCTTCTACCCAAATGATCTACAACTCTGTAGTTTTGAGCATAAGAAGTCAGCGGGACTTCCTCAGCTTAGAAGTTAAAAGAATTGCTTGAGACTTAGGAAAAGAACATCATATTCAGTTAAATACAGGAGCATGTTTGGAAAGAGATTAGCCCAGTACTCTTTTAGCATAGAAAGAATTTAAAATGAAACCCTGTATTTCACAAGTACCTGGAATGTAAGCTAGTGGCATTGTACTATATCTTAACTTATTGTTTTCATTTAACTTACTCCTAATTTTGAAGATTTCAATGATTATTTAAATTAGCACATGTCCAGTGTGCAAGCCTGTGGCAATTGAATAAAGCTTTCTTCCATGATTTCATTTGGGATAAAAAAGATAGGTTTACCATGTCATTGCTTCCCTATCTTGTGTGTGGAATATTTTCTTTAGGGACAAATTCAAAAGCAGTTTTATTTTACCTGTACAAAAACTAGTTAGCTCAGCTACCTATCTTTCTGCTTTGTAAATTATTTAATGTTTTGGAAAGTTTGAAAATGTTTAAAATAAATCAGAACAACCTGATTAAAAATGTTTTGTTTGACCTAGAAGACTTGATTCAACTTTTACCTTTGATAAACAGCAAAATCCCCCCCAAAATGCCCTCAACAGGCAACAGCAAATTGATTTGCAGTACATCTATCTGAAACTCTAATGACTTGGGCAGAGTGGGATGTAGTTCTACATATACGATATGTAAAGTGTTTGTTTTGTTTCTATTCTCATACAAGAATAAGTTTTATGGTACTGTACCAGCCCCTCCAAAACAGGTAAGAATTAGAGGCTTTTGTTTGTTTGTTTGTTTGTTTGTTTGTTTGTTTAAGAAGAGAGAAGTAACTAAATTTAAAAGCAATTACATTTCTGCATTTCTGATATGACTAGTCTGGCTGATTCTCATGAAAAAAATATTTCCGGGATTAATGTACGTTTTATGATTACTCATGATTTCCTGCATAGCTTCCAACTCTCTTTGTGACTCTACACATAAAATAAAGAGCATAAATAAAACAACATGATCAAATCACCGGTTTGTGTGTGTGTTCATTTCATTCTATTTTAACACTAGGATATTTTTTTCCAAAAGGAAAAGTGCCATCTACTGAATCACCAAAACAAAATTTTGCAGTATCTTGAGAGATTTTCCTGAGAAATGTCCTTTCCAATTACTGATCAGGCCAAGCCTTACGCAACTTGTGAGCTTTCATGAGATCACAGCTGGCAATGAGATGTCTTCATTAAATATTTGTTTAATGTCTGCCTAATTTTTGTTTGGGTATTTTTTCTGGATTTTAAAGTGTTAGTGGATCTTAAGATTTTGCTTCCAAAATAACTTCCTGCCCCAAGATTTCTGGGGAGACTTCTTGTGCATCCTCTGCATATCCCTAAAGGCCTGCAGAAGTCAGACTCACAAGAAGGAGTTACTCCTTTTTGACAAGTTACTTCAAGTTTGGCAAAGGTGCAGACAGGAAGACTTCAAAAAGAATAAACTAATAAGACATTGACAAATAGCATTTACTCGCAGAAGTAGAAGCAAGAGAAACTCAATACCAATAGGTAACTTTGCAATGGGTCACTACCTATTAGTTAACTGAGACATGGTTAGCAAGGTACAGCACATTTTTTTAAAGGCACAAAGACCAATAGGACTATGAACTTTACTTAGGACTTAGAAAAGTTGACTGTTTTTTCTATCAGGGATCAGCAGTAGACGCATGGATGAATACAAAATATCGGCGACTGTATAAACCTGCACAGCTCTTGGAAGAATTACACTTACAAAGTGGAGGGACTGATGAATTGGACACTATTTATACCTTCAAAAGTTTGGGAAGTCTCCAAACCTGGTCATAGTCAAGGAAATTTGGTAATGACAGGGATATGGGTAAAGTCTTGTCATGACTTAAAACTAATTGATGAGATAGAATGCAAATCAATTTTCCCTTCTTAAAGTAAAAATGTTTAGCAGTGAGAGCTGCTAAGGATTTATAAAGAGACAATAAAAAGGTAAGTAATTGTGTAGGAAAAATGTCTAATCTTGAATGTTCCATTAGACAACACAAAGTTTAGAGGTTCTTTGTCCAATCTGGTAGTAGTTTTGTGCCAATGTTGATGATCTCCACAGCAGTGTAATAGAAACCGTCTGTTATCTATTTAAGCCTTGTTACGTACAGGTACGTACAGTATAGTGTTGTACAGTATCCTTTACTGTCAGAAAATACTTTTTTCTTCAATTATGAACTGAATATGTGCTTGCTTCTGCATGGATAATTTTACTCATAGCTTTTCATAAATGTTTTCTTTTTTTTTCCTGTTCACATAATGCCTTTGAGGAATAGTATTCAAACATATTAATTAAAACTTACTCAACAATTTGTGGGCTGCTTTCTTCCTAATTTAGTGATGACTGTAGTTTGGAAATTCAAGACTGCATTACTTAGCTAGCTTCAAAAATCATATGATGTTATTGCTCATACAAAAACAGTTAAGTAAAAATAACCAGCAGGAACGCTTTTAAAAGTCAGTGTTGGAAGAGGTTTAGCTTTTGTGAGATGAAAAAAGACTACTGTGAGACTTGAGGAAAGTCAAGGGGAAGGACATGGGCTCTACTTAAACACTTCCTCCTTGAAATTGTTTAAACTTGTGAGACACTTTGGGGGATAATCTAATATATGCCCACTAACAAATTATTTCAGCCAGCCACCACAGGTTTTATAGTGGTAAAAAGTGGAAAGATAATCACACGTAACTCAGGACAGTAAGAGGTGCTGTCAGCCCCTGTCTATTCCTATCCCAGTTCCACATCCTTCCCAGAGACAAACTGTTCATCACTGAGATTTTTACCATGTGCAGACACATCGCTCTCGGCAAGGTTTCTGCTTTTCCCCTCCCCGTTTTAGCTAGATTAAAACATCTCAGGCTGCCAAAACTCTCAGAAGCACTTAAAGCATCAGTCAGTTGCCATGTGCAGGGTGATACTCGAAGTGAGGCTTGACTGCATGCCCTCTTCTTACTGTTCATAGCTAGTGGGAGGTAGAGATACCTAAACCAGACTGTTATACCTGAACGTGCCACCTTTTTGCAGTATGATGAAAAACCACCAGATGTGAGTGGTATTTATCAGTCTCTTCCTTTTGCGCCAAAGTTTGGTGCTTGATAATGCTAGGGAAAGTGTTTGTTCCAAAGCACTCTACTTCAGAGAAAGAGCGTTCGTAAAACCTATTTTGGCTTACGCACATTTTTATTTCTGTCTGATGGGATGCACAGTTTTCACTTCCTGACTAAAACAGAATGACAGAATGATAGAATCACAGATTGGTTTGGGTTGGAAGGGACCCCCTTGCCATGGGCAGGGATACCTGCCATGGGACCAGGCTGCTGCTCAAGACCCCATCCAACCTGGCCTTGAACACTTCCAGGGATGGTGACTCCACCACCTCCCTGGGCAGTCTCTGCCAGTGCCTAACAACCCTTTTGGTGAAGAAATTTTTCCTGATGTCCATTCTAAAACCCCCTGGCAACACTTGTGGCCATTTCCTCTCATCCTATCACTAGTCACTTAGGAGAAGAGACGAACACCCACCTTGATACAACGTCCTTTCAGGCAGTTGTAGACACTGATGAGGTCTCCCCTCAACCTTCTCTTCTCTAGGCTAAACAACCCCACCTAACTATGACTTTTATTATGTCATCTCCTAATTATGATTTTTACCACTCAGAAACAGGCACTATTTTTGCTTCCTTCGACAGGAATTTTGGAATTAACCAGTCAACTAAAAGTGCTTCCTTTCATGGTGGTTGGTTTAGGCAAGTAACCATTGCTCATCGCCAGAGCTGGCACAGCCTTGGGAGAACTCGGATGGGGGGAACAGGACCCGGAGCGATGATCTTTAAGGTCCCTTTCAATCCAAACCATTCTATGCTTCTATGACTGTGTAACAGTTCCCTCCAGCAGCAAAACCCCAAAGGAGCATGATGAATCCCAGAGGAGCTAGAACAGTTTCTTTACAGCGCAGAGGTGTGTGAGCATGACCTCCTAATTACAACCTGGAGAGGATGTACTGTAATCCGTCCCATGAAGGTAAATCATTCTCTGCACATAATCAGTCCTAGTTTTCCTCAGTGAGCAAACAAGATCACTGTAGGTGGAGGTCGTATGTCATCATTTACTATGGCATGTTTTATCTAAGAAAACTCGTCTGTTCTAGTTGACTGCATCCATGAAAAAGAACTGTTTTTACCGCTGCTTGATGGGGAAATAGCTTGTGTGGAACTCCTTCTCCCAAGTAGAGTGAAACGTATTCTAAAAGGGAAGTTGTAGAGAAACGGTACTGCAGCACTGAGAGCACCGGGATGGTGGGGACACAGGGACGGGGAATGATGCGGCTCCGTGTGAGGAGAGATGTGGCTCAGGGTGCCGGGCAGAGCGAGCGGGCAGCGCAGTTCTCCCGAAGGAGCCTCCCCCCTGGAGCGCGGGCGGGGGCCGATGCGGGCGCTCCTCCCTCTCGGCTCGGAGCGCGAGGCTCGGAGCGCGGAGCTCAGAGCTCGGGCGCGCAGCGTTCGGGGCGCGCGGAGCTCGGAGCGCTCGAACCACGAAGCTCGGAGCGGGCGGGGCGAGGCGCAGGCGCGGCGTGCTGCGGGGCTGCAGCCCGGGGCCCCGCGTCGCTCTCCCCGGAGCCGATGGCAGCTGCACAGCGCGGCCGCCCGGCGGAGCGCGGCGCGGCTCGGCGCCCCCGGCGCGGGGTGCGCGGGCGGGCAGGAGGCTGCGGCGGCGGCTCCGGCAGCCGGAGCTCCGGCAGCTCCGCGCTCGCCTGATCTGCTTCCCCCAACCCTGGCCGCACCGGGCTGCCCCGAAGGATGTCCGCCCAGTCCAAGGGGACCGCATCTTCCTCCTCGTCGCCGTCCGAGGGGCCACCGGCAGCCTCCAAAGCCAAGGTGAAAGAGCAGATCAAGATCATCGTGGAGGATTTGGAATTAGTCCTTGGGGACCTCAAAGACGTGGCCAAGGAACTTAAGGAGGTGAGAAGCGGAGGGATTCAAGCATGGGGGACCCTGGGCTGCTCCCGAGCATCCCTCGCCTGGGGCTCCTGCTCCCACCAGGGCTCCGCTACCGCCCCCAGGCTCCTTTGTCTACTCTTTCACCGCGGGTCGAGCAACTGGTGTCTGGGCTGAGTGCTCTGATATGGGCGGCCGTGCCTGGAGTGTGGCTGGAGCCCTGGATACGTTGCGGGTCGTGCCCCCCTCCCGGCTGCGAAGCATCTCTTCCCGGGGACACCGCACCTCGGCGCATCCCTCGGAGTTTTGTTGTTTTGTTGTTGGTTTTTTTGTTTTTGTTGGGTTTGGTTTGTTTTTTTTTATCCCGGGAATGCGGGGGTGCCACTGCTGGGGAGTGGGGAGAGCGTGCCGGGGAGCTGCGGGACACGGCGAGCGGTAGGAGAGGCGACGGAAGTGGCTCCACTCCTGCTGCTCCGAAGGGTTTAACTTTCATCCCAAAGCAGCCTCCCCGGCTTGCATCTCCCGGCCGGTGAGGGGTGGGGGGGGTCCTGGCCCCCCCGCACCTCCCGTCTTTCACAAAGGGTCCCTGCCCGGCGCGGCGAAGTCTCCTTCTGCCGCTGCAGGGCTGGTTGACACAGAGCTGAGCGAATTTCCAGTTTCTCCGAGTCTACATCCTTTGCTTTAAAAACCTCTAAAAATGCACCGTGTTTATCTCGCCTATCCGGCAAGATTTGCCTTTGCACTCTTCCTTCTTGCCAGTGGCGAGTGTCATCTCTCCTAGGTTAAGCTGCAGGCAGGCTGCGATTACCGAGGGGATGTTCATAAGCAGGGAGATGTTGTAGCTGAAGGAAGACGATTCGGCTGTCCATTTGGAGATTTCCACGTTATCTTGATTTTTGCTACACAACTGGTCGACAGATGGTTGGATTATGCACTGAAATTCAAGTCCAGAATCTCTGTGCATTACTTTATAATCCTGTGTTATACATGCATAACAAAATGTGGGTGGGTTTTTTTATTTGCTATCAAATATTAAGTTTTCGATTTTAACAATATTGTCAACAAGTTTCATTCAACAGACTTGGCATCTGAGGCAGTCTGAAATTCGTCCAGTGCTTTGTATAGCATTGAAAGATGTATAAACACACGGCTCACTAATCACAGCTGTTAGACTTCCCCCCCCAATTCCATATTTCTCCTTATTTTTTGAGAATATATCTATAATTTCTCTTTCCCTTAAAGTGCTGCTGTCTGTTGTTTGTATTTTTGAGGTATTTTGAAGTGGAAGTAAACATTGTTTGTAGGGCAGTTCTTCCAGTGTTTAAAGACTGATAGAGGAAACTGGCTTCTGTTGCTGCAGAAGCAAATTTTTAGGACCTGGAGAGGATGTACTGTAATCTGTCCCATGAATGTAAATCATTCTCTGCACATAAGCATTCCTAGCTTTCCTCCAGTGAGCAAACAAGATCACTGTAGGTGGAAGTTGTATGTCATCATTTACTGTGGCATGTTTTATCTAAGCAAACTCGTCTGTTCTAGTTGACTGCATCCATGAAAAAGAACTGGTTTTACCTCTCTTGATGGGGAAATAGCTTGTGTGGAACTCCTTTTCCCAAACAGAGTGAAATGCATTCTGAAAGGGAAGTTGTAGAGAAATGGTACTCTAACTGTGTTAGGTACTATGTACTGGTTTAAAGGTGGAAGGATTGTCAAGAGCATCTATTTTGAGAAAATAAAAATGTTTTTGTAAAAAAGGGCAGTTGAATCTTGCTTGTAATCACACGACTGTTTGAGTAATACTTTTCTCTAAATATGTCTTACAAAGGTGATAGCTATGTTACTCTGACAAGCAAGGGTTGCATATGCAATTACCTGCTTGCTTGCAATATTGTTATTATGTGTTAAATACACTTTGTATGACATTTATCTTTAAAAGTTCATGGAAGTTTGCCATCTGAGTATCTCCAGGTTTCTGCCTTTTGTATTGTGGGCTAAGTATGTGCAGGATCTCTTGACCCATCTGTAGTGTATATCTCTTTATGTGAAAAAGATGATGTTATATTGATGATGTTATAAGCTAATAATCAGTCTCTTTCATAGGTTGTTAGTAGGTGTTCGAAAGCATTGACAGATCTGTCATTAAAGCCTATAAGAAATTTGTCTCTCATCAGTTTTGGTGTATGACACAAATAAGTATACCTGTACTTTTTTTGTGGTTCCTTACTGTAGGAACCATTGTCATTGCAAAATGTTTTCTTCTGGAAATATTTTGGCTAGCCCTTTTTTTCCCTGGATGTTTACTGTAATGTGGACACATGTGCTACAACTTTTTTTTTGTTCGTTCATTCTTTTTTTTTTTTAAATTAGGAATATAGTATTATGAAAAGAGCCTTTCAGCCTTTCATTCCTTTTTTTTGCTGTTGTGTTAAAAAATAATTCAATTCTGCTACACTGGTATGACATGAGGGCTTTTGTTTTGTGCAGTTATTGAAAATATGGGATTTGTAGGACACTTCCACCCCCCCATTTCTGTGTATGTGTTGGTTACCCTTAAATATAAATTATATAATTATTAATTAGATTATTCCTAATGTTACACTTCAGGTACTGTGATAGACTGGATGTCCTAGTATCTTTCAGTCTTCTTTTGTAAGATTTTATATTCAAAGTACTGTCAAACTGAAAGGTAGTTTCATTACTTCAAAGTGAACTGTTCTGTAGCTGTAAGGAGTATGGCTGTACAAGACTTGTACATCTTACATTTAACTTGTTGTGTTTTACTTACATTAATGTATTTTGCATATGCTCTTTGTTCCAAAGCTGTTTCTATTTGGTGATTTAACATTTTTTGTGTTTAAAGGGTGGGGAGGAAAAAGTGGGAAGATGTGTAAAACCACACCACAAATCATAAAGCTTATACACTTTCTGAAAAAAACCCACATGACTAAATCATGTGGATTAACGCAAGTACATTTAGAAGTTCCTGTGTCTCAGAAGTGGAACCTCTGTCTCTCTCCCCCCTTTTTTTTTGGTCTGGTTTGCTTAGGCTAAGGTAACTACAAAAGACTAAGAATGGAAAGCAGGAGTATCTTGGGTGCGAGGAGTGCCAGGCCCAGAGTTTGAGCTCATGTGTGTTTGGTCCTCTCTAGGGTTCAGTTAACTAAGCAGAGACTTAGCCCCTTTTGTCTCCTTGCTAAAAACAAACATGGGGTGGGTGTGTACCAACATAGCATGTGTATTTGATGAATATTCCAGAGAAAAATCAAAGGGTGCCAGAGGATTGGGTAGCACTGACTATTCCTTTAGTCCAAGCTATTTCAAAATTGTTAGTAAGGTCTTAAACTTTGACTCGCCTCCAGAGAATTGGATGAAATACCTTTTCCATCAAAGTGTGTCTGGGAAGCTGGTTATTATTAAGTCTTGCTTTGAAGGTGATATTTATCTGTCTGGAGCCTAAATAATAAGGTGATGAACTGGAAGACTAAATGCTAATAAAACTATTTTGAATGTAAAATGCATGATGTGGACCTAATTCATCACTTAAGAAGGGATTGTAGGAGTTGTGCATACACACGTGTGGAGAGCAGCGCACAGAGATTTACATCTTCTTAATACTATACCGTAAATTTTAAGACTCCTCTGCTTTCACATTTTATGATAATGTTGCATGTTTCTGTAGCCTTGTACTTGTTTACATCAAGGAAATACTTAACTAAATCATTTGATAAATACTTTTTGTAGTAATGAAAATTCATCATGCAGAACAAATTCCTGGAAGTTATGCGTGAAACATTTACATAGCTTTTAATTGGCTAAATATGCTTCAACCTTTTATCGAAAGGAAGCAGCTGTGTAGCTATTGCCCGTATTTAGAATAATCCAAAATGGAGGTGCAGGAGGACCAGAAGCCTAATAGGCATTGCACATGCATGAGTAAATTTCCAGTCTTTCTGAGTCTACGTTCTATGCTTTAAAACCTCTAAAAATGTCTTGCTGCCAGAACAAGTAAATCATGCCCCCTCATCTAACTGATGCATTTATACTCCATAAAGGTGTGAACTATAAAATTTGGGAATGACTTAACAAAGAATGTTTTCTCAGTGGTGATGGAACTTGCAGGTACCGACTCACCCTCCTCTCAAACACCATGATAAAGTTTTTTATGAAGTAGATTATCTGATTCCATAACCAGGCCAATCATCATTCTTTCAAGTGGAGGATGGTCATGTATTCCATGGTCTTTATTTCTGGACCAGGCCTGCAAGAGCATACTAGAATTTCAACACCAGTGTTTTCCATTGCATTTTTGTTTTGGTGTTCAGCTAATGATCCAGATGGCAGGAAGGCATTGCCTGTTAATCCAGAAACTAGGAAGCTGCAGTTTGTATCCACCAAGAGGATTAGAGCAGTAGCAATCAATCGTGCATCAGTATCTCTGGTGTGCAGGCAGCAATGCGAACACCAATAGAAAAAGTGTTTTGGACTCCTGTTGCTTCATGAAGGTGAGGGGGAGACATCATAGGTATGGAATATATTATGTGGAAACCTAAAAGTTCATAGAACAGTAGTAAGACATTTTAATCCCTTCCTCCTCCTGCTGATCCATGCCTCTATTCCTTTTCTGGGCTCCCTCCAGGTGTCAGGGACCTGCTGCTCCTTTTGCTAGGCAGTGGCAGTTGAAGGAAGAGCATACTTGTTCCTACCTTAGAAATCCAGTAAATACACGTGCCCTTCTTAGATGTGGATTCTGGATGCTGGCCTTCCAAGTGGAGGCACTGTGTGTATATGCAGATCTGGTCAGTGAGATGTGAAAGGTACTGAAGCATTATTGTGATTTTTACTGCTGTAACTGGAGTTGTGCATCAGTTCAGGCACAAGGACCAGGGTGTTGTGTGACTAATGGCATTGCCCATTCCAAAAGTTGCTAATCTCTCCAGGAGCAGAATTTTTTTAAGACCCTTATTGCAGTTCTTCGTGGTAAATGCAATCATGAACTGTTCCTGGATGTTTATTTTAAGTGCAGAGTATGATTCATTATGTAAGAGAAGCACTGCACAGCAACTTTACTGTGATCTGCTCAGGGGTCCAAACAAGGTCGTAAATAGTTATTGCAGGTAACTGAATCATAATTTTCCTTTTCTTTTATTTCTTGTGGTCTATGAAGCATTTATACAGTTGTACAGAATGAAAACGTGTAAATATATTAAGTTAAAATTCTCAGGCCGGCAGTGTCAATAAAGCTAACAGAACTAAAAGGTAACTGTGAACCTTAAAAAACTCCCATGTTTTAAGGTTGTCAGGAGCATTGTAAAGTGACAAGGTAAGGTTGCTTCACATCTGATTTGTAATCAAAGCTAAGAGTTAGTGATTGAATTGTGTAATGCAATGAAAAGAGTAACTAGTGTATGTATAGAGCATTGCTTGTTAATATCAAGAGGCTTCACAGAGGGAAGCACCCTGTCAATTTATGCTAGCTATTTTGTATTTATAAACACTCATGTCAGCTATTTCATTCCTTTTATGCAATACTAAGCTCCTGATAGTAATGTGTATTGTGCAACCATGAGCTAACTAGAGCATATATAAATTCAGTTTTCAAACAAAAACAGTGCCACAATGAAAATGTGTATCTGTGTCCTAAAGTCAGAGCTTCACATAGCCTATGCACTAATGACCATGATACAGAAAACAGAAGTGGACAGCCGTGAACTTCAGTCTGTTGCAGTCAGGTTTTTCCATTGACTTAGTAGGAACAGAAGTAAATTTAACAGTAACAGAGGTTAGTTTGGGGCTGCTTTGTTTTTATTAAAACTTCAGAATTCAGAGGAATCAGTTGCTGCCATGTATATCTATGAGTGTGTCATACAAAACAATGACTAGGTTGGGCACCATCATTGAAGTTTTACCTATTTTTGCCAGTTTTCTTTGGGAATGGAAGAATGCTTCTGTTCCCATTACTCACATTGGACAAAGTTCTGTAATAGCCTTCCCACTTCCAGTCAAAAACTTCCATCCAAATTGACTCAGAGTCAATTTGTACACAAGTAATTAATACTCCTCTTGGGGGAGGTGCAAATGTTGTCCCTGAGTTTAAAGGGTGCTTTCCCACAGTGCCTATTTCACAATACCTTTATGAAGAGCATAACTACCCTCTTACAGTTTTCCTTTCTTTTAGACCTGCAAAATATTGGTAGCTTATAGTCTTCTCTGGACTGAATTGTCAATGACCTCATAGGTAGCTCATGTATATTCTGCTCAGGTGTCCTCTTTTTCTTTTTTCTTCAGTAGAGATTATTGCTCTGAGGCAGACAAGAGTAAAGGGTTCCATTTTGCAAATGGATTGCTGTCTTTGCCACATAACCTGTGGCTCATGCTCAACCATGCAGGTTAACTGCAGCTTAGCTACTTATGCATACATAGGGCTTTGTTTTAATCTGTGAGTTGGGTTTTTGTTTTGGTTTTGTGGTTTTTTGTGTTTGTGGTTTGTTTTCTTTTAATAGATGCAGTAAGTAGAAGCTAATGTACCTTATTCTCTTAAGATAAAGGTCTTCTGGTAGCATTTCACTCAAATGTCAATGGGAGATGCATATTATCTGTTTTATTGAATCTTTATTATGTTAGGCATGAATATAAGGTGAGGACTGCAACCTATACATGCTTCCTTCTGTAATAGCTCATGTCCAGCTCTGTATGTTATTGACTGCATGTTATTGACTGTATGTTATTCTGGCTGCAGCTACCTGCAGTGCTTCAAAATGCCCTTTTTTATTTACTCAGGGGAAGAAGAAAAGTAGAGCCTGATTTCTCTGTGGAAGGGATGAGAAAATCCTCTAGCAGATTTTTCTCTGCAGCTTTTTTGTTTCAAGGTTGTGTGTGTGTGTTGAATGACTGGGGTGCAGGGGCTTGGTGGCTGAGCCACTGGCAGTCTGTTTTGATTTGGAATTATTGTACTGCAGCTGATAGGAGTTGTGAGGAGCAGTTGCCTCCAAAGAGGAGTCATACTGCCAGTTGTTGCTTTTGCAAAAATTATAGTATGTTCATGTGTCTTTAAAGATTAACAGACTCATCTGTTGTTTCATGCAGCATGTGCCACATTGCGTTATGAAGACTGAGAGCGCTGATGTTGAATCGTTTCCAGATTTCATTGTAGATTATTTCGCAGTAATCTGAAAAATACTGCCATTTAAAAACACTTTTCATTTTTTTTTCTCCTCAAGTCTTTTTTGATAAATCCACGGTAATTATTTTAGTCTTTTACCCATGATGGTATTGTGTTCTCTTTATTGTGGTCTGTTTACAGTTCTTTCAGTGAACAACTTCAAGGTAGAAGCAGAGTAAGACAATCTTACTTATGTTGTACTCACTCACATTGTAAGTTAGAAACTAAGATAATTTAATACTTCTGAAAATAGTGTGACAAGTTTATTGTTTGTTTAAAGTGAGATCATCTGCATGGGCTCCAGGTCTTTGGTGGGGAACCGAAAACTACATTTGGACTTTCCCTTCATCTGCAGAAAGTGAGGTAAATGCTTAAAGTATGGAAAATCTTGGTATCTAATAACATTTTATACTTACTGGAAATGACACAGTGTTATAACAGGCTTCTTATGTGTCCTTTAAGATGCAGATTTTAAAAACAAACAATCAAACTGGAAACATTAACAAATGAACAGTTTGGACTTGCCTTTCCATTGTAATTTACGGGTTTATACTCCTGTAACTGTGTCCTTTCTGTATAAAATTAATGTGAAAATGTGAAAGATCAAGGTCAGTATGCTTTTTGTTTACTATGGCGTAACAAAAAAACAAGCATAATTCTTTGCAAGCTTCGTCTGTGAGGTTTTTTTGTGGTATGCCTTCTGCTTTTTTTTGCCTTTTTGTTAAAATTGGGCACCCCCACACTTTTTCAGTGTTAATTTACTGAATTCTTACAAGGTCACATGCTGATAAAATCGAGAGTAACTGTCCAGCTAAATTAACTACTGAAAGTTCAGTAGTTACTGGACAAATAATTGGAACAAATATTTTTAAATATAGAATCACAGACTGTTTGAGCTTTAAAGGAACTCCTGGAAATTGTCCAACTCATTCACAAAGCAACTAGAGAAGATTGCTTAGTATCTTAGTCTTGAGTATCTTCAAGGATAGTGACTCCACAAATTTTTTGGACTGCCTAATCAATGTGGTATCACAGTTACAGTAAAAACTATTTATCTTGTGTTTAAGTAGAATTTCCTGTATGTCAGTCTGCACCTCTTGCCTGTTGTCCTCTCCTTTAGGACCACTGAGAAGAGTCTGTTACTGTCTCCTTCCAATCAAGTATTTATACACATTGGAATAAGATTCCCCTGAGCGTTCACTTCTCCAGACTAAACAATCCCATTTCTCTCAGCTGCTCCTGGCATAACAGATGCTCCAACCTCTTAGTCATCTTCCCAGTCTTTTGCTGGACTAGCTCAAATACATTCTTATCTGTATTTAAGTGGAGAGCACAGAACTCTGCACAGTGCTCCAGACGTGGAATGAAAAAATAAGGTATAATGCTGTGCTACAAACATAATCTTTCCCCAATAAGTGTTTCTTTATATAAAAATTTCAAATTAGCTTAAGAACATATTCTCTGCTTTTTCATTAAAGTTGCATAATAAATGATTATGGAAATCTCACTGCATTTTGCTTACTTTCAGACAGAAGAATAAAGAACAATTTTGCAATATAACTTCCTGTATGAATATAAAGAGTACTCACTCCAAAGGTTCAGAGCTGGAATTTGTGAGAGCAGTCACTGAAGCATGTGCGTGGCATTAGGTGGTGATGATGGGAAGGGAGGTCTGCAGCTCCTTCTGCTTTTACAGGAATGCCACTCCTCCTTAACATCTCCCCATGAAATTATGATATATCATTTTTCTCACCTCCAAAGGAAATTATCCTGGAAAATGCAGTGTCATTACTCAAGTGAACTTTGTAAAGCATTGACATTAATTTTGCCCTGTACTCCAAGCTCTGCAGTTGTCAAATTTTACTTTGATTTCTAATCTTCTGTTGCATCGTATTAATTCCTTGGTTTCTATGAGGCTTTTTGATTTATATTTTTTTCCCTAGCCCTGTTCCTCTTTTCCCTCATAACAGTTTCTAGTGCTTCTGCAACTTTACCTCACCGTTAATGGCTATCAGAACAACATCTGGGTTATTAATGTGAGTGTTTGTCTCTCCATTCTCCAATGTTGACTGATCAAAGTCAACATCAAAGTTTTAAGATTGGTCATAAGAATTTCAGGTGACTCTGGCATTCATCTTAGTAACACAATTGTTCTCCTCATGCATTTTTTGCATGCTAGTAGGAGATTCTTCTGGGTAGGATCTGGAAGTAGTGTTTTATTCTTGCTCAATTTCCAATGCATAGCAGCTGAAGGCTGTGTTGTTTGGATTGCAGAGTTATCTGGGTTGTTATTACAAGCAAAGTTTGTGTAATTATCAAGGCTGGAAACTGTACAAGCATACATGTCTCTGCTGAAGTAATAATTTGTTTCTTGCCATCAAAGTATAGATCTTACGATGAACCTGTAAACCTTGCAGAAAACTGGTGTTTGACCTAACTGGGAGGTCTTAGTTGAGGCAAGAGAATGAGGAGATTGTGATTGTTAGTTTTTGTGGTTCCCTGCTGACAGTTGATTTGTTCTTGTTTTTCAGATGGTTGTTATTTGATTCTGTCTATTAAAATATTTCATAGAATTTGAATAGTTAGATTGTAAGTGCTTTAAATCATGTGCAAACACTTTAGTTAATTATTTTCATTAGCTTTCTTAAATCATAGCAAGCAGAGCCTTTGCTGATGTGATACCATGTAACCATCAAAGTGTTTGACTGAACTGAGACTTTAACTTGATGAGTATCATGGAAAGTATAGTATACTACAAATATTTATGAGCCGGTATAGCTGCACAAAAACCTCCCAACCCTAAACCCAGTATATTGCAACACATAGTTTTTAAAGTGAGAATGTAGAGATGAGTTGCACAACAGAATGTCATAGTGCTTCAGGTGCTGAGGATGCTGAACTAGAAAAAAAAAATGCACAGGAGTGAGGACTTTTATTTAGTACAGACTTTACATAGTCTATTTCTTTCTTCAAATTAAAAAAGCAAGAACAAGATAGAAAAAAATGATATACTGAAAATACTTGGTTTTGTCTTTGAGGAAGGTTTGAAGGATATGATGAAACTGAAGACTATAATACAATTAGAACAGTGGCTTGAATGACTTTTCCCCCCTGTTTCCGAGGTGATGTATCACAGTATCACAGTATCATAAGGTTGGAAGGGAACTCTGAGATCATCAAGTCCAACCTATATCCCAACACTAACACCAACACGAACACCACCATCATCTAAACCATGGCACTCAGTGCCTCATCCAGTCTCCCCTTAAACACCTCCAGGGTCGGCAACTGCACCACCTCCCTGGGCAGTGCATTCCAATGGCCAATCACCCTTTCAGTGAAGAACTTTTTCCTAACATCAAGCCTAAACTTTCCCTGATGAAGCTTGAGTCCATGCCCTCTAGTTCTGTCACTGGTCACCTGAGAGAAGAGACCAACCCCTGCCTGACTACAACCTCCTTTCAGGTAGCTGTAGAGAGCAATGAGGTCTCCCCTGAGCCTCCTCTTCTTTAGACTAAACAGCCCCAACTCCCTCAGTTGCTCCTCATAGGGCTTGTTCTCCAGCCCCTTCACCATCTTCGTTGCCCTCCTCTGAACACATTCCAGTATCCTAACATCTTTCCCAAACTGGGGGGCCCAGAACTGTACACAATATTCAAGATGAGGCCTGACCAGTGCCGAGTACAGGGGGACGATAACTTCTCTGGTCCTGCTCGCTACACTAATCCTGATGCAGGCCAGAATGCCATTGCCCTTCTTGGCCACCTGGGCACACTGCTGGCTCATGTTGAGCTTCCTGTCAACCAGCACTCCCAGGTCCCTTTCTGCCTGACTACTCTCCAACCACTCTGTCCCCAGTCTGTAGCTCTGCATGGGATTGTTGTGTCCAAAATGAAGTACCCGACATTTGGACTTATTAAATATCATCCCATTAGAATCAGTCCATGTCTCCAGTCTATCCAGGTCCCTCTGTAGGGCCATCCTACCCTCTAGCAGATCAACCCTTCCTCCCAGCTTGGTATCGTCTGCAAACTTGCTGATGATGGACTCAATCCCCTCATCCAGATCATCAATAAAGATATTAAACAGGACTGGACCCAACACTGATCCCTGAGGGACACCACTGGTGACCGGCCGCCAACTGGATGAGACACCATTCACCACCACTCTTTGGGCTCGGCCATCCAGCCAATTCCTAACCCAGCACAGAGTGCTCCCATCTAAGCCATGGGCTGCCAGCTTCCCTAGGAGTCTACTGTGGGAGACAGTGTCAAAGGCCTTGCTGAAGTCCAGGTATACCACATCCACAGCCTTCCTGTCATCCACCAGGGGTGTCACATGGTCATAAAAGGAGATTAGGTTGGTCAGGCAGGACCTACCTCTTCTAAACCCATGGGCGTCACGTTGGCCAACTTCCAGTCTTCTGGGACCTCTCCAGTGAGCCAGGACTGCTGAAAGATGATGGAGAGCGGCTTAGAAAGCTCATCCGCCAGCTCTCTCATCACCCTAGGATGGATCCCGTCTGGCCCCATAGACTTATGAGGGTCCAAGTGGCTCAGCAGGTCTCTAACTTCCTCCTCATGGATTGCAGGAGGGCCATATTTCACCCTGCCCCCATCAACCACTTCAGAGGACCAACTGTCAAGCAAGCTGACATCCTTACTGTTGAAAACTGAGGCAAAGAAGGCATTAAGTACCTCGGCCTTCTCTGCATCTTTGGTTACTACATTTCCCCCCACATCCAACAAGGAGTGGAGGTCGCTGCCGCCCTTCTTTCTACCATTGATATATTTATAAAAACTCTTCTTATTATCCTTAACAGAAGTGGCCAATTTGAGCTCCAGCTGGGCTTTTGCTTCTTTGATTTTCCTCCTACACAACTTAACAACATCTTTGAACATGACCTGGCTTATGTCCCCTTCTTTCCAACGGCGATACATCCTCTTTTTATTACTTAGTTCCTTCAGAAGCTCCTTACTCATCCAGCCCGGCCGTCTGCCCCTACGACTCTTCTTACAACACATGGGGACAGCCTGCTCCTGCACCTTCAAGATTTCATTCTTGAACTGCATCCAGCCTTCCTGGACCCCCTTGCCACTAAGAACTATTTCCCAGGTTAACTGATATACACTGGATAAACTTAATTTGGCTTCAGTAGCACTGAATGGCCTGTTGTCCTTAAGCTTTGCCAGTCATTCTGGAGATCTGGTGTGTCTGTATGTGTGAAGTTGTTGTCTCATTCATGTGATTCATTGTTCTTAATTTCAGGAGAAATTAAAACCAGAGTACTTGCATAGACAGTAATGTGTATGGATTGCAATGACGAGGTTCCAGTTCTTTTATCTAAGTATTAAGTTTATTGTATACCAAAGAATTACAGTTTAGGATTGACTGAAGCTAGACATACATATCAATTTTGCATTTAATGTTAGGCAACTGATAGAAATGTTTTTTAAAAATCTATTATAAATGTCTTCTAAAATCTTAAAAGTCCTTAAAAGGGCTTTTAAAGTCTGTTCACTAGTGAATTTTTCTGAGTGTTTGATTTAAGATTGTAAGTATTACAGGTAACAGTATCCTGGTAGAAAACATGACTCTGTCTTATGAATAACTGCTGTATACTGTTTCTAGGAGATGAATACTTGTCTAGCATCTTGAATCTGTACCTCATACTTTTTAGGTAATAAAAAGAAGAAAAAGTTTAAAGTCAAAAGTTTAATTGTCAAAGTCAAAGTTTATTCAGGGTATATCACCTTAGAAATAGGGGCCATTTTTATAATACTTTCAACAGAATATTAAATGACCTAGTCAGTTCCTTTCTCTGTGATTTGGTAGTCTGCTGGCTTGAAAAATACGTTATTTCTGAGATTCGATGTTCAACAGGTATTAGTCAGCCAAGGCTGTAAAGTAAAATACTAAAATAAAAAGTTAATAAATAACCTTGTGGGTGAAATCTTTGTTTGAGAACAACCTTTACTTGTTGCTTTGTATTATGGAGTCAGGAGTAGTTAATATAATCTATTATGAAACGAAAGAAGCTATGTTTCTGTAGATCTCGTGGATCTTTTACTAAATGTGAAGCATGCACCTGTTTAGTTTTCACCACTTCTGACAATGACATCTCATGATATAGCCTTATTGTCTCAATGTTATGTGACAGCTTTTCAAATGATCTGTATTTCTTTTGTAGCTGCCTTGTGGAAGAGTGGCAGGACCCAGAGGGGATTTGGAACAATATTGAGCCTTAACTTTCTGAAAATCAAGTTCTTGTTTCAATAACTGCTTGTTTTCTGCAGGCAGAGAACTTCTCTCATCTTCATCTGTTATTTCTCAGTTTAATTTATTAATCGAGAATGAAGCATCATTGTTATCACTGGGAGTTGCAAATATGATGTCTTCTCTCTGTGCATGGTTTCTTGTACATAATGAAACAAAGTTGTCTGATACATAAATGCTAATATACTGCAATTAAATCTTGATCAAGTCAATTTTGTGATAATTAAATATCTATTTTGGAATTGTTTCCTTGCTTTTTGTACGGTAATTATAGCCTGGCATCGAAGAGCTTTGTGTTAAACTTTAGAAGCCTTTATGGCTAAGCACAAGAAGTCATCATCTTGCTTTCTTCTAACACAGAGCAGTAGCAAGTGTTTGTGGCTTTAACGTTTTCTTCCCATGAAGCATAGTACAATGGTTTAGTGGATGGAAAATATTTAATCTGAGCAAAAACCCTAATAGGTAAACAAACAAAGAGTGGTAGTAAAATATTGTTGAAATTCCAGTAGTTGTACAGAAGGTTTATCACAGAGTCTTTTTCCATTAGCAATACACTTATCTTTTATTTCTTTCTACTTTTGATTTTTGTATGGCATTTAAGATTCAAAGGATATGTATAATAGATTAAAATACACAGAGCAGTGTGTTGTTGTGGCTAGACTACTTGCAGAACTTGTCTCCTGTGACACAGACATATTCTTTATGTAATTTTCTCTGTTCATGCCTGTGTGTCCTCTAGTGGAAGTGATTGCAGATAATGCGCAAGACATTCTTCTTTTTTTTTTTAAGGAAGCACATCCTAGCTTTGTAGAAAAAGATTTCTCCAAAGGAATGATTTTCTTTAAGGACATCAAAGGGGAACAAATTACCTGAGTGTTTTCTGAAGCAGATCTGAAGAGTAATGAAGCTGTAAAAGCTCTGTAAAGATTCACAGGCTAAGCAGAAGTATTTGTACGATGAGATAATATTGTGGTCCTCTGTATCGTTGCAATGTGTATGTTATCTGGAAAGATATCTTGAAAGTGGATAGTTTACTAAATGAGAAGGCAAATGTGGTATAAATTCAGCAAGAATTTTTAACAGTTCCCTGTTTAGAAAGTTTTGTTGTGTTATTCTTCAGAAACTGCATTCTGGATAAATGTTGACACATTGTTATAACCTTGATTTGCAAGCTGCTCTTCGGCCTCTTCTTCTCACTCTTGCCTCATGTAATAAGACTAGTAATTTTCACTACAGGTGTGAAGACTATCATAATTATAAAAAGTAGGAAGAAGAATTATTTGTGATTTTTCTTTTAATTCTTGATAAAATCTCAGGATATCACAGGTGCTGTATCTGGTGACAATTTTTCTGGTTAGAAAAGGAAGATGAAATTGGAGTTAAAGACATTCCACCCATAAACTCAATTTATGATATTATCTGAAATCTCCTGATTGTTCTGTGTGGTGGTCTGTAAGTTATTTAAGAATAGATGATTGGAAAGAGCAGACCATATTTCTAAATTCCGGGACCCTTCTGTTCGAGCAGATCACATGTTTCTTCATGAGTTTATCTAGCTCCATTTTAAGTATATCCATTTTTTCTATTCTTTTTGTCCTTCTGTTCCCATTGGAATATTATTTTATAAGAATTAATTTAGCAACTTGGAATGTTTTATTATTTGTTTTTAACATCCATGGGTTTTTTGCTTGTGTTGCAACTCAGCTCAGGTGGTTCTCAAATATTTCTTCCTCTACCTGTACTTGTATGTTGATACATTAGTAAAGAAAGTCTTACTCCTTTTATTAATTTGGTAGAGTCTCTCTCCATTTGACGAAACACAGAGCTTTTCTATCTGTATTTTGATTGAGTTAATCTTCATGGAAATGTGTACAATACTGTAGATGAGGTCTAACCAGAGCTTTACACAGTGTTGCTTATCATTGCTGAAACTATCTCTTTTGCTGCATCCTTAAGCTGCATTTCCATTTTGGTGTCAGATTGGCAGCTGACAACCATGCCATGCACACCTTATATGCAGAGGGTCTTTTCCACACAGTACTATGAATTGGTGAACGTCTAATTTGTACCAAAACTATTTAGTTTTTCCCTCATGGTTATAATCTTGCATATTGCACAATGAGAATTTTGTTCCACTCTTAAGTGTCTGTGAGTTTCACTTCATCTTTTACCTCTGCTAGATCAGCAGATTTCCTCAGAGCATTTACAGGGTAGCAGGGTAATCAGTAAGAGTATTGTATGACATTAGCTGAAGTCTGGTGAAGGAGTTTCATTGCTTTTTCCTCCTGATGCAAATCTACTACTTTTTGCATATCTAGAAAACCAGTTAACCGTAAAGTAATAAGCAATCCACTTGGAGATGGCTTTTCAAACAGTATGTATTTAAGTTAGGGAACATCTTGCCACTATGCATTATGGAGAATGAGTTTTCATGCATTGAAGATGTCAATGGACAGAAGTAATGAGAGGGAGCTCACTAAATGCATAGAAAAGCCTAGAAGCCAACTAAATATGTAGAATGATACACATCTCAGGAAAACTCTAGGCCATCGGAGGTTGTAGCCTGGGAGAGTGCTTAAGGAGCATCTCTTTTTTGGTCACTGTTGGAGACAAGATAAGAGGCTAAATAGAGGTTTGATCTCATCCAGTTAAGCTGGTTTTATGTAGTTTAATTATCACAGTTTACCCAATTTTATTTGCTACCTCTATTTCTTTCTCGCAGTCATTTCCAAACTTGGGTTTCTTTTTAAGTTTATAAGCCTGTAGCTGCCATTCTTCATTTAAATATAAGTGTAATATAATACTTTTTCTCCGTCACCTGGTATCTCATTTGAGTATCAAGATTAAAAAGTCTTTCTGCCAGGCCTGGACATAACTGTGTCAGCATTTCTAGAAACAGCACGGCACAACTGAGATTATCTTGCTCCGCTCACCTCAGTGCATTGAGCTTCTGGGTTTTCATTTCTGTGTCTGAAGCTTGGAGTTTAAATTCCATAGTCCATCTTGGTGCTGGATAAGCATAACTGTTATTCAAGGTAGGAATAAAAGTCCAGTCGTTCAACCAGCACTCTTGAGAGCTAAAACAAATTAAAACCTGAGGGCCACCTGTCTTTAAGCATACTGACAAGCATGTTCCTTTTCCTCAGAAAATCTGAAGAATCTTTCACTACTTAATATCAGTTGCAAAGTCTAATTCAGCCTGTTGCTAGTCTCTTTAACAAAATTCTTTACTGTACAGACTATGTTTACATGAAGTCTTGGTGGACTGTGTGTTTCTGTGTGCTCTCATGGAATTAGTTCTGCAAGTGAGGGGCTGTGATACTTCTGATAGGTTTTATACTTGAATGAATTGCAGTCCTTCTCTGTATCCAGATTCAAGAGCTTCTCAGTTAACCTTGTTAATCACTCTCTCAGTCTCTTCTATTCTGTTAATCTATTTCTGTCTTGTGTTTTGGTTTTGTTTTGTTTTTAACTAAGGGTGTTAATCCACTGTCATTATATACATAGTTGTTTCTTTGATTGTACTGTTGACAGGGTCTGAAAGGTCTGAAAGCATATAATCTCTTACTGAAGCAGTGACTAGTTGAGAAGGATACATCTCTTTTCAATGGCCATAACACTTGTGTTTTGCCATTAATGATAGGCATTGCTGCATGTGTTGCTGAACATAACTTGAGTTAGGAGGAGATGGGAAGTGCAAATGCCAGTGAATGAATAGTTTACTGTACAATAAAATTGATTCTGTGGGTTTAATTGGTCTGATACGTTCAAAGACTTAATAGTTACCAAACATTTAATGAAAACAGTGGTTACACCACTGTAGTATTATTACATTATTGTTACAGTAATTTAAATGACAGAGGTTGAGAGTGGTATGAGAGGAGTTGTAAAAGGCAAGACACAAAGTGAAGGAAACTGATGTTGGTCTTCAGAGTTTTAGTAGTCTGTGTTGTCTTGCAAGGCAATCTGAAATGTCAGGAATACCACTTCAGGAGGGATTACCACTGAAATTTATTCTTGTTATTTTTATCCTTACTATTCTGAATTTTATTTATTTTTAACCTGCTGTGGACGGGGAAAAAAGCTTCCTCTTAGTTTACTTAAATTTCAGCTTTTACTTTCATCAAGCAATATGTCCACTGGGACTTTTCCATGGTGGTAGGCTTCTGTTGTTATTTATATGTTCCTGTTGGGATTTTTATTGTTAATATTTTGTTCTTTGGATGTTAGAACATCATAGTATTTTCATGTTATGCTCAATTAAGAAAGCATATGTTGTGGTTCTGCTTTTTCTCTACCTGTTTTCTAGGACCGTGTTTATTTTCCAAAAGCATATTTCAAAATATATTTATCTCTCTCCTCTGTTAGTATGTCTGCAGGAAGTGAAGGCTATTTGCATATACTTAAGTATACCCTTGTTCTAAGACAGAGTGATGCTTCTAATTAACCAGTGTTAGATGTCGTGGCCTGGTTTGTCTTGTGGCAACTCCTTAATTCTCTCAACAGGGGAGTGAACTTTCTCAGTGTTTCCTGTTTTCTTTGAGGAGTGGATTTCATCTTTTGTGAAACCATGACCAAAGAGTAACACCCTGTTGGAGTTGGAGTGTCCTCTCTAGTACATTCCCTCCCCCATTCCAGTCAGTAGACTTCTGGTAAGGTTTAACAGGCTCTGGAAAATGTTCTCTCAAGATACTCAGTTAAAAACAAGTTATGGCAGCTGAAGACAGCAAATTAAGTGGTGTTCCTTTATGAACAAATAATACTAAGCATTTGTCTTTGCATGTTGTTACAAACCTACAAAGTGCAACAATGTCTGAAGGACTAATTTGCTGTAGCATCCTGTGTATTAATGTCAAAGGAGCACTGTCTGAAATTGCTGGGTACTTTTTCAAGGGCATAAAATGCCATTTTGAAGAGTTTACTTGGTTCTGGTCATTTAATTTTGCTTTGTTTTTATTTGCAGATGAAATTACAGGAAGTATAACACATCACTAGATTGCTATATTCTTCCAATTATAAAATACCAACTTCAATTGTTTGTAACTTTTTTTTTTTGTTTGGACAGACATTTTCAATGCTGAGTCCTGCATTTATCTGCATTTATTTTTTTTACAAAAATCTCTTTATTTCAGACTGAGTTGTTTATCTGCTTAAGAGCAATAAGCATGATAAAGCTTCACTGTTTTGATCATGCTTCCATCCTGATGTTTGAAAGTTTTTTTCTCACTTCCTTTCCTTCTCTAGCAGAGGAGCCTGGACTTTGCTAGAATATAGTGTTTTTTTTTTCTCATGGGAACCTGTGTGATATGACGAAGGGGTGTAAATGACCCCTCTGAGCTGCTATAACAAGCTTGAGTCCAGGAATCCCAACTTGTAAGTGAGGACGATTTTTTTTCATCAGGGATGAGTAAACCATGCCACTCTTCTGGAGAGATGAATACCTGAAATGGAAGGAGAAGGTTGCAAGAGCACATTGAGAGTAAACTGAAGTATGCTGGAATGTACATAAAACTACATGTACAATTTACCTTTGCATAAGGAAAAGTTGGTATAGGCGGGTAGGAAAATGACTATAAATGAAAAAGTGATATGATGATAAGACTGTGACTAGAGATATGCATGTTTGACAGCTGTGGAAAGAAGATGCCAAGTTTAAGAGTTGTGAGAAGAATCTGTGTACTGATCTTTTTCTTCAGAGCACTGAGAGAAGAGTTTATCTTCGACTCTCTCCCACCTACGTATCTAAATGTGTGAAACCCCCGAGAGAAAGGCTCGTAGCTCTCTCAGATCCTTCATACCATGGTTGTCAATTTTTTTGTTTCTTTCTGTAGTAGTGGTCTTAACAATGATCTACAAGACTTAACTGTCAGTATGGTGCCAAGTGGTAGAGTTAGAATCATAGAATGATCTGGGCTGGAAGGAACCCCGAAGATCACCCAGTTCCAACCCCCTTGCCATGGACAGGGACACTTGCCACCAGACCAGGCTGCTCAAGACTCCATCCAGCCTGGCCTTGAACACCTCCAGGGAAGGGGCATCCACAGCTTCCCTGGGCAACCTGTGCCAGGGTCTCACCACCCTCAATGTGGAGAATTTCTTCCTAATGTCTAATCTAAATCTCCTCCCTTCCAATTTAAAGCCATTCCTACTTGTCCTGTCACTACTTGTCCTCATAAAATGTTCCTCCCCAGCTTTCCTGTAGCCCCTTCAGGTACTGGAGGGCTTCTTTAAGATCTCCCCAAAGCCTTCTTTTCTCCAGGCTGAACAAGCTTATCTCTCTCAGGCTGTCTTCACACCAGAGGTACTCCAGTTTTCTGGTCATCTTCATAGCCCTTCTCTGGGCTGGTTCCAACGGTTCTATATCCTTCTTTTGCTGGGGATTCCAGAACTGGGCGCAGTACTCAGGGGTGTGTGTGCATGTGAAAGTGGAGCAGAGGGGGAGAATCCCCTCTTTCTCCCTGCTGGCCATGGTGCTTCTGATGGAGTCCAGGACACAGTTGGCCTTCTGGGCTGCAGATGCACGTTGCCAGCTCATGTCGAACTCATGAACTAGCACCAGTCCTTCTCCTTAGGGCCGTTCCCAATCATATTGTCCACCATCATGTAGTGATACGGGGGGTTGCCCTGACCCAGGTGTAGGGCCTTGTACTTAGTCTTGTTGAACCTCATGATGTTCACTCAGGCCCACTTCTCGAGCTTGCCCAGGTCTCTTTGGATGACATCCTGTCCTTCTGGCGTGACAACTGCCCACTCTGGTGTCATCTGCAAACTTGCTGAAGGTGCTCTCAATCCCACTGTCTATATCATCAATGAAAATGTTAAACAGCACTGGTTCCAGTATGGACCCCAGAGGAAGACCATGAATCTCCATCTGGACATCGAGCTGTGGACCATTACTCTCTGAATGTGACCAATTCCTCACCCACTGAACAGTCCACTCATCAGATCTTTATCCTCTCCAATTTAGAGAGAAGGATGTTGTGGAGGACTGTGTCAAAGGCTTTACAGAAGTCCAGATAGATGACATCCATTGCTTTTCCGGTGTCCACTGATGTGGTCACCCCATTATAGAAAGCCACTAGGTTGGTCAGGCAGGACTTGCCCTTGTAGAAGTCATGTTGCCTGTCTCGAACCACCTCCCTGTCCTCCATGTGCTTTATTATAGCTTCTAGGATGATCTGTTCCATGCTCTTCCCAGGTACAGAGGTGAGGCTCACAGGTCGATAGTTGTTTTTTTCCTCTGTTTTGCTTTGCTTTTAAACTATGCAATGCAACGTAAATTTAGGGTGTGTATTCTTAAAATGGTTTGTTTATTGATTTTGATGCAGTTCTCAGTTGTGTTCCCATAACAGTTTTATGTGAGACTCTGTGTTTTATGATAGTTCATACTATGTAATTAGCTCTGTGATGCTATGTCATTTTAATTATTTGGTGTGGTAGCCCATGCCTTATAGATAGCATAATGAACAGAGTGTTTTTGAATGAGAATTAATTTCCTATTGGGTTTTTCTGTGGTAAGTGTCATTATGGTCCTGGAAAGTCTCATAAATTTTTAATAGATTTATTGTCATAATCATTTTTATTAAGTGAGGGGATATTGTCTCCAGTTCACAGATACAAGATTGAAAGGTGCCACATATGAAATAGTAGAAACCTTGTTTTTCAGTGTATTAAGGAGTTTTAGCTCCACTGACTTCAGCTGTAATAGCTTTATATTTGACCAATCACTTATGAGTATTTCATGTCAGAAAATAAGGAATATGCACCTGCAGGGAAGGCACAGTTTTGAGGGCAGTGATTTCCTACGGTATCACCAAGCTGTGTGGCAGAGACAGCAGTAGAATTAGGGTATTTTTTGAAACTCGTTTAGTGAATTAGCTACTGGTTCGTGTCGTTCTCCCCCCCCCCCCCTTTTTTTTTAAAAGTCTCTTTTGCTTCTGTACCTTCCAACACAATATTCCAGAGATCTTTTACCAAATGAAATTGGTGTAATCTCAGGCCAGCTCTACTTTTTCCATTCAGTCAGGTGGGACTCAAGTTGAAACTACTGTGCAACCCAATCCTGGACTATAGAGGGACTCCAAAGTAGTAGGGGTGATTTTGGCCCACTGACTCTATTTTTCACTCTAATTTTTAAGCTTTATTCTTTGGTAGAAAAACCACCAAAGGTGTTTTTTAATTTAAGTGGTCTAGGAAAACTGAATCATATATATGGGAACCAACATTGTGACAATCAGCTGTAATTAAATAAGTGAATTATGAAGAAAAACATTTCAGCCATGTATTTTCATTATTTTGTGTTCTCAGAATCTCTTTTGCAGAGGTTTTTGCAGAAGAATCCTCAAGGGCCCATTTAATGCTCCCTTATCACAAAGGCATCAGGTGTAAGAGACTAGGTATTTAAAAGATATTTCAGAATCTGTGAAGTCTAATCAATCAGTCTATGGAAATATTTTTACTTATGATTGATTAAAATAACTGTAAACATTTATTTTAAATGATCTGAATAGCATAGTGTTATTAAATGAACATTTTATGCTACTGAGATCAGATATTATTTTCTCTCCTACAGACTTAATTTGTATAAATTTCCTGGTTTGAATTTCAGTCCTGGTTTATTTCATTGCTCAAAGATAATCTAAATTATTTTAATTAAAAAATCTGTCATGCTGTTGAAGAAATGTGCACTCTTTTTATCATGTTTGCTTAATCAATAATCACCTTTAAAGACAATCCTCAAAGATTGTCCTTTATTCCGTAGTTATGGATGATCATGGTCACTTTCATAAGAGAGTTGTTTTTTTTAAAAAAAAAAAGAAAGAAAAAAGGAAATGGAATTTGCTTGCTCTTCTTTATTGTATGTACTGTGAAAACAGACTAGTTGCATTAATTCACTTAAATTTTATTTAAGCGAAGCTGTTAAGGACCTGTTAACGATAGATGCTTTTTAGAACTCAAAATTGAAATCCACAGAAAACTGACCATATTGCAAAACGGAAGTTCTTCCCATAGGTGAACTATGTAATACACTCTATTTTGTTTCCACAGCACATTTAACTTTCATGTAGTATACTTTTTATATAGTGGATGTGGAAAACTAACATATGAATCTTTTGCAATACTCATTTTCTCTGTATCTTGTGTTTCCACTGTATATTGTCAGCATTTTATTTCTTAATATAAAGGCAATACAGCTTCCAGCATAATACACCATTAGGGAAGACATTGTTTAGCTAACGCTTCAAAATGTTTTTCATTTCTGAATTGTGTTGCAGCATAAACATGAGGTCGATGATGTATTCTGTTTCACATATGTTGCAAGGCTTATCACAACCTAGAGAGACAGGAAAGGGGGAATTTTTGACATTTTAGTTATATTTGGAGGTGACAAATTGCTAGGTTACTTGTAGCTAAAATTATGCCTAGGTCAGCAGTGGAAACTGAAAATAGTCAGTGTTAGTCTTCCATTGATTTTCATGCAGCTTGTGTGTTTTAGGTTAGAGTTTTTAAGTAGAACAGAGATTAGCACAATTTTGATTTGAGCGTAATACTGTCTGTTCTTTACTCACACTGATGCACAAGTACAGTCTCTGTCTTATCTGTTTTGGGTTTTTTTAAGTATGGTTTCTTTCAGATTTAGTCACCTCTCTAGATGATCATTGCAGAAGTGTCAAAGGTCTGACCATGTTCATAGCGTATTTGTCAACTTTTTTCTCAACTACTGGTGTCCATCCATTAAATCTGCATCTGCTCAGAAGCTGGAAAGACTATCTTTGCAGCTTCAATATCTGAATGAGAATTTTAAATTCAGTGGGAACTGGGGATTGTTGTTGCAGCGAACATCCAAAACAAGGCCTGATTCAGGCTTTAAACTTGGGCTGCAGTAAGTTGTTTTGAATATCATTTTAACATTTGAAATCAGTTTTATATTTGAAATAAAATCCTTAAGTTAGTTGTTTTTTCTTGGTTGACTTAATTGTAGTGTTTTTATCAAGTATAGTGCATCCAGAAATACCTTCCACCAAAGGGTTTTGAAAATGAAATGCTGTGTAATATTATAACTTCAACTCTACTCCACATCTGTGCACTTGGTTTGACTGTATTTCCCTGACCTCACCAGGGTATTGTAAAAATAACTGCACTGCACACTGTAAAATGACTATATATTATGCTAATAGGAGCCATGTAAGTATCTAAGATAGATGAATAGACAGATAGCATTAGTGCATTAGAGGGTTCTTTGAGAACACTAACCAGATTAAGTGCCAGTGTTCTCCTATGTAGCAATGTTAATTGCCAATTTTTGGCAGTTGCACAGGCGCTAATTACTTTTTAATAGAACCAATGGAAGAAAATTTTCCACTAAGCTTTTATGGGTAATTATTGCAATTTTTTTTCCTTCCAGGAGCTTGAAAATTTGCTCTTACAGCATCCATCAGATCTGTCTTTCAGATAAATGGTAGCGTTACAGCAGAGATCATATTCTATAGCTTTATACCATCCCTGTCTGCCTTTTAAATGATACCATTTTGAACCTACTCCCTTACTGAACAGGGAGTTTATGCAAATAACACATTAACATATTGCTTTGTCTTATTCAAATACATTGTGTTTCTACACGGTGTGTTACATAACAGACACATCTGTAGGGACTGTCCACTGAACTCAGAGCTTTTGAAATGAAGCTCATGACTGTGCTGAATAAATATTCAGGAGTGCTAGATTTTCATGCACTAAATTCGCCAGCATTTCTTTCAGAAGATTTCCAAGATTTACTCTTTCTATGGCTCATTCTCTGGTTAGATATTCATATTGTGCTTAAAACAAAAAGAAGAAATTGCTATGTGATTGGTCTGAGAAAGATCCATATAAGATGATAAACTTTAAATTATGTTAAAAGGTGGTTGCATCGTTGCAGTTGGACTGAGGAGATATTGTCATCTTAATCACCCTTCCGTCAAGGGTTTGTTACAGTTCATTGGGATTTTAATGCTATACTCATCTTTCATAATACTTCATAAACCAATATGCTGTAGTGGTTATGTATACAGAGACATATATGCTATATATCTCTGTGGTAATGAGTTAGGCTGAATGCTAATAGTTTTTTTGGTTGCAAACCTCACTGTTGCTTCAGTATTCCGGTTTGCTGCAGGGTAAATTAACGGGTCTTCAGCTGTAGGAAATTTCTTGAAGGATGAGATGTGTTGGTCAAATTCTGGTAGTGTATCAGAAGGTCCTTAAGATAATAGGTATATTGTAAAACCAGGATTGTTTTGGTGAGTTATGGCTGAGTATGGACAGTATGCCTGAAACCATCCCGTCTGTGGGGATCAATGAAGAGTTCACTCAGGTGTGTGTGTCTCCTACATTCACTCTTCTCCTGACTGCATTTGGCTCTAGAATATCCCTCAGACAAGACTGGTCCTGTATGATCAGTTAGAATAGATGAAGGATGGCTGAAGCAACAGCTGTGTGAAGTTATCCTTTAGCATAACTGAGTCAACTGGTTCCCTCTTCTCCTAGTGGTAGAAACGACAGACAGATCAAAAACATGATGTGAATAAATTGTGTAAGACTGTTGGGAAGGTGATAAAAATGAGGGTTTTCTAAGACTGGTTAAACATGAAACATGGGGGAGAAAACAACCAACACCTGTCAAAAAATGCAAGAAATCTTAGTAACACTGAGGACAAGGAACGGCACTCCTTATAATTCACTCTACATTTTATAACAACTTAATCCAGATCTTCCATTAACACCTGGCTGTTGGGCTAAATGACTAACACAGGGAGCAATAATGGTATTGTCCTCAGCAGCTGTGTTTTCTCGTAACTCACAATTCATTGATGGAATATTGCAGATTGTTGATACACGTGAAAGTTCATTCATAAGAACAAAATCTTAACTGTGTGATCATTGTTAGCAGTTGGATGTAGTCCAAGGCACTCCATTCAGCTCCAGGCTGTCAATTCATGGACCTCGTTAAACATTAGAGCCATCCTTCTGCATGTTATCGGGTCTGCTGATACCACTGTTCTGACATTTCTCCTGCAGTGTGTGTTGAGAGCAGGAGTACACCAGGAAATTTGCTGTATACACTTTCTTATATACACTTTCTTTATACGTTGGTTTGCCATTTGTGCACAAAGGATTTTGTGAGGGGTATTTGGAAAGCAGGAGTCTCTTCCACAGTAAGAACACTGGACATGCCGAAGGGTCTTAATTCTGTACCATAGCTCTCACTGTTTCAGAACTGAGTTTGTCATTCATTTAAAGCTGGGTTCAAAGGCAGTTCATTCTTAGTTAAAGTGAAGATATGAAACAGCTTACGGTTCTTAGCAGGAATGATTTCTGCAGATTGTCATGCATGGAATTCTAAGTTTATAAGTAAAATCAAAGTAAGGACAGAGGGTATATTTCAATAATTGACACAGTTTCCCAAGTCTAAGTTTGTAAAAGCTGACTGGACATCGCTGGTTTAGGAAAGCCTTAAAAGATGGTGTTAAGTCTAAGGATAATCTAACGGTAGTGCTAAAATTGGCTGGGTTTTTGCAAATACAGGGACTATATTCTCATTTTATATCTTTGTGTAAATTCATTGGGTATAAATCTGCTTTGCATTTTTTTTATTTTAATTCCAAGTAATTTGGGGATAAAATAATTAAGAATGTAAAATCAATATGATTTACAGAAGTCATATTTGATGGTTCTAAATCTGTGTTTCTCGGTTTGGTTTTAATGATAACTAGAAGTTTTGTGAAGAGGTATTCACTATTGGACTGTTCTTTAAAGTACCCTTAATTAGGTTTAATCTTCCTAATTTTATCTCATTAGTTGCTGAATAAGTTTGTCTCTAGTGACCATTTAACTGCCTGGATGATTTAGGTTTATTCTTACACTTTTTTTGGCTCTTGCGTGACATAAGAGAATTGCAATGGCTTTAGAGGTTTCTGTTTTTCTTTTTTTAATGCCAGTTCAGTTTCAAAGAAAAACTAAAATCACTTGAGTCCATGCTTTATTAAATATTTCCCTTTTGAAAGCATTAGTAATTTATTCTGTAAGTCTGAAAATGCTAAGGATGCTATTAAAATGTTTTTCTGTGGGGTTTCTTTCAGGTATAATTGTTAAGATGACAGCAAAGGTACTTGGCAGCAAAAGAAAACAAGCTTTGGTGGGTTGACTTTAGGTGGCTGCCAGACCCCCACCCAGCTGCTCTATCACTCCCACTCCTCACCAGGCCAGAGGAGAAAATAAGGTTGAGATGAGGACAGCGATATCGCTCAGCAGTTACCATCATGGGCAAAACATACTTGACTTGGGGAAATTTATTTAATTTTATTTCCAGTTTAAACTAGAGCAGGACGGTAAGAAACATAGGCAAAACCTAAACCACCTTCCCTTCAGCTCTCCCTTCTTCCCACACTCAACTTTACTCCTAACTGTTCTACCTCCTCCTGAGTGGGGGTTGGAGTCCATTCCAAGTGCTGGAATCTCTGCTGCTCCCTCTTCGTCACATTCATCCACTGCTCCAGCTTAGGATCCCTCCCAGAACAGCTCCAACATGAGATCTCACCATGGGATGCAGTGCTTCAGAAACAGACTGCTTCAGCATGGATCCTCCATGAGTCACAGATCCTTCAAGAAAACCTCCTATGTGGGCTTCTCAGGCTGTGGCTTCCTTCAGGTCACATCCACCTACCCTGGCATGGGGTCTTCCATAGGCTGCAATGTGGATATCTGCTCTGGTGTGGTCCTCTGCGGGCTGCAGAGGGACAGCCTTCTTCACCTTCATCTTCTCCTTTGGCTGCAGGTGAATCTCTGCTCTGGTGCCTGGAGTACTTCCTCCCTGTCCTTAACTGACGTTGGTGTCTGCAGGGCTGTTCTGTTCACACTCCTGTCTCCCTGCTGCTGTTGCACAGGGTTTTTTACCTTTTTCTGCTTATGTTCTCATAGAGGTACCACCATCTTAACTCAGCTGTGACCTGTGATGGGCCTGTTGGACCTGGCTGGAAAGGCTGTGTCTGGCACAGGGAAACCCTGGCCTCTCTTCACAGAGGTTCTAGATGGTAAATGGGGTGTGCAACAGAAATGAAGTGCACCTTTAATTAATAGATAGCATTTTTAATACGAAATCCAGGTGCTGAAGGAAAGATGTGATGCAAACTTCTTGCCAGGCAACATGTAACTGTTCTAGACTTTTAAGTACCAGTGACATCTTTGGAATACATAAAGCTGTGGGGTTTTTTGTAAAGATTCCCTCTTTATGTGAAAAAGAAGACTAATAAACATCTTACCAACAAGTTGCTTACTTGTTTGAATTATTATAGTTTATGTTGAACCTAATTCAAAGTAATGTGGAGGCTGTAGCATCTTTCCTTTGCTTCTAGTTTCTAATGAAAAGCCTGCTAGGTGTAATGTCAAGCTTTTTTCAAAGAGGTGATTTTTAAATTATTTGTGTGACTGGAAGTGAATCAACTTTGAATTTAAATACCCCTAACATCAGCATTGTAAGGGGTAACAGAGGTAGGGAGAAACTACTGCTGAGGCAATATAAAAAAGCACAATGCAGAAATTTCAGAAGTATACAAGAAATGGCAGTTATAAACCTTTGTGTGTGACTCTTGAGTCTCTTCACTTGAGAAATATACACAAAGTGTTTTATGATGAACCAATGCACTGTTTTTCTCTTCATTGAATACATTTACCTTGTGAGCAGGTGGATGCTACAGCATGTCCATGTAGGAGGTTCTGAAATATTGCAGGGAATGGGTGCGATGAAGAAAACAAATTGAACTGGGACTTGCCTTTTAGGTTCTATATGTTAAATATTTTAGTTCAGGTGGAAAAAGCGAAGCTGAGAGAGTCTGTACACAGCTGTCTGATTTTGCTTCAGGGACAACTGTAGCCTGCCACCAGGCTTCCTAGGTTTTGTGCATTTACGTTGCTGCTTAGAACAATATACCTCAGGCTGGAATGTAGAACAGAGTCAGTCAGCAATTGGGTGGTGAAGGGAAAGAAATCCACAGGTTACTTTCACAAGTACTTCATGATACAAAATGGTTTATATTATACGGTTATTTATTAGGACTGTATTGTGGCAGATACTATAGAAAAATATCCCCAGTGGTTTGTAGTGTGTGGATAAGACAAAAAATCAATGGGTAGGTATTAACTGGGAGCACAGGAAAACAATATTAATCAATATGATTAGTTCAGCAATGGCTTCTTACTTATTTTATAGGAGGAAAGAGAAGGAAGATAATGGTTTTTTGCAAAAGTATCCACCCTGCCTCTATGGGATATCATTAGAAAAAGCTCATAAATTCTCACTTGAAAATTTAACACTGTGGGTTAATCATGGATACTCTGCTCTTGCTGTTCCTGCTGCAAGGCTGAGTGAGACCATACAGTGGAGGATGGAGAAGGAAAAACAAACCAGGTAATGCTTGAAAAGGTGTTCCAGTAAGAGAGGAATCTCTTTCTAAAAGGCGTGTTAAGTCTTTGCAACAACATTCTGGATAGTTTTGGATGAGACAAGTTTATCTTTCTCACAGTCTGGGAAAAGGATGTTGTAATAATCTGTACAGATCCTGCTGACTACCCTTTCCCTCAGCAGTCACTGATGTTTTTCAGAAGACGTACCATCACAGTATAAGAGTATTTTTTGGCCTGTAATGATTATGAAAATGGTTTAACAGGGTGTATGAGTAAGAGTTCCCGGCACAATACAGGAATGTTATAGATCACAGAATAACTGCCTTCTTGTACTGCTGTCCTTTCTCCATCAGTAATCACCCTGTCGTGAGGAATGGAAACTTATATTTGTCAGTGGCAGCAGAACCTCTCTCTGAGAACAAGTGATTGCAACACAGTGAGAACTGGACGCTAGAAATGGTATTGATGGCTCACCTGCTCCCAATTAATTACAGCTTTTTCTGGTGAAGCCAGAAATCTTAGCAGACAGATGACATCACTGTATCTTTTTCCCCCACTATCTACTCACCACAAGACTATAAACTACAGAATCTTTCTGTAAGTAGTTTCTTCTTTCTCAAAGCCAGCCTTGCTCTGGTTTTGCAAAACAATGCCACCCGCAAACTTACCAGGACCCTTTCAGCATTGCCGCACTGCCAGATTTCCTCAGTTTACAAGCTCCTGCTGCAATACCATGTTTTGTGATTACTTTTTGCATGGGTTTCTTAAAATCTGTAAACCCCAAACCCAGTGTCAAATGCTGGCATTCCTCCCATGCTTTTCATGTTGGGTCAGTGCCAAGGACCTCAGGTTTTCTCAGTGTCATTATTGCAGTACTACGTTTGCTACAAAGACCTAAAGAGTATAAAGAGCTGGGAGTAAATATGTTCAAGTACAATGTTGGAAAAATCTATGTTCTGAGATGTTGTCATAAATTTTGGGAGTCTAATTTCTTGATTTGTTTGATTTTTTTTTTCAGTTCTTTATTCAGACATAAAGATATTCCATATATTAGGGCACTTAGCACATTTTTGCACTGATCTTACCAGTTCCTGTTCCATTGTAGTGCCACATCCCAGGTTTTAAGGTGACTGATCTTCGAAGCCCCCCTGCCTTGCCTGTAAACAATTTCAAAACAATTTCAGAGTTTTTCTGAAGGAAGAGGAACTGAATAGCTTCTGTCAGGATCCTTTTAAGAGTTTCAAAGCAGTGCCATTTGGATGAATCTGTCTGAGTGAACCCAGTTAGATTGGGCAAGAGGAGAACATGCAGCTGTGATCATGCCATATATCATGGGAATGATCATTGCATCTTTTAAAGTTTATGGAGTTGCACACTCCCTCGGTTCTCCTGCGTTCTTCCTTTCCAGGTATGCATCAGGTTGTATGCAGTATCTATTTCAGGAAGACTTTATTTTCCTGATCCTAATTTTATAAAACTCTTTCAACATATCATTTCTGTCTTGCCTATATTAAGGCTGTTATTGTTTGATCGTATTTCTCCAAGTTTAAAAGTATCTTGTATGTCAATTGCACTCTTTTATTTTTCTGTCTTGTTTTTTTTTTGGAGAAAATCTTCACTAGCCAAGCTGTGAAACCGCTACTGTGTGGCTGCAGTGGGGTATTACTTTTAGTTAGTTAGGGGGTGAGGTGTTTTAAAGTATGTATGTCTTTTGGGTTCACTTCTGTGTATGTGCAAATCCATTGCTCAAATCTATTACTTTTGCCATTGCAGATCACTTTTGAGGCATCTACTCTTTATCTAAAGACTTAAAACCGCCCAAACTAACAAAAAAAACAGATTGAAATTTCCATCTTGTGTAAGTATCAGACATGAATTACACTCAGCTGTAGTGAATAACCAGAATTAATATAGGAATTAAATTGACCACTAATGCTGTACCTTTTTATTTCTCCTAGACCATGCAAGCATGATTTTTTCCTATAAAATGTCTTTTAAATGCTTTGCTTCTATAAGTATGGCTTTGAGGGGAAAAGTGTTTTTCAGCATTTCAGTGTATTTGCTGCATGACTAATGCAGCCTTATATGACTTACCGCAACACAACTTGTCATCAAGAAAAAAGCTGAGAAAACAAAAGTGAGCTCCTGGAAGCTAATGCTGAGAAAACCAATGTTAAAGGCAAGAAAAATGTATGCTTTTAAGAATGGCTTCTCCTCCTCTTGTTCCCCTTCCACTTAAAGTAGAAAAGCTGTCTACTAGAAACTTGGCAAGTCATAAACTTTTAAATAAGATCATGGAATTGGAAGTTGTTTTCTAGTGATCGGGGAGAAGAAAAGAAAAAAATAGAGGATATTGCTTTTACTCTTTTTTTTGGGGGAGGCATTAATCTCTCAATAGGGGAGGAAGGCTAATTATCAAAATAACTGAAGATTGTAGATTTTAAATGTTGTTGTAGTCTTACTGGTCACTTACAGTAAATTGAAGTTTGTAAGCATTCATTTGTGGTAGCCTAGCCTTTCAAGATTGTTTCATTAGCATTCAATTTTAAGCTTTTTTAATAATTAATTTTCTTAGTTTATGTTCTTATGGCTATTCTTCTCTAACTAATAAAATTTGTGGAAGTCAAAAAATAAAGCACAAACAAGAATATGTTCTCTATAGTCAAATAGAAATATTTGGAAATGTCATCCATATTTAAACACGTAAATACACTGAAGAGCATGTTTAGTTTACTGAGATTGTACTGCTAAGCTCTTGTATAGGAACATGAGAAAATGATGCATGGTTTGCTAACTGGTATCTGTAATGAGCTGAATTCTGTATTTAACTTGGTGAGTTTATCTGAATACTAATTATATTGGAAACAAATCGGAGCAGTTTTGGTGTTTTTTCAAGGCCTCAAAGTGTTTAAGGAGAGAAACTTTAATGCAATGAAAATCTATAAAATCTGTTTCCGTGTTTCAAAGCGTAGCCTGTGCCTTAGTCCTAAGTATTGAATATCATTTTTGCTAATTTTGTGGCTTTATTGTCACTGTCAAAAGTGGGAACTAAGGTGGGATTCTAGTATAAGGGACCACCAATGTTAGACTGATATGGAACAGCTTGACTTAGAAATGAGTGCTATGCTATTTTAGCAAGTTACTTTTAGTTTAGGATGGAAGAGAGTATGAGGAGAGACGCAGTAAGTCTCCAAGTCTACCAGCCTGAAAAGAGCAAACTGCTGGAAAGGAGACTTAAAGATATGTAGCGTGAATTCACTGACCAACATTATTGTATGTCTCGCGTAAGATTTTATTTTGTGGATCATAAAGTGTGGATATATAAAATTCCTCTTCCTTCCAAGAGGCAATGAGCACAGGGGACAAATGAGCAGGAGTTTTGGACCAGAGGACCTCTAGACGTCCCTTCCATCCTCAGCCATTGTGTCGTTCTGTGATTGCAATAACATTTATTGTCACTGGATCCTGAGAAAAGTGAATATTTTAAATGAATTTTTCTTCAGGTTTTTTTTGTATTTTTAAAAATTCATGTGCTTGAACTTTATTAACATGAATTTAAAAAGAAAAATAATTTTCATTGCGTATCACTCACTAGAATTTCCTAATTATATATTTAACTAGAAAGTGTATAACTGTATAGTATTTCTTATTTGCCATTCAATTACACAGGAAGAACATCAAGAAACTTAAGACATAGTTTACCAAAAAAGCTTATATTAGAAACATTTTTCAGTACAATTTAGTTTCTGTGACGTAATTTAAATATTATTTACGAGTTAGAGGAATTAAAAGAAATTGCCTTATTGGTATTTTATATTCCTTTCTCAAATGAATCAAAGTGAGATAATGTCTTAAAAGCCACGTGATTCATCAGGAAACATTAAGAGTAACCTCTTTGAATGGATGCGATTATTCTGTAAGCATATCTTTTGTTAGTGAAAGCTGCCAGCTGCCTACCATTTTTTAAGGAGTTCTAGCATATTATTGGGTATTAATTGCCTTGAAGCTTTAAATGGGTTCAGAGTTATTAAGGATAAATCTCAGATTGCTGTTAAGAGATGAGTCCTTTGACTTACATACTGCAAGTGCTGAATGTCTGCTCTAGAAATCTTATTGAACTGTGTAAATAAAATAGTATACAATTGGTCTAATGTTTAACCAGTCTTCTCTAAATGACATGGAAAATGTACCTATTTCAAGTTTAGGTATTGTCAAAGATTTTTTTATTAGGAAGATCAAACAAATTGCTTACAAATTTCATGTAGGCAGATCTTTTCATTGCTTATTAGAAGCTTGGAGAGGATACTCCCAGTTTAGCTATATCAGTTCATGCTAAAACAAATCCTGCTGATCTGTTTGTATTTCCCGTATTACAGTAGAGTTTTGTTGTTTTTTTTTTTTGCAGCTGGAAGATAAGTTCTGGTTTGTTTTGTGTGTGTTACTTCTTGTTTGGCTGCTCAGAAAATTCAGGCAGTTACTCTTCACCCTTATAAACATGTTCTTTCCTGAGCTCTCTATGACTTCTCAGCATGGTTGTAGCCAGGATAATTTGGTTCTGTGAAATAAGCATCAGCAACATGTCAAGCTGATGACTCCTGAAGAAAAATACCTTTAAGAACCCTATTAAAAAACATAAACCTATAAAAATGTGTCACCTAGAAATATTTATTTTTCAAGTATTTTGAAGTGTGATTGTTCTTTCTCAGATTGTGTTTTGGCTTTGTGCAGAATATGTGTGTGGAAATGGCTTTTTTTTCCCCCAAAGGTTTTATTTAGCTTGAGGCGGGGATAAAAAAAAAAGGGAAAATAAATGGAAGAACATGACTAAAATGCAAACACATCTTTGAAAACAACTTAGTGGTTTTACTGGTCCAAGTGTTTTTGTAGAGGTAAGCCTCCCTTTCCTTGTCTAGAGTTAATACCTGTTATCACATGGCTGGCATCTCATTTCATCAATTATCCTTCTTCCCATCTTCCTTGCAATTAGAGAAGAAACATTTGTTCAGGAAATACTTTTCAGCTTACTGGAGTGGCCTGAGAATTTTGATATTATGATAAGCAGTGTTTGAAAGCTCAGTTTAGGCACCGTATACAAGTATATAGTTTATTTTCAGACAATGTAGAGAAGTACTTATAGAAGCTACCTATTTCAGCCATTTAAACTACTATCTTAGGCTTATCAGTTCCATATTTCCATCCTTGTTTTCTTTCATATCTGCGTATCAGTTGGGCAATTTGGGAAATGCAAGATCTCTTGGGAACACTTAACCAATTTATTGAATACAACTTTTTTTTTTTTCCTTGACATGCCTGACGGTCCTGAGTAACATTAATTTTTTGTTTGTGAGATTGGTGAATCTACCTATGGTATATTGAGATGGTTGAGTCCTATCAGTTTTATGTTCCTGTGAGAAGATTATGGGAACCTGCTGGTGATTGCAGAGTTCCTTTTTTTCTGTTAAAATGTAAATTTTTTTTCTGCATAAATATATTAGAAATAAATTATAAATAAATAAATCATAAATAAATGAAGTTTGAAAGATGCTTAACTCTCTACTACTCAAAAAAGCTGAATTATTGAGGTAGCTAAAAGGATTTATCATGAGGCAGAATGTAAATGTCCTTAGCATTCCAGGAGCAAGATTTTCAAATTTGCAAAATATAGGGTAAGTAATTAAGCCTAAAGAAAAAGTGTTCTTTGAGATGAGAGGAAAAGGAATTTAGTTTGGAATAGTTTGTGTAATCCTCAAAGACAAAGTTGCTGATTTCATAAGAGCATTGAAAGTGAGTCCTGGCTATGTTTTCCTGCTCTCCTTGTGGCACTTGCCTGAGGTAGGTAGCTGTACAACATATTTCTTTTACATCCCATGTGTGTTGTTGTAACTAACTAACTGATGAACAGCATGACTTGATATTTGTAAAACAGTATTGAGTTTTTGCAGGGTTAAGTTGTCCCATTCATAGGGAACTTCCTGTACATTACTGTAGAAGGTGATGTTTGGTTAGGCTGGTATTCCTGAAGGTGTTCTCTGACTTTTTCCTAACTGGCTTCGCCGTGCCCTTCAACAGCCCTAGTGGTGTTTGTTCATTTGGAAAGGGTGTGATGACAAACCAACGTGTAGGGAGTTGAGTAAAAGGGCTTCCTGTGTGGAATTTCTACCTGGCAAATCAAAGAAAAGAGCAGACAGATCTTGCACAGCATATGTCCTGGTGGGTTTCCAGGTCTCCTGGGTTGCCTGCACATTCCTCAATACAACTGTAAGCATTATAGTTTTGTGTCTTCACAGTGTAAGTGTGATAGAAATTCTCCAACCCTTACAAAACGTGCACATAAGCATGTTCTGCTTAGCCTTCAGTTTATGCCCTGGGCCAGCTAGAGCACTTTGTTTGAGAAAGTTTACCCAAAACTGGTGCTCTTCATAGAGCTACTGGTTTGCCTGCAAGTCCCAGCAACCTGTTCTGCTCAGATCTAAATGAAGAGGTATAAACCAAGGAGCTGTGTATTGTGTTATCATTCATGGAGTGCTGTTTTGGTTTTGGGGTTTTTTTGTTCTTTTAGCAAATGAAGTAGAACGAAAATGACAAAGATTTCAAATAATATCACTGACTCTCGTTCATGTGTTATAGAGTATGTATGAGCGGGATGGTGGTGGAGGACAGTGCTTACACATATATTTCTCATTCAGAAATATGGCTAGAGGCAGGTTAGCAGATACAAACTGAAGGACATCTCTTTGTGCTATCCATGTGTACCTTACTATTTAATGTCTTTGCAGAGTGCTGAAGGTGTACAGTGCTTGATTTAGAAGATTAGAGAGGAAAAGGATAGCAGCAATAATTAAAAAGAATTTATTTTCTGAACTTTGTTTATGTTTCTTACTTTCCTTCCCTTGACCTTATTTCAGGGATGCTGAATACCTTCAGTGTACTACAAAGTAAATGATACTCCCTAGACTCCCAGCATTTCTCAAGGCTATCTGTGTGTGATTTGCATTCCTTTTTTTTTTAATCATATTTTTTGATGGTAGTTTCTGACATAGAAATGTTAATTGTCATTTTAGAGAAGAAATATTTTTTTCTTAGTTTATTAAACCTTTTAGGGCTAGTGTCCTGGCCTATTTGTCCAAAGGTATTGAAAAAGAAAAGGTATTTTAGTGCCTGAGTGCTGAGACTGTTTTTGTTATGAGGTGTTTTTTTAATGGTTTGGAAGTTTGAGATGGCTTTCAGTGAGTTGCCTTTACATTATTTGCAATCTCATCATACTTTAACAAAACCTGTTTGTTCTTTAAAAGAAAAACAAAACCAAAACATTAAACAAAATAAACTTCCTCATCTCTCTTCAAAGACATCAAAAGATGTAAAACTAGGGAACCGAGATAAAGTAACCTTTATCTCCTTCCCTATTCTATTCTTTGATCATTAAAAATAAAAAGACTAATATACCTTAAACTTTTAATTTGCAGGGCTTCACCTGTACTCTTAATACCTAACCTATTTAAGTGTGGATGAATACAATCTAAAATTCATGGATATTTAGAGTTCTGAAGTGTTCTGGAGTCTGTATAGTCTGCCAGCAAATCGTTCTTTTTATAGAGTTCATGCCAGAGGGAAGAACCGAAGGGCTCCATTCGTCCCGAAGGCTGCCTGTGGGCCTGGGTGATGGGAGAAGCTTAATGCAGGGACCCATTTTCCAGCTTATTGGCTGCATATTGAAGGTAAAATGAGAAGCATTTCAACAGAGGGGCTTCTTGAATGCAAAAAGTGTTTTTAATCCCTGGCTGTGGTGAGTTGGGCTTAACTGGCTGTTTAGATGCCTGCCAAGCAGCTCTGTTGCTCTTCCTTCTCAACAGAGAAAATGCAACTAAAAGTTCATTGATTGAGAAAAGGATGTGGATGTCACTCAGAAATTACAATCACAGGCAAAAAAGGCTCAACTTGGGGAAAATTAATTAAATTTGTTACTAGTTAGTTCAGAGTGTATGATAATGAATAATAGAACCAAAACTAGAACGACCTTCCATCCACCCCTGCTTTCCAAACTCAGTTTCATATCTGACTTTTCTACTTCTTGCATGCAAGCTGCAGTGGGGGGTTGTGGGCAGTTCATCCCACTTTATCTTTGCTGCTTCTTCCTCCTTGTGCTCCTGCCCTGCTCCAAGGTGGTGTCCCTCCCAGGGGAAAGAGTCCTCCACAAACTTCACCAGCATGGATCCTTCTCATGGGATGCAGTTCTTCAAGAACTGCTCCAGCAGGTGTCCTTTCTGTGGGATGCAGTCCTTCAGGAACAGACTTCTACAGCACATATTCCCCATTGTGTCACAAGTCCTTCCAGAAAAACTGGTCCTATCTGGGCTCTCCATGGGTTATAGAATTGTAAAATGGTTTGAGTTGGAAGAGACCTTAAAGATCGTGTAGTTCCAACCTCCCTGCCATGGGCAGGAACGCCTTCCAACAGACCAAGCTGCTCAAGACTTCATCCAGCCTGGACTTGAACACATCCAGGGATGGGTTCTCCATCCAGCCTCCATGGGCAACCAGTTCCAGTGCCTCACCACCCTCATTGTGAAGAGTTTCTTCCTAATGTTTAACTTAAATATTCCCCCTTCCAGTTAACGACTTTGTTCTGGACACATCCACCTCCTCTGGCATAGTATCCTCCATGAGTTAGAGGGTGGGTATCTGTTCTAGTGTAATCCTCTGTGGGCTGCAGAGGAACAACGTGTTTCACCATGGTATCTGTTTCCAGTGTTTGATAGATATTTTGGTTCATGATGAGAGAGCGAAGTTCTTCCTTGGAAAACAGTATTGCCAGTTAGATTTTCCTTTGTCACTCCTTGTGTCTTATTTTAAAAGTTTATTCTAAAAAGCTATTGCATTAAATACCCTTCACAATTTAGATTTTATGTCTTGCAAATGAAATAAATATTGTGAAATTTGGTAGATTTTAATCATTAGGCAAGGAGGACACTGGGGCTGTTAAACTTGGGAGCTTAATAAATCATTATCTGAAACAGTTTCAACATCGGATAATCAACAGTTTGGTGGAGAAAAACTCTTCTCCAGACCAGCAGACTGTCAACATGTATGTTAATGCAAGTTTAAAGCCATGACAATCCATGTGAATTCTAATACAGAGGAAGCTGTGTAACAGGTGGATACATTTTATTTCTGCAACTTATTTGTGGGAGTGGATCTGCTGGATGCTAGTGCATCATTGCCTGAGTGTGGAGAAGAATGATCTTTGCACTCTTTTAAGAAAAGTACCTATCTTGCCATTTAGCAGAACTGATGAGATTTTTGGTGACCCATCCCTTTCCCTCGTCATACAAAGATGCTAATATGGATAGTTGGTAGTCACTTTCAGATTTCAGTTGTATCCTACAACAAGTTATCTTGATACGTAGCAAACCAATAGCTGTGTTAAACAATGAAAAGTTAGAGCAAAAATGGATGGGAAAGGTTACAAGTGAACTTTTAAAAGTTGAGGGGAGAGTAGAACATCCTGGGAGAAAAGAGGAAGCTATTTTGCTGTACTGTAGCAGTATATATTCTAGAGGATTCTAGAACCTTTCATGGAAAGATTTTTTTTTGAAAGCTCTGAGACTTGTCTGTAGTGACAATGTCATTCATTCTGTACCACCCATTATAAGCAATGCAGTTATTTCCTCTTCTGGTTTTATCTATTTCGAGAAGGGAAGCAAAGAGCGAGGAGATCAGTATCAAACTGCAGGTTATTAAAAGGTATTTTTCGTAAATAACAGGGCTTTCTTTGGGGGTTTTTTTGTCTGGTTTTTTTTTTTTGGTAACCTGCATATCAGTATTATAAGGTAACCATAAGTAACATTCACTGTATTACGGTATCACAAGGTTGGAAAAGACCTCTGAGGTCATCTAGTCCAACCTATGACCCAACACTAGCACCCACTCATCATTTCAATGTTGAAGCTTTGTTACCTCATGCTCTGCCTTTCTTCTTCAGCCAATGTTTTTCTCTGCTAGCTGTAAAATGAATGTAGATTTCATAATTGTGCCTTTTTCTATTTGTTTGGTTTTAAATAGGACATGAGGTCTGTACATAAGTAAAGTGCTATTTCTTCATTATGAAAGGATTGTGTGGTTTCCGTTTAGTGGTTTGCTAATATAAATGGACAAACCAAAATACCATTTGCAAAATATTTCAGGTTGTTTCTGTTCAGGATTTGTTTGACACCCATAGTATAGATTCAGCCTTATAGATTGGTTCCAGTAGTTACCAGCTCTCTTACTCAGCAGATATATTTCTGAATTAATTTCATTCCCGTTTCTTACATTTTTTGTCTTGTTTTGCACATTGCATTCTTTAGAAATATGTGTAAACAAAAACATTTTGTTGGAGTATTTGTGTGAAAAGATGAAGTATCAAGACTTTTTAGTGAAGTAGTCAGTCTCATTTGTTTTTTATAAGGCAAAACAGTGGGAAGCTTGGCAAATGAGCATTTGCTTTCCAAGATGTGAATGCCTCTTGAAGTGAAAAGATCCACTCTGTTTCAAATCTAAAATTAGATTACATTTAATATATCCAAAGCTGACAAAATAAAATCATTCCATGATGAGTGTCGTTTTGTTGATATGAAATTTATTTTTTAATCCTTTTTATGTGGGCTTTTTTGTTTAAGTTTATGCTGGGGTTGAATACCTTAGACCTCAGAGTGCTGTTCTCTGATGGATTTACATATCTTTTACTCTTAAAATAAATAAAAGGGAAGTGAGGAATTGACTGGAAAACTTGATGAACATTCCAGTATGTGCAAATTGCTGGATTTTTGACACAGCCTCAGTGGCCTTAACCCATGAGGATATCCAAATTCAGCAATGGATGAAAGGAATTACAGAGAGAGAGAGCAGAGCTTCCTGCCTAAACCAGGCTTTTCTGCAATGATTGTGGTCCATGTGAAAACACTCTGAAAATTTTTACTGATACTTGCATTTTATTTTACCTGCTTTATTTCAGATTGGCTCATGTGGCACTAGAGACTAGGAAAAACTGAGTGTCCTAGGACATGTTCACTGTGATGCAGGTGGCACAGGAACAAGGCCAAACCAAGTCCAGGACAAAGCAGGTATAGTTATGTGATGCTGCAACACTTAGAATATCTCATTGGCTTGCTACTGAGCCTTCTGGGAATTTTCTAAACAAAATGTAGCAGCTCTGTGGGATGGATCGCTTTGAGCTGCACACCTTGAATCTTGCATTCTGTGTACTACACCAAAGCATAATTTACTGAAACTGAAAGCACTAAACCCACTAAGTTAGGTAGGAGTTGAGAAAATGATGCATCTGGTGGGAGTGCAGCATGGCTTTGTGGTGCTTGCTCCAGGCTTACTCTTTGTGGCAAAAGAAAATTAAATAGAAATGTGTCATACAGGGGAAATCGCATCTGCCTATACCATCTTTTTGAGACATCTCTTCCACAATACATTTACTTCCTGTTGATTCATTATCCTGTGAGTTAGTTTGCTGTTTCATGAAGATCCGCATTATGAGCATTTTTACACTTAGTGGTCGAAGACAAAGACATTAAAAATGAACAGATATTTTGCAGCTTCTTTACTTATTGTCTTCAGCAGATACTGGTTTTGCTAATGACCTTCTTGTTTATAATCTGATCTCCTTTAACCCTTACATCACCCACCTTCATTTAAATATGCAATTGCCAACTTGTCTTTCACCAAATGGTTTCCTTTATACCTTTTTGGTGTGCTGAGTCACATATCTGAGTGGATTACTCATGCCACAACTTGAGCATGAGATTGATTGAGGGACAGAAAGCGGGTCATGTCAAGCTAGTCTGAAAAATGTAATGTTCCTAAATTCTATCATTAACTAATTTTGTGTATTTATTCTAAATATAACAAAGTATGGATTGCTCTTATTGCCCAAAAATAATCTTAAACCAAGCCTTGATGAACAGAATTGCCTATGTAATGTTTTTGGAATATATAGTTTGTATAATTACTCCATATATGTACACAAGGTATTGGATTGTGAATCAGTTAGTACAGATTTGCAAAATATTGTCTCAGATGTGTTATACAAACAAACAATAAATACTTGGCCTGTGTTAATCATTGATAAGTTATATATTTGTGTAGAATCATCTACATATGATTTATTAGGGTGAAATCTTTATACCATGTCACATAACTGTATGTACATATACATGAAGCACTAAGTACTGCCTAAAGTAATTGTATTTTTCATAGAGCTTGTTAGCTTTCTTGTTTTTGTTAGGAAGAAACTTATGCAAGTAATTTATTAGCAATTATATTGAGGTGTAAAACTAACTTGACTGTGCTCTACCTAAGCACCTAAAAGCCACCAGGAGAAGGAGAATGTATTTATGGACCTTATGGGCTGCATACACAGGGTGCGCGGTTCAAAATACCAATACTAACTTGAACTAATTATAATAGAAAAACATACTAATGTCTAACTGTATTAAAATGCATTGAATGACTATAAACCTTTGGCTTCTCAGAGTTGGATCAGTCAGTCAAGGAATTTCTGTCATGCAGGTTCATGCTAATGTCTCAGAAGAGTGAATGAAGTGCTTGCTCTGTCACTTGCTTTGCATTTCCTTAAAAAAATCAGTTAAGAAGAATGACAGAATTTTTAAAATATTGATTTTGGTTTAGGTGAAAGGCAGGAGGTTGCTGTCAACCTGCCTGTGCTCAAGCTGGATATAAAAGAAGATATTTGAAACTCAGATGTTTTGAGAATTAACAGCACACTAGTGCTAGTTCTCTTACTTTTTTTCTCTGCAAAGTGTAGTATAAGTTCTGTTTATATTTGATAAAGGGAGGTTATAACCTTTAGAAAATCCATGTTGAAAAAGGGTTTAAAGCTGGTATTAAAAGTGGAAGGTTTGCGGCAAACGCAGGAAGAAAGGCATGCACTTTTAATGCTGATGTTTACAAATCTGTCACAGAGCAGATCATCCTGAGCACATACATATTAACCAGGGGATCAGGCCCAGTCAGCATGGCTTTAGGAAGGCCAGGTCCTGCCTGACTAACTTGATCGCCTTCTATGACCAGATGACCTACTTAGTAGATGCGGGAAAGCCTGTGGATCTTGTCTTCCTAGATTTTAGCAAAGCTTTTGACACCATTTCCCACAACATTCTCCTGGAAAAACTGGCTGCTCGTGGCTTGGATGAGAATACTATTCACTGGGTAAAAACTGGCTGGATGGCCAGGCCCAGAGAGTTGTGATGAGTAGAAAATAATCTGGGGTGTTGGTCAACAGCCAGCTGAGTATGGGCTGGCAGTGAGACCAGGTGGCCAAGAAAGCCAAGCATCAAGGCTTGTATTATAAATAGCATAGCCAGCAGGAGTAGAGGAGTGATTGTTCCTTTGTACTTGGTGCTGATCAGGCTGCACCTTGAGTCCTGTGTTCAGTTTTGAGCCCCTCACTGCAAGAAGGACGTTGAGGTGCTGGAATATATTCAGAGAAGGGGAACAGAGCTGGTGTAGGGTCTGGGGCAGTGGCTTACGAGGAGTGGCTGAGGAAGCTGGTGCTGTTTAATCTGGAGAAAAGGAGGCTGAAGGGAGATTGAATCACTCTCTACAGCTACCTGAAAGGACGTTGTAGGGAGGTGGCTGTCAATGTCTTTCCCCAAGTAGCAAGTGATAGTACGAGAGGAAATGACCTTGGGTTGCGCCAAGTGAGGGTTATGTTGGATATTAGAAAAAAATTATTCACTAAAATTGTAGTCAAGCATTGGAAAATGCTGCCCAGGGAAATAGTTGAGTCAACATCCCTGGAGACGTGTAGATATGGTGCTTAGGGACATGGTTTGGCGATGGACTTTGCAGTGTGTTTTTCAGTGGTCTTTTCCAACCTAAATGATTCTGTGATTCTATAATAAAAGCAGAATGTTACGCTGATGTTTATATGATAATTAATTAACATCATGCCAGGGGGTAATCATAATTCAAATTACTCGTATGTTTCCTTTCTAACTGCTGTATTCTGTTTTTTTAATTCTTGATGACTTTCATCTAGCCAACAGCCTTTCTGAAGATACTTTTGGTGCAATAGCTGATGGAAATAGGTAGGTCTTTTTTGTAGAATCCCCTTTAGATTTCTATATTTTTAGCTTTTCCACACTGCTACGAAGGGTTTCTATAAATTTTTTCAAGACCAAGTCAATAGCATTGTAAGACATTTTATTTTGTTTTTGAGGAATGTTGTGAATGTCTAGATGTAATCTGAAGTGTTTAAGTAAAGCTGTTTTGAGGAGAGCAATGGCATGTAGTCAAGTCTTTCTTGACATTAGCACATTGTTGTATTACAAAATGGTATTACTAAATGGAGAGCAGTGCGGACATTTCTGAGTGAGTTAAAACTGTAAATATTTTTTAACTAAGAGTATCACATGAAAATTCTTCAACATAGACAAATCTTTCATGTAATCGTAAAATGCATCTGGATTTTATTTATTTTTTACATTTAAAACAATGGAGTCGTGCTTTCAGATGTTGTGTACCATTTTATAATCTGGTATGGTACTTGGTGCCACAGTGACAAGCCTTAATTAAATGGGTAAAATTAAAATAAAAAAGGGTATCACACTATACAGTGGAAATGGGTTATTTCTAAGTGAAGTAATTTGCATGATTGTTCTTCCTACACTTGCAGGCACTAAAGGTTCTCAAAGAAGCTTCTCCCTCTTGCCAGCACTGAAATAGGCATCTAAAATACAGGACAACTCCATGGGGAAGAGCGTTTATGAGGTGCCTGGTGCATGGAGCTGCTCGCAGGCATAGGGTCAGACCAGGTTACTGAGGTTTTCAACCTTTCGGGGCCTGAGACCCGCCAAAGATGCACAAGCTCTAGGCAGCAAGTGCCACCATGTACCTGTCCTCCTGGGGAAAGGTTTCCTTACAGTGAGGCTGTTGTGTGCCAGTTTCTGCTGGTTGCCTGTGTAGCCTTTATTGAAAAATGTAGTCTGGCAACAATAATGAAAATCCAGGCTATTATTAACTGGACTTAATGCATTAAATGTATTCAACAAAGGCATTTTTTTCTGATTGACGTCCGCTTCTGTGCATGCATCATTCTCTGTGATGATACTGATGATATAATTGCAACACTTACAGGGTCACTGCTTCCGGCAGTGAAAACATCACAGCTTGATCTAAGCATTAACTACATCTAGCAACAGGAGTTGACAATGCAAGTAGTATTCTTAGATGTGTTAAGAGGTGGTTTGAAACAAAAACTGTGGAAGCAATATGTTAGAAATTATTCATTTGCAACACTGTGCCCAATTTTGGACTGCTTTTCAAAGGGAAAAATTAACAGTCTTAATAGGATCAGGTAAGATAGATTAGAATGGCTAGTGCACGGGGAGATTTACTGCATACAAAAATGCAGATTACAAAAAAAAAATAAAATTAGGATTTGGCTAATGCACTGAGATTGAAAATGGTTCTGAAAATGAATGGCTCCTTTTTCTTCTGTTGTTTAAAGAAGTCAAATTATTATGGAATAGAAGTATTTATCTGCACTCCTGGTCTGTAACAGCCTCTGCTGCAGTGATTCACTAAAAAGTGATTTGCAGGTGGATATTTTATTTTCAGTATTAATCTGTGTGACTAGTCGCTGAAGTTTAAAACAACTAAGTTCATCAGTTTCTATGATTCATGTCATAAACTGAAGACTGTGGGGTCTGAAAAGCCAGGGTGCTCTAAAGATGGGATTTTCCTCTCCTGTTTGTTTGAAGTTCTTCAAAACCTGTGTTTGGGAGCACAGTATCAGGTAAAATAGTACAATGAAGTGTGGCATGCTCAATGCACTTGGAAGGATAGTATTATGAACATTAAATCTTTTTTGTGTAGTTTAACAACAGTGAAAGCACAAATGTAGGTTCTAACTATTACACTGATGTTGAGCTAAGTGTCTCATGTTGGCTGCTTGCTACACTTGTGAGGCACTGAGTGCCATGGTTTAGATGATGGTTGGTGTTAGTGTTGGTGTTGGTGTTAGTGTTGGGTTATAGGTTGGACTTGATGATCTCAGAGGTCCTTTCCAACCTTATGATACTGTGATACTGTAATTCACTTCTGGGCTATTTCATATTTTTAAAACCTGTGAAACAATTCTGAGTGCTACCTTTCCCTGCTGCAGGCTCTGGCTGTGCCCAAGTCCCTCTGCTTCCTACCTGCAGGCCCATCTGGCTGTCTCTTACAAGAGACCTATAAGAAGGGAGCTTGGGAGCTGTGAGGTGCAAGGCGCTACCTTTGTAGCAGGGACCCGCCATGGGGTCAGAACAGGTTGTACAGGGAGGGAAGGAGCTTGCACAGCCTCTGGGCAGCCCACTGTTCACCTGTCCTCCTAGGGAAAGGTTTCTTTACAGGCAGTCCCAGGTTCTTACGTCCCTCAGCTTCCTGGCATGCCCCATTGAGAAGAGCCTGGCTCCCTGACAGCCCCTCTTAGGACTGGGGACTGCTGTTAAGTGCCTCTGGAGGTGACTGTTCTTCAGGCTGGACCAATCCTGGGCCTCCAGCCTCTTCACAGGGTGATTGCTCCAACCATGATCATGTTGGTGGCCCTCTACTGAGATTACTGTGGTCTATTGATGTTTTCCTCATGATGAGAGGCCCCCAAATGGACACAGAATCTGAATGTGGTCTAATGAGTACTGAGTAGAGGGGGGATGGTCGCATGATTTCATTTATTGGCCATCCTTCTGTTTGTGCATCCCAAGATGTAGCTGGCTTTCACTGTCCACTGGATCAAGCCTCATCTCAAACCCATTGTTGAAGAATAGTCTTTCCTAGAAGTGCACTGAAGATTTCAACTGCTCAAAGCACTGATATTAAGCGATTAATATTGTACATCATTTAGCAGCACAACATTATATGTAGGGGATAAGAAAAATAATCATAGTGAATATCACATATCCTAAATACAACTCCCTTATTGAAGTTCATTGTTCCCTTCAAGAGTCTCTGAAGTCTTTTGGAGTTTTGGAAGGGTTTCACTGGAAAGTTTTGACACAGCTTTAGTTATTGAAAGTATCAAGAAAAAATATAGAACTCAGATTTGCCAGTCTTGCAGCTTTCCAGCTGATTATCTGGGCAGCATCCACAGCATCTGAGGTAACCTTTTTTTTATACCTGTTCTGATTCCTGAAAAACCAGTGCTTCTCTGCCAGGAGCTAACCTCTCATCTAGAGTAAATTATCATTTATTGACAACGAAAAGATAGTAGTTGTTCACTAGTGGTCAAAGGGATGCCTTTAGTTGAGATCTCAGATGCTAAAAACTGTGTATCACCTTTTGTATCATGAGGGTATTTATAGCTTATATTCTTTTATGTGAAATGAAATGCGTTTTCCCCGATGCTATGAAAATGTGAATGATTTGGAGTAGTTATTGAGTTTGACCTTGCACAGAATTTGTTATCTAGTTAAACAGCTAGCCTTAAGAAGAAAGAAAGAAACAAAAGAACCAAAAAAACCCCCAAACCTGCAGAATATGTGGTTGTTAGGATTCGGGGCATTTTTTAGCTGATGTTAAAAATCTCAAGTTTATTTTTTTTGTTCTAGAAATGTCAGAAAAATAGCATAGAAATCAGTCATTTGTGCAATATTGTTTCAGGATTTCCCTTTTGTGATTATTCAGGCTCTTCTGCTTTCAGTATCTGTTCTTGTTTGTTTGTTTGTTTTTAAAGCAGAAACATGTTGATGCCTGATTTGGGTGCTCTGATTTGCACTGATTTATCAGGAAGGTACAGAATCAGTGTCAAAGAGCTTAGTGACGAAAAAAGAATAGAAGAAACACGCAAAGTTGCAGTAGCAGAGATCTGATGGGGAGCCAGACCTGCTGATGAGCCAAATCCACTATTTTTTAAACTCTCTGTCTAATCCCAAGTGTCACTGAATAAAATTTCTCAGTGAACTATGAAACCCACAAGAGCCAGTTAAGTAACTATTTCTGTGCTTCAAAATCTAGCAATAAAAATGCTAAGATACCCTTACTTGTCTTTGTTGTTCATCTGAATTTTTAAGAATTTTTTTTTTGCTGTGTTCCTTCTGAATATTACAATCTGTCCTGTGAGTGTTAAATACTAATATATTTACATTGTTGAGGTGTTCATTCTGATGGAAGCTGCCTACTTTTTCTCTGGTTCTAGGAGGATAGTAACGATCGTTATTTACATTGGACTTTTCTGCATTCCAAGTTTTGTAGTGTCATTCATTAATCAGTTAACAGAACCCTTGGTGGAGTTGGATTCAAAAGATTAATTAAATACAAGACTTAAAAATAAAAAAAATGGAATGTGGTATTAAAATAATGTCACAATCTAATTGTTTCATTTTTCTTCTGTGGAATAGACACTTTATAGGCATGACAGATTCACTAATTTCTAGAGGCAAAATTGAAATTTTGAACAATTTAGCATACAGGGGGTGTTTCTAAATTTAGGCTGCCAGAACTACCATCATTAAGCATCATTTTTTTATTTCCTGTATTGACATTAAGGTCAAAGGGGTGCACTATTCTGAATTTTACTGTAATTCCCATTAAAGACAGACAAGTGTGTATTTTAATATAAATTTATATGTAACACAGTTACCTATCTCATCCTGTGTTATCATTCCCTGATATTGTAGAGAATGTGACATAGTAATTGAAGATTGGTGTGTCTGGTCTGGTTGTCATTTCTTCAAATGCAAAGCACAACTGAGTTACAGATTTATAAACTCGTTTCAGTATTTCTATGTTGCATTTTCATATTCAATTCCATTTCAGTATTTCCATATCTTTTAACTTAGGAAGTTTAGGCCAGGAAGTGGATAGTTGGAGTTTTCTTTAATGCACTAAAAGATGCCTTGGTCCTTTCCTGTATTCTGGAGATGGCTGCTCTTGAGTAATTTGCAGGTAATTTTGATGCTTGTGACTGCTTTTAAGTAAAACCAAGCATGTTTTAAAGTTATTTAAGATACATATTTACAACAATAGTTGATCATATGGAACGTAGGGAAATGGTTGGTTATACTCAGTTTGGAGGGGGACAGTAAAAGATAAAATCTTATCACATTGTAGTATTGACATTTATAAAAATGTTTAATTTACAAAATAGAGCATGGTGGCTATCTTAAAGCTGTGAGGCTTTTCCTGTGTTGATAATCCCGATTAAAGCAACATAAGTAGGAATGACAGAAGCTAATGGAGTCTGTTATGCCAGTAATCCGTAGTTTAAGGGTCCCTAAGTTCTTACGTACACTGACTGGTATGAAAAAACTTAGTAGTTGAACCATCACATTTGTGGCCTGCAGATAGATTTTATTTTCTTAGTTTCTGCTAAGTGCATGTTTGTGTCCATGGAGGAGAAAGTTTTACAAGCTGATTGAAAAATTACTGTTTATAAGAAAAGCAAAGAAAGTAACTGAAAAAACCCCACCCAGTTAAATAATCTGTTAAGTATTTAGCAGCCATTAAATAAGTGTATATGGGCTATTAGAAAATGTATTTTATTTTGCAAGAGGAAAGCTTTTAAATTGATTAATGGGCTAACAAAAATAATGGGCAAACAATGGTTAAGATTATCTCAAACTGTTGCAGTACCTAAGCACAACAAAGTCAATGGAAGGCTGTGTGAACATTTAATTTATGTTAGTATTTGTAATCCTGGTAACTTGGGAGAAGCTATGTGTTGAAGGCATATAGTTTGAATGTATACTATAGCGTTTACTCTTGTGATTAGTAGATTACACTTTTAAGTTAGAAAATGTACTGACTTCTATGTAGGTCTATTATAGGTGCTGCTTGGGAAAAAAAAATCAAAGTGCTGCCATTTGGGCTTATCATCTCTTACAGATACAAAATTCAAAATATATTTAAAATACTGATTGCACTCAGTGATACAGTTGGAGATAGTTGCTGAGTTATTTGAAAACGTCAGGCTTGCAATAGCATATATGGCTTTTTTAAGGCAATGTTATGACAATTTCAATCTTAAGACTTGAGTTTCTTGGACAGTTTAAAGAAAAAAATGAAAAGAAGTCCAGTGGATTGGTTAAATCTCTGTTTATGGGCTTATCTTCAACATGTACTTTGAGCAAAGTTTTGTGATCCTTATAAAACAAGAAACTTCGTGACTGAAATCTGAGGAGCGTCTGTCACAGACTGCAAATCTGAAGGAATATTTTGGTATAGTAGACACAAAGATTCAGAGAAGATGTAGTAGGAGGTTTTGACTAAACCTCTGTAATATATATTCACCAGTTATGACATAATAGGACGCTGTTTGATGCATTGGGGATAGGTGTTTCAGTGCTTTATATGCCACCATTTGAAGCCATAAAAGGCACAGTTATGGTTTACGTGTTTTATGGGTATCTGCTGATTCTGGGGTTTTATGTGACTTCATAGTATCTGGCATCTTAGTAGGTTCTGTGTCTGAAAGAAACTACGATGAGTTTTCAGATGTAGTGTAGACATTGTTGTCTGTAGCTGATTGAGCATGAGTTTTGCTGTGGATCAGCATCTGGATCAATCTGTACATATATGTTTAAACAGTGGAATTCAGGAATACTTCTGTGTTTTAAGGTCACGGTGAGAGTGTTGGCTGTGTTTCAGTTGCCTGGTGGAGTGGGAACAGAGTGCCCACTGTTTCCAGAGCTGTAACCACTAGGAAGGACACCTGTAGTGCATGGGACAGCCTGCTCTGCCTATTGAGCGTATGGAAGGGAAGTATATGGTGGGGAAGGAAGAAGAATCAGCATCTTTCAATTCCTTTATGACTACATGAATTAACAGAATATTGTTACGCTTCCAAATATATCTCATGAAGATCTGTGAGTGGTGTTAAGATGATTTGTGTTGCTGAACACAGTAATAAATTCATAATTTAAATTGCTACTTATCTCACCCCTCTGTTGATAAGAAAGCACTTACCACTTCGCTTATTTCCACAACACCTTCTGTTGTATAAAATGCATACCTGTATTTTGGTGTTGGAGAAGTGAAGATAAGGTGACTGAAGCTCAGTGTAATCTTTGGGCTGTTGTTCTTGGGTTTTAGGAGACCTAGGCAAGATCCCTCTGTTGCAAAGACAGGTTTTAGCTTGATCTCACTTCTCAGTCCTGTACTTAGCTGTTTCCTTCCCATGAAATAGACAAACTTCTCTGAACAGTGCAAATTCTGCCATGAATGGCAAACAGGGTCATTGATTTTTCTGCTGTATTGGCCTCCGAGATATGAATATTAGCACCAGGTATTTGAGTGCAAGAGCTGAGAAATACATCCCTAGAAGCCAGGAATTCAAATATCTTGTTCAACTCTGCGTGCAGTAAAGTCATAACAAAGTTACTGTGTCCACAGAATATGCAAGGCACTGGGAAAGCAGATCTAAAAGTCTCCAGTAATTTAACTCAGCCCCTTTTTCCCTGGTCACGAACATATTTCACCATAAAGAATTTGGTTTAGGATAGGATAACTGATGCATTGCCCAAAAGAAGATTTAAAGCTACACAAATTGCTTTGAGAACCTTTTCAGCTTCCACGTGCTTAGCTGATAGAGCCCTAGTATGAACAGATGTTCTAACAGATGTCAGAAAGTTGATGATGTAAGGATTTCTTGACTGGCAAATATCACTGACAAAAGATGTAGAGCGTGTAATGCAATGCTGTACTAGCTGATTGCTGTTTGTACCCATCTAGATTGCACTTTCAGATTGGTCATTTCCAGCAAATAGGTGATGGGAATAATTAAAAGGAGGGTAGAAGATATGAAATGCATGAACAACAAACACAGACTCATTCTTTACCCAATTTTGAAGTCTGGATGTATGTAGAATATAAACCATCTCCAAAACAAAACCAAAATTAGACCTAGGATATGAGCTCTGAAATTCACAGCTGCCATCAGGCACAGAAGTTCTACACTTCTTCCAAAAGCTAGGCATTCTCAGTGTGCAACCCCATCTCACGCATGATCAGTCTAAAATACACTTTTTTGTTTAAATGAGAAAGTATATGTTTCTTCTTCATAAACTAAATAGATTGCAAGACTGTCAAGGATAGGAATTTACATAACTGGTTTATCAGCAATTTAAAATTTATTAATGTAAAACTGCAAAATTCATACTTATCAATTTTTAACCAAGCCATTAAAATATTCAATGTGTGTTATAATCAAATTAATTAGGAACTTAATCAGATTCAAAAATAATGATATTCACTTCTAGTTACTGTACAGTGATAAGTCAAACACGATTATATAAAGGTATATATGCATACAAAAATATATTTAAGTGTAAGAAAAACACAGGTCATGAGAGAGAGAGAGAGAAAAAGAGAGAGACACTAGAATGAAAATTTCCCTCTTAAGATTTGGTGATAATACTCACGTATAATGCACTGGCATTCCTGACAGGTGATAGTTGCTTCTCCAGGAATCTGGAAGACTTCTTAACATAGGTAAGAGTACTGACATGCAATGCAGCAGCATTCCTGAGATGTAATGGTCGGCTCTCAGTGGCAATGACTTCACCACAGGTTATTTCATTTGCTGTGTTAGCAATTGGGATTGTGCACTACACCTGAGAGGCATCTGAACTCGGGGAAAGTACTGGTCACAGCCTGCTGCGATCCAGAAGAGCTGAAAGGACCTTATACATAATTGCGTACTTACAAGGTTTCGAGATAATTGACTTTCATCATATGTTTGGATATTCATTTTGATTCTTTACTTTTAATTTTGGCTGCACTTGGAAGATGTCATACTTGTGGAACTTTCCACTAGTTGCATCCAGCCACCTCACTTGGGCCATGGTCCAGTCATCAGGTGTCCGGAAAGGTGATTGATAGGTCAATCTCTTCCTCAGGCAGTGACAGTGCCTCTTCATAGGCACACAGGAGCCCAACAACACAGAGAGAGACAAAGTGCTCTGGATTGCTGCATTGTAACAGTAGGTATTCTCTCCTCAGTGTGCGTGGTTGAGATGGCTGGTTGTCAGCTGCCTTCTCATATGATAAGAGAGTTTGTTGGCCAAGGGGTTGCCTAGGTGCCGTGAAGGCCGTGTTCCACTGGATCAGACGGTAGCCTGAATAAAGGAGATAAGATGTTTCTCCAAGTGCATCTAAAAGATTGTGCAGAGCAGCACAGAGTGGTCTGTTTGGCCGATGGGGTGAGAAGAAATACCACCACCGCCACAAAAAGAACCAATGTTCTAAGATAACGGTACCTGTCCTGGTGACTCACTTGGTGATCCTGCACAGCACAGACCACAGGGGGACCAGGCAGTCCTGTGTTTTAATTAGTGGGGAAGGCTGTTTTTTTCCCATCCTCTCAGCTGTTGGGCAAGAATCAGGAAAATGGACTATTAGCACAAGAGAGTTAACATTGTAGTGGACTTTTATTTAACAGAGAGTTTCTGGGGAGTTTGCTGTGATGAAATAAGGTCTCGAGCTGTTGTTTCACTCCGTGAACATACTGATAATAACAATTATTTCATCTGCTCAATATGCACAAAGGACAGACACATCTATCCAGCTTCAGGAAGGGCAAACAAATCCAGTATAAGTGATATATAAGATCATAATGCTTGAAGGGAAAAGTCCTATTGGAAGGCACCTAAAGGGAGCAGAAGTGGTGAAGTTTATTTTCTATTTATTGAGGGCAAATACACTAGAGGAATGAAACTGTCACTCTGATTTACTGAAGAAGGGGCAATTTTGTTTGAGAGGTGGCTAATTTGGTTCATAGATTTAGGACTAATGATGTAGATTCTAAACCAAACAAATAAATACCCCCCCTTGATTTGTGTTTGTGAACTTGAATTCCTCATAAAATGCATTAAATTGTTATTTTAAAATGGCTAAAGCATGAGCTGCTATTTTCAGAAAAGAACTAAGTGAGAGTGGAGAACCATTTTTGTTAGAATAAATGAATTAAGTATTGTGTGCTTGTCAGTGAAGAAGTGCAATGAATGTTTGAAGAAAGGTCACCATGTTGTATCTTTGCACCTTTAACTGATTTCCATTACTTTAATATAGATTTTTTTAATTACTGCTTTTTCAAGACAATTCTGTTTTTTAGTACAAGTACAGAGGGCATTGAAGTAGAACCAATCAATTTATTTAATTTCCGGGAAGGTCAAGACTGGGGAAGGTCATGGAGAAGACTGTCTTGAATGCTATAACACAGCATGCGTGAGACAACCGGGTGATCAGACCCAGTCTACATGGGCTTATGGAAGGCAGGTCCTACCAGACCAATCTAATCTCCTTTTATGACAACATTACCCAGTTAATGGACGAGGGAAAGGCTGCGGATGTGGTGTACCTGGACTTCAGTAAAGCCTTTGACACCATTTCTCACAGTATTCTTATTGAGAAACTGGCTGCCATTGGCCTGGATAGGCACACCCTCTGCTGGGTGAAAAACTGTTTGGATGGTCGGGCCCAAAGGGTGGTGGTAAATGGAATTAAATCCAGCTGGAAACCGGTCACGAGTGGTGTTCCCCAGGGTTCAGTGCTGGATCCAGTCTTGTTTAATATCTTTATCAATGATTTTTATGAAGGCATTGAGTGCACCCTTAGCAAGTTTGCTAATGACACCAAGCTGGGTGGCAGTGTTGATCTGCTTGAAGGAAGGGAGGCTCTGCAGAGAGATCTGGACAGGCTGGATCGATAGGCTGAGACCAATGGGATGAGGATCAACAAGGCCAAGTGCAGAGTCCTCCATTTGGGTCACAACAACCTCATGCAGCGTTACAGGCTTGGGGAAGAGTGGCTGGAGAGCTGCCTGGTGGAGAAGGACCTGGGGGTGTTGGTTGACAACTGGCTGAACATGAGCCAGCAGTGGCCCAGGTGGCCAAGAGAGCCAATGGCATCTTGGCCTGTATCAGAAACAGCGTGGCCAGTAGGACCAGGGCAGTGATTGTGCCCCTGTACTGGGCACTGGTGAGACCACACCTCGAGTACTGTGTTCATTTCTCGGCCCCTCACTACAAGAAGGACACTGAGGTGCTGGAGTGCGTGCAAAGAAGGGGAACGAGGCTGGTGAACGGGCTGGAGAATAAACCCTACAAGGAATGACTGAAGGAATTGGGGTTGTTTAGCTTAGAGAAGAGAAGGCTGAGGGAAGACATCATCACTGTCTACAACTACCTGAAATGAGGTTGTGACGGGGTGGGTGCTGCTCTCTTCTCACAAGTGACGAGCGACAGGACGAGAGGGAACGCCCGCAAGTTGCGTCAGGGCAGGTTTAGACTGGACATTAGGAAGAATTTCTTCACTGAGAGAGTGGTCAGGGATTGGAACAGATTGCCCAGGGAGGTGGTGGAGTCTCCATCACTGGAGGTGTTTAAAAGATGAGTAGATGAGTTTCTTAGGGATATGGTTTAGTAGGGAGACAGGCATGGTTGGACTCGAAGATCTCAGAGGTATCTTCCAACCTTATGATTTTATGATTCTATGATTCTATGCTAGTCTGTTACTCCTGTTCCTAAGAGCCTGAAAATCAAAGGATTTTTTTTTTTGAGAAATATTGTGGAATAAAAGAGTAATACATTTATACATTTTCTGGTTGAAAATAATTTGGAATTTAAAAAACGATTGACAGATATCACAGCAAGGCCATGTACTTGCTGTACTTTAAGAACTGTAATTCATTTGGGAGACAACTGATAAGAATTCAGTTGCAATAACAAGGCATTCATTGCTAGTAACTGAGGTCGTTTCTTCATGTCATTCTTTTACAGGTATAGATTTATCTATGTAGAAGATTAAATATTTTCAGAAATAAATTAGCACTTTGTATTTTACTAATGAATTATGAATGTTGAACTGAGGGTAGCAATCAGAATATTTAGTTGGATTCTTAAGCTATTTAAAAACTCAAAGACAGATATCTTTTAATTAAAAGTTACAGTAATTTGGTCTGTCTTAATATCATTCCAATGAAAAAATCATGTTGAAATTACAGTAAATTACAAACCATTTGGGGATGGTGATCAGATTTTTCTAAGCAAACTATCTAGAACTTGAGTGAGGATTTGGTAGCATGTGAAAGCCTAACTAGGAAATTGGAAAAGTGTATGTAGGAGAAGTCTGACAATGTGGGTAAGTTCTTATTCTTCCTACAAGTGTAAAATGCAGTTTTCTATTAAAATTGGGAACTGCCCTTTTACATAGCAGAACAAAGTGTTCTATATAACAGCACTGAAAATATCTTACAAAATTATGGGATCTCATCCCTCTACAGTAGTGTGATACGAATAAAACCAGTATGTGAGTTGTCGGCCAAACCAAGGCCTATTCTGTGTCCCTGCCAGAGAATCAGCTGAACTGCAGCTCCATCAGGTGGTCACAGGCAGCAGGCATGGTTTGAGAACTGGGGCAGAATACCATTCTTCTGTGAAGAGATGCCAAAACAGGACACCAACAAAGGGCAGTCAGAAATAATCATGAATTGGAGGATATGATACTTGTGTAAATCAAAAATTGGATCAGCAAGTCAGAATTATGTTTTCTTGGGCTGTTTTGTTATTCTGTTAGGGTATTCTGTTTAGTTTTCATTTTATCCTTAGAGTCGTCACTTTTGCCAGTGAATGGCCGATGCTTATAGGTAAATCAAGTCTGTGCTCAAAATTCAGACCATCTGCTTCATGTATGCAATTTTAACTTTGTGACAAGAGAAACAAGGTTTCCATCATTTCACCCTGTTTACAAAGGTTTTCCTACCTATTTTCTTTGAGATGCTACCTTTATTTTCTTTATAATGTAAGGTTATTGAAATGGGTGAGGTTTTTGGCATTTGCTGAAAAGTCTAGATTTTATACAAAAAAACATATTTAATCCTTCCCCTCCCTGCCTCAACCCCAGAAATGAAGATAGCAACTTTCACAAAGTTAATGAAAGGAAGACATTTCTAGTTTTATCAGCTGCTGGAGTGTGATAATGGACACAACTTGTGGAATATATGATCTTATCCAGGTTCCACAGCCATTTTTGAAAACCGTGGGGAGTTTTTAATCCCTCCTTGCCAGCTTCCAGTCTGTGTATTCAGGTGCAGAGTATGTAAGAATATAAATTATAAAGAATAAATATTGCAGGGAAAGGAGAATGTCAATCTCAAGATATTTGATAGTACTTCATTAAAGCCCTTCTAGTTCTCAAAGTGGAACATACAGGAAAAAATGCATATTGTGCATGCGTATGTCTGAGGTGTAGCTTTAGCTGGAACAATATAGATGCCCAGATAAGTTATCTCTACCAGCAAACATATTTACTCTTCCTGCTAGGCTGGCTGAAAGAAATTGAAATAGCTGAAGGAAGCTTGGCTGAGAAAAGAAGAAAGCTGAGGAGAAAAGCTGCTTGCCCAAGGAGAGAGGAGGGGTTTGGCTCTTTATTTTTAGCACAGGAGGGAAAACTACTGTCCGTCACTGCCTCGCTTCAACCTGATTGAGCAAATTGTCCCTGATCGGTAAACCCTTATCCAGCTATTGACATCCAAGTGGCCTAGCATAAGATATAAATGAGAATAAGATATAAAATGAGGAATTAAAAGTGTTTCATATCTTGCTGAAATTAAGACTCATAGTCTTAAGTCTATTACAGTAAAACTGACAGGGAAAATATTTAGAATTTAGGCTTCTGTTTCCATAGATAGAAGATGCTTAATATTTGGAAGATGGAATGCTTAATATTTATTTTCTGCTTTTGAAAAGAAATAATTTGGGGTTCTCAATTTGACATAAGAGAATAAGGGGGAGATTTATGTGCACTAATCGATATTTTTCTGTGTATGCATGATTTCATGAGTCACTCTTGTTCTTTGGTGGTTTTGATTAACCTTTTGATTAACCCGGTTCTGTTCAAAGACCATTGGCATTATATGTTATTTTACTGATGATAAAAAGGGAAAAAATGGCTTGGCAGACTATGTTTGAAAAGGCAGCTCAATTAATTTTGGTAATTAATTTTTTATTTGCCATAAACTTCTCATTTTTTCCTTAGAAAATTAACTGATCTCTTCAAATATTTGTGATTTCAAGTTAAAATTTAATTTTTTTGTACATGTTATTGTCTTTCAAGATATTCTGCTTATGCACGCGAGCATTTATCTTCACAGATGTGGAACAGATGCAACTTTAATGAGTGATAATATAGCCATGAAAAATGTCACAGTTCTAGAGAAGCATACATAGAGCATCATGGATACTCTGTGACTCTCTGAGATCTGGAAACAATTTATATATGTTTATCTGACTGTTGCTGAAGTGTAAGCCTTGACCTCAGCTTTTGTCATATTGTGTGAAGAAGCAGGGCTTGAAGAAGGAGCCTCAGGATCTCTGAACTCTGCACTGTTACACAGTGTAGGCAGGAAGCTGCTGCACCACAGAAAAAAACGCAGACAGGAGTACTTAAGCTCCTTGTAGATTCAGGAGATTTAGGCACATTTCACTGGGGAGTATGTCAATCAACAAACAGGACGGGGCAGATGAACTGGTCAGGGTAAAATGCTTTTCACGTTGCGCATGTTTTAATCTTGCCTCTGATCATGGGTTGGGTGTCCAGCTCTTTCCTAGTGTGAACGCTTCCTTTCATAAACAGCAGAGGCATCACTTTTGTTATAGAAAAAGTCAGGAAGTGTATGGGAGGTGGTCTCTAAAAATAACAGTGATAATTGCTTTCTGCTGGTGGGAGGTTTTATTTTGGAACACAGTGAAAGGAGGAAAGAATGGAAAGTCTACAGCTAAGGGAAACTACAGTAGGCTTCAGCCTCCATTTGTTATTACCTCTCAGTCATTGCAGATATTTTTCAATTTTTCAGTTTGCTTATGTTCAACCTGATGTAAAATTTCTTAGCAGAGATACCTGACCAGCCTCTAATGAGATGCTTTTGCTGTGCTTTGTTTAAAACATCACTCTCCCTTGGCCATTGAGCTAGAGGCCACATAGTGCTGCTTGTTAGGGAAGCATCTTGCTGTCGGGTGCTGAGCAGCATTCAGTGCAAACTTCCCATACTGTACTGGGGAGTCCGAGTAGATTTATTGGAAATGTTAAGGGAGAGAGGAGGTAGGAGACTGGTAGATCGGGAGATATGTGTCCCATTTTAGTTTGCAGGATTACAGGACATATATTGACATTAATCAAAATGCTAGGAACAGACAAGATCTACTGACTTGTCTATCTCGCCTATAGCATCTTTTATGCATTAGTGCCTGAAAGAGTAAAACTGGAGGAAGCTTGAGAATTTTGGTTCGAGTGGTGGTATGTGATAGATATAAGACTTCAGTAAGCTGCAAGTCTGCTGATGTTTAAGATTATTAAAAAGGCAAAGCATTTTGTCTTGTAATGTAAAATACTATAAATGTAAAAATCTGTCAGTTTGCTACTTTTACTTAGTTCTTATTTTTAGTAGCTTTAAGATGTTGCAAACCTGCATATTTATCATATATTTATCAAAACTAGACGTGCTCAAGTTTGTGAGATACACTTGTTATAAGCTTTTCAGTACACACACATACCAACAAAATGTTAAAATGCATAGCACAAGTAGTAAGGTGCAAAATTGTAGCTTATTTTTTTAAGAAAAAAAAAATTTGCTACTCTGAACTGATTTTCTCGGATCCATTCTGCCCAAGTAACTAAATAGTTTAGTTTTCCAATCCTGAAATCAAAAGGGAAATGAATAGGATACTTTCCCCATTCTGTGCTCTAAGGCAGGTCCGCATTATGTCTTCTCAAATTATGTAGACTACACAAAATTCCCCATTGAACTGGTCCAGTGTTCCACTGTCCTTACCATTACAAATTTTTTCTTAATGGAGTGCTCTGTACTGCATCTTAGGCTGATTACTTTTTCTCTGCTTCTTTGATATATAGAGCACTTATTCACTCCGGTTTTCTTTGCAAGGACATCTTAGAGCAACTTTGGAAAACTGTTCCAGAATGTTCTGATCCCTTTTTGTATTTTTCAATGTACTACACTGTGAATATGCAAGAAGATTGTGAGAGAGAGAGATTACAATTTTACTTTATTTAGAATTGGTAGTTTGGACAACATCTAGATTAATACTGATTGATTGGAAATCGTTATCTGGTGCTTTAGTGAAACAACCCAATGATTTTCGTTTGATTTATTGTGGACAGGTGGCCATATCTGCAGATTTGGTCCTTTTTTTTTTTCCAAATTTATTCCCCTTTTGGCAATTTTAATGATAATAACGAAGAATTGCAGATTAAAGACTGAATTGGCCTCTCTATAGGTATAGATTGAAGTACATTGACAGTGAAATTTCTAGGGCACATCTTCTGTCTGTGTCAAACTTGTACTGGGCAGAAATACAATATTGTTTGTGCATCTGTCAGTCATGCAGCTTTCAGAGGTAATGAAATGCAAGACGTTCTTCTGAATTAGTCTCTATTCTTACACTCATCCCACTTTTGAAATTTTACTTCTGTGGCATAAGTGCCATATTTATTTTCTAAGATGGAATAGCAAATTTTTCCTTCCTTGTTCCTATGTTAGACTACTGTTAGCTCTAGATGTTCTTAATTCTTTTATCATAATATGTAGTATGCAGACAGCCATACCAGAAGGTAGTATCTCCAGTAGATGCTTGATTTTGAGCACTATCTGTGATTATTTTATTTTTCACTAATTATAAAAAATATTTTCTTTAGCAGATTTATATAGCAAAACTATGGGACCTGATTGCAGTCCATGAAAGGATCAAGTTTCTTTTTCTGGTTAAGTTTTCATGTGTTTTTCCCATCTTGTTAATTCCAAAAGGTCACAAATCAAGAAAAGACAAAAATGAAGAATAGTGTTCCACATTAAGCACAATTATAAGAGGCAGCATGTGGTTACTGATTACATGAAGTGTTAGAAAAAAAAGCCAATCAAATAGAAACTTAAAAAAATACTTAAATAATAATTATTTTAGTTTTTAAGTTTGATACCTGTGGTTTTTTGTTTTGTGGGAATAATTGTTGTTCTCTCTCTATTCTCAAAAGTTACATGAATTTGTTTTTTTAAGGATGTCAGTCTTTCCTGGCTTTGAAAATGTAATTTTCTTCATTGTGGAGGTTGTGTATACAGATCTGCAAGGAAACAGTGTTCTGTTTGTGAGATGCTGACATGATTCCATGTTTTTCCACTCACTCATTTTTATTCAAACAAAATTATAGCTGATACAGATGCCTAAGCAAAATTAGTTTCTTATTTATAAATTCTTGGGTTACCTCATTTCCTGTCCTGGAATTAGAACAGGGATGGAGAGAAGTAGCAGCAACTGAAGTGTTATGCCCTGCTTCTTGCAGAATTAGTGAACACAATGTCAGTGTCAAGAACAGAAATTTCGGGTGTGTCTTCTGAAGCTCACTTTTATTTCTGAAAGAGGAACCCACAGCACAGACCTGCTGATGGCTTATATTAATCAATTCTGGCATTATACCCCTTGTTACTCTGTGTGTGCAGGAGCATTGGACAAAGCATGAGGATTTAGCTCTGTGTGAGGCTTCTCAGTGGCAAAAATTCTTCGCTATGACTGCTGAACTGTTGTCTAAACTGAACATAAAATGAGTGAAGCAGTGATTTTTGGCACTGTGGGAGTATGCCAGCTGCACAGCAGCTCATGGCACTCCCGTGCTCATAGGGAGGCTCCTGTCCTCTTCTGTTTCAAATTAAAATAAAGTAATTCAAATGAAAAATAGGTTTTATTTTACTGTTGCAGTCTGTGCAGCACATTTCTGTCTTTTCATTGTAAATTCTTTCAGCTGTCCTGCTGTGAACCTGTACTTCCTGTGACCCTCTAAGTAAGCTCTTTCTACCCATCTGCCCTACTTCCCATCTGGTCCTCCATCTCTTATAGTCTCTGAATTTATCCAGGAGTCTTCTCGATTGTTTTAAAATTATTTTTTCAGCAAATCTTCTAAAGCCTTCTTCATATAATCAATGTAAATCTGCACTTAGCCGGGTCAGATAAGATGAAATGTTAATATTTCTCTTGGCTTGAAATTTGCAACAGGATTCGAGTGTCTGTGGGGTGGTTTTAGGAAACAAGAATTTCTGAGGATTAGTACATGAATTGTCTTAACTCTTTATTCTGTCTGCCAGGGTAGAGTAGTCTACGAAAAAGACAGAATATCACAGCATGCCAGAGAAATTTCTTAGCTGGCATGACTTAGTATGTTTCAGAAATAGTGAATATACAGCTGAGAAAAATCTTTGTCTGATGCAGCATGTCTGTATGTCAAAATTTCATTAATTATTTAATGCTGTAATATCTTTAAGCATTGATGGAAGCTTGTTGCACATAGAAGTTGGTTAGGCTGTGCGGTAACTGAGGATACTGTTCCTGGAAATATCTGGAGATTGCCAGATGCATCTTCTGTATCTTATTGTGGAAACAGATATTTAAAAAAAAACAAAAGCCAAACCCCATTGTTTTCATAGGCGAAGAGGAACTGTATACCTGCATTAATTTTCTAGTAGCTCTGCATTACATTCAATCCTGGTTTTGGTTGACACCTTCCATGAAATACAAATATTTTTTCTTTTACTAAATCTGTTCTGCTTCAATCTATTATAATTGCTGAAGGTAATTTTTTAGGAAGGGGAAGGGTACTTGTAGTGGGTGTACTATGAAGGTGAAGTTTGATTACTTAAGGAACTGGTGACAATTTTTTATAGGCATTTGTCACCTAACTATCATTAGAAACTGGGAAAGAATATTAAAATTGAATCCATTGAATTGCTATAGTTTTGATTAAGTCTTTTTTGTATTGTTAGTGAAGGCACTTTTTATTGTAACCTCTTTCTGATATATTGGGGACTTCAGAGAGGTTTGGGTTTTTTGGTCGTGGGGTTTTGTTTTTTTTTTTTTTGTAAAAATCTGCTTTGATGACTAATATATGATTTACTGTGGATCCAAGATCCTTTTTTTCTGATTTAGCTGGTTCTTCCCATCATGTATTTGTCCAGCTGGTTATATTATTATCTAGAGACAGCACATAGCTGGCTTACATCCTATCTATTTCAGATCACATCTCCAGCTTGTGATTTGAATTCTAATCCTCTCCTACAAAATAACAAATTTAAAAAGATTTCAGGCTTATTCTACACTTCAGTTTGTGGGGCAGTAGGTTGGGTGGGAAGGATTTTGTAAGGTACTGAGATTAGGCAGTATTTCTGACATGGAGAAGCCTTCATGTTTTATACCTCTTACTTGGATTTCTAGCCTCTGAAATGGGAGGCTTGCGTTGAAGACTTCCTAGATAAATGGGGAGAAGAGCATAGGCATGTCTTGGGCTTACTGGATCGATATCCAGTGGGTAATGGTGGCCTTGATGCATTGTGAAGTAAAAAATCATGCCCAAATCCTGTACCACTGGGTTTATTTGCAACATATGCACCAGTATCATGCAACAGACATTATCTGGATTTTTCTTTTCTGGGATACCCTGGTATCCCTTTTCCTTGGTTAATAGAACGTTCATTTTTGCATTACTTTATGAGACTACTTCCAAATAAGCACTTGGTGGGGGAAGTAATAAAACTTACCTGTACCTATTACGTGTTTTCCAAACTAGTTTAGGAGGATGATATGAAGAAAAAGCCAAAAACTATTGCATCCTTGTGTCTTTCTTATCTGTTATACCCACTGCTCTGTCACAGAGGCAAATTAGATTTAGTTTACATTATTTATTCTTTACAAGCCAGTGTTGGCTATTACTCATCTTCCTCTTTTTTTGTCTCTATTTACAGTAGTTGGATTGACTCTTTCTGTATTTTTTTAGGAGTTGAAGGGGTTTTGGTAATTCCTTGGATTACTGTTCTGTACATTTTTAAGATATTTAAGATACTCTTTTTGTCCCCTTCCAGTCAGCTTAGATCAAAAGTTTTCAAAACAGTTATTAAAGGACTGTGTCATTAGTACAGGCAATTTCTGAAATGTTCTAGAGTGATTTTTCATGAGGCCCCTGTAACTCGAAAACCTGTACTTTAGCTAAGTTAGCTCCAGACTCTCTGGCTCGTCTAAATTGGATTCTTCCTCCTTGGTTTTTTTTTTTGTTGTGGTTTTTTTTTGTTGTCGTTGCTGTTGTTTGTTTGTTTAATTACATATATTAATAATGAAATACATTACTCTTCTTATGGTCATGTGTTTCTAATATTTTTAACTATTGACTAATATATAAACTATCTCCTTTGTCTTCTGTTCATTACTGTTCTTTAGGAATTTTTTTTATTCTATTTACTATGTGTTTTATGGCAGTTGTGGGGGTTTTCTAATATATCTTTTTAAAAAAATCTTTTGCTGGTGTGATTTAATCCATACATCTCTACTGCTATAACTTTCATGCTTATACATAATAATTTGATCTATTTCTCACATTTTAACAGATTTTTTTTGCATTTCAGCTGAATAACAGAATTATGTTCTAGTCGATTTGATTTCCTTTTGTAATTTGTTTTCTTTCATCAGGATGGATTGTGCTTGCACCATTTATGTTGTTTAAGAAATAAATAATATTTGTTTTCCTTAATGCATTCTTCCTATAGGATCTTGCTTACCAGTTCTTTGAGTTTATAGGAATTTGTTTGCTGAAGAATCACAGAGTTGTTTGGGTTGGGAGGGAACAGTAAAGGTCATCTGGTCCAACCCAGAAGATGATTGTCTATTCTTAACTCCCCTTCCTTCTCTAAAGAGGTCTAGTTTCAAAGTTCAGTCAGGTTTCTCAGATGAGGTTGTTTTCCTAAGGATAACATGTTCCCTGTTGTGTGAGCTGCCACTCAAATTTTGACCAGCTCTTCCTTTATATTCAGAGTCAAATCTAGCAAAGCAATTCTAGCTTTTATTTTCAGTCTTTTGTGTCAAAAAATTCCAGAAAGATGCTAAACATGCATTGTGCACTGCTATATTCTTTTTGAAAAGATGTCATCACATGACTAAAATCAAGACCCCCACACCGTGTGCATCAAAAAAAAGCCTTTTCTGTGATGGCATCCCTCTTGCTGGCCTGCCTGCAAGTTACTGTGTGGATGGCACTCTTCTATCCAGAGATTTGGATAATGTAAAATGATGCCTTATTGCCTCTCCTTCTTGTTTCCTGCTTTTCTTTCTTGAACATGCCCTATTCTTCTGTATTGATTTCCAGACATGCTTATGATATTGTCATGCTGCCTAAATCAACCAGGTAGCAAGTTTCTAACCTACTATAAAACACTACACTTGCCAGACTGTAAGTTTCAGCCAACTTAGCAGATCAAACACACTCATCTACACTGATCTGGGATTCAGATACTTCTGCTAGGAAATTCAGTTCTTCATTCTTCCATGTTCCTTGGCTTTCCGTTTCCTGCCACTTGTTTGCTACTAGCATGTCAGCAGTGGAAACAAAAGAAAATACAGCAGAGGGTAGTAGGCACTGTAAGTTGCTATATTATTTATTTCTGGTCAAGAAAGATTAAGTTATAATTCATGAGAGGCAAGATGTCACAGTCAGACTTTTCTCAGCGGAGATAAATTGTGTGTTATGCATGATTGTCCGCCATTTTTGGCAGTAACTACCACTTTCCAAGCCAGTTGCTCTAGTCTTTATTTAGTCACTTCATGCTGAGAGTTTTTTGAAGGTGAAATTGCTGATATTTTGTGTTGAGGATGAAAAAAGCCTGAAAGCCCACACAGAACAAGAAATTACAGGCCAGGCATCAAACACCTCAGAGCTTTTCCACTGTTAACGAAGTCATGAATGCAACTTCATGAGTACATATATATTCAGCTGCACAAGTCTTAAGTTTCAGGCCTAATTGGTCTTTTAAAGTAAGGATCCAATTGGTTGTTAAAATACTTTATAAATGACTGTTTCACCCTCTTAACCATGGAAGTGTGAAATAGTTTTCTATGCAACCAATATATTTGTATCCAAACTGATAGGTAGTGCATCAGGAGTAACTTTTAACAAAAAGTGGAAGCTGGCACCAGCTAATTTAGCAGTTTATGTTTATGGTGGTACCTGATTAAGAGCTGTCTGATAACCTTTACTCTATCAGTTTGAATTCTTAGCCTATTGACTGTTAGGATCAGACCAAAAATCCTTCGATTAAGTTGAAGAGTTTCTAGGCTGTCTGTCAAGTAGTTAAGAGGTCCGGCTCCAGTTTTTTAACTTCATGGCTTTACTCTGTCTCTTGTTTGAACTGTTAAACTAAAATGGCTTGGTAGTCTTGCAAAAATACCTAAATTCATTTTAAACAAACTAAAAGAACCTCTAGTTTTTCTGACATAAACTGAAAACTTTTTCACAATTTTGATTTCAGAAAAAAAATGAAAATTCCAGATTTCGTTGAGCTCTGAAATCAAGCACTGTTATTGACAACAAATCTTGCAGATTAATCAATGTGTACTGCTCACTGAAGAAACAATAAGCATGCCTGTCTTCCTACAAAAAAAGATGAATAGGTTTAGATGGGAAGACAATTTTTTTGAACATTTTCATCCTCTTTTTTATATTCTTCAAATGTCCTTTAAAGAAATTAATCTGATTCTTAAGTTCTTCTTAAGTAGCTCCTCCGTGACCATCTAGTCTTTCAGACATGTACCATCTTTAAAGTGGAGGATGTTTCTATATGTCTACAGCACACACACTCTTCTAGGGCAGCCAAACCAGTCTTACTGAAGTGGTGTTCTCAGGGTAAATGTTACAATGCTTATTTCGAAAATACTATGTTGTAAAGTGATTTGGGAATTTTATGAAGCTGTTTGTTGCATAAAAATTAAATAGCAACTTTTTACTAGAGGGTTTGTGTGTTATATCATAAAACATTATTGCTTAATAGAAATACATTTAGATGCTTATCCAAGGTACAGCACTTGCACTTCTTCCCATTAATAATGGAGAATGATATGTTGGCTCATTTGAGAGGAATGTGTGTTAAGCAAATGACACAATGAGAGTGAACTGTTGTTACAGCTTGTCTGTATCTGGAAAAATACATCTTTTTGTCCTCTGAGTGTGGCAAAGGTTCCAGGGCAGTGAAGCATTATAGTTTTGTGCTCTTTTAGCAACTCTGTTCTCCAGATCAAGCTGAAACTCACTGCTGTGGTCAGGTAATGGTTTCTGTTCTGAGGGGTGTCAGAGTGTAAGAAGAAGGTTAGGAGAACTTGCAGATACGCAAGAAGTGGGAAATGAGTGGGGAACTGGATGGTCTGGTAGAATGTGTAGCTTGACACATCTTCAGCATCTGGTTACTGCATTTATGATACAGAAAAAAAAAGTTTTAGCTGGAAAAGGCAGTTTGAATAACTTGAAGGCATACACACCGATCTTGGATTCATTTCTGATACAATCTGCAAGTAGCGGGAAGGCACTTGATGGCGCAAGACTTCATTCTCTCCCACAGCTGTGAAACCTGGCCAGTTTCACAGGACAGCAGAGCTGCATGGGATCACCACAATAAGTAAATAAATAAATCATGTAAAAATATGCTGGCAAAAATACGTTCCTTGTGTTTTACAGTGTGACATCATATAAATTCTCCTGCTTTTATTTTTTTTCTGTGTGTCTAAAAAGCGTCTTGGATTGCACTGGCTTTGGTTTGGGCTATGCGAGCAATGTCGCCGTACCAGCACAGAGAGCAGGGCAGGTGCAAAACCCACCCAAGTTTTATGTAACTGATTTATTAACCATGGAGGTAGTTCACAAAAGCTGAACTGTGTGTTACCGTGAAGACTTTGTTAGCAACTTTACTTTAAGCTGGACTGGGTATATCCATGTGAGCTGCAGTTGCAGCAGTAACTGCAGGGATGAATGCCCTAAGGGAGACACAATGGGATTTTCCTTAAACTTAAGTGCAGTTTTGTCCACCTTCTTCATGTATAGTGATAAAAATGTTTGGCTTCAGTTCTCTCTGAGGCTGGAGACAAGCATGTTTTGAAACAGTGTTTGTGTCCCCATAAATTCTGGAATTCTGCATGAATGAGTTTTTCTACTCTTGGTGGCAAGCTGCTGCCGTTATCTCAACTGTGTGTTCTGATGTGCTTTCCTGGGCATACCTGCTCTCCTGTAGCTGTGCTGATAAAGAGTAATGCTTATTGCATGGTATTTTAGCCCCTGCCTGGTTTCATATGCATGATTTCAAGGCTGGCAGCAGCCATAATGGCTCATATTCACAGGCATTTTTCCTAGCTGCAGGAACCTGCCCAAGAACCTTTCTGAATCATAGCCTAAGATGTACATAGGGAAGAAAGTCACCTGTTTTGTATCTCCAGAGGATACTCGCAGCCTTTTCACTATAACTGTCCTTTGCTTCTTAAAGAGAAAGTTGTTTTAGATTGCCTCTAGCAATATACTGAAGGTAAGTTTGCTTGATTGGAGCATAGGTAGGTATTATCTGCAAACTCTTGGCCACCTTTTAGAGATATTTGAAATGTACAGGTAGAAATCAGTGTTCGAAATGTACAATCACTGCCAGATTTGTATGGGAAGGGAGGGAGACCCTACTTCAACTGTTGCTGTCTTTCTCTGTCCAAAACAACTTTTGAGCCTTCAGCTAGTGATACACGTGCCCTCAGATAGTCCCTTTGTATTATTATTTCCGTTGTCTAGTGTATTAATGGGACTGAATTGCTGGTTGTTCATGGGAGTATTCATTTTGTATGGCTGTATAGACTTTGGCTGGGTAGTAATCATTCTGGGTGAGTTTGTTTTTTGTTAATGATTCTTATTATGTCTTTTATGTAATAGAAGTCTTAAGTCTTGCTACCTTTTCTGGCAGGGATTTGCTGCACTGCCTTTTAAATATATTTTGAATAGGAAAATATACCAGAATTGTTATGCCAGCCAGTGCTTTTTTGCATAATCTTTTTGTTTCTGAAGGTAAACTCTTACGTTTAGATTGTAATTGCAGGGTAGTTCTTAGCTGGCAAGGGGCCTCTTCCTTAGTTGTACAAATGATTAGTGAAAACATTTTACAAAATATAGCCTTAAACTTGGCATTTACAAGCTAGCATTTCGTATTGTGATTGATAGCCTTAAAATTAATTTTCAACCAGAACCTCTTTTCTTCCCTATACTATGCAATGATTCGGGGGGAGTTTTAGTAAAATTGGCTCAGAGCAATACTGTATCTGCTTAGCCTTTGCAATTGAGAACCAGAATTGTGGTTAAATTTTGTGTGGTAGCTTACCAGCTCAGCTGCTAGTTTTATTTAAAGCCTAATAAATTTACATCTTTCAGTAAAAGTACTTAGTTCTTCCCCATTTTAAAGATTTTGGAAACAGCTGTCAAGAGAATGACTTCACAAAAATTCTTCAAAAACAATTGTCTTTGCAGTTATTCCTTCTAAATCAACCAAACTGAGTCTGCAATGCAGTAGGAGAAATAAACTTTGAGGTCTTCAGCAGGCCAGCACAATCAACATGTATTCTTCACAACGATACTGTTGAAATTCCTATAGACACCCTTCCTCCTGTCTGCCCCTTTCTTTGATGTTGTGCTCAACTTCCATCACTGCGGGGTGGGTGGTCCCTTAAGTTGTTGGCTGTAATTTTGGGTGGGTGGTGATGGTATAAGAAAGCTGTCAGCATGCTTGTCATGTGCCACGATGTGTATGTCATTGATAATGCAGCTTTCTTCCTCTTTACTAAGAGTAGCATGATGTTGTTGGTATATTCTTCTTCCCTCTGCAGTCTGAGGGAGGCTTCCCACACACTTTACACCAAACTCGTTTTCATTGGTCTGAAACTTTACTTTACAGCGGAATTTGGTGCATGTGGTAGGTTTTCTGTATGTTGATAGTTGTTCTTTGTTCTTTTGGTGTCCCTAAGAAAAATGCTTTTCACAGCTCTGAGGTTTTCAATGTATTTAACGGATGGCTGGGGAATTGCTTAGAGCTATAGGATCTCCATTGTCATCCTCTACCCCTTCTTAGCACTTAGTGTCCGTACTTCTCTGCAATTCTGTTCATCCTGTGTTTTGAGGCTGCTATTCTTACACTGTGCAGTAAAATAAGTATTTAAATCTACGCAGTCTTACTGCATGTTACTATTAGATGTATAAAAGTTATGGATATACCATATGATTTTGAAAAGATACTCAAAACAAAATAGATAGTAGGCATCTAGGCTTTTACAGCTAAACCAGCTAAAACAAATCTCTATGTAAGCCAAGACATGAACTCAGACGAAGCCTGTCGAGTCCTGAGGCCTTTCAGAGTCAGTATGAAATCTATTACTGACAATGATGATACTGTAGTCACAAGGCTACAGAGTGACAATACAAAGCATATGCAATGCATGTTTCATAAACTGAGTAATTAGTTGTATAACAGTCTTAAAGAATACTTAGCAGTCAGGAGATCTTTTAAACTATTATGAGAGCCAACTGTGAAGCAACTGAAAAATGTCATGGAGGTAGGGTATTAGGCAGAGGGCTCAAAAACTCTCTCTGCCCTTTTCCAGCTCACAACCCAACTTCAATGGTGATAGAGGACATATGCATCATCAAAGTTATGTTTTTATTGAACAGGGAGCATATGCACTCCCATTTGATATAAGAAGTAGTCTAAAAATCCTTGTTAGTATTGGCAGGGTAGCAAGACAAATGCAGAGTAAAGGGTAGAAAACCAAACACAGAGAGACTAGAAATACTTGAAGGCAGGACAGCAGAGTATGTTGAGTAGGTCATTAGCTTTCAAGCTAGCTTTAAGACAAGATTCGGGAAAAGCTGATTTCAAGCAAAAATCAGAGATCTGGTGACCAGTCCATGTCTTGTCTTCTGGGCCTTGGATATGAGAAAAATGGAGCCTTAATGTTACAAAAACTTAGGTGAAGATTGTATTTACATATTATTTTATCACACTTGTTTCCATTCTTATAATTGAGGCTTAACCGGGGAGCTTTGTGGAATTTCTTCGTTAATACTCTCTAGTTTGTCTGAAACTGCAAATGAGTTTGAGTGTGATCATTATGGGCATTCTTTAGAGAAAATGTATACAGACCAGAAGTGTTTCCTTATGTAGTCAGAGTTTCCAGGATTTTGAGAAGAGTTATGTTCTGCAATAAGAGTCTTTTGTACTGTGTGCAGATGGCACAGAGAAAGTCTTGCAGTTGTAGAGCCTGAAGTGTCATACTCATATTAGCTCTACATTTTCTAACCCTAAGTAGCCAACGTTTTTAATACTCTAAAGGGATTAAAAGTATTGATGATGGCTTTGTGTGTATGTCTCCAGTCATGGAGGCTTTCATAATCTTAATCTTCCTTATTTTTATTTTTTTAAAATTTATTTTCAACTGCAGTCTTTTGACAAGTGTGTTAAACCAAAATTAAATCACTATGTTTCTAGTGGAAGCAATCTTAAGTGTGTCTTGTGTAATTGTAGACTTAGTTTCTCCTTATGTTCTGAAATGTATTGGTGGTGTTATCACTTTGTGAGGGAGGAGAACCAGTGGCCTTGGAAAGATGAGATGAGAGGTGGCATAGGAATGAGTAGGACATTCCTGTTGTAGCTGGGAAATCTTGTATGCTTCTTATGCTAAGTAATTTGGCATAAAATGGCAAAAATGCCTTTGTTATAAGGATCCTTGAACTTCAGAGTAGATACTGGTATCATAGGAACAAAAGAGGTGCTTCATAGAATACTGCTTCCTATTTTTTATATGCATGTGTACTCTTGAAACTGTAACTTTCTCAAGCAATAGATTTTGTTAGTTTTCTTGATTACAAACTCCCAGGATGATGGTTTCCTTTTTTTGAAATTTCCTATCCTTCATAGACATGGTTTTCTTCACGTGATGAAACGTGAATCTTATTTCACCATCCACAACATACAAAAGTTCTGAATTGTTTTGCTCCTGCTTTATCTCTGGACCAATCTTTCGCTCCCTCATTTTTTTCATTGAGAAGACCATATTTGTCTTTCTCAAATGAATACAGTCATTTAATGATATTGCCCTAGAAGAGATAAGGGATAATGTTGAAGTTGCCGTTCTCTGAAAGCCTTCCAGTGAACCCATGCTTTTAGTAAAATAGGTCTTGCCTGGGTTGGGGGCAGCTCTATTATAATAGGACAAATTTGCCTTCAGTAGTACCTTAAACCTGCATTTACATTGTAACAGTGGATCAACTAACATATATTATCACCGTGGGCTAGAGGATGAAGGGAGATTGAGCCATGTGTTTCATCTCTGCCTACAGATGAGAATCAGTTAACCAGATTGCTCGAAAGGAGTCACATTTTAACCCGAGTGTAAATGGAACAGACATACTTATATAAGACAGTTGGTACCACTTAAAAATAAAATCACACCTCTCGTATCTGAAAATGTCTAACCCAGAACCCTGAGTTTTTGATGTGTCTGTATTCTTTAGGTTAGCTTGTGTCCTGTGAATTGACTCAGTCTCCCTGGATAAGTAAGTTAGACAATTACACAACAAGAAAGTTATGAAACTGCCTTCTTTTGTCCAAAGGTATAGGTTCTTTTTGGGGGGCACAGGGCCTTGCTTATGAGTTTGAAGAATCTAATACAGAGAACAAATTACATTAATGAAATGCCATAATATTATTCTCTTTAGGTGTTCTGCTAGTGGAGAAAAGCCCAAAGTCTCTTGACTCCTTCCTATACCAAAGGGATGAACTCTGAAATTTTTGCTGGTGATTCATCATGAGTTTCTACAGACTGAACCTCTTTATTCTGAAATCTCAGTGCTTTTGAGGCTCCAGTGTTAAGGGCTTTGCTGCTTTGACCTGTGGTTTTTTTTCAGTAAAACCAGGAAACAGAATCAAAACAGGTATCTATTTTAAAAGGATTTATTTTATTTAACCTTTCTTACAATATTAATATGGGGACAATGTTGGAGAGCATTTTTAAAATAGCAGAATAATACTGAAGCTAACATTTTCTGCATGATTAGGTAAAGCATTTTGAGATTTCTGAGAGGCTGACCATAAATACACAATTTATTACCAGGAAAGCAGACAGTAATAGTGTTTAATGGTTCCTTGTCTAAGTTCAGGTAATAAAAAGCCTTGCTAGTCTTGCTATAAGACCAAATACTGCTTCTGAAGTTAAAGACTGGTAGTTCTTATCCTTCTTTAGGACTTCCTGTGTCTTCTCTTATCATTTTTTTGTCATACTTAATTATGCAAAGTTTAACATAAATATGACAGAACTCAGTTATAAAGCTCTGGATTCCAGATATTAAATTAAAAATTAGCTACTTAAATGCTGTGTGATCTGAGAATATGTATAACAGTTTTCCTTAAAATCTTTAAATGTAATTTAAGCTTAACTACCATTGTATACAGACTGTTGTGAGTGTGGAGTTAACTGTGAGAGTTCTCAAATTAGGGATTGCTGGGTTAGAGATTTAAGAGATTTGAGTCCAGTGGAAATACCAGATCACCCACTATCATTTACGTAAGTTTTAAGAGCATGCTGGTTTTATATCTCCATGACATAAGTCTTTTTTCTTGAGTGTCTTAATATCAGTAAATTGGAAATGACAGAAAATGATAAGTCAGAGGTGCCAAAACACGAAGATGCCAAAGCAGTTTTCTGCCCCAATATCAACATCTACTAAAAGAGGCTATCAAAGGCTGAAATGGGATTAGATTCTAGTTGTCCTGAAAAGGCAAAGAGCTTTGAAAGACTGATTACCTTGAAAACTCTGCATTTCATGTTTTGGCTTATATCAGCTGAAAATGAAGAATGTACTCTTCAGGACAGAGGATATTGAATCAGAGAATCATGTTGGCGTGGCAGAATCTGACCTTTCATGAGAGCATTTTACTAGAGAAAGAATAGAGTATTTCTAGTGGAAAGCAGAAGGGAAGAACTATATATCAGTTGAAAACTCAGAATTTTGTATCCTACCCCATTCTCAATCATTTATATTGCAGTATTTTCTTGGGTTCTGTATGTAAAAAATATTATTTTGAACACAGAAATTTTTGTTGCTGACGTGCAACATTCTGCTTCTTACTGGAATTGCCCAATTTTGTGCTGCACGCCAGCATCCTGTGAAGCTGTATTAATAGAATCTGTCTGAAAACCATATGCTGCGTTTTGAACTATGGGGTATTTTTTCTGGAAATATCAATGGCTAGAGACCTCATAAAATGTGTCTGACAATCAGGAGAAAGAAATTCAGATAAGCTCTCAGGGGTGCATACTGAAGCTGATCTGTTCAAAACTATGTATTTTTTAAACTGTGGAGGTTTTTTTTATAGTAACATTAAAGATATTAAAATGGAAGACATAAATGGAGTGAAATGGGAAGCAAAATTTCCCTTTTATTTTTTTGAAAAAACCCACAAAGCTAACAAATGGAGGAGCTGTCAGTGAGTTGCATGCATTCATATTTGAAATGTGAGGAAGATACTTTTCCGCTGTAAATGATGAACACTAAATGTTTACGTTTTCAGCACTTGCTGCACCTAGCAAGAATTTGTTTCTTGAAATAAAAGATTTATTTCTGTCCTCAATAACTTTTTAAGTGCGAAAAAAGTACCCCAGATGGATACTACCATGCTGTTAGAAATGTTTTGTCTGTGACAGTAAAAAACCTGTACTTTAAAATTTGAATAAGAAGTATCAACTTCTCACATAAAGTTATTTTACTGTAAAGTATAGAACATGCACCAGTGTATCAGGAAAATGTTCTCTAAATACCTAATACACTATTGATGTGAATTGTTAGTAGTTTAGTTTTTGAAAATCTCCAGAATGTACGGAACCCATAAAATCATACTATTGTAAAACCAAACAAAACCAAACCCAAGAAACACTTCTGAAAAGTATCAAAAAATTGTGAACAGAGTACCAGTGTGCTGGTGTGTCTCTTATCCAGGAATTTCCCTTTGTGAAATCATTTTGTGTCTCTGCTGCCCTTAGATTCCTGATTTGGATTGTTGTATCTAAGCAGAGAAAGTTCATTTTTAGCACTTGAGATTATTTCTTGTATAGGTGAACCTCACTTTGCAAGCTGCAGTATTTCATAGAACATGGTGTGTTAAGATATTGTGATGGGCTCAAAGGTACTGAGCGTGTGACAAAGGATTGTGGCTTAGTAATGCAGCATTTAAATCATATATCTCAAATTCTGGGAAAACATTTTACAGACAATATGTAATAAAACTATGAAAGCTCCTGAGCATAGGACAAGCATTTTGGCTTCAGAATATGTCTAAATTTCTTCTTTTCGGTCAGCAGTGCCCTCTGAGGTCTCTGCTCCTGAAAGCAATTCGAAGCCATAGGAATTCCGCCCTTGCAATCACATCTCTTGCACTTAAGGGAGGCTAAAGCTGACTGACTCTGTAAATCACATTGGTTCTCCTGCTCTTGGTGTTTACTCTTCTTTTTTTTCCTTGACAAATGCTACTTTGATAAATTCAGTTCAGCAGGTGTGCTTGAGGAATGGTCTTTGTATTTATCACTGCTTTATATACATGATATATTTTTCTCAAAACTGCTGGCGTCATTCCCAGTCTTATCTCTCCCTCTGTCAAATTACTCCTGGTAATATACATCAGTTTCAACTGGATTTTTAAAAACTTATTGCTGGGTTCCAATCAAACCCAGCTATCTGAAAGGAAACTGTTTTTTAACAGCTGTACCAGACAAGATGGTTGAAGTTAGAAGTGGTTGGTGCTGCAAGTGCATCTGGGATTCCTGTGTCCCGTTTTGGGTGCCACGGTATGAAAGGCCCTGACAAACTCGATAGAGCTCAGAAGATTTCCTAGGTGATGGCATGGGATGTAAGGACAGACTGTGGGAATTGCACTGCTTTTTCCTGCAAGGCAGAGGTCTAAGGGTGAGCAAGGGGTGCCTGGTGAGTACATTCTGCTACCTAGTAGGAAGTTTTGAAGAAGGGGGATCCTGACTGTTTCAGATATGCGTAAGAAAAGGACAAGGACCACAGGGGAAATGCAAGAAGAAAAATTCTGATCATTAGGAAAGAAATTTTACAGGAAAGATGGTGAGACGTTGGAGGAGGTTCATCTGAGGTTCACCAATACAAGAAATACCCCACAGAGCAAAAAATGAACTTTCTCTGCATAGGTGCAACAACCCTAAGCAGTAATCTAAGGGCAGCAGAGACACAAAAAAGAGGTATTTCTGGATAGCAATGACAGAATTATTTGTTAGAGTGAAAAACATCTAAGGAATTTTGTAATCGACGTCGAGGAGTTGTAACTTCAAATTATAGTTTACTTAGGTTTTAATTGATCCTTGAGGATCTTTAACAAAGGGTGTTGGACAACTTCTAGCAAAATTTTTCTATACCTATAGTAGTACACTTAGAGAATAAAACTGCTTATAGGTTCTTTTATTCATAGACTCTTTTCATTTTCTTGTGAGGAAATACACTTGGTGCTACTTTTTAATTTAGCCTCTAGAATCCATATTCCTTCTCCTCTTTCTTTAAAGAAAGAATTTCACATTTTTTTTTATTAAGCTGGTCTAGTAACTCTGAAACGGAATGGATTTTTTGCTATGGCTGTTGATTTTCTGTTGAACTTATTAAGATAGTCTTTAAAACCCCCCATATCATAGGAATTTAGTTGAATGTTTTTTAATAAAGACAAATTCAGACCATATTCAAAGGAAGAGAATATGTCTGAAATATGTTTTATATTGTCTGCTAACGTTGGTCATGTGTTAACAAAACAGATATATTCCAGGCACATGGAAGTTCCTATGCTGTAGAAATAAAATGTTAAATAATTAAATTTCAATATTGAGAGAATGTTATCATTTTGAGTGGTACAAGCACCATTGAAAAAGATACTTTAATAATGTTAAAATGTGAGTTTATAATTACACTGCCAGACTCCCAGAGATCTTTTTTTGTGTTTAATACTGAGCATAGACTTTAATTCTGCAGGGCTGAGAGGTAATGTATGACCTTCGTATTAGTGCCTCATTATACTTAGAGGCTACATTACCCTTCTATGCCAGACAACAGAAGACAAATAAGTAAAATTAAAAAAGAGACATCATCTCCTTTTAAGTTTCTGTGTACAGTGTCTTGTCATTAAGATAAATGAAATGGCATTGATGTTAGAGAAAAATTTCAAAAGGTCGGTTTGTTTGTTTGTTTGTACTGCATTCATCAGGTAGAAAGGAATGTTAGGGTCAAATTTTGTGCTTCTGGCATTTCTGGACTCCACTATGGGTTGATTGTCACCTGGGTTCTGCATCCTGGTCTTAAATGAAGCTAATGTTTTTTTGTAATGAAGATAAATCTGGCAATCATTCTGAAAAAAAAAGGAAACGAATTTAGAAATTGAGTTAAGTCCAATAAATTTATATACCAGTCCATCAATCCATCAGAATATTTTTTTTTCAGTTTTGGTTGGTTAAAGAATGATTAGGTTTATGACTGACTGTAGATACTGAGTACTTCAGCACTCCAAAGATGCCTTTCAAATTAACTTAAAACAACTTTTCAATGTGGAGAATGTGATACATAGTGGGAGGAGATGAGTTCTTGTTAGAGTGGTCTGGCAATGAGTGCATTTTTATCCAAAATTGAAACCCAAATTTTATCCAAATTTGATGCATTCTAAGTTGATATAGAACAGTTGTGCTGGGTAAGGCTATATCTAGCTCAACAGCTCAACAGCCTGCCTCCAATGGCAGCTGACAGTGAATGTCTAGAAGAGTGACATTTGAATAAAATTAGGTGAGATTAATCCATTTTTGATATGAGACTAAATATCTTTCAGCAATTGTCTTATTTGTACCGAATGCTGTCAGTGTTTTCCTCTCAGTAGTTCCAAGAAGAAGCCACTACCATAATGCCAAATTTGTGCGATTTGTTTTTGTAACCAGACTCATCCAACCTTTCTGCTGGTAACTCTGTCTTTTATAACTATAGTATAAATGAAACTTGGGCTTGTACCCTGCTGTCTTTACTGAGCTCTCCTCTTGTAAGCATCAGAGCTGGTTAGGATCATGTGTGAAATGGCACACTGGATCTAGGTCAATTCCACCCTACTGCAATGCATATATAGGAAGGATGTATATATAATACCATGGGACACATTGCTTCTGGCAGTATTGCAGCACAGTACCTTCAATCCAAACTTATATTTAGCAGCATTGCTTCTTGAACATTTACTGTTAATATTAAAACTTCATTTAGAAGAATAAAGCATTTTAAAAAAGTATATTTTAATGATCTTCTGTTTGTACAGGTGAAACACTTAGAATTTAATCATTTGCCAAGTTAGTGTTCAGCCAGACAGCATGACCTGTCACATTGATGTGAATACTTTGCAGTAACCGTTAAGCAAAACAAAACCCCACAGCAAGACCCACTGTTTTGTACTGGGAGTCCAGCACTGGGCCGATAACTCTAGATCTCTCTCACCAGTCCTGTGTAGAGGTGCTGGATCACTTCCCAGGAGGCTCCTGGCTTTACTTGCTGTAAAGACTCACTGCTTGGTCCTGGTCATGGTCAGCTTGATGTCCACCAAGACCAAATCCTTTTATGCAAAGCTGCTTTCCAGCCACTTAGCCAACTGACACCAGAAGTCACAGTATCACAGTATCACAAGGTTGGAAAGGACCTCTGAGATCATCAAGTCCAACCTATAACCCAACACAATATGAACCCATCATCTAAACCATGGCACTCAGTGCCTCATCCAGTCTCCCCTTAAACACCTCCAGGGTCGGCGAATCCACCTCCAAGTCATGAGCATCCAGCTCCATTCCTCATGGGACTTCCACCTGGCTTCCACTCCATTGGTACCTCTGGAGATTCAGATCTGTAAAGCCACAGGGACTTGAAGGAGAAACATTGCCTCTCTTTCTTGTTACCTCTGATGCTGTCCAGGCTGATGATTTTCTCTGTGGCATAGACATTCCAGCAGTGCACACTTTCTGCAAGCTCTCTGAAGATAAAACTTTTCTGTCTTTGGCTCCTGAGAGGCTGGGACCAATACCCATGCGTCATACTAGTTTCAAGAAAGGCAAAGGATGTGTTTAAGACCCTGGATCTGAAATATCTAGTGTTCTCCCAGTGTTCTCCCATCCTCTTTCTTACACTTGCTTTTCAACTGCATGTTTAACCTCATGTTTTGTTCAGAGCAATAATTGTGAATGCATCTTTGCAAAATTTGGCTTCTTTGTGATTTCGGGACTTTCTCCATTTGTCAGTCTGTGAACTTGGTTCGATGCATTGTTTTTTTGATTTTGTCTTTGATTGAAATTTCACAGATTTCACAAAAAGCAAAATTTTATTTTCTGTGCAACTAGAAGCACTGTTGGTCACAGTGTTGGCTATTGTTCAGACCAAGGAGATTCTCATATTTAAAGAAAGACTCCTTTTTCAGAAGAACAGTAAGAAACAGGTTGCTAGATGAGAGGAAATGTCAGTTATTCCACCACAGTACAGAAGCCCAGTTGCTGTGTGCTTAGGGGAGATCTATGCCTTGAAAACAAGCTTCCCTGTTCATGTAGAATCAAACATCAGCAAATTGTAAATAATCTGAATTTATATTACAGCCTGTTTTCCTGTGGCATTTGGCTGAAATTAGGTTGCACTCTTATAAATCCATTTGTTAGGGTAGCCTACAGCTATGGGGAGAAATTAAAGATCTTTAATATTATTTGATGAGAAGTTCATGCCTTTAATTCCAGAAACTGGAATAGCTGACATCTCTGTAGAGGTCAAATAATACATAATGCCAAATAATAAATCATATGAAGGATGTTAATTGCTATCAGTTCCTATTTATAAATGTATATGCTAGCTAACATCACTAGAAATTTTTGAATTAGGAAAGCCTTTTTAGTAGAGAGGTTCATGAGGCATTTTGTTTCCATGCAGGAGACATTAATTGAGTAATTTTACAATGGCATATCAAGATTGTTTCTTCTGATGTAAGCTAAGAATTCTTGGCTTTTGTGTTTCAGCTGTAGTGTTTAATATACTTGAAATTCCAGCTGTCCAGTTTTGTAGTCCTGTTTAATCTGGTTGTCCTTTACTTGGTTGTCCGCATTTCTGAATGCACAGCTGGCTTCTCAGAAGAGGCTGCACTCCCGAGAGGCTCTTTAGCCTACTTTGCAATCAGTATTATTTTGGAAATCTGGGTTCAAGTACATTCTTTTTAAAATATTTTTTAAAAAAATCTTATAACAGTCTTGCTGCAACGATATACATAAAGCAGTCCTACAGGGAAAACATGACAACAGGTTAAGACCAGTTTTTTTGTAGGGGGTTTCAGTGATGGAGACATCACTTTTGTTATCTCACAATCATCGTGATGTAAATGAGGAGCAAGATGCTTGTAAATTCAGTCAGTCCATCTAAGCAAAGACTGTACTGTTTGAAGTTATCTGTTCTATTTGTCTGAATACTTAAGTGCTCTTCATATTATTGAACATGTGATACTTATACTACAGACCACAATGGTCAAAACATCAGCCTCCAGTGTATTAGATGCTGTGTTCCTCACTGTATGTTCCCCAAATGTGATGGAAAGTGCATGTTAAAAAACCATAAAAATGCAATATTGTAAAGTTTCTGCTTCCATGTGAGAGACAGAGAGACCTCATAGTTAAATCTGAATATTTTTTATTTTATGGCCCTGTAATATGGGTCATCTTTGAAGTTAATTCCTGTGTATTTGGGCCAAGGCATCCTGTTCTTCCTTTCATGGAATTTCCCACAAGACAGTATTGATCAGTTATGGCATTTAAAATGGAGATTTTTTTTTTCTGAAAAGCTACTTTACAAATCTTCAATAATATAGAACAAGCTAGGCAAGAAAAGGCATAAGATACATCTGTGAAAAGAATCTTTAGGCTTAGCAGATGTGAATTCAGGGTAAAAGAAAATGTCAATCTAGATCACTTTTTTTTTCCTCTTGCCAAAGTTATGTAGATAGAGCTTCAGGAGGAACACTTTTCTTTCCCTCTGCTGCTTATAGTGAAAATGGAAAAAATGCAGAAACTGTTTATGGAACTGCTGCTGTTCTTTGGAAAGGGTAGCTTGAAACTCACTTATGAGATGAAGTCTGAGACATTATTGTCCTTTCAGCAAACCTGTAGAAAACACCTGGGAGACAAAATTAAATGTGCTTGATATTTGCAATGTCTTTACCTCCTTGTGTCATCAGCTTATGTTTCATCAGGTGCTACAAAACAGCATATTCCTAGTGATGTTTCAAAAATCTCACCACGTGACCCCAGGCCACATGATGAACTCTGTTTTCCTTATTGCTTGTATACTCAAACTTTAGACCCCCAACCTTTAAAAAAAAACACAATCAAAAATATAGAGGAGTAAACTGGAGTGGATGCTCCCTTGGTCATCCCTAGGTACCTTATCATTACTATTCAGATTTACTATTTTTACTTTTTTCATTTAGATGTATTAGGAGATAGGCAATTAAAGCACTCACATCCTTTCTGTAGCAAAATCTAACATGGAAAGATTCATCATAAAATTTTGCTCTTCTCTAAAACTGTTTTTTAAGTTCTGGTGTGGCCAATACAGTGTTAAGTCCCATAAATTCAGTATGGTTTGTAAGTTTGAGATGGTAGAAGATGCTGTTGGCTTTTCAGCCTTCCCTTTCACATCTGAAAATAGCCCTGATTTGTAGTTACTATGGGTTAAGTGAGAAACCACATGTATTTCAACAGAATATGTATGTAAGAACTTACTTGTAGTAAAACTTACGGAGCTTGATTTTTATGTCCATAGAGATTCACTCAGAGTTACAAATATTGTGTTTCAGTGAATATTTTTAGATACAGGAAATATATGATCACAAAGAGTAAATCCTAAAAAAAATATTTTGTATAGGAGATCTTTGTGTGTTTTTTTAAATCATCCTTAGCACGATATTACATTGCAGTGTTTCCATGTTATGTTGCTAAGGGAGTAATGCAAGTTGATTGTTTCTTGGAATTTAATCCACAAGGGATTTTCCTACCCGCCCCCATAAAAGAAGTGGTTGTTAATGCACTTTCAGGTGTTGTTTTAGTTTCTTTATGGAACAAGAAAAAGTAATTTTGTATTGCTTTTAAAGAAACAGATAAGTAGGTAGTGCTTTAAGATTAATATGGGCAGTGGGTTTGCCTAATTATATCTGCAGAGATGTGAGTTTTCAATGGTAGAGGGTTCTGTGTTTGTGTTGCGTTTGAGTTACAGGACAACATTGCATATAATAATCTCCAGATCATTGTGGGCTGAAGTCTGTTCTAATTTCAGACAAAGGGTGTACCATGCAGAGTTACAAGGTCTCAAATTGGGCTAGTTTGTCTTCATTCAACCAGGACATTTTATTTTAAATATTTCCCTTCATTAAGTAAGAGCCATCTGAGGTGTAATTAGCAGAGTGCCTTGGATTTAGATTTTCCATGTTCAATTGTTCTGAGGCCCATTTTTGTATTTAAAGTCTTCCCTGAGAGACATGAAAAATTAGAAGCCTGAAAGGAAAGTGCATAGGGATTGAAGTAAATTACCAAGTACCTTCTGAAAGCAGCATGTACAGAAGTGTGTATATCTTAAATTTTGGTATTCAGTATTTAACAAGTTGTTTTTTAAAATAAAACAGTTATTTCACTGTTTTATTCACTTCATTTCCTCCTTTCCATTAAAGAAAAAAGAAGTTCAACAAAATTACTATGTTTTGTGCTAGGAAGTAACTTATTCTGGAGGCAGCCAATCAAAAGTGTGTGAAAAATAATAGTATATGTTCACTTCTCTGTGTTAGCCTAGAATACTGCTTCCTTTAAGATGTGACTTAATTTACATGAGTGAATGAGATATGCTATAAGTACTGCTCTTCTTGCATCTGAACAGTGTTTTTTCGAGTGCTTGTATAATAGGGTGTTTTTCTGAATATGCTGATATTGCAGATGAACTGAAATGGCACTTTATCGTGATGAGCACCTTGTATCTCATTATGTCTGAACAAAAGTAGAATATCAGTTGATCGTTTTTAATTTCATGCAAATATATTTGCTTTCGCTTTTTTAGCATCTGAAAAGTATAGCCAAACATATTCTTCCCTTTATCCTGATGGGCATCTGTCTCTAGGCTGTATATGCTCAGGGGGAGGCAGTAAGTGTCCTAACATCTTCTCATCTCTTGACAATGTAGTTTATTTCTTCTTTCTGTGGAAAATGCCAAAGGGATGTAATCTGGAAAAAAAACACTTATCTACAATTCATCCTAGTTATCTGCATCTATGTTCCCTCTCGTGTCTCATTAATCCCTCCTGTTGCATGTTTGTACATTATTCACATAAAAGATTTGTGTGACTTCCCTATTCTTAGATTAAGCTTTTGCCTATATGTCCTTAATTATATGTACTTAATTACCCCAAATACCCTGCTTTATTCACTAACTCACAGTTCTTCCTTTTTGGGGGGAGGGGGAAGGGGATGTTGCGTTGGAAGTGAACAGGGAAACCTAACAGTTTGCTTAAACTGTGATACTGTATGCCTGTTATCTAAGAAAAAATTATATACTCTCATGAAAATAATAGAATCATAGAATAGTTTGGGTTGGAAAGGACTTTAAAGATCACCCAGTTCCAGCCCCACTGCCGTGGGCAGGGAAACCTCCCACCAGACCAGGCTGCTCAAGACTCCATCCAGCCTGGCCTTCAACACTTCCAGGGATGAGGCATCCAAAGCATCCCTGGGCAGCCTGTGCCAGTGTCTCACCACTTTCATTGTGAAAAATTTCTTCCTAATGCCTAGTCTAAATCTTTCCCCTTCCAACTTAACATCATTCCCCCTCATCCCTTCACTACCTGCCGTTGTAAAAGTCCCTCCCCAGCTTTCTTATAGCCCCTTCATGTCCTGGAAGGCCACTGTGAGGGGTCTCCCCAGAGCCTTCTCTTCTCCAGGCTGAACAAGCCCAACTCTGTCAGCCTGTTCTCATAGCAGAGGTGCTCCAGCTCTCTGATCATCTTTGCAGCCTTCCGCTGGACCCAATACAACAGTTCTATATCCTTCTTATGCTGGAGATTCCAGAACTGGACGCAATACTCCAGGTGAGGTCTCATGAGAGCAGAGCAGAGGGGGACAATCACTTCCCTTGCCCTGTTGGTAAAGCTTCTTTTGATGCAGCCCAGGACATGGTTGACCTTCCAGGCTGTGAGCACACATTGCTGGCTCATGTCGAGTTTCTCATGAATCCTCAGCTACTCCAAGTCCTTCTCTGCAGGGCTGCTCTCAATCACGTTGTCCACCATCATGTAGAGATAATGTGGGTTGCCTCAACCTGGGCGTAGGACTTCGCACTTGTCCTTGTTGAACCTCATGAGGTTCTTACAGGCCCACTTCTCCAGCTTTTCAAGGTCTCTCTGGATGACATCTCATCCTTCTGGCATGACAACTGCACCACTCCACTTGGTGTCATCCGCAAACTTGCTGGGCGTGCACTCAATCCCACTGTCTGTGTTATTAATGAAAATATTAAACAACACTGGTCAAGTTCTAGTTCAACCTTCTTCAAGGATTTTCTGAACTGGAGAGGAATGTACAAAATATAAAAGAATGACTGGTTTTAGAAGAATTCAGGTTATGCTGTGTCTTGAATTTGTATCTTAATTTTTTCATTTACTTATCCGTACATTCTGCGTTATGGGAGTGAGTGGCTAACCTTAGGTAGTGGTGAATAGGAAAAAGATTAATCACTTATACTAAGATGCCTGTGAATAGGAGTTTGTGATTTGATTGTGTCTTCCTTTAGCTCTCACTCTTCCCAGACAGAGAATCTTAGTCTAGTTAGCGTTTTTTTTTTTTCTCTGCAAACTCCATTTGATTGCCTTTGTTGCCCTTTCAGCTACCTTTTCTAGTTCCATTGTGTCATCTTTAGGATGAGGGGCCAGAACTGAGCACATCAGTCTGAAGTCCAAATACGGTAGATTTGGGATTTATTCCCTGGCTTCCTGCTGTGAGTAACTAAATTCTTGTTGCCATTATACTTCTTCACCTTGTTAGCTCACATGGTTTGGGAAACAGCTAATCTTGTGCTGGGAGCCGCCCTGCTGGATTTTCAACATCTGCTTTTCAGTGACAGAGGAGAAAGGAAAAAGGAAAGGAGAAAAGGGGTCAATGTGTGCATTTCAGCTTGGTGCAGTCATACTGAAGCGTTCAGGGAGTTTGATGTTCTCTGTAACATGTAAGGTTAGAGTTTATTTGGAAAATAGCTACTGTGATAGTGAGCTTATAAATCTCAAAAGAAAAAGTAGTGGGGGGTGTTCTTTTCATTCTGATTTTTACATCTCACTGAAAAAATAGAAGCAGCGTGGTGCCTTTTATCACATACAACTGTTGGAATTTGAATTATATATTTTTTTTAATCTTCTTCAGAGAAGATTCCAGGCATTGTTGAATGTTCCTGGGGTAAAAAAAAAAAAAAAAAGAAAAATATAGGAGTAGCAATAAGGGAGGATTCCACCCTTAGTAAGTTTCTTCCAGTAAGAACTGTGGCACCGTGTTAAGCAGTTTTGTGTCTTAGTGTAAGACATCTACTTTCTAACAAATTGGTTTTGCAGCCTGTCATTATAGCTGGAAAGTGGCAATAAGGAACACAAAGAGTAAATAAAAGATTAGTCTGAGTTGTCTTTCTTATTGTGAGCAATACTCTATCGTTGATTCTGAGCGGCAAAGAAATTCTGTTCTGTCTTTGCAAGATAAGTCTTTATAGAAAAAACTGGTAATCATAGTATTTCTAGAGTTGAACTCAGCAGATTTGCTTTTCATAAACTTTTGTGAGTAAATAGGTCATTTATAATCACAAGCATTTATGAATGAATAAATGCCTGTTTGTGAATTTAGTGTACTGATCTAAACATGGAACTGCAGAAATTTATGCTGCTACTGTAAAAGTAGTCATATAATAATAAACACTCAACTCTGGCCTCAGCCGATGGAAATTAGGCTTATTAAGTCATTTGTGGTGTTCCAGCATAAAATTTTACTGCATAAGATCTTGTTAATGTGTTATGAAGCTTATTTTTTACATGCCCCAATCTGTTGTGCTTTTTAGAAGCATTCCCCTCAGCTGACCTTTATTAGTGGTTTCTGAATGATGACATGCACATAGAGAAATACAGAAAACTTTCTGATTTTGTTACCCCTTCCCTGGAGCAGGAGATTTGCACTCCCATTTTCCTGTTTTCCTGGGCTTGTCCACATTCGTCTTATCTCTTCACAGTACTTGATTCCTCCCACCTCACTCTGTACCTTTCTTCTAAAATTCAAAAGGCAGTGGGATTTTTTGCTTTCTGGTGACTATTTATGTTTATGGTGGTGTCTGCTTCTGTGTATACCTGGGGAACTTCTACAGGTGGTACAGGTAGCGCATGTGAAACCTTGGGTATCCTCCCTGCAGCAGCAGCTGCTACTCCAGCCACTTCAGTGTTCCCCTCATCGCCTTGTTCTTTCCAAACCACTGATTCTTTACTTGGGCTTGTCCAACTTACAGACCCAGCCCTTACAAGATGAGATGAGGGAATCAGACCTGAGGTGCCTTATATAAGGGTATACTTAGATCTATTCAATGCATTAATAATTTAAAGACTTTTCAGAAGCTGTTCATTTCTAAAAACAACTTAGTTGATCTCAAATGATTTAATCTCCTGCCTCATTGAGTACATTATATGTGTGCTGTACTTTGAAAAGAGAGTGCATCTTCAAAAGAGGATTTTCTATTTTATTTTTTGTTAATGAAGTAAAATAATTTCTGTGAGACCATATGTTCCCCAAAACTACTACCAACTAAATTTTTCTTTGTTTCATTCTTTGTTAATTAGCATAGTTATATGCATTTTGTGCTTTATGGAGTATTATTTTGCAAGCACTTATGTGAAATTAACAAATTAACAGAGTACCTGATGTATTTATATGTGTATGTCTGGGTGAATATTCATAAAAAACTATATATATATGATATGCATATAAATGGAAAAATAAGCCTTCTTTAACGAAAGTGGATTTATTATACACAGGAGAAATCTGGTAAACATTCGTATTTTTGAGATGAGGCAGTGCGTTTAGTAAGGATGAAACATTCTAAATGGCTTATTCCCACTTTTATTGGATTTGAAAGCAGCTAATATTCCTGGGATAGAATCGTTTAGATTGTAAAAGAACTCTAAAATTATCAAGTCCAGCCATTAACCTAGCACTGCCAAGTCTACCACAAAACCGATCCTAAGTACCACCCTAAGCACTTTTTAAATAGCATGGTGACTCAACCACTTCCCTGGGCAGCTTGTTCCAATGATTGACAATCCTTTTGGTGAAGTATTTTTTTTCTAATATAGAATATAAACCTCCGTGGCACAATTTGAGGCTCTTTCCCTTTGTCGGATCACTTGTAACTTGGGAGAAGAAACCAGCACCCACCTCACTACAACCTCCTTTCAGGTAGTTGTAAAGAGCAATAAGTCTCCCCTCAGCCTCCTTTTCTGCAGACTAAACAGCCCCAATTCCCTTAGCTGCTCCTCATAAGACTTGTTCTCTAGACCCTTCACCACCTTCGCTACCCTTATTTGCACACACTCCAGCACCTCAATGTCTTTCTTGTAGTAAGAGGCCCAAAAATGAACATAGGGTTTGAGGTTCAACCTCACCAATGCTGAGAACAGAGGGACAATCACTTCCTTAGTCCTACTGACCACACTATTTCTGACAGCTAGGATGCTGTGGGCCTTATTGGCCACCTGAGCACACTGCTGGCTCGTATTCTGCTAGTACACCCTGATCCTTTTCCAGCATGCACGCTTCCAGTCGCTTTTCCCAAGCTTATAGCATTGCAGTGTTGCATGGGGTTGTTATGATCCAGGTGCAGGACCTGGCATTTAGCCTTGTTGCAAACTTACTGAGGAAGCACTTAATCCACTTGTCCAGATCATTGATAAAGATATTAAACAGAACCGGCGCCAATCCTGAGCCCTGGGGAGCACCACTTGTGACCAGTCTCCAACTGGATTTAACTTGATGCCCTACAACTCTCTGGGCCTGGCCATCCAGCTGATTTTTTATCCAGTAAAAAGTACAGTCATCCAAACCATAAGCAGCCAGTTTCTCCAGGAGAATGCCATGGAAAACAGTGTCAAATGCTTTATTAGGTAGACAACATCCACAGTTTTTTTCTCATCCACTGAGTCACCTTGTCATAGCAGGAGATCAGACTTGTCAGGCAGGACCTGCCTTTCCTAAGTGCATGCTGACTGGGCCTGATCACCTGGTTGTCCTCTATGTGCTGTGATGGCAGTCAAGATGATCTACTCCATAACCTTCCCTGGCACCAAAGTCAGAATGACAGGCCTGTAGTACCCCAAGTCCTCCTTATGGAACTTCTTCTGGATGGACATCACATTTGATAATCTATAGTCAAGTAGGACCACCCCAGTTAGCCAGAACTGCTGATAAATGATGGAAAACGGCTTGTTGAGCACTTCTACCAGTTCTTTCAGTATCCTTGGGTGGATGACATCCTGTACCATACACTTGTGTATGCCCTATGTGGTGTAGCAGGTCACTAACCATTTCCTCTTGGATTATAGAGGCTTCATTGTGCACCCTGTCTCTGTCTTCCAGCTCTGGGGGCAGGGTACCCAGGGGTACCCTTGTATATGTGATGCCTGATATTTACACTGCTGACTACAGGGCGGGCAGCACAAAGAAAGTCCTTGGGCATAGCTTTTTCACGAGGTCTCTGTGGTGCTACCTGACAGTTACACGTAGTGGTGGTACAGGAGCAATGAAAAAGGTAGGGTGGAGGTTTTGATGTATGAAAGCAGCAGAGGATGTTTCAGAGCCATTTTGCATTCAGGCAATGAAACATTTTTTCCATTTCTAACAATCATGGATTCCAAAAATCCTCAGGAGAGTTTTTATTAAGTTGTACTAAAGATTACCATGTCTTGTTGAAGTTCTGCTTTTCAAAGTCCTTTTTCTATCATATTGTTGGTAATCATAGAATCATACAATCTTAAAATCATAGAATCTCCTGGGTTGGAAGTGACCTCCAAGATCATCAATTCCAACCCTTAGTCCAACACTATCATGATTACTAGATCATGGCACTAAGTGCCACATCCAGTCTTATTTTAAAAACCTCCAGGGATGGTGAATCCACCAACTCTTTGGGCAGACCATTCCAATGCCTGATTACTCGCTCTGTGAAGAACTTTTTTCTGATATCCAGCCTAAACCTTCCCTGGCAGAGTCTAAGCACTTGCCCTCTTGTTCTGTTGCTGGTTGCCTGGGAGAAGAGTCGGACCCCAACCTGTCTACAACCTCCTTTCAGATAGTTGTAGAGAGCGATGAGGTCAGCCCGAGCCTCCTCTTCTCCAGGCTAAACAACCCCAGCTCCCTCAGCCTCTCTTCATAGGACTTGTGCTCAAGTCCCTTCACCAGTTTTGTTGCTCTTCTCGGGATCCGCTCCAGGACCTCAATATCTTTCTTGAACTGAGGGGCCCAGAACTGAACACAATACTCAAGGTGTGGCCTCACCAACCCTGAGTACAGGGGAAGGATCACTTCCCTCATCCTGCTGGCCACACTATTCCTGATACAGGCCAGGATGCCATTGGCCTTCTTGGCCGCCTGGGCACACTGCAGGCTCATGTTTAGCCTCCTGTCAATCAGCACCCCAAGTCCCTTTCCACCTGACTGCTCTCCAGCCACTCTGTCCTCAGCCTGTAGCGTTGCATGGGGTTGTGGTGGCCAAAGTGCAGGATCTGGCACTTGGCCTTGTTGAACTTTCAACCCATCTCTCAGGCCTATCAAGGTCCCTCTGCAGAGCCCTCCTGCCTTCTGGCAGGTCGACACTCCCTCCCATCTTGGTGTAATCCACAAATTTACTTATGATGGACTCAATCCTCTCGTCTAAATCATCGATGAAGATGTTAAACAGAACTGGACCCAAAATTCATCCCTGAGGGACACCACTTGTGACCGGCCGCCAGCTGGACACAGCCCCATTCAGCAGCACTCTCTGGGTCTGGCCATCCAGACAATTCTTAACCCAGCTGAGAGTGCACCTGTCCAAGCCACGGGCTACCAGTTTATCCAGGAGTATGCCATGGGAGACAGTGTCAAAGGCTTTGCTCAAGTCCAGCTAGACTACATTCACAGGCTTCCCTTCATCCACCAGGCAGGTTACCTGATCATAAAAGGAAATCAGGTTGGTGAGACAGGACCAACCCTCATAAAGCTGTGCTGGCTGGGTCGGATCCCATGTCCATCCTGAAGGTGCTGTGTGATTACACTCAGGATGATCTGTTCCATAACCTTGCCAGACACTGAGGTCAGGCTGACAGGTCTATAGTTGCCCGGGTCCTCCTTGCAGACCTTTTTGTGGATTGATGTGACATTTGCCAACTTCCAAACATCTGGCACCTCCCCAGAGAGCCAGGACTGTTGGTAGATGATGGAGAATGGCTCGGCAAGCTCTTCTGCCAACTCCCTCATCACCCTAGGATGGCTCAGTAATTCATAGACTGTTTCCTCCTGGAACACAGGGGAGCCATTTGGTTTCCTGTCTCTATCTGTGAGTTCTGGAGGCCAGTTATCCTGAGGGCCACCTCTCCTAGTGGTGAAGATTGAGGCAAAGTATGTGTTGAGTACCTCAGGCTTCTCCTCATCCCTGGTAACTATTTTCCCCCCAGGTCCAACAAAGAATGGAGGTTTTCCTTGCCCCTCCTTTTGTTATGAGTGTATTTATAGAAGTGCTTTTTGGTATCCTTAACAGAAGTAGCCAAATTAATTTCAAATTGTGCTTTTGTTTCTCTGATTTTCCTTCTGCATGTTCTAACCATAGTCCTATACTCTTCCTGAGTAGTCAACTCTGCCTTCCACAGTCAGTAGGCTCTCTTTTTATCTCTGATTTCCTTCAATATCTCCCTATTCAACCAAGGTGGTCGTCTTCCCCGCCAGCTTGCCTTTTGGCTAATTGGTATAGCCTGTTCCTGTGCACTCAAGACTTTTTCCTTGAAGCACATCCATCCCTCCTGTACGCCCCTGTTTTTGAGGAGTGTGTCCCAGGTGTGCTCTGGACCAGTTCTAGCAAAAGCGATAAAGAGATTATATGGACATACTTACATATATATATATAACTGGTTGTTTTGTATAGTACCGTTACTTTCAGGTGGATGTGATCGCTGTATGACTCTTTTCTCCCTTCAGTCATTCTGCGTATTTCAGTGTATCAGACATCCAAGTGAAGCAGGTAAATTACATTCTTTCATACAGAGATGCATTCTTGCACATTCTTATTTCTAGAGTTTCTTCTCTATTAGAAAGCAAGAATATTATCTGGTTTTCAGTGATACACTCATCACTTTGAAGGTCTTGACTTGTGTAGCTTTGAAGCATGGAGTGGTATTAGGGCAGTCAGCATTTCGTCTTAGAGTTGTGTACTTCTAATAATTACTAAGCTTTGAGGAATCTGAATATAGTTATGGTTTTACTTACTATATGCATGTTGGATATGCATAGTACTATTGAATATGAAAATTTTAGTGGCTATTTTAATATTACCAGGACACTTACTTTCATATCTCACAGTGGTACGATCTGGAATACTGATGTCTTTGGAACTATAGCAATTAGTAAATCTCCATGTTCAGGTTTTGTGGACATGAATATAGTAGCTTGTGCTAGCAACCAGAACAGGAGCTCGATGGAAAAAGAATTCATTTTCTTTTATTTCTCCGTATTAATGAAGTGATTTTTATTCGGTTTAGCTGTAGCTGCTTTAAAAGGTGACCAATGTAAATGTCAGTTAGGCTTTGAACTAACATGGTTTTACTTATGCTTTTGCTTAAAAGTTAAGCATTTTGTGGTGAAACCATGGCTGCAGGAAAGTTGTTTGGCAAAAAATAACCCTGAAAGATCTGAAGAGCAAATAGGTGTGAGAAATGTCAGATGGTGAGATCATGTAAACTGTGTTTCAAATTTTGTTCATGTTTAATCAAAACAAGGTGAAGGTTTAAAAATAATGGGATAGAGGTGGACAGTATAATGGACACTTGCAATATTTTCAAATAATAGATTTTATAAGACTTGACAAGGCAATGTGAGTTGACAGAATGTAGAATTTAATTTGATTTTTGTTGAATGTTGCTTCTTTGATAAAAATATTTTATAGCTCATCAACTGAAGACAGGTTTTTTTTTCCCTTAGTAAATATACTGTATTTAAAAGCTGGAGTGCTTTGTTCTAGTCATCAGTTGGTCTTATAAAGGTAGTATTGCTTGCTTCTTTTTGTAAATAAACACTTAATCTGAGAGTGAAATGCAGCTGAGTGTCTAGCTAAGCCAAAGGGGTTTTTTTCAGTTAAAGCCTAATATATAAATATATAAACTCTCCGGGTTTATTATGAATGCCAGAAATAATTGCAGCCTTCCTTAAATATGTATTCTTCAGAAGATTAATTCCCACAGCCTGCATCAGTTTATTTATATGTTCATGAATTCTGTCATCTAAACTCTACCCTTAGAGAGGGGGATTAAAGGTAACTTTACTGGTGTTAGTAGCAGTGGAAAGAACTGTATTAATGTGTTTTTTTCCAATTAGGTTTCATCCCTTACTATAGCCCAGTGAGAAAAAAATACAGATTTGTCTTCTCTGCAGTTCTCTCTTCCACTCAGTCAGTAAAAACTTTCAGCATGAATGAAGATATTATTTATCTCCACAACATCTTGGCTCATGGATTCCCCTTGTTATTGTGTCCTTTATACCATCGTGATGTTTCTTTATTCTCTTTCTCTTTTTTCAGATAATAGTGCTACCATTTCAGACTATGCTTATTGGTTGTGAGGATCCTAGTTTTATCTGTAAATCAGAACTTAATGTCAGTGAATAGAAACACATTAATTTAATTAAGAAGGGAACTGTGTCTTTGTTTCATTGTCTGTAATATGGCTGTACTTTTCTTACAGAAGTCATAGTACAGTCGCAATGCCTAAAAGATTCAATGTTTTAGCCGTCAGGACTCTATTCTGCCTGTTAACATTAATTTCATTTATTCTTCTAGGAAACCTATAAACTGTGAATAGATAATGTGAACATATCTGTGTTTTGTCCTTCCTAAGCTTCTGAAATATTTGAATATTGGCTGCCTCAGTAGAGAAGGAACATTCTTACTGCTTACCTCAATAACTTTTTTTAGTATTTAAAAAGCAAACAAAACAAAAAAAGAACAAAAACCATAAAAATTCCTACACTCACTGCTTATTTTATGCTACCATGCCTACCTAGATTTACAGGCTGTCATTTTTCAGTCTCAGACTTGTGGATATATTAATGTCATGTTATTAGATATCCCTGAAGTATTGAGGCCATCAGTAGGACACTTGCCATTGGCTTTTTTTAAAATCGCTTTTATCTCAAAGATGTAAAGTTAATTTGTTCCATTTTTCATAGTGCTACTGGTCTACTTAAAGGTGTAAGTAAAAAAACCCACAACTATTGCCTCTTTGAACCCAGTTTTAAGTTGATTTTTAATCCTTGGGGTTTAATACAAACAGAAAATGTTTTTCTCATTTTGGAAGTAGCACTCCAGCATTCTTGTTTATGGTACATTAAACTATCATGGTTCTGGGATTTATATTTTTGCGTGTTAAAAGGGCTAGAAATATTTAATTTTTTATATACCTGTGCATATGCCAGCACACACAATGCAAGCTTTGGAATAAGCTGAGCAATTTTTATGCTTCATTTGCTTCATTACCTTCTACTGTGACTGTTTATATATATGGGTGCAATATGTGTGAATTTTTTTGTAATATTCGATGTAATATCTACTTTGAAATGACTGCATGTTTGTACAGCATATCATTGTTTCTGCTAGTCACCAAGACACCACACTGGTGTTTGTTTTTGTTCATTGGAAAAAATGCTCAGTACAAATTCTGATAGTCCTTTGTGGGAAACAGTAGTGTTTTCTGTAAAGACTTAAAAACAGCTAATGGATGTAGAGCAGTGTCATCTGTGTGCTGCGTAACCAGTGAGAGCAAGGTTCTCAGTACATGTTGGGACCTCAGTTTTAGGAGCTGAATGATGTCTGAGAAAACCATTGTGCACTCAGATGGGTGAGATTGTGCTAGTTAACTTGTAAAGAAAAGCTTACTTGGCAGAGTATTTGTGAACTATTTTATATCAAGAGATACTTATGTTTTTATTACTCCTAGTTTATTTACAGTTATGGGTACTCAGAGTCTTCTGAGATCTAGAAACAGGTGAGGCCACGGAAGTCACTGAGTATAATTTAGGTAACCTTGCAAAAGGACAATGAAGTGGGTATAGAGACATGGTAGCTTCAGAAAGTCAGAGTGATTTTGACACAAATCGTGTATTCCTTTGTTAACTTGCTGTGTAACTTGCTTGTACTGTCTGGAAACTTGGAGTGCCAAGCCAGACAGTGAGGAAGCAGAAGTATCATTAGATACCAGTAGAAAAAATGTAAAGTGTAGTGTTGGGGATTTATGCAATCTGACACTTTGCTGTCCTCTTCATTCAAAGCATGGTGATATTAAGGTGGGTAATCCTACAAAAGCTGAAGCTTGAAATTTTTCTGAAACTTGGTCAGACATTTTTATCTTTCAATACAAAGATAACATGGCTCAAATGGTAAGACAGATCACTCTGCTGCTTTTCCTTTACTTGTATATGTTCTTCTCACCCCATATCCATCTTTTGTAGCAGGTTTTATAGGCTCTCTTCCTGTGTGAACTTCAATTCAACTCATGCATGAGACTGTTTCACCTATCTTTCATTTAATTCATACACTTATTTTGGATTTTTTTTTTAAAGTGGTATTGCTTTTTTCTTGAAATTTTGTTTATGGTACAAGTGCTTTAAACCACTTTGTGAGAGATTAGTAAGGTATGAGTAGCATTTGAATGGGAGCAAGAACTAAGACCCCAAGTAGTGCTACCAGTACTGATCAATGTCTGTGAGAATATGGTTTAGTGGTCAAGGATAGTAACAATATGTTCAGAATTGCCTTGGGGACATTTAGTACTATATAGCCTAATTCGTCAAGAGCAACTTAGAGTTGCTCTTGAAAATATGTAATTTCCACAACTAGTTACAATAGCTGATACCTAAAACATAATTTCCATGATATATAGTAGGATGAAGTGAGATTTGAGTGGGTTTTTTCAGTATATATTCTAGTATATGTGTTACACAGAAATGTTAATAAAAGGCAAATTTGAATTTTGAAACATCTGCACTTGAAACTTGACTGTAAGTGTACTGTTTATCCTTCTGTAGAGAGAATCTATTAGTCGACAAAATTAGCCAACAATGTTCTGCTCTAAAATAGTGTTGAAGAGTAATAGTATAGTACTAAGTAGCACGTATTTTGGGGAGAGGGTTGTGCATATGGTAAATGTAGCTCATATTTAAGAGTGTACATTCTAAATGGATGAGCCATAAGGAGTGAGGAGAAAAACTGCATCATTTAGAGGTGAAGCCCGTTTCTTGATTTAACCCAACAGGTACATCAGTGGCAGAGCTAGAAATTAGAAACTACTGGACATGCATCTATTTTCTGTGATCTCTTTAAAATGATCTGTAGGCAATGTGTTATTTGAATAGGTAAGAACTACATTCAAAACAAACGGACATGAAAAATATATTATGAATTATTCCTTCTGGTGCAATACCTGTGATTGGATAAGAGTGTGTTCAGTGACTTAATGATGCTGTTTTCTTGCAGTATCACAGTATCACAAGGTTGGAAAGGACCTCTGAGATCATCAAGTCCAACCTATAACCCAACACAATATGAACCCATCATCTAAACCATGGCACTCAGTGCCTCATCCAGTCTCCCCTTAAACACCTCCAGGGTCGGCGACTCCACCACCTCCCTGGGCAGCGCATTCCAATGGCCAATCACCCTTTCAGTGAAGAACTTTTTCCTAACATCAAGCCTAAACCTCCCCTGACGAAGCTTGAGTCCGTGCCCTCTAGTTCTGTCACTGGTCACCTGAGAGAAGAGACCAACCCCTGCCTGACTACAACCTCCTTTTAGGTAGTTGTAGAGAGCAATGAGGTCTCCCCTGAGCCTCCTCTTCTTCAGACTAAACAGCCCCAACTCCCTCAGTCGCTCCTCATAGGGCTTGTGCTCCAGCCCCTTCACCATCTTCGTTACCCTCCTCTGGACACACTCCAGCATCCTGACATCTTTCCCAAACTGAGGGGCCCAGAACTGCACACAGTATTCAAGGTGAGGCCTGATCAGTGCCGAGTGCAGGGGCACGATAACTTCTCTGGTCCTGCTTGCCACACTATTCCTGATGCAGGCCAGAATGCCATTGACCTTCTTGGCCACCTGGGCACACTGCTGGCTCATGTTGAGCTTCCTGTCAACCAGCACTCCCAGGTCCCTTTCTGCCTGACTACTCTCCAGCCACTCTGTCCCCAGTCTATAGCTCTGCATGGGATTGTTGTGTCCAAAATGAAGTACCCGACATTTGGACTTATTAAACATCATCCCATTAGAATCGGCCCATGTCTCCAGTCTGTCCAGGTCCCTCTGTAGGGCCATCCTACCCTCTAGCAGATCAACCCTTCCTCCCAACTTGGTGTCATCTGCAAACTTGCTGATGATGGACTCAATCCCCTCATCCACATCATCAATAAAGACGTTAAACAGGACCGGACCCAACACCAATCCCTGGGGTACACCACTGGTGACCGGCCGCCAACTGGATGAAACTCCATTCACCACCACTCTCTGGGCTTGGCCATCCAACTAATTCCTAACCCAGGACAGAGTTCTCCCGTCTAAGCCACGGGCTGCCAGCTTCTCTAGGAGTCTACTGTGGGAGACAGTGTCAGTATCATTATGTTCGTTTTACACTTCTTAATCTGAAGGAGGGAGGAAAGTTTGACCTTAACAAAACTTAAGGATGTAAAATCAAGTGTGACAAAACTACCTACTATGGTCACGGGGAGAGGAATCATCAGTGGACACCTTTTCTTGTAATAGTTTTATCAATGCAAAAAAGCTGCTAATGTAACTGTTAGGCTAAAAATGTAATTCAACCTTTGTCTGTTACTAACCTAGTGAAAAAAACAAATAAAATACAGTGTTCAGCAAATTAACCAGATATAAATATTTGAGGGCGGGTGTAAAATATACATATAAGATTGCATATATACCTTTAACAATACTTGCATATTAATACATATAAAAGAAGAGAGAAGAGTCGGGGAAAACTTAAACACTTAACAATGCGATGTTTTACAAACCTACTTTTGTCTTATCTGTTCTAACATTAAGAATAGTAGAAATAACTATGGCCTATGTTTGTACATTCAAGTTATGATTTTTATCTCCTGACATTTTCTCTAGTAGTTCCTGTCAAGAAGGTGATTATTTGATATGTGTCACTATTATGCTGCACAGAAATAAATTATGAAGTCAGATGCATATAGTAAGCAGCAATATTAATACATATACAAAAGTCATACCAATAAAGTGTTAACTAGTGGTCATTTCAATTTACGCAATTATAGTCTGTGAACAGAGAGACCTCTCTTTTTGAGCTACCTAATGAGTCAGATCTTATACTCTTAACTTAAACAAATATGATTGTTTAGACTAAAACTTATAACCTCTCATGCCTTCTAAGAAACTAAATGCAACTCTGTAAGTTTTCAATAATTGTCATTTGAAACTTCAAAATAATTTTAAAAACTTGATTTTTCTTTGGACATTCCAGGATGGATTTATTTTTCATGTACAGGTGAAATTTTTGACGGAGTTTGCACCACATTCTTGTGTGTGACACATATACGCTTCGTTTTGGTACACAGGCCTGTATTATGAGTCTGAACCCCAAATATCTACATTTGCAGGTTATATTTGCTTTGTTGAAAGGGCAGATCTTGGCTTTAAAATTCTAGACCTCAGTATTAAAATATGAGTTATAGCTATAAAGCTTACCATATAATTTTCCTTTCAATAATGGCCCATAAAACAAAATGATTATTTGTTCAGCACTAACTGGTTATGTTGTATAGAGCAATAGCAGATAAGATTGATGGTAAAGTGTTAATGCGTATACTAAGTCTATTGTACGTAACATCTTTTATTCTCACCAGCCATTTTCTTTTGAATGTTAGAACTGCATTTGTATTTGAAATAAACCAAACCAAGATGACCTTCATAGGATGAAAGCAGAAGCAGGCACTTGATCTGTCTTGCTAGTGCTTCTCCGTACATCCTACCAACAGCACTGGAAAAATTCCACTCTTTACGTCTAAGAACCACTTCAGTGTAATAGATACAAAACATTTCATTCCTGCTGGCACAAGTGCTGCAATTATCAGAAAGGGATTGGGAATTATAAGGACTGGATGTGAGGACTCTTCAAAATGGATTAGTAATGTGGGTGGCAATCAAAGTAATTATTTATTACTTGAGAGACTGCATAATTAACCTGAGCAGAAGTTGTGCTGCTTGTCTATTGTATATTAAAAAATAAAAGAAAGAAAGAGGGAAAAGTATTCATGTCTTGTAAATTCCAGATGACAATGTAAAAGGAAGGTCCAACAAACACAGAAAACTGGGGGTTTTCTTCTCTCTCCATGAGGTTGTGATCAGATGTTCGTCACATTGTTGTAGTCACTACAGAAGTAGTTACTAGTATATATAACTTTAAATAAGTATTCCATAGCTTTTTTATCAACATGCTAACTCCATTGAAAACTGAACAAACTTTCAAAAGCTAAGTGTTAACAATTCATTCCACCTAGTGCCTCCCTTTGACCTTATCTTTGTTTGGAAATTTGGAGTAGCTCTGCTGAATCTTAACTGCAGTTCACTACCCTGTGTGACAAAGGCAGGAGGTTCTTTCCCACTCCGCACACCACTGTGTTTGGCAAATCTTTGGAAGTGATTTTCTACTCTCTGCATCAATGGAATCTACCACTGCAGTTTTCTGTTGTAATGCAACTGTTCATTAACTGAGAGAAACAAACCTCTTGAATTTCACCTTCAGCCTCAGCCTTTAGGTAATACTTCTGATAAGTCATGTCTCTCTCTTGCATTAAAAATAGTGAAAGTAACTACACCCAAGTGAAACCTGTGCCACAAATGCAGAGGCATCTGAACTGAACATACTGGAGAGGCACTGGACCACAAGCAGTAAAAATACAGAGGCGTGTTACTGAGTATAACACTACGTACCATGTGAGATGGCCAAATTCTCTTTCGTAGACTGGTTGTGCTGGGATTGTAATTACATTTCAAGTATAGCAGGCCCAGGTTCTTTCCAGATTGTGCAAAAGCAAAGAAATCTGTTTTCTTGCTTTATAACCTACATGATATTTAACCAGAAATAGAATTGGGACAGCAGATAACTGTGCAAAAAAACATAGCCTAATGGTCTTATAAGGACAAAAATTTGTTAGAAATTGCTTGAAAGGAAAAACCACAGTATTGGCATGCTCTGCAACAAATACCTCCTTCAAAAGTGCTGGAAATATCTGAGCTACAGATTTTCTGATTTTTTTTTTTCTGTTGGGGCGGTTAATAGTGCAAATATAATACTAGATTGGAAGGCTAGTAAAGGCTTCCTAAATCTTAAAGTTATCTTAAAGATGTTAGATAAGTGTTTTAAGGCTCAGCAAATAAAGCATGTATCTCATTACAAATATTAGCTATAAACGCTGCTCCTTCACTTTTGCTCCCCATGCATCCTTAATTTATGGTATTTGTTATTTTTTTTTGACTGGAAGGCAGATAGCTTTCTTTTCAAGCTCTGAAAGAAGTGATTTTGATTAAATTCAGCTTTAACTATAACATAAGCAACCATCTATGGAAATGTGTAGCATTACATTACATCATTTACATTAAATGTTTTTAAAAAGCTGTCTTGGTAATGTTCATATTATGCTAATGTGAATTCCTTAATTACAGCTAAATAATTTTCTTATATTATCTATTTTAAAAAATTCTTAGCTACTGTTTGCTTTTGTTTGCTCTTTGAAATACATGTAAAACTGTACTGGTGACTTGAAGGGATCAGATTCAGGTATCTGCCTAAAGGAACAAAAGTTTTGATTAGGTTATATTGTTATTAGCTTTCTTCAGATAATTAGCATATTGAATTAAAAATGTGGTTCATTCCAATGCCATGGAGAGCTGAGTATGAATAAAATTGTATAGCATTTTGACATGTATGGTGCATATAGAGATAAAACTCCTCATTTTTATATTTCTCTTATGCACTTGTAGCATTTTATTTAAAGGAATCTGAAGAAACTGTTATCCATAAATATTAAGATAGAATATTCTGTGACTTTTAATTAAATTTCTTAAATATGTTGTGATGCAGTGTGAGCAGATGCCATTTAACTTGGAGCAACTGATAGTTGAAAGGCAACCAAGTATTCATTTCAGACCTACGTGGTTCATAGCAATTACTTTCTCTAGTTACAGGGTTTGGCTGATTCATTACTATTATTTATTAGTGGTGTACGCTCACCATGTGATGTTTCCTGTTATGTATTCTGCCTAGTACATCCAGATGGAAAAAGTCAAATTAGGTTCCAAGAAGCTTTTAGTAGGGTCAGTATTACACTATCTACTTGTTTTCCTCATCCTTGGAACAATGTCTACAGCATGCTTACTTCCAGATGTCACCAGCAGCTCACTGGGAGAGCAAGGAGGGAAGGGAAGCTTACTCATTTTAAGACCTGTCAGCTGAAAGAATTACACAACATTTTAATAACCGTCATCATTATCAACAACATTATTTTTATAAAGGCAGATAATTCAACCTATTGCATAAGCATAGGCTTTTTCTTCCACTGAAACCACATCAACAGAAAGAGTATTGCAGGTATACATGAAGAAGAAAAACCTGCTGCTTCAGTATTTTTTCATTCTAGAAAACAGATGATGCTACTACTTCATCAAAAATTTACTTTGAACTTTGGATTTGTTGAAAATTTTAATTCAAATAAAAATTAATGGGTTGCACAAATTTGGGTCATATTTTAAAGCCAGAAGTACTGGTTAGAAATGTGTCTGCTGAACTAAATCCTGCGGTTCAGTTCAGCTCTGTTGAAACTGTATATTAATAAATGTCCAACAGCCTTAGAATTAGTACTTTTAGATTAATGTAAATTCATTACACATTTCATTTAAGCTTAAATGTGGCTTTGGAGCTGTAACAAAATGGTGATGAAATATGAAAATATGGAGGCCATCTAGACTCAGAGTAATATTTCAGATAAATAAATCCTTTCAATCAAAAAATTGACCAACCCAACTTGTGATCTCCGAAAAAGATATATAGACTGTTTTCGGGCATGTCTTTTTGTTCTTAGAACAAAAGGATGTTAAACATTTGTATCTGGGGTCTCTTTTAGACCGTCAGAGAGAAACAAGGGATACTGATTAAGACTGCATAATGAGAAAGTTTATTTAAAATCAGAGACGTATACCCAGTGCTTAAGACTGAAGTTAACACAGAAGAATTCCAATAAAATTGTTTACCAGCTTCTCAGAAAGTACTTTTGGGTGCACTAAATATTTTAAATTATTTTTCAGAGCTATAACGTTAAGAGGTTGTTTGTTTTTTGTTCTCAATAGCTTTTATTAATGTATCTTAAGAGTGTACCTAGGAAACTATTTATGTGATTAGTGAGAAATTTTTTTCTAATCCTAAAGGGGAACTTTCAGTCTCCATGGTAAACAGTAGTGGTAGTTCAGGGTTGCACATACTTTAAGCAGCTTCTACATGCTGTTCACATTAATAGTTAAGAGCTTAGACAAATATTTGGCTTTCATTTAAATTAATATGATGCCTGATTAGGCAAATAATTTTATATGTATTCATTATGAACTAAAGTTTATAGTGAGGTTGTTACGTAGGGACTAAACTCTCATTATTTAATGGTACTGTATTTTCACTAGTTTTGCAACACTTCTATTAAGAAAACACTAGAAATAATGAGAATGCACAGACTACCCATTAGTTTTTTGTCAACATGCAGTCATTTTCAATTTTGTTACCTGTTTTGAGAAAAAAGCACTAGTAAGTTACAGTCCAAAATATTGATTTAGACAGATACATTTGATTCAGAAGACAAAACAAAATCTCACAGCTCTTGTCTTCTCTGGCCCATTTTTATTAAACAAAGGAAATCCACTGTTGGAGAGTATTACTGAAACAAGTGCATAGGTTCCACATCTTTTTACTTGTGCCTTTTATATGCATTTAAGCATTAAATGCTGATTGATTAGCAATTTATGTTTTAAATTTCTTGATTTATGTTTATGAATTAAAAAGTTATTACTGCAGCAGTAGTTGATCAAAGGCGTATTTCATATGTCCAGCTTCATCCTTTTCAAAGTTTTTTTTTCTACTAGAGGTCTGCAGTCTTTGTGTTTCCAAAAATGAAGTTTTTAATTCCACAAAATTAGGAGAAAATGTATGAAAATCAAGTAATAAACTAGTTGTACACTCTCCTTGTTAAAGTTGCATATTAGACAATTTCAGATATTGGATAAAGAGTAGATTTTAGTGTGCCCAAAAAGAAAATGAACATATTTTTGTTACTTTCATGAGCTCAAATAGTCACACAGGCTATAACTACACTGCCAAACCTAAACTTGAAGAATACAAAAAAAAAGACATGTAATTGACCTCAGTATAATAATAAAGGGAAAATTTCTAATTTCCCATTAAGTTGCTCTCTTCGTTGTAATTCATATAAAATTAAACTTTTTTTTAATATTTTATTATGTAGTTCTCATTCATTTCTGCCATACTTAAAAGCCATTTTTCTAGTTGTGAGTCTTTTGTCAATATTCAGAACAAGTATGCCACATCCACTTGCTGCTCATGGAATTTTTTTGTCAACAAGTCTGTTAACACTGCTGCCCATAGAGATATGCATCCTATGTGTTATTTCAAATATGTGGGTTGTTTTGCTATGCTTAGGTGGTTTTGGTGACTGTATCATTAGAGGCAAGAGAGGAGAGAAAGGGAAAGCATGACTGATAAGTCAGGGTGAGACTTTTTCACTTTTGAGTTTGAGTCGTGGTTTATCTTACGGCCTGGTCTCTAATGAGCTATGTGTGAAATCATTGCATTCCCTTACCAGATTTAAAACAAGTATCATCTCTCTGTCTCTCTAGATGCAACATAAAAACAGATTTAATCCCCTTACTTTTGTGAAACTAATTACTTTCCAATATAGCAAAAAGCTGAGGTGCTGTGAGTATTTCGCATGAAGTGTGAAAATATTTTCCCATTCATAAGGAATGCTGACTTATTTCAGTTAATATCTAAGAGCAGCTATTGTGGGGGGTTTTGTTACAAACATTCTTTGAACTTGCTTTTCTAGAAATACATTTTCTCTTTTACTTTGGTTTCTCAGGTTTTTTTGTTTGTTTATTCTCATTTTATCAAAGTTCTTTTGTGTGTGACAGTAACTATAATTTTACTATTCTTCATGCTACGTATACCTGCCACGTATCTGCCTTCATCTCTGTCTCTGATCTTCGAAGCAGCTTCTCTGGCAAATCTCATCCAAAAGAGTGCACAGAGAAATTACCATGGCTATGTTAAATTCTCAAAGGGGAACACAAAAAGCAGCCAACTGCCTTTTCTTTTTTATTTTTTTTTAATTCCTTCATGGAAAAAAAGTATTTTTCTTTTAAAGTTTTTTTAGTATGGGCTTCCCAGATTTCTTTCCATGAAATGCTAAAATAGGATGATGATACTGAGCTTTCACAGCTTTGTTGGATTCCGACGAGTCCAGCACATTCTTAAATTTCCGTTTATAAGTTTACATCCAAACTATTGGTGTTCAGTCTACTTCCAGATGTCAGAGTGAAGTTTAGTGAAGCCTGTCATTCAAAACAATGTATTTCTGAATTCATTTACGTACAGAGGGTAAGGTTGAATCAGTGACTAAATAACATATTCCAAAGGGTAATTAGAGTTTGCTAAAGTTACTAATATGTTCTTTAGCAAAAACTTTTCGGTGGCAACAACAACTGCTTGTGGGGTTTTTTTCTGTTATTTATTAGGTTGGGATGTGTAAGTTTGCTTAGGATGTTGTTGGTCCTGTAGATATCTTAATACTGACGGTCTTACACCAACGTTGCCCCTTGCTGGTGCTGCAGGGTGTGTGACTCAGCTGTTTGAGATGCTACTGTAAGAGGCATCTCCTGAAAACTGAACTCTGAATCTACTCCTTTTAGCTCAAATATGGGATTCATCCCTAGTGCTTTGCTACAAAATCTTAACATAAACAGACATGATTACACTGTAGAACTTTTATTATAATTTATTAGTGGTGGCAACGGATGTTGCAAGCTATTTGAGTTTTGGTTTCCTTCTGTAAGGTTATGATTTTTTATTCTGCAAACATTTATTACATGGGGTTTTTTTAAAAAAAATAAACAAAGAAACCAAATTCCAAGTCTGTGCGTGCTTGCGTAGCCATGGTTTTATGAAACAGTTAAATATTATGCAAGTCCATGAAGCACTTCATAAAAACCTCTGTGTTTTCTCTAAAGCAGAAAGAGGAGTAGGTCATATATCTGTATAACGAAGGTGGGAAACTTCAGGATTTTGTGGATGGTAAATCTCATACAGGTTCGAGCAGAAATAAGCATGCTCATGGTAGCTAAATATGTCAAGATCTACTTAATGCAAATCTGTTAAGAAGTCCTTGAGTTAGAAATTGTTTGAGACTTCAGTAAGATTCTACAGGAATATTTCTGTGTGATTTTTTCTGTTCCTTTGTTCTTGCCTGGGCACCTGCTTTTTTAGAATTTTTCACCATTGTGTACTAAATAGACCACTTTTATCTCCTAGTTCAGCTCGTATTTTGATTTCTGTTTGCAATTTTTTGGCTTACACAACTTTATAAACATGTTTTTAGTCTAAATTTGGTTCAGTTTCTCCTTGACCCAAGAGAAGTATTTGCTGGGGTTTGGAGGGGTGGAGGCAGTGTAGAGAAGTTAGCTGTGGCAAATGCAGAAGGTATGACTGTCGATGGCTGAAACAGGATTATAAGCACCTCAGAAAAGGATCATATTCTGGTGTTGTGCAGGTGAAAATATAGAGGGAAGTACTGGCTCTCTCACTGTTAATAGGGACCTCCCTTTCATTTGTTGCTAGCTCTGTGACAGTTCACTTTTGTCAACAAAGGACTAGTAACTCTACAGGAAATAATGAGCTAGTATGGTGGGAAGGTAAATAGTTTGACAAGTTGTCTTAAACATTCCTGTAGTAATTATAGCAAGTAAAAGACTTTGTGGTATTAATGATGTAATCATAAGATACTAGAGCTACTGACAAAGCATGTTTGCCAGTTCTTTACCTAAAGGCATAACCAGCCTCTTTGTGGTACAACTGATGGCTATTTTATTTTTAATTACATATTTCTTCTTCTGGTTTGTCACACAGTTAATTTTTGCACTTACAGTCCAAAGGTTATTGATGTCAATAAATAAGTTTTTGGAATTGCTTCAAAATAATGAAATTAAGACATTTTGATTGGACTTTTTTAAAGAATACCACCTATTTTTGTTCCTTTACCAATATTTTTTTAATTCAAAGCAAAAAAGCAAAATTTTGTGCTAGTCTCATGATCTGATTTCATGTCAGTTGATTTAAAATTAAGATCAGTATCTGTAACTATTTATTTTTTATAAAACTTCCAGGAAACTGTTAAATCTCATAGCTGCACACTGTTGCGGTATAGAACTAAACAGTGATGTATGGATAATAACTATCCTGTCTCAGAAGTAGCTGCAGCTTTTTTTTCTTTTTCAGAGATACTAACTTGTACAGGAGCAATTATTTTTAAAAAAGAAGTCTTACTTTTAAATGCACAGGAATCTTTTAAGAACATATGAAAGAGTGAAAATGATTTGACATTTTAGGAGAAATCATTTTGAAGTTATGTGAACTTAGAATTTTATGAATTTTATGAATCTTTAAGAGTATATTACTTTACTTTCTGAAAAGCAATTTGCGTCTTTATTCAAGAGTTGAAAATAAGCACAACGATTGTGCATGGTGGATTGAGTGCTGCTAGTGGTTTACATATTCATTGAACATCAGTACCTTACTGCCTTGTTTCCTGCTGCCTTGAAACAGAAGGAAGAACAAACCTGATGGAACATTTATTGTCAGGAGATAATAAAACTCCCAGTAGATTACATATGCATTTGTGGATATATATTGCATAATCAAAGAAAGAGCAACAATCAAGTTTGGTCTAATCGAGTTATGATATTCATCTACAAAAGTGTCTTAGCAGAGACAGCTAAGCTTGTAAGACAAAAACAGACAAAGCTTGTAAGTACAACTCGAGCAATACTAGGCTGGCATAGGCTGCTTTTGATATTCACAAGATGTTTTCTTGGATTAGATTCTTAGTTATTTTAAACAGGGATTGCACTTTAATAGAAAAGCAGTAATTTATGTTAGCCATATATTTGTAAGCAATTCAGTATAAGATTTTGATACCATTGAGGGATGGGGTTAATTGTAGGATATCTTTGCATTACAATTTGTTTGCAAATTTGATATCTTTCTTTGTTTTTCCAATTTTTTTCGTTTTTGTTGGGGTAAGTAATATTTATGTCCTTTTGACCTCCTTACTTCAATAGTACTGATTTATTCTCCATATGCTGATGGCTGCAGCATAGAGTTTCTAAGTTTAAATACATGTTATTAAAGGTCTTTTTTCAGTAGTACATAACTTACTCTTACATCTATCTACTACGATGAACTTCACATCTTCTCTTGGATTTTAATATACTGTGCACTCACAGAGAGAGACAACAGGTGGGACAGTTGTCAAAGATAAGTAATCTTTAGTCTCACTATTCTTAAGGTTCTATCTTACAAATCCCACAGAAACCTTATTCATGTTTAATCTTAGTGAATGGAGAATAAAAACTCATGCAATGTTTCTTGTATCTTATGTATTGTATAAATTTAAAAGTTACTTGTATGAACATACACATGCAGCCTGTCTCACAAATGCTCCCAGAACTTCAACAGTTAACTCAAATCTTTTGTCAGCTCCTTGGAGATGTGTTCTTATGTGGCTGCTTTTTCTTTTCTAGCTTTCTTTACCTTATTCTTTCGCCCTCAGGAATCGTGTTTACAATATCCATCCACTCATTCACTTCTTTAGCTTCCATGCTGTGTTGCTCAGGTGCATTCAGAGTGCAATCACTGTTTTATTTTGTACTCGCTTTTTAAAACCTGGTGATCTTGCCTCATTACATACTAAGAGTAGCTACTACCTGGCAAGTAGTTATCATGAAGCAGTGCTTGGTTAGTTCACGTTTGCTTTTGTTCCTCCTGATGGCTTTTGGTCAGCTCCTGCACAGGTTCTTTATCTCATTTGTATTTTCTTCAGAGTGTGGAGTTTTCATTTTTGCACATCCTCTTCAATGAGCTTCTTTTCTCAGAGATGCTATAAGCACAGATTTTACTTGTTGAACAATTTAGATTTCAAGATAAAGTATTTTGGTTAATTTCTTGGAGTCAGCTGAAGAAATCCAGTTCCATCCACACTGGGCTCGTAGTATTGTCATCCAATAACAGCCCTGAAAGAGGGTAGGAATGAGCTGATTTCCTGGTTCATTCAGGAGTGTCACACCGGATCTTACAGAGCTTGAAGCCTCAGGATATTGCTGGCGAGGGAGAACTGAGCATCTCTGCAGAGCTCAAATCCTGTTAGGGCTAAGGAGCTCCTCAGGCTATAGAAGGATGTCTCCCACGTGCTTGTACATGTGAATCAAGTCTTGTTATATTCCAGAACTGAAAACTGGACAGATTCTGCACAACTAGAGCAACATTTTTTTTCCCAAATATTCTTCTGCTTACTTCCATAGGAAGTTTCATAAGAAATAGAGGCTTATTTTTCCAACTTGCTTTTTTCTTTTTTTTCTAATTGCATCGGTTTTACTGTGTTAGTCACTGATCTCTATTACTTTTTTCATCTTATTTGAATTTTTCCTTCTTGTACAGAAAAAATCCCAAAAGAAAACAACAGTAAACAGAATCACTGCTTAATATAGGAATGAATCTGGGCAAGTAAACTCTGTTGCTCTGTCAGAGCTATTTGATGCTAGCTTAATGTTTTACAAATGGGAAGGTGACAAAAAAATACTGATGTGTACTACACATTTTACCAGAAGGCAAGTGATAAACACTAGAGTCATTTAAATTCAAGGACAGTTCATAATAGATCTTCCTGATGATATTGAGGAAATTTTTGCACTGTCAGAAGGACAGTTGGAATACATGCAAATTTTCTCATCACCAGGGTCTGCCATTTTTTTGACACGTTGTGCTGTGTAATTACAGCTATACTCTTACAGCATCAGTGGAGTATCACCTTTAATTGTCCATCTCAAGAAAGTAAATACCATGGAGTGCATTTATTTTATACAATGTGGAACAGGAACGATCTTTATGTTGCACACATGAGGCCTAAAGCAAAGAAGCCATCAGTTGTGACTGCTTCTGCAGAAAAAAAACCCAAACAAACAAACCATAAAAGGATTAGAATTTTGTGTATGTCTTAAAATAATGTTAAAATGCGGTTTTGGTATTTTATTTTCTTCCTTATTGGTAATTTGATACTGGAAAATGTGAGTAAATTTTATAAAGGTAGGGAAGATTTAATATATTATTTGGATAATATTAATGAAATTTATCCATAGGTGACTGTACAATAACCACGTCAGTAGTCCATGGCTGTGCAGTGTTTATTTGTAAGGTTGTGCATAATGATAGGTACCCTTTGAGGGGACTATGCTGGTAAAAAACAGAGGAAAAGGAAAATTAGGTTTTGTTAGAATGAGGCAATTGTTAAAAAAAACTGTTTTTATTCTTGGCACTTTAATCAGTTCTTATGCAAAAATATGAAGCAACCAAATATTATTACTTAATATTGTCTAATAATGTAGTATATGCCAATGTACTGTCACATCTACAAGCTATTCAGTGTTGTTTATGGAGCATCCTTACGGATATATCTTTGCTTTCTGTCCTGCCTGCAGCTGTTTAATGGCTCTTGGGTTTGTTTCTTTGCTTGCCAAGGAGTTTCTTTGGTTTATGTTGCATCAATCTATCCTGTAACTCTTATAGTTTACTAAAAGGTTACATATTGGATTCCAAGAGAGTATTCAATGGTACATTTAGCCATATGTAGGTAGACCCTAATATTTGCACAAACTCATACTAAACTTGCAGAGGGGCGCTCAAATTTCAGGTTTAGTGCCCAGATCATGACTGTCTTTTCCTTGTTCCTTTGGATTCAATGTTTCATTTTGAGAAGCTCTCTCTGCCTTAGTTTACATTTGTAAAGTAAGGTGATAATGTGAGATCTTTCTCCTGTAAACTCACTTTCTTCCTATGAATTTTGCATTGTGGTAGTACAGATGTAGTTTATCTGCATTTATTTTCATATTTCCAAGAGTAGTCATTTGCTGTTCCCTGGAGGAGATTATCAGAGTTTAACTGTACCTTTTAACTTTTAGGCTAATATTTAAATCCTAATTATTTGGGGGAATTAGTGTGTATTTTTTAAGGATGTAATTTTTCTTTATTGGAGAAAAATTAAAATGCTAAAATAGAAACTGAAATACAATATGGTATTGGGCTTGGAATGAGTAAAAGAGTATTTTTGGTCTTGGGGGGAAAAGTGTTGTACCTTTTTTTTCAAAGGTGTTTTGAAAGCTCTCTTTCTAAATCGTGGTTATCCGCATGTTTTCTGTTCTTAGGAGAAGAAAGGCACTGAATTCAATTGTTACATACGAATTTTTATTAATTTTGTATTACACCACTCTTACTTGCAGTATGAACAGTGGAAAATAAAATATTCTTTTGTTCTGTAATTATTTTGCTTTCCTTGTTTACTGTTTACTACTGGGCAGAAAAGTGAATTACTGGTTTGACCGAATAAAGAGTTCTCTACTTTCAGTAAGGACTTGGACATTTTTTCAATTAACATATGGGATATACTCCTCAAGTTTGGGCTTACTTTGAAATCAACCAAATTATTGAAAGCAGGAAGTAGAAATGAAAGTCTCAGAAGGATAAGAAGGGTTGATTTTGTTGAAGAACTTAAGGCATCTAGTTTCGTTTTGGATATACTCAGGTGCCCCGTCTAACTCGTCCTTCTGAATGCTACAGAGTTCTCCTAAGGACCCTCAAGCAATGGCATAAGGTCCTTAGTTGTGCACCAAAGTTAACTGGTAACTTTTCAGCTACTGATTACTTTATGTATGTTCTGTGACAATGTAAGGATGAGTTATTAACTGTGTACTGACTGCCTGTGATGTGTGTTGTAGTTATCTGTAGATTACAGCTGCAGTTGTTCAAAGAGTGAAATGCAGTTTTTGGAAGGGACTTTTAGTTATCATATGACAAATTTTCACTACGTAATAAAGGCACTGTCAGTTAGATGTCCTATGAAAAACTTAATAGAAAAAGGAGTCTGGAAGAGATCAAACATTGCATAAACTACAAAGAGCAATATGGGAGGTAGAGGAAATCTTGAAATAAAGCAGATGAATTAATAAATGCTTGGAACTTTGGAAACCAAGCTACTTTTCCTCTTTGTTTGCAGCAAATACTGTTTCAAGATTGCTTCAGAGGATCTCAGATCTTAAGGAAAATACTCGTACATGGAGATAGTGCATTCTAATACAAGAGGCCAGTTGCTTCTCAGTACCTTATTTATGTTTAAATATTGTCAGAAAAGAGTGTACTAAACTTATGATTGTAGAGAGATGCATATTTAAACTAGACTGTGTGAAAGGTCAGAGCTAAAAGATACTCTGTGGAAGATCTGGATTCAGAACCTATCATGTATAAGCTAAAGTTAAATAATTCAATCTCCTCCTGCGCTGGAAGGCAAAGCATAATATAGAAGGATTACGGTACACTTACAGAAATATTGCCAAGTAAACCCAAGAGGGAAAGAAATGAAATTTAATTCCAGAATGTTTCAAGTTATATTTCTTCTGTTATTCAAGTGTGAACTAGCAAACTAGCCACCCCTATTATTGTTGTTGTTGTTGATGGGTTATTTATTACATTGGCAAGAAAAATTAAATAATGTTCAAAAAAATAAGATGCTTCATTTCTGGGAAGGACAAAACTGATAATGGAGAGTGGATTGTTTTTCAGTGCCTTTACTGGGGCAAGTTTTACTCACCGTTTTCACTCTGCCCTTTGTGCAGGTGGTTGACCAGATTGACACGCTGACTTCTGACTTGCAGCTGGAGGATGAGATGACTGACAGTTCCAAAACAGACACACTCAACAGCAGCTCCAGCAGCACAACTGCTTCCAGCTTGGAGAAAGTCAAGGTGCGGGGCAGTGCACCGCTCATCAAGCCCCCTGCACACCCCTCTGCTATCCTCACTGTGCTGCGAAAGCCAAATCCTCCGCTGCCTCCACCGCGACTGACACCTGTCAAGTGTGATGAGCCTCCGAGGCTGCCGCTTTCGGCCAACCCTGTCAAGACTAATGGCACCCTACTGCGAAACGGGGGCTTGGCAGTTGGGCCCAGCCGCGTCCCAAATGGAGATGTGTGCTGTATACCGAACAGTAATGTGGAGAAAACTGCCATGCAGCCTCTGATGCACAGACCTGAGAAAGAACGGTGTCCTCAGCCAGGAACAAGGGAACGCGTACGATTTAGTGAAAAAGTGCAGTACCATGGCTATTGCCCTGACTGTGATGTTCGGTATAACATTAAAAACAGGGATGTGCACTTGCACAGTGAACCTGCCCGTGCTGTGGGAAAGCTACCGCACCAGTGCCCTCTGCCACCTCCACCACCTCCTCTGCCTCCATTTCCTCTGGAAAATGGAGGGCTGGGGATAAGTCCCAGTAACAGCTTTCCTCCTCCAAGACCTGCGACTGTGCCTCCACAAACTGCACCAAAACCCCAGAAAACCATCTTGAGAAAATCAACCACTACTACAGTGTGATGTATGCCACTTGAAACAACTCTTTGTTTTTTTCTATATATAAACATAAATAGGTAATGAGCACTTTTTACTTCAGCAATAAAAAGACCCAATGTATTACTCCCTGTGTCCAGTGAAGTGGCATAACAATCACATGGTAAGTACAAAGAGGAATGCTTGTTGTTATTGCTTGTCCTCATTGAAAAATGTTGTTACAGCAAAAGATGCTGAAAAAATATTCATGCTTTAGCCCATAGGTTGTAACTGTCTTGCTGCAGTTTCATATCTGTGATGTAGATTAGAAGACCATGAAAAGAAAATTCAGCTTGAAAATACTGAGTGGCTATCCATGATAGATGTCGGTCTATCTGACATGAGGGAATAACCATTGCTCCTCGGTTTTGAGAAAATTCCTGTTTCTAGCCAGTACCTGTTAAAATGTCATTTGACGAAGCAAAGTGGAGTGCCAGATAACAGCTTTTGACTGTATTCTAGCAAGTGCATGTTTCTCTGCCTGACTGCTTAAGTAAAGGCATTGTGTACGGAGCACTGCAGTAGGAGGTAATCACTGACCTTTCAAGCAACTTGATCTTTGGCGTGGAAGTAAAGAAATAATTGAATGATATGATGACATGGATTTGAAAATCTGAATTATCTTGCATTTTGTTTCTCACTTGCTCAGTGTGCCACAGCCAAGGCAAAGTACAGAGTTCTTAGATGAGCTGGGTTAGACCCATTCAATTCCCCTCTATTTCCACTGCTCCATCTGGCAAGCGGTGGTAATATTTTTCATCTCACATGTGATAGTAGATCAAAACATCAAGGTACAATCCTTCATATTTCACAAACCTTTGTCTGGTGCAAATCTCTTTTTGAAGACAAAGAACATTTTGCCTAAGGCCTTCAGGGGCATCCCCTTAATTCGTGTAAAGAGCTTTGAAATTGAAAAGCTCTGTGCAATTATGAAGCATTAACATGCAAAATAATATTTTACATGTTATAACATTTTGATCATGAACCCAATTAATATTCTTTCTAGTTAAAACAAAGTCCTGAGTGTTTTCAATTATTTTATGAAAGAACATTCTTTTATTCTCACAAAGTGAGTTGTTGGAACCTAGAGTTAAAAACCATCCAATCGATGAGAAAATTGTATAAGAAATCTGTTATTTACAAAAGTTGTGCCAATTTAGTCTCAAATGTCCAACAGCAGATGCTATATAAAACCAGTATGCTTTTTTTCAGCTGAAATGTAAAACATACGCAAACCAGGCAAAACAAGAGAAAACAGATTTTTTATTTAAATTTCCTTTTACTTGCAATATTAAGTATTAAACTGCAAACCAATCTTGAAGTAGTTTCCCTGTATACACATTATAGTACATTTATAGTATTTAAAAAGAAATCATAAGAATAATGGTAACAGAAATTCTAACAGATAACTATACTTTGAACAAATTTGCAGTACACAAAAATTACGTTTTGTGCAAATGCACATTTAGAGCCTGAAGTTTTATGTCGTATTCCTTAGAAAAAAGTGACAAAGCAAGGAAATGGTCTTCAATGCTTAATCATGCTTTCCCCAAGTGCTCCCTGTGTTTTTTTCATGATGCGATTAACATTTTGTATTGTTTGACTTAATCTCAGGAGACCTGTTGCCAAGTGAAATCCTAACGCTTGCAGCAGGAGGCAGAAACTTGTTCTGCATGTGTGTGATATCTTTGCTGCTGTAATGAAGTTTCTGTCAGGTGGATTCTGTTTACACCCTGGTATTCCGCGGTGCTTACCTTACTTGCATATTGAAAATTATGTTTGATATCAGTGGAACAATGTGTAAACATATCCACATTGCATATCTATTGTTTTTTCTTTTCAAAAGAAATCTTCTGTCTTGTTGACTGTATCACTGCTGTGGAGATCACCTACCAAGGAGATAATCTACCAACTGGTGTAAGATAGTATAATATTTTCTTCCTTTTTGAAAAGCTACTGCGTACAAGAAATTATAGGATAATGCAAATCAAACCTTGCATATTTTATATAATGTTTGTTTCATCTTAAAATAGAGAAAATAATAATGAGCAATTTTCGGGAAGAGGGTCTGCTGGACATTTCTTACCATACTTGGTACGATTTTTCCAGTATAAAATCATCTCTCATAGAAGAGCACAGAATCACAAAATGGTTTCAGTTGGAAAACGCCTTTAAGATCATCGAGTCCAACCACCAATCCAGCCCTGCTAATTCCAACAGTATTGCTTCTCTAGATTCTGTCCCTGGGCTTGTCAGACTGTCGGGATTATGTTTGTACCTCCAAATTTCGTGTTGTGTTCTATGGATTGATATATTGATACGATAAACTTCAGTTTTGTTGCAGTGTTAACTATGCCATTCTCAGCACTGGAAAATTTTAGTGGCATCTGACTTTCAGCATTTCATGTTTAGTTGGTATCTGACATTCTCCATCTCACACTTTGTCCACTCTTCCAGAGGCACTTTCTTGTCTCTTTTCCCATGCCTTCCAAGTACCCTTTCATAAACTACTGCCTTTTCCATGCATTTTCATGGTGGTGGAAAAAATGCTGTGCTATAGAATCCAAAATTGCAGCTTTTCAAATATAGTGCTTTAGAGCAGAAATGAAGTTTCCAAATATAAAGGAAATACATTGTTTTCTCTGCAGTTCGGTAACCTAGGCTTTCTTTAATGCACCAAAGTATTCCAAGATCTGTTTTTAATCATTCTGCGAAAGATGAATCAATTCATCTGTTTTAATGAGAATGTCTGTGGCCTGTGTCCTATTGTAAGGTATTTTTATCAGTATAACAATTTCACGATATTGACATAACGGAATAAAATTAAGGTTAGAGCAGGTAAACTTGCAAAACATGAGAAACAATTAACTTTAAGCTTTGCAGCAATGTCTGGAAACTTGTAATAATAATGGCATAAGAAAAAATGCAATACTGTGTTCAGCCAGTAGTGGGTTTTACATTTAAGTTGGGAATGTAGTCTCTGAAGAATTTTTGAACACCTGAAAGATAGCATGTTTCACGCCTTTCCGGGGAAACACAATAAATGAACCAGAACAAGACAGGAATTGTCTGCCTTTGAAACTTGAGTGTAATATCTTTGAGATTATGCTGTTGTTTTGCAAAGATGTTAATACCTGGAAAAATGAAAGGCAAATAACAGTACTCAGAGTTTTAATTCAGTATTTCCCATAATTTCAGATTGCTGCTCAGTTTTGAATCCCCAAGGGTGTTCTAAAGTTTGAATTTTCTAGATCTAGAATTCTCAAATGCAAATAGAAGGAGGAGGTTGTTCCTACCAGTTTAATGAAAGGGTTGAACTTAGGAAAATGGAAATAAGAAATGGAAATTGCTTAGTTTGTAATAAAGGCATTGATTAATAAAAGCTAGCATGTGGATGCCTGGTAAGAAAGGAACACTAGGAGATCAGCAATCCTTATTTAAGGACATAAGTAAAGAGTCTTCAAAAACATTGTTAATTGTTTCATCACCTATTAAGTCACTATTTATACTTCTGTCTCGTCTTCTGGAGTTGATACACCTTTCATCATACCTTTCATCACATTGTCTATTGTTGTTAGAAGCAAGAAAAGATTTCAAATCTTCATCCTTCTTGTTATTAAATCAATATATAATTTAAAATGTTGTATGAGTGGACTACACCTCTTGTTAAACTTCCTTCAGGTAGTTTATTTATTGGTTTTTGAAGCAAACAGAGAGCAATGTGAATTCTGTAATTGCCAGAGGGAGTTGTGTGATCTTAAAGTGATTTCACATTTGGCTACCTCATGTTGGTCATGTTAGCTGAGACGGGAGCTGCTGGGATGAATGTACTTAACCAAGTACCCTGCTGCAGGAGTGAGGCATGCTCTTGTGTCAACCTGTGCATCTGCTGCTGTTCTCTGTTTTTTCACATGCATGGCAAACTCATTTTACCACGTGGTTGGAGGGTTTTGTTAAGAAATTGCACAATGCACTCTATCCATCAGCTGAGCTGCATTATTCCAGTGGTGTAAGCAAGTGGGACTATGGCTATATTTAGGCTGTCCAGTCTTTTGTGCTGCTCATTCTTTGGAATCGTGAGGCAGATTTTTCTTATTGTTGAAGTAATCAGTCTCCTGTCAGGTATAAGAATGAGGTGAGAATCTCATGCAGATATGACCAAGAGGAACTAGAACCTTTCATTGGTTGTAGGACTGTTTTTGTTATTGCAGGACTATGTATCTTCTGTGGTGTGAAAATGGTTTTTTATGGTTAGATGAGAAAAAGTCAGGTCAGATCTAGTAAAAGAAGTAAAACATAAATTGCATGTGATAGTCAGCTTTAAACAATGAATAAGACCAGGACTGTTCTGTTGCCTTGCTTGGGTCAGATAAAGAACAGAGCTTCAGAAGCAGCTGGCTCTTCTGCTCAAGAGAAGATTTTTTTCTTCCATCCTGAAATCTTTCTTTTATATACTTCATCTCTTTAAGGAACTGAGCACATTCTTCTTCACTCTTGGTCATGAATTATGTTCTTAATAAGAAATTATATTTTTATAGAAGTTTGATCTTAAATCTGTCCTTTAATGTCATTTACCTGATTTTTTTACTGATTTCTTTTGCAATCTTGCAAGCAATAATGGGAAAAAGTATATTATGGAAAAAAAAGGAACTTTGAACAAATATGTTTACACATATTCTTCAGCAGTACTTACATGATGATGACTACATCAATTCCAGTTTGTTTTTCTTTTAGTAGGGTTATTATCATTACTATAAACTTAATCTTTAATCACTTTAAGCATAAGAGATCAAGAAAAAAGCCAGTCAGTGGCAGAATTTTTCATTGAAATGTTTATCTACTTTCTAGTTCACTGTTGACTTTGCTAAGCAAAAGTTATTACTGTGTGTCAGTCTCTTTCCTGGATGAATTAGCATGTGAAAAATAGAACATGATGATTATATCTTTTTGTATACATCTCTGATGCCCATGGAATACTTCGGTTTTTCATTTTTGCTAATAAAGCTACCTTATCTTCTGTCACCAAGGAGTAACTAACATGCTGTAATTTTAATGGATGACTGTTTTCCTTCAGTTTCACAATTTCAACATGATTACATAGTTCAACTTCATAATCTTAATTTTGAGCTTCAGAACCATGTGAGAAAAAATATTGTGTTTAGCAGTCATTAAGATGAATTACAGCCAACACCAGTCAAAGCTGACTTCTGAAACAAGGCCAGTGTACTTTCTTCATACCCACAGTAAAGTGATTGGTTGCAGAATCTTTCTGGTATTGCATAAAAAGCTGTTTGTATACCTAAACGTTCCAAATTCTTCCTTGTTTATACAAAACATTCCACGGTGACATCTAGTTTGGTGAATGTTAGCTTTGCTAATTTGCTAATATTTTATGTTAGATAATACTGGTTCATTGAAGATAATACAAAGCAAAAAAAAAACTTCTCTGATTCTCACAAGTTGATGTATTTACTCTTATGAGAAACATATAGAGCAGGTATTTCTCAGTAGTGTATAACAAGACATGTATGAAGGCAGGCATTTATGCCACTACATAGTAATTGTTTCAGATGAATATGTGCTTTTGCATTGGACAGCAATACATATCTTTGTACTTATGAAATGTGTGAAGTAAATGGACTGGGGACAACTTCTAAGTTCATACCTATCTGTGTGGACCAGCTACCTCATGCTCTGTTGTTAAAGCATTCCAGTTCAATTTCTACCTAAAAATGAACAGATAAAATAGTTTTACTTGCTTTACTCAGTTTCTTTCTTTTATTTCAGGTGTTAAGACAGTATGGGTCTTTCCGCATGTGTAAGAAACAGAGGCTTTTTTATTATTATTTATTTAAAGGATTGGACATGCCTATGTTTATGAAATGAGTCTAGCACAGTGGGAACAGTGAGTATGCTGCAGGCAGAATCAGAAATAGTAGGACAGGCCATTGTGTCCATGTGGTAAACAGCAAAATTCACTTGTATTTGCAAACTGCCTCCGTTTACGCCCGAAGTTTTAAAGTACAGAGGTTTTGACAAGTGTTCATAAATAAATACTCTGATACCTTGTGCATTGTAATGTAACTTGTGGTACATTATCTAGACATGAAAGTATTTGAAATGCTTCTCTCTTCTTAATTCACTAAGTAAAAGAATAAAAGTCACTTTTTCTATTCAGGACATATAAGGATGCTGTCCTCATTGAAAGTAAGTTCCTGTGCTAGAATTGAAGATAGAGAAGTAATTCAGAAGGCAAAGTGGCATTCAATAGGACTTTTATACATATTAGTAAAGAAAACTTGTATTATGCTGTCAAGTAAATGTAGAACTCATTAATGAATGCATAGAAAACATGAAATTTAGTAATGTATCATAAAAAAAAGAAAATATGGTTAAGTACTTTAAATCCTGTCCTGTGAAACATGAAAATCATAAATGTAAAAGGAGCTTCCAATGAGATAGTAAGATCTCAGTATCTCTGATGCTTGTCCTTTAGATACAGTCTGAAAGAAGGTATAATGCACAGATGCTCTGCCCAGGAGGAACAGTGGGAGGCGATGACAGACTTCTTCCTGGAGGGATTGTGTTCCTAGCATTTCAACTTTTCTATGTCTGATACTAAATCAGATATAAGGAATATTATATTTCTTGGTATTCCTTGCATACCAGAGATGTCTGCAGGCCACTGTAGTAAGCAGGCTGTGCTGCAGCGCACTACAGAAAACACAAACCACACGGTTTGCTCAGTCCACAGTTTAATTCTGCCAGAATTATGTACTGTTTGGGTAGTTGGAAAGTTTGGCTTTTTATATCCTTCATTGTCTTCTCCTTCTGTACTCCTCCTTTTCGTTATCCATGAATCCATATTACCAAAATTTATTAGCTGTGACAATAAAAATGCTTATAAAGGGTATTCAGGTACTCTCAGTTCACTTTTAACTGGAAAGATACATCATCAACAGTTCATGCTATGAGCTGAACAATATAGAAAACAATTTACCTTCCCTGCTTTAGCATGCATGGGCTGGTACTGGACGACCAATTTGATCCCCCATGCTATCACTACGTTTACTTTTAAGCAGATGATTGAAACTAAGGTCTCTGTGGTTGTCACAAACTTAAGGTGTTGTATTTCACAAATTGAAGGTCTCCTTGATGTATCTATCACAGGTGAAAATATTCATAGCTTTGTGGTCAGTGCTTTTTATCCTAAATATTCAGAGTAAAGATTCTGACACCATGCTTCATGCTTGAATATTGGAGGGGAGAAGAAAGTGGGCATTTTTGATCATGTCTTTGAGCAACATCAAGAGCTTTTCATCAGAAACCTATGTATTCCTTGTCGGAACTGGCCTCGCTGTCTGGACTCTGATTTTAGCCTGAAGATGAAAAGACTGAGGTTCTCTGGGGTTTTTAATTTCCCACCAAAGTATTAGCAACTCAGGATGTCTGGTTTTATAGATCCTAGTAGTAAATCTATCAAAAGACTTAAATAAAACACTCTTTTCTTGAAACATGTTTAATATTATGTTTGTTTCCGTGAGTTTTGTAATAACTCTTTATTATTTAGAAGTAAAATAAAACTTCTATCAAAATGTTATAATTCTTTATGAATATAAATATTCTTAGCTTGTGTCCAGTCAAGTCTTTGAGGCAGAATATGTCATGGACAAGGAAGTCTTACACAATGACTACTGCAAATGTACGAACAGTCTTGTATGTTTATTTAGCGGAGCATAGGATTGCTTGCTGCTCTCCTGTCAGCCTGTATTTCCCCAAAGTATGTTAACAGGACGTGGTGTACAAATTTAGAATTACAATTTTCGTTTTGTATTGGAAATCAAACTCTTATTTTTTCCGTCTGTTTCCAGAGAGCTGTAATATTCCTTGTGTGGATCATGACAAGAATTAAAATGTAGGAAAGCAAGCTCTGCGTAGTCCAAATGTTCAAATACATGACCAACACATATCTTCTAAAATATATTCACTGGTAAGGCTTAAATATGCTTAGAAGTTCCCTGAATGGAAACTAGGAATCAAGTATTTAAAATATCCTAACTCTGCTATTTTAAAATACAAATTAAAAATACTATGTTTCTTTCATTTCAGCAAGGTCTCCACTTGTCTGAGGTTTAATCTCTAAGCATGTAGTACTCCTGATAGAAATGGGTAATGACAGTCTTTGCCTCTAGAGATTTTACTAGTCTAGATTCAGGAAATATCTGATGTCATGAGCTAATTTTATACTAGCCAACTTGGAAACAAGAAACTATTAAAACTTGATGGACTGTATAGAGTGTTGTCCTCCAATAAAATAAATTTTTAGTTTAGAGGAAGAAAAGGATGCCAGACTCTGCCCTGCTTGAAACAGAAATGGGAACAACCACCAGAAAAAAATCAACATCAATGGGATCCTGTATCCCTTCCCCAGATTTTCCAGCTTTTCAAGGGGTTAGTCAGCAGGACCACCTGGGAAACTGCTCAAGGGAGCTGAACAGAGCTGGCGGATCTTTAAAGCCTCTTTCTGTAGAGTGAAAGAGCTCTTGACCTCCATGGGTGAGAAATCAGGAAAGGGTGGCAAGAGTTGTAACATGAGGAAATGTACAGGCAGTGGAAGGAGGGACAAGTACCATGAGACGAGTATAGTGATGCTGCTTGGTTTTGTAGGGATGGAGTCAGGGAGGCCAAGGCATAGCTCTAGTTAAACCTGACAAGTGATGCAGAGTAAGAAGAAGGGCTTCTACAAGTATGTCAACCAGAAAAGGAAAGTCAAAGAAAGTGTACCCACTGTGACGAACACGACTGGAAAACTGGCAGCGAGAGAAAAGAAGGTGGCTGAGGTACTCAACAACTTTTTGCCTTGATATTCACGGACAGCCTCTCTTTCCGCGTCTCTCGGGTGGACCTCAGTACAGGGGCTGAGGGAGGAAAGTCCCTCACACTGTAAGAGAAGATAAGCTTCAAGCCCACCTGAGAAACCCGAGTGTACGTAACTCTGTGGGATCCCACGAGAATGTATCCCAAAGTCCTGAGGGAATTGACAAGACACTCTCCATGTGTCAGAAATATGGTTTGTTTTTTACATGGCTTTGGTTTTACAGCAATTTAGGCTTTGTTACTATTTTTGAGATAGATCACAAGATTAGGTTGTGTATTTCTTAGCAGCACGGCGTCAACCAATTTATCAGAGTGATTCAATGTTTTTTTTCACAATCAAACAGCAACTTAGAGATTTGAGAATGGCAGACTTCTCATGATACAGACATCAGGGTTTCCCCAATCAGATTGGCCATACACGCAGACAGTGGTTAAATCAAAAACACAAACATAGACAAAAAAAAGAGAGGATAATCTAAGATTAAAATTTCCCTTTTCCCGAATTTCATGGATTACTGACTACTTTGTGCCAGCAGTCATCAACGCAGGGCTGTTGAGCCTCGTGAATCCAGACTTTTGAGTCCTCGTTAAATCATCTATCAGATGATCTTTCAGTCTTCGGAGAATCTATCCTGAAAAGTGTCCCAGCTCAGGCAGAGATACTGGGTCACACAGCCTGTGGTCCCAGTGCTCAAAGGGTCTCATTTTGGATCACTGTTTAGCAAGATGGTTGTTTTGATCATTCTGGTCACAGTTTCTGCTGTGTCATTCTAGTGTATAATTCAAAGAGCAGGTAGCCCTGGTGTGACCAGGGAATGCCTGACAACCCCAGCTCCACAAGTGCACATGTAAAGATAACAGCACAATGAGAGTTTTTCTGAAGCTTGTATGGCTTATCTTGAGGTCTCCGAGTGGTCCAGACGACTGCCTCAACACACCATGATATCTGAAAGCCAGGGCAGTCAGGTGGAGCCCCTGGAGACTGGAGGAAAGGAAAGACTGCACTAATTTTTTTTTAAAATACAATGGAGGACCCTGGGAACTACCAACCTGTCAGCTTCACGTCTGCGAATGGGAAGGTCATGGAAGAGATTCTCCTAGAATTTTAAGGCACATGGAGGACAGGGAGGTGATTCAAGACAGCCAACATGGATTCACCAAAGTAAAGTCTTCCCTGGCCAACCTAGTGCTCCAGAGTGTAGAGGTCAAAGGCCCCATGTCTGAATGGTGATCGTTGACAAGTGATGTCCAACAGGGGTCTGTACTGGGTCTAGTACTGTTTAATATCTTCATCAATGACATAGACAGTGGTATGGAATGCACCCTCAGCAAGTCTGCAGATGATACCAAGCTGAGTGGGGCAGTTGATGCAGCTGAGGGACAAGATGCCATCAAGAGGGACCTGGACAAGCTGGAGAAGAGAATTCAACAAAGCCAAGTTAAGGTCCTGTATCTGGTTCAGGGACACACCCACAGTCAATACAAGCTGGAGGATGAAGAGTTTTAGAGCAACCCTGCAGAGAAGGACTTGGGAATACTGGTGGATGCAAAGCTCAGCATGAGCCAGCAATGTGTGCTCACAGTCCAGAAAACCAGCCTGGGCTGCGTCAAAAGAAGCATGGCCAGCAGATTGAGGGACATGATGCTACCCCTTTACCTCACCTGGAACGCTGTGTCCAACTCTGAAGTACCAAAAGGACAGGGACCTGTTGGAGCAGGTCCAGAGGAGAGCCACAAAATTAATCAGAGGGATGAAACACGTCTGCTATGAAGAATGGCTAAAGAGAGTTGGGGTCATTTATCCTGGACAAGAAAAGTCTCCCAAGAGACCTTATTCCAGCCATTCGATTATTACAGGGGATTTAGGTAAAAAAACAGGCACAGACTTTGTGATAGGACAAGGGGAAATAGTTTTAAACTAAAGAAGGGAGACTTAGACTAGTTATAAGGCAGAAAGTTTCTACAATAAGGATGATGAACCACTGAAAGAGGTTGTCCAGAGAGGTGGTAGACACCATCCCTGGAAGCATTTGAGATCAGACTAGATGGGGCTTTGAGCAACCTGACCTAGTTGAAGATGACTGTTCATTGCAGAGGGTTTGGAGTATATGACCTTTAAAAGTTTCTTCCAGCCCAAACTGTTCTGTGATTCTCCGATATCATCCTGTCCCCTTGACCTGTGCATCTCCCTAGAGATTCATTGTATAAATTTTAAGCTTCAGAGAGCTAGAACTTGATTAGACACTGCTACAAGTATCTAGTCACATCAGCACTTTTATCTGATGTGTGATAACAGGAGAGACTGTTAAATCATAATTAAGAGCTTAGAAAAACATAGAAGTGTTCAGGGAAGATCAGTTTGGTGCAGAGACCTGAAGAAATGAACTTCTGTGGGCATAATATAAATGTTGTCCTGGCTCATATTCCTGAAGAGATGTGAACGATTCTTCTTCAGAGTCTTTGAAATGATCACCCAAAGATACGGTGATACCATTTTACATGAGTCATGGTATACCCACAGTGGTGTCTTTGTATAGTGGTAGTTTGATAGCTGATAGTGTAACTTCTGAGTTAGGTCAACAAATACTTCTTCCCAGTGAGTGAACATCTCCAATCTTGTACCATCTTTACTTGTTCAGAGCACATCTTTCTAGGAGAAAGTTATAAATATATCATAGCTGTCACAATATCAAAGTTAATAGATTAATAAGGCTAGTAATAATTTAGCTAGTGTGCAGACAAACTCTGTTGGCATTGGAGCAAAGATCTGTAGTACTAGGAAAATTAGGAAAAGGTTCTTCACTGAATCATCAGTCACTGGAACAGGCTCCCCGGAGAAGTGATCATGGCACCATGCCTTGTCAGAGTTCACAGAGCATCTTGGTGATGCTCTTAGTCATGTGGTTTAGGTTTAGGTAGTCCTGCAAGGAGTGGGGAATTGATCTTTGTGAGTCCTTTTAACCTGTTCTATGATTCTATGATATTCTGTGGTTTTATGAAAAATGCATGCTGAGTGTCGACTACAGAAGGCAGTTGCTAAACATTTGCAGATAGCAAAAGTTCTCTGTTACTGCCTTTCAGAGAATGTACAAAGCTTTTCTGCTTGAGTATGAAAGAGGATTCACTCTATGGAGAATTAGTGTGGTAAAGTATAGGTCAGGCCATGTATCTGGCCATCTGATTTAGACTTGCTAAATTTAGTAGCTGTGTGTTGAAGCTGCGATTCCTAGAGACTTTCTAGATCTAATGAGCAAGTTGAACAGCAAAAGCAGTGTCTGAGAGCGCTGAGATCTAGTAAGCCTGTTACTCATAATAGATCTTCTTAAAAGATAAGCAGATTAAAAAGTCAAGAAAATAATAATGAAGAAAATTTTTTTCATGCTTTTAAAACCTTTCTGGCAGTTGAAAATTTTCAGGATGTGTGTTGCTTTTACTTCAAATATAAAATGATTAGAAGGCAGCTTATTCATTAATTCAGTGGAAATAAGATTTCTGACAGCAGAGGGCCCATTAATCTAGTAAAACAAGAAGGTAAAATCAGACTAGAAATCAGACTAGTAAAATCAGACTAGAAATAAAGAACTTACTTGGAAAACTATTTTGTAATCCACACTGTGAAGTTTTTAAGTTAAAAGTCATCATCTCTTTTATAAGAGACACACTAAACCTGAGGAAATCACTTTGAAGATCTACAGTGGTAAACAGGAGCTCAAAGTAATTTATCCTAACACTCCGTTAGCCACCTTTCATTAAAAGGCAGATGAAAAATGTAGCATTCTGATGTTTCCAGCATGTACAATCTTGTACAGGACAAAGACATATAGAAAAAGCAGTTAAACATGCCATTAGCACTGGAAGATTGAGAGGTCAAACTTTGTTTTTTATAAACAGCCACAGCTAAGTACAAATTGTGCAGAGTTATTTAATTGCTTCTACTTGTATAGTGGCTTGAAATGAAGGGGTTAGTTGCCTTTTGTGCATATATATGGAAGTGCCTCTCTGCCTTTTATAAATATGAATTTGTAACAAACCATCTTTCTGTATCTGTACATAAATTCACAGCAGAATGGCATGCTACAGGTCAACCATAGTGACAAATCCTGTGGCACCCAAAGTGCTACTTGACTGTGCAAGAATCAGCCTCGGAATCTGTGAGTGCAGCCATAGACAAATGCTTTTCAATCCCAATGCTGGTGTGGCTTAGTATACATATAACCCTGCACTGTCTTTTTGAAAAATCATTGTTAACTCACCTTTGATCCTCATTCTTTTGTCATCCCTGCAATAAGTCAACTGCAGATGTTTTTACAGTGAAGAAGTGAACCAGATGGATGAGCCAGACTGTCACAAAAAGTGTTTATGCCCCAAATTGGTAAATTAGTCCATCAGACCAGTCTATGAAAGAGGAGAAAGTAGATTTTATTATTTTATTTTATTTTATTTTATTTTATTTTATTTTATTTTATTTTATTTTATTTTATTTTATTTTATTTTATTTTATTTTATTTTATTTTATTTTATTTTATTTTATTTTATTTTATTTTATTTTAATTTTTGACATAGGAGATTTACATATCTTTACTTTCTGGCACTAAGATTATGTCCATGTGAAGTTAAGTAGAGACATAATGAAACCTTTAACTAAAAATAGACCTGTAGGTCTGTGTGCTTCTCTTTGATTTTACTATTAAAAGAAGGAAAAAAAATCAAGCTTGTCACATAGATGTGGCTTTTTGTCTTAGCTTGAGTAGTATCTAAAAAGCATGTAAGGATGCAGGAGAAATGTTTTTGTGTACAAATGCCATGATGTATTTCAGCTAGGTAGTTAGGCTTCATCAATGTAACTAAGGAGAAAATATAACCAAAATAGGGTTTTAAGTTGTGTTTTGATGTGATTTCAGCAATGCTTCTAGGAAATTATGTCTTTTCATAAGAATTAAGGTGAACTAGCATGCTACTTCTAGGAAATTTATAATTTATATTTCTGCACCAAGTTGTCATAACAACAGTAAAGTAATGAATACATAAGGAAGAGCTTCTCATGGATGTGTATTTCCTAAAACATAATCCCTGTGCATATGCATAAAACAGAAATGTTTTTTAGCAATAGAAATAATACCACATGTATTTGCATTAGTAAGATAACAGTCAAGCTTATTTTCTGCTAGGAACCTGTTGGAAGACTTTTTTTCCTTTTGTCCTACCAAGTATAAGGAAGGTGTCATAGGTGGGAGAGTGGAGGACTGGTGTTGGAGAAAGAGGAAAAATATCTGCAATAGTTTTTTGTTTCTTTATGATATATAACATAGCATGTTAAGGCATTTTAAGATACATCAGTAATTTTCACATTGTCTGCCCCTGAGAAACTCTGGCAGGTGAAATACTACTGAAAAACTGACCTCCAAAATGATGAGGGTAGCACTCAACAGATTCACTGAAATTTTGGATAAAGAATATCAATACTTATTCAACAGGTTGGGCAAGAGACTTATCTGATAAAGATTCAGTGCTCCCATGTTTTTTGACAAAAAAGATCATGATTCACAAAAATAAGTTGTGAGACATCTCCAGCAACTTATGTGTAATGTTTTGTGCTTTTACCTACACTGGAATAGTAATGGATTGATAACATTATTTATTAATCTCTACTGAAATCTTGTGTAGATCAAATTTTGATGATACATTTATTTTAATAATTCATAAAAATTTCATAATAAATCAATTTTCATTATAAAGTTATTAATTTCTGCTACCTCAATCATAATATGTTATTGAGAAATTAAAATATACCATTCTGAAAGTTTTCTTGGAACATTTTCATTGATTACAACTTATGAATGATAAATGAAAATATACAGCTATGATGATTCGTTATTTATAATTAATATAGTTGAATCCAAATAGACAACTAAATATAATCCTGAATCCTTTAGAGACTGATGATATTTTTTTTTCTGTGGTGACATGATTTTTAAATACAGGAATGCTATGTTAAAAATATGTCTAATTTGCAGAGTTGTAATTATACACTACTTGGACACAAGCCATGCTATTTGAAAACTTTTTGAACTTGTGTTTTGCCAAAACAGTCACAAATACAGAAATAACTCTTTTTTGAAGATATTAAGAGCATTGTTCTAATTAGAAAAAAAATCTTTTATTGTAATATATTAAGTTATTAGGTATGCGCATGAAAATGTTGTATGAAGACATATTGTTTCTCAGTTGTGAGAAGTGATAAGAAACTCATGTTAGAAAAAGAATGCAGTGTCTTCGTCTGCAGGCCAGTGGTTAACATTGACTTCATCTTGTTGGCATCTTAAAATGCATATATTTACGTTTTGGTTTATTGTTATTTAGTTTTGAACTTGTAACTGTGGTAAACAGGCCAATTTTTCCAGTGTTCAATGCAAAAGTACAGAGAAAGAAAGACTCTGTTCCAAGTAGTTTAGAATTTGATGTAAACTGAGGTAAATTTTGTTCAAATCTGTGCTTGAAAGTGAGTCCACTAAAACTATTTGACATTCTTCCACATGGGAAGCAGCTTTTAAAGCCTAAATTACATAGCTGAGGCAGAAGAAGCATGAAACAATGGAAAAGCTGAATCAGAATAGTAAATATGGTAAGCAAAACTTCATATAAACTTAAGACTCAACATGTAAATTTTGTTGTATTAATACATTTTGCATGGATTGTTCATTTTCTGCCTCTTCTTTTTCCAGGGACTCAGCTCCAGCTGTACAAAAGACATGCTATTCAGTCACTTTTTTTTAAGTCTAGGGAGCAAGAAATAAGGTTCTAACTAAATTACACCTGAAGTCATTTATTTCTAGAAAGAAGACTGCCAATGTAACAAGATTCAGTGATGGTGTTATGATCTGAATTCACTGGTTGTGGCAGGAAAACTATTAGAGAAACATATGTATATATTAGTGTCTTTGTTAACAAGTTTGTCGCAGTATTACTCATTAACCATACATGCAGGAGATTAATTATTTCTCAGACACGCAGTGAATCTTTTAAGTTATTCAAGTGAATACTTCATGAGGTTTCAGCAACTGTGTTTTGTATGATGTGTTTTTAAGGAAAATTTGATCGATGCACGGAAGCTTTAAAATGTCTGAAATACAAGGCGGAGAGCTCTATCATAGTACAATAGGATTCCAAGACATAAGGTAAATATTATGAAGTCCTGTGGATAGGAAGGTGTTGTACTGGGTTTCTGTTTGAAATTAGCATGTTCGATAAGCCAGCCTTTCACCACTCTGCTTCATTATAGTGACTGGAAAAACTATGAGCTATAGATCTAAGTCCATCATCTATACCTGCAAGTAGTTTCATCTCATCTCTTGTCTAATTTCACCTGTGGTGGTTTGTGTTTTGCTGTGGAGGAAGGTGATCTCCCAGTTGTGTTTGTAAGACCACGCTCAAGTGTGTCTTGTGTGTCCTGGGTTTTCATTGCAGAGAAAAAGGTGCATGGGAATGGAAGGCAGAGGAGGGGCACTCTTGGCTTTTGCCAGATGGTGATTTGACATCGTTGGTACACAGATTTGGATGAGGAAACTTGGAGTGCTTCTAGGGTCAAAATTTAGATAGACTGAGTATCCGGATCTACTGTGTTTACGTAGCAGGGTTTTTGCAGCGGGGGTGGGTAGTGGTACTGCAGGGGTAACTTCCGTGAAAAGATGCCAGAAGTTGTTCCCTTGTTGGACAGAGCCATTTCCAGCTGCCTCCAAGATGGACCTGACGTTGACCAATGCTGAGGCAGTCAGCAATGTTGGTAGTATCTCTGTGATAACATATTGTCCTTATTTCCCATTATCCTACTCAGATTTGGATGAGCAATAAATTAAACGAATTTCCACAAGTCAAGTACGTTTTCCCCATGACAGTATTTGGTGAGTGATCTCCATGTCATTAACTTGACCCACAAGTCTTTCATTGTATTTTTAACCCCTTTCCAGTTAAGGATGGGGAGTGTTAAAAAGGCTTAGTGGGTACCTGGTGGCCAGCCAACATCAACCCACCTCAAAACTTACACTCACAGGCCTGGCAGTGTCCTGGCAGAGCTGGGACGGTTGGTTGCCCAAGCATAGCCTGGGTCAAGATGTCTCAGCAGACTGAGTGCAAGGCATGTTCAGCCACTGCCTCCTGGCCACACAAGCTCAGCCTTAGTCATGCACTAAGAGCTGCCCCCAGTACCTGATGCCCCACATGACCACAGTTTTTCCCATCCATATTTGCTTAGGCAGTTGCATGGTGCAGTAGTGGGGAGGTCAAAGCCCTGCTGCACATCATATACTCACTCCCCTTTCTACTCACACTCCCAGCTGTACCCTGTGATGCTCCCCTCCTGTGCCATTCACAGCTTGCAGGGGAGTAGCGAGGGAAACAAGAAGAAGATATCCCCATGACTTCTCTATCTTGAAGCACTCAAACTGGTGTTCATACAGTGGAGACAAGGGACAGTCCCTGATCCCATCATTACAGGTTGATGCGAAGTGACAGTCAGCAAAGGGCCTCACCTGCCTTCTCAGGTTGGCTTTTCCTGTTAAGGACCAAGGTCTCAGCTAGGTCTGCATCATGAGTGTTCAGTGCGGTGGCACGTGCTCTGGTCTGTTCCTTGAAGCATTGGACTGAAGTGTAGCCCTCTATGTGCCAAAGACCCTGGCTGCCCTCTCCTGCAGAAGCCTAGGCTGTGGCCATTGTCTTGGAAGGTGGCTCTGCAGAGGTATGAGGCTCCACAGGGTGTTTCCGAAGCTCCCTGGGAGAGATACTGAGCTTTATGATCAGGATGAGCAGAGCAGGAGGTGACTGCAAGGGCTTCATCCCACAGCAATGCTTTGGAGATCTTCCTCTGCTCACATGAGCCCTGGAGAGAGACCTGAAATGGAGAGGATCACAGCTGTTGGATGAACAGAGCAGGTCATGGGCCATAGGTGTATGAGATTTAATGATTCACTTTACTTAGGTTCTTGTTATGGATCCAATTTATTGTGGTAACTTGGTTATCATTTACTATCTGTTTCGTGTGATACACAACAGTGATAAGTTTGTTTCGCCTCTTCGGAGAACATTTTGGTAATTTCTCATTATTTATTCACAAACCCAAGAGCTTAAAGTGACTTGAGTTATCAAAAGTAGGACTTTTTGCCTACTCACTTTTCATCATTTTTGCTTACTGTCAGAGAGATTTTTGGCAGCCCAAACTGTACAGGTGCTGCATTCATTTTTCATTATAAGATTTTTTCAACATTCAGTAGCAAGTATTTTGGCATAGTGTTGACATTTTAAATGTATTTTCTTTCCCCCAACTATTGTGGCATGCCTGGTTTTATATACATCCAGTTGGCGGCCGGTCACCAGTGGTGTCCCCCAGGGATCGGTGTTGGGTCCGGTCCTGTTTAATATCTTTATAGATGATCTGGATGAGGGGATTGAGTCCATCATCAGCAAGTTTGCTGATGATACCAAACTGGGAAGAAGGGTTGATCTGTTAGAGGGTAGGATGGCCCTGCAGAGGGACCTGGACAGATTGGAGAGATGGGCCAATTCCAATGGGATGATGTTTAATAAGTCCAAATGTCGGGTACTTCATTTTGGACACAACAATCCCATGCAGAGCTACAGACTGGGGACAGAGTGGCTGGAGAGTAGTGAGGCAGAAAGGGACCTGGGAGTGCTGGTTGACAGGAAGCTCAACATGAGCCAGCAGTGTGCCCAGGTGGCCAAGAAGGCCAATGGCATTCTGGCCTGCATCAGGAATAGTGTGGTGAGCAGAACCAGAGAAGTTATCGTCCCCCTGTACTCGGCACTAGTCAGACCTCATCTGGAATACTGTGTACAGTTCTGGGCCCCCCAGTTTGGGAAAGATGTCAGGATACTGGAATGTGTTCAGAGGAGGGCAACGAAGATGGTTAAGGGGCTGGAGCATAAGCCCTATGAGGAGCGACTGAGGGAGTTGGGGCTGTTTAGTCTAAAGAAGAGGAGGCTCAGGGGAGACCTCATTGCTCTCTACAGCTACCTGAAAGGAGGTTGTAGTCGGTCAGGGGTTGGTCTCTTCTCTCAGGTGACCAGTGACAGAACTAGAGGGCATGGACTCAAGCTACGTCAGGGAAAGTTTAGGCTTGATGTGAGGAAGAAGTTCTTTACTGAAAGGGTGATTGGCCATTGGAATGCGTTGCCCAGGGAGGTGGTGGAGTCGCCGACCCTGGAGGTGTTTAAGGGGAGATTGGATGTGGCACTGAGTGCCATGGTTTAGATGATGGTTGGTGTTAGTGTTGGGTTATAGGTTGGACTTGATGATCTCAGAGGTCCTTTCCAACCTTGTCATACTGTGATACTGTGATACTGTGATTTAAATGTAGCTAACGAAATATTATAAAAACTAGGAAAAAATTCTTCTTTGGTCAAGGTACCAAAATATGAGACTTCTTTCCTGGGACATCATCTTAGAAAGTTTCTTTAATAATTTATTTATATAGAGCCAAAGCTTCAATTTGAACGGAAGATTTTGCTACTGTTTCAAACAGTAAAAATTTAAAAACATTTATAGGCATTTATGTGCATGTGTATCTGTCCATAACAATGTCATAGCAAATAAATGCAAACTTATACTGTTGTTTCTTGCCCTTATCAAGACAGAACATTTTATTGAGTGATTATGATTTGAGGCTCTTTAATAGCTGCCTAAGATGGTAAAGCATCAGTTGTCTGGGCCTGGGGCATTTCTGAGGGTTACATTTATTGAGGTGCTGCTGATTGCAACAAGTACTTCACAGAGCAACATGACATTGTCTCCTAGTCCTCCCTCCACCTTAATTTGCATCACAGAAACAGGGTGGAAGAAACAGACATTACCCTGATCAAATGACCCTTGTCAAAGTCGTGCATAATGATACAGGGCTGAAAAGTGGAGAGCTTTGCAGAGAATAAATAAGCAATATTAAAAGGCAATGAAAGGAAGGACCCCACTGAAGTAGAAAGTGAAGGGTGAAGTAAAAGTGAAGAAGAAATAGTGAAAGAGGGATGTGATAAAAGCAAGCCCACCTAGAGAATATTCTGACTACATCACCACTGTCTGACATCCCAGCTTAGATTAGTTTTGCAGGTAATGTCTAAGTGCTTCTTCGCAAAGTTACTTTCCTAAAGGACACATGGCATGAGATGACAAAATATTTAGAATTTGATGTTTTTCTGTTGAATGTGTGAAGAGTAGACAGGGAACATTTGCTTTAGCTCCCCATCTTCATGCGTTTTGCTTTTTTTTTTGGCTGTTTTGTTTTGTTTTGTTTTGTTTTGGTTTGGTTTGGTTTGGTTTGGTTTGGTTTGGTTTGGTTTGGTTTGGTTTGTTTTGGTTTGGTTTGGTTTGGTTTGGTTTGGTTTGGTTTGGTTTAAAATTCATATAATGCCTGGAAGTCCTGCTGGCTGAACAGAGGTTCTTCTTTGAAGCTTTTCTGACTGACATAAAGAGGAATCCTAATAACATTGCTGGTATTTCAAATAAAAAAAAAATCAGCCTCAAATAGGTAATGTTTCATAAAAGCCATGGAGATGATCCTTGGAGTACTTGGAAATAATATGATAGGTAAAGATGTATCTTGTAGAGCATGACAGTTGAGAGGGAATTCCATTGAAAGGCCATTTTAAACACCTTAAAAATTAACCCTCTTGAGAGACAAGATCAAAACCATCCCTAGAGCTAGTGGCTAGATTAGTTACATCAGGGGTAAACTGGGCCTGTTATACTGATGATAGGGTATGGAGCTTGAAGAGGGCATGAAAAAGATGAATAGGAAACAGATGTCAGAAGAATTTTTAGAATCATACATGCATTTATGAAGTAGCTATTGGGCAAAGCAGTTAATGAAAATGTAGGGGAACAAGATGAAGGGGAGAGGGGTAAAGACAGAGACATGAAGAGAGTGATTGACATCTCCCAGTCGCTGCTTCAAAAAAAAAAATACATATCTGTGCAGGTGGAGTCTGATGTCCCTAACAATTCCTTTTATTCACTGTCACAATGTAGTGTAAACTAACAATATTGAAACTCATTTAATGCTTTCTCTTAAGATCTTGCTTTGTGTAACAGTCAAATTGTAGAATCATAGTATCATAGAATGGTTTGGATTGGAAGGAACATTTGAAGATTATCTAGTCCAAACCCCCTGCTGTGAGCAGGGACATCTTCAACTAGATCACATTGCTGAAAGCCCCATCCAGTCTGACTTTGTTTCCAGGGATGAGATGTCTACAGCCTCTCTGGGCAACCTGTTTCTGTATTTCATCACCTTCATTATAAAAAATTATTTCTTATACCCCTTGTCCAAAATCCTTCTTGGGAGGGCTGCTTTCAAACCCTTTATCCCCTAACATGTATTGATACCCAGTTGCCCCTGACCTATGTGCAGGACCTTGCACCTGACATTGTTGAATGTCATGAGGTTCTTGCAGACCCACTTCACAGCAATAACTTATAGCATTCAACGTATTGGTTGTTGGTGGGATAAAAACCACCAGTAGTAGACAGTCAGGACTAAAACCTATTCTACTTAGGAAAGGGGTGGAAATAACAGCCCAACTGAAGTGCCTTTACACGAATGCACGCAGTATGAGCAACAAACAAGGGGAACTGGAAGCCATTGTGAGGCAAGAAAACTATGATATAATTGCCATCACGGAAACATGGTGGGACGATTCACACAACTGGAGTACTGCCATGGGTATATACACTTCAGGAGGGATAGGCTGGGAAAGAGAGGCCATGGAGTTGCCCTCTAAGTTAGAGAAAGTTTTGATTGTGTCGAACTAAAATATGCTAATGATAGGGTTGAGTGCTTGTGGGTTAAAATCGGTGGAACTCACAGTAAGTCAGACATAGTGGTGGGAGTCTGTTATCGGCCTCCCAGCCAGGATGAGGAAACTGATGAGCTCTTCTACAAGCAACTGGTAGAAGTCTCGCGATCACTGGCCCTCATCCTTGTGGGTGACTTCAACCTTCTAGATGTCTGCTTGAAGTATAACACAGCAGAAAGGAAACAGTCTAAGAGATTCGTTGAGTATATGGAAGATAACTTCCTAACACAACTGGTGAGTGAACAGACTAGAGAAGGTGCCCCGCTGGATCTGATGTTTGCGAATAGAGAAGACCTTGTGGGATAGGTGACTCTTGGAGGACGCCTGGGGCTCAGTGATCACGAGATGATAGAATTCTCAGTTCTTGGAAGAGTAAGGAGGAGAGTCAGCAGAACTGCCACCTTGGACTTCTGGAGGGCAGACTTCAAACTGTTTAAAAGGCTGCTCGATAAAGTCCATTGGGAGACCGTTCTGAATGACAAAGGAGCCCATGAGGGATGGATGCTCCTCAAGAAGGAAGTTCTGGCGGCGCAAGAGCAGAGCATCCCTCTGTGCCATAAAATGAGTCAGCGGAGAAGAAGTCCAGCTTGGCTTAACAGAGAGCTCTCTGTTAGTCTCAGGAAAAAGAGGAAAATATATGAGCTTTGGAAGAGGGGGCAGGTATCCCAGGAGGACTACAAATAGCGGGTGAGATCATGTAGGCATAAAATTAGAAGTGCTAAAGCTGAGCTGGAACTTCAACTGGCCAGTTCAGTGAAAGACAGTAAGAAACAATTCTTCAAGTACGTTAACAACAAGAGAAAGACCAAGGAGACTCTACTGGACACAAGGGGAATGGTAGTAACCAAGGACAAGGACAAGGCAGAGGTACTTACTGTCTTCTTTGCCTCGGTCTTTAATAGGGAGGAAAGATGTTCTCTGTGCTCCAAGCCCCCTGAGCCAGAAGACTGTGAAAACGAACCCTCAATGTTCCAAGAAGACTTGGTTAAAAACCTCCTTGGGCAATTAGATGTCCACAAGTCTATGGGGCCAGATAGGATCAACCCAAGGGTACTAAGGGAACTGACAGAGTTCCTTGCCAAACCCCTTTCCCTCATCTATCAACATTCCTGGCTGACTGGGGAAGTGCCACTTGACTAGAGACTGGCAAACGTAACTCCCATTTACAAGAAGGGTCGGAAGGATGATCCGGAGAATTACAGGCCTGTCAGCTTGACCTCAGTACCAGGGAAGGTCATGGAGCAGATCATGTTGAGTGCTATCACACAGCACATGCAAGACAGCCAGGTGATCAGACCCAGTAAACATGGGTTTATGAAGGGCGGGTCCTGCCAGACCAATCTGATCTCCTTCTATGACAAGGTTACCCGGTTAATGGACGAGGGAAAGGCTGTGTATGTGGTGTACCTGGACTTTTGTAAAGCCTTTGACACCGTTTCTCACAGTACTCTGATTGAGAAACTGGCTACCATTGGCCTGGACCCGCACACACACCCTCTGTTGGGTCAAAACTGGCTGGATGGCCGGGCCCAGAGGGTGGTGGTAAAAGGAGTTCAATCCAGTTGGAGGCCAGTCACAAGTGGTGTTTCCCAGGGTTCAGTGCTGGGCCCAGTCCTGTTCAATATTTTTATTGATGATCTGGATGAAGGGATCGAGTGCACCCTTAGCAAGTTTGCAGATGACACCAAGCTGGGTGGCAGTGTTGATCTGCTTGAAGGAAGGGAGGCACTGCAAAGAGATCTGGACAGACTGGATCGATGGGCTGAGACCAACGGGATGAGGTTTGACAAGACCAAATACCGAGTCCTGCACTTGGGGCACAACAACCCCATGCAGCGTTACAGGCTTGGGGAAGAATGGCTGGAGAGCTGCCTGGAGGAGAGGGACCTAGGGGTGCTGATTGACAGCAGGCTGATTATGGGCCAGCAGTGTGCCCAGACGGCCAAGAAGGCCAATGGCATCTTGGCCTGTATCAAAAACAGTGGGACCAGCAGGAAAAGGGAGGTGATTGTGCCCCTGTACTGGGCACTGGTGAGGCCACACCTGGAGTACTGTGTTCAGTTCTGGGCCCCTCAGTACAAAAAGGATGTTGAGGTGTTGGAGCGCGTCCAGAGAAGGGTGACAAGGCTGGTGAAGGGGCCACAAAACAAGTCCTACAGGGAACAGCTGAGGGAACTGAGATTGTTTAGCTTGGAGAAGAGGAGGCTGAGGGGAGACCTCATTGCTGTCTACAGCTGCCTGAAAGGAGGCTGTGGCATAGTGAGTGTTGATCTCTTCTCTCAAGTGACAAGGTGATCGGACAAGGGGAAATGGCCATAAGTTGCACCAGGGGAGGTTCAGACTGTATATTAGGAAGAATGTCTTTACTGAAAGGGTGGTCAGGCACTGGAACAAGCTGCCCAGGGAGGTGGTTGAATCACCACCCCTGAAGGTTTTTAAAAAAAGGATAGATAAGTTTTTGAGGGACGTGGTTTAGCGGATAATGGGTGCAGTTGGACTTGATGATGTTAGAGGTCTCTTCCAGAAGATTCTATGATTCTATGATATGCCAGATTATTAGGGCTATGGAAGTAATTTCATAGCCAGTTTTTGTAACTCCAGCTCTGGAAAGACTGTGCTAACAGGACTTCTGGGATGTTAATTGCTGCTTACACAGCAGTGCACTGAGCATAAGGAAGCCTCTGATTCAGGGAGACTATTTACAGGGTTGCTTCTAAGGTATACCTAACAATGACTCCAGTAAATAATGTTTCTAATACTGATACTAACACAGGTCAACGAATGTCCACCAGAGCAGTGGCACAAATGGGACTCCTGCTTAGAGAGGATAAATAAGCAATATTAAAAGGCAATGAAAGGAATGAGCCCACTGAAGAAGGAGTCCTTAGTGTGAGTCCTTAGGGTGAGTAAAAGATTGAACTTGGCAGTGTAGAAGAAGGCACAGAGAAACTGAAAAAAACACGGTGAAAGGGAGCCTTGCTGGCTTTAGGGGCTCCTCATCTCTTTTCATGGAATATATTAGTACTGTGTACATATAAAATATGTGCCTTCCTGAGTGTACAATAATACATTTGGGTGCGCATAGAGACACGTTATATAGCTTAGAAAATTATATATGTGGAAATAGTGGAGTTTAGCCTACATATAAATACATATAAAATATATTTACGCATATATATATATACTTTAAAAGACAGGTGGGGGGTTGAGTTACAAGCTATGCACTGTATGTTCAGATACTGCAGTGATACGCAGCAAATTCTGAAGAACAGATACATAATTTGTGTACCAGTACTTCTAGAGATCTCCTAAAACCAAGAATAAATATTCTTAGAATCATTTCAAGTACCATTCTATTTTGAGAATCTGGTAGTAAGACACAGGGAATTATTTGTCCAGTTATTTCTCTTTTTTTTACATTGGTTTGTGTGCCTTCATGTAGGGTATGCCTTCTGTAACCATGATATTCCTCCACTTCTAGCACTTTGTTTTCACTTTTTGCATGGAGAACAACAAAGAGAGATGCTAGTGTCACTTATACCTCTCGTTTAATCATCAAACACAAATCACCAACTACTGAAAACAGAAATATTCTCTCCCTTGTCTTTTTTTTTTAAGTGACTTTTTCTCTGTTTTTCATTTTTAGGCTGTTCTGGGTAAATTATCACTGCTTCAAGATGACCCAGGCTGATCAAAGTGGTACTGAGACGTTCATATCTATTTAAGGCTATTTGAAGCCATGTACCTCCAAATGAATGTTGCTATAAATGATTTTTGTTCTTATACTCTCATGCGAATTCTGTAGAGATGTGTGTTTCTACTGAAAATTCTACTGAATATGTTTTCTTTCCCAAATTATTTTCTAGCATGCTTGAGCTTTCTCTTTTCTTTTTTTTTTTCTCCTAAACCCAAATTATGTTGAAATTCATAATCTGAGGAAGGAGAAAATATAAGTAAAAGGGAAGGAACAGCAAAAGATCATAGAGAGTTCTGGATAGAGGAGCCATGGAGAGTGGGCGGAGAACAGGCATGATTAAAAGAAAAGGCTAAAATTTTGTCTCCTTCAAGTGTGTGTTCTTGCAGATACAGTATAAGTTCTGAATGTTTTCAAGTTATGAAAACATTTTAATGTAACAGTGAAAGACTCAAATAATGATATAATAATTATATTCAGTTCTGAAATTGCTTCCTCTTATTTCTTATCCTTCGACAGCAAATAACACTAAAATCATATTACTCTAAAAAGATATTTTTAAAACCTTATCAAATAGAAGGTATCCCTGCTCATGACAGTAGGTTGGAACTGGATGATCTTTAAGGTCCTTTCCAACCCAAACCATTCTATGAGTCTGTGATTCTATGATATTTTTATATCAAGTGGGTATTTATAAAATAAAAGTTGTTCAAAGCCCATCCAACCTGGCCTAGATCACTTCTAGAATTTGAGATTTTTGAACATTTATGTGTTCAGGCGTATTTATTTATATTTTTTGTGCTGAGAGCAGGAGAGCACTGGAGGGAGATGCTCAGTGTCCATCCCTGGAAACATTCAGATTTCTTTGGGGCAAGACTCCTAGTAAACTAGTTATAACTGAAGTCTGCTCTGCTTTGAATTGCACCCCACCTGTTCCTTCTAGCTTCAGTTTTCCCCTGATTTTGCTATTTCAATGAGCTGGTCAGAGGTAACTGAAATGATCTGAAGGAATTGCTTTAGGAAGGTGCTGCCTATCTAGCACCTATCAACATGTGGAGTTTCACTAAGGGACACATACTACTAATAGTGTCTACTTTAATCATGAAATTCTCTCCAGAAGATATGTTTGATACCGTTAATATATATTTTCTAAACCATGTATTAAGCCTGGCTTTGCTCAGAGGTTAATGTACCATGAAAGTTAGGTACTGATGCATGTGTACACCGTGGGCTATTTCAGATTTAGCTCTCTGTCGAAAACTGTATTAGAGTTCTCTCATGTATACAGTGATTCTAGATGGTTTGGTCTTAATTTTCTTGAATTAGTTGTAAGTGTCTGTTTCTGCAAGTCTGGATTTCCTTTGTAAATTTTCAGACTGTGTTTCAGTCTTTCTGTATTTTCTGAAGTCATGCTTAGCACCATCCTTTTCCCTACTCTAAGCGTATCTGCTCCAAGCATATGAGTCTGTCCCCTCAGGCTGCTCTCAGAATACATTCCACATTTGATTCAGTCTTCCCACCACCGCATGCATTAAATTCTTAATTTTGTTGCTTTGTGAATTGAAATGAAAGCATTGTGTTGCGGTATCATATGTAACATATGACACTGTTATTTATAGTTGGAGCAGTGTAACCATAAGAATTTTCATTAGTTTTAGTTATTGACACTATCAGCTGTGTTATAATTCAACATTCACTTGCTTAAGTGAGTTAACACATAATAATATCTTTGTGCATAATCATGCCTTTCTTTCCGTTCCTTAACACACAAGCATACAAACATGCCTTCTGTCACTCCAGTATTCATTAATATTGACAGTGTATTGTCTGTAGATGCTCTGGCTGATTGAATTAATTTCAGGATGCGCCCAGTTAGTGACTGGCAATGGGTTTTGAGAGGTGGGTACTACACAGGAATTAACTTGGTCAAAAGAAGATGATTTCAGTGGGTTTTTTTTTGTCTATAAGTTTACTAATGAAAGTTGCGTAGACTATGGTTTTGTCATATCAGTGTGCAAGGTTTGAGCAAAATATCGTGTGTCCATTATCAAATAAAACAACAAACAAACCAAAAAAAACCAGCCTTGCCTCTGCCTATCGGAAACCTGAGGAACACATGAGGTTACATTTTACTTCTTCACCTCTGAGTTCATTTATTTCAATAGAAATTCAACATTTTTTAAAAGTGTTGGACAATTAGAATTAGTTTGCAAATATTCCCAGTGCATTCCAGCAGCACTGGCATACATTTTTGTCTTGGAAACCACAGGCAATAAAGCAACCAGGTGATGCAGTGTGTTCTTTTTGCAGATAAAATTTACTGTAGTTTCTGATGTAACAGCAGGTCTTGTAGGACAGTTTTTCATGAAAGTATTAATTTGCCTTGCAGAGAGAGAAAATCACAAGTGCATGAGATAATCCCAAAGCCAGCTCATAAAATGTTCAGGCTAGATGAGAGGTTATGAATTGTGATTAAATGACTATAGACAGCAGCTCTTTACACATACAGATGAACGCAAATAGGTGGAAATTATGTGAAATCTCAGCACTGAATTGCTTCCCAAGTCTCTTATGGCAATGACTTGATTGACATGAAACTTAGTTTCTGATTACTTCCCTAATCTAGAATTTTTCCTCAGGGCTTCAGTCACCTGGAATACTTATCCAGAGAAACACCAGAGGAAAAGATTATCTGGCCTTTTCTATTGCTCTCATCTGTGTTTCTTTTATCTGTCTGTCTATCTGTCTGTCTATCTAGTTCTTTATTAGTAGTCAATAATCCTGGAAGAGTATCTAACTGGGATGTATTACTTGCTGTCATTTATTGCGATATACCAAAAAGTCAGACATTTACAAGAAATAGTGATCTTCCTTGTGTCTTGAAAATGCTCAAGACAGTACCAGTCGAAGCAGTCAGGACGAATACAAAACAAAGAGGCAATTATACTATGATTTGAGCTTAATTCCATAATGAGACTACTGTTTTGTCCAGTTTGATTTCATGGGGTAAATTGCTGTGACTGTGTTAGGATATTTTATGTGTCTGTGGGACAGCTAATGTAACTGGTTTGCCTGTTCTTTATTTCAACTTAGGTTTTGGGCACTGTGTGTGTACTGCAGGTAATGAGGGTAGACTGTGCCTCCTGGGAGAAGAGGAAAGGGTGATGCAGAGCACGATGTTTGGACTGGAAATTTTGAAACAGGCAGAGGACATTTAACACTATTGCACTGGCAGACTCCAAGGAAGACACATTTATAAAAACAAAATAAAAAGTTATTTTTTGATTGACTCACAGAAAGCCACCAAAAATTGCTGAATGTAGAGCAAGCCTGGAGGGGCATCCTGGCCAAGGGGAGATTTTTTCAAAATCATCTTTATTTTGATCCATCTCACACAACAGATCCTAATTGCCTTTTCAGAATGTTACCTTATTCCAGGGACCCTACTGAAACCCAACATTAAATATTGAAAGACCTTTGGTGTTTGAAGCAGTTTAAGAAAGATGCTGACAGATCCTCCTGAAAACTGCATCCCATTTCCGTTCCTGAGAGAACATTATTGTTTAAAATTTCTCCACTTGGTGCCCTGGGGTAGCTGTCAAAATCCTTTCGGGTAGCACAGTATTAGGATAGAAATGAGGAGGGAGCAAGTCTGGTTTTAGTATAAAATGTGTGTGTTTGTTTATAATCCTGCTTCATCAGAATTCTCCCATCACCTGTAGTGAGTCATTAGCTGCAGACATGTTCTCTCTTGCTCAATGACTCATGCATTATTTTCTGAAAAAGTTGCTTAGTTTCAGCAAAAGGAATGGTAGCAAATCCCATACTCAGACTAATTCGTAAAATGGAAATTGAGGTTGTTTCCTAAATAGAAGACTGAGGTTAAAGTCAGGTCACAGGACGGAAATGAACATTGCTTTCCTCGCTACTAGAAAGATATTTTAACATTTAAGATCTGCTTTTGTCAATTACTTCCTTTCTTCTCTCCCTTTCATCTCTTTTTTATATGCGTTCTTTGGATGCATTTCTAAAGGAAAAAAGGATAATCACTTCATTTTAAGCAAACCTAACCTGGTCAGTTTTTATTAGGAAAATCTATGTTCACAGGAAATCAGATACAAGAATGCTTATTTCTGAATCCCAGTGAATGTCAGCTGGGCAAAGTGGCTCAGCCTGAAAGCACTTTGGCTTATCTACAGTTCCCAGAATATGTAAGGCAGAAAACTGCAGCTTGTAGTAAGAAAAGGCGTCTCCAGGATTCAGCGGTCACTAAATGCAGGGATTTTAGGATAGTAAATATGAATTTTGTAATTAACATTGTTTCCTGGGCATCTGTGGCATGAGGTTTGACTTGAGGCATGTTAGAAGGCACTAGATGAACTTCAAGTGACCCTTCTGAGATAAACTAGTGGTTTTCTACTACATCAGTACCTGAAATCCCAATAACCTTTGGAAAACTTCAGATATGTCTAAGAACAAATCTCAAATATTTCCTTTTTCCTTTTTACCATTCTTCACTTTGACAGTATCACAGTATCACAGTATCACAAGGTTGGAAAGGACCTCTGAGATCATCAAGTCCAACCTATAACCCAACACTAACACCAACCATCATCTAGACCATGGCACTCAGTGCCACATCCAATCTCCCCTTAAACACCTCCAGGGTCGGCGACTCCACCACCTCCCTGGGCAACGCATTTCAATGGCCGATCACCCTTTCAGTAAAGAACTTCTTCCTCACATCAAGCCTATACTTTCCCTGATGAAGCTTGAGTCCATGCCCTCTAGCTCTGTCACTGGTCACCTGAGAGAAGAGACCAACCCCTGCCCGACTACAACCTCCTTTTAGGTAGTTGTAGAGAGCAATGAGGTCTCCCCTGAGCCTCCTCTTCTTTAGAATAAACAGCCCCAACTCCCTCAGTCGCTCCTCATAGGGCTTATGCTCCAGCCCCTTTACCATCTTCGTTGCCCTCCTCTGAACACATTCCAGTATCCTGACATCTTTCCCAAACTGGGGGGCCCAGAACTGTACACAGTATTCCAGATGAGGCCTGACTAGTGCCGAGTACAGGGGAACGATAACTTCTCTGGTTCTGCTGACTACACTATTCCTGATGCAGGCCAGAATGCCATTGGACTTCTTGGCCACCTGGGCACACTGCTGGCTCATGTTGAGCTTCCTGTCGACCAGCACTCCCAGGTCCTTTTCTGCCTGACTACTCTCCAACCACTCTGTCCCCAATCTGTAGCTCTGCATGGGATTGTTGTGTCCAAAATGAAGTACCCGACATTTGGACTTATTAAACATCATCCCATTGGAATCGGCCCATCTCTCCAATCTGTCCAGGTCCCTCTGCAGGGCCATCCTACCTTCTAACAGATCAACCCTTCTTCCCAGTTTGGTATCATCTGCAAACTTGCTGATGATGGACTCAATCCCCTCATCCAGATCATCAATAAGGATATTAAACAGGACCGGACCCAACATCGATCCCTGAGGGACACCACTGGTGACCGGCCGCCAACTGGATGAGACACCATTCACTACCACTCTCTGGGCTCGGCCATCCAGCCAATTCCTAACCCAGCACAGAGTGCTCCCGTCTAAGCCACGGGCTGTCAGCTTCTTTAGGAGTCTACTGTGGGAGACAGTGTTAAAGGCCTTGCTAAAGTCCAGGTATACCACATCCACAGCCTTCCTCTCATCCACCAGGCGAGTCACATGGTCATAAAAGGAGATCAGGTTGGTCAGGCAGGACCTACCCCTCCTAAACCCATGCTGGCTGGGCCTGATCTCTTGACCGTTCTGCAGGTGCCGCATGATTTCACCCAGGATTATCTGCTCCATGATTTTACCTGGGACCGAGGTCAGGCTGACAGGTCTGTAATTACCTGGATCATCCTTACGGCCCTTCTTGTGGATGGACGTCACATTGGCCAACTTCCAGTCTTCCAGGACCTCTCCAGTGAGCCAAGACTGCTGAAAGATGATGGAGAGCGGCTTAGCAAGCTCATCCGCCAGCTCTCTCAACACCCTAGGATGGATCCCATCCGGCCCCATAGACTTATGAGGGTCCAAGTGGCTCAGTAGGTCTCTAACTTCCTCCTCATGGATTGCAGGAGGGCCATATTTCACCCTGCCCCCATCAACCACTTCAGAGGGCCAACTGTCAAGCACGCTGACATCCTTGCTGTTGAAAACTGAGGCAAAGAAGGCATTAAGTACCTCGGCCTTCTCTGCATCTTTGGTTACAAAAAGCAATGTTCCTTGCTTCTCAGTTTTACTGAAAGTGACTGCTTTTTGTTGAATATTAAATATAGTCTAGTTGAAATTACTTTGCATGGAGTGTACATTGCAGAGGTATATACTTTCAGTTGGCCTATACCTTATACTTGCCTATAAAGGCAAAACTGAAGTCATTATGTGACATTTTATTTTCATGTACTGTCTTGTATCTTGGAAATTTTGGTTGAAAATGTGTAGACAACTTGCTTTCTTTAGAAGAGTTCAGCAATACAAATTCGGATATTAACTTCAGACTCCCTGAAAATTGTTCTGATTGACTTACATCTGCATGTTTATATGTATGATCAGCATAAATTCTGTCCTAAATATTTATAGTGCAAATCAAAATACGATTTGGACCAAGCAGATTTTTCACCTCCTGTATGCTGATTTCTCATAACTTAAAATTTTCACCCACCTCAACATAATACAACTTTTCTGTGTTCTTTTGAATGTGCAAAGATTTTGCTGTGCTGTGGAAAGCTTTCTTTTCTGTGTCTTAGTGGTAATATTACATACAATCCTGATACCAGGCATATGATTTAATGGCAAAAGTCCATTGTTGTCACCTCAATGTATCTCTTTCCTGTCCTGGCTTATTTGGACTGAAGACTGGGTTTGGGGAAAGGTGGTGCTCAGATAAGCATCACTACCTTCAATTGAAGCCATAGCCAAATGACAGCTTCATTGTCTTCACAAATCCCATGTGCTCTCAGAGGGTCCTCTGGCAAAGGTGTCCGCCCATTTGCTGCTTGACAGACAGAGAGGATAAATGGGTGCAGTGGGAGACAATTATGCACCTCATCCCTGCAAAATGCTCTTTAAGTCTTAAAAGGTGCCCAGGATTTCTCTCCACAAACTGTGTTTGCAAGTTCAACAGAGAATTTTCCCTTGTAATACTTTGTTTTAGAAATTGCTGTGAAAATCCTGTGCAGCATTTGTGTGGCTGCTGTGTTCACTCCTGTGGGGCTAAGAAACCTCTCGGGCTGTATGCTCAAATCCTGAACAGGAAGTTACTCTTGCAGTTCCCTTCAGAATAAGTTGTAGGACAACTTTTTTGCCTCTCTGAGATTTGGGGTGTTGGTGAACAAGCAGTGGATGCTATTATCCTGTAGTTGATTTAGCTTTTTTCTCATTGCAGGATCACCAGAAAGGATGGGAATAGCACATAGGTTTTCCTTCCCTTGGGAACCATCCAGGTCAGGTAGAAAACAGTGTGAGCAGTGTTTTGAGGTGTTCATGAGGGTGAATTTACGTTAAACTCAGGTTGCAGCACTGAATTAATTCTGCAGCAGAGATGAACTTCAGGTAGTCCACATTTCTAAGTACATATGAGAGAAGAAAAACTTACAGAACTTTAATTACTAGGAAATTAAAGTACTTCTTTTTAGCTGAGAGGTAGTCGCCTGTGACACATGAATTTTCCTCCATCTATATCCAATGCAAATACATAAACATGTCATTCGTAGTCCAGAACATCTTTAAAAAATAGGTGTGGTGTAATGTGTAATGTGACACTAGCAATATAAAATGTAGGCACTTGGGGTAAGTACAAACCACTTTCATACCTGTGGCCATGATCAGAATTGTATAAAATAAAAGGCAGACCTGTCTTTTAAGAATATACCTGTTACAAAAATTTTTGCTCTTGCTATACAACGATAACATTTACAGAGGACTACAGACATGTTAGTATGCTCATGTATTCTTTCTGATAGTACGAATCTTGTATGATCTACAATTTCTTATCTTCAGACATGTTGCTAGTCAAAATTTATGTTTTACAGAAATCTTGACAGTGAAGTAAAAAAACATAGTGTCTAAATCATAATCATCTTACTATTTGTCTTATACTATTTTCATATTATCTTTAAAATGCATCAATAGAATTTTTAGTTGTGCATTCAACAGGTTTTGTTGAAAGAACAATGAAAATTATTATGATTAATCTCAGTAGGCTAGTTGAAGCTAGGGAAAGTAAGTTTAAACCAGTGAAATTTTAAATAACATAAACATTTCTTAACTAAACTCTGGGTTACATATCACAGCATCTATTTCGAGCCTTTGCAGTTATTTACAGTTAGGTGTTCTATAAATAAATTATTAAATATATTATTTGGAAAGTTCTGATCCTCCATTTGATTTGTGCAGTGGGTACAAAATGTGATGGCTTTATAAGTTTGAACTACACCTTAAAGTGTTTAATGATGTATAGTCATTAAAATCTCATCTTATTTTCTATGTTCCACCTAGGATTCCTTGCTGTAACCTTGTTAAAATTAATGGATAACTCTCCTGTGCATTAGGATTTGAATATCACTGTTTTATGTATTTTCAGTAATAATTAATGCTGTGCCATCTGACACTGAGGCCAAATTGCATTGTGACATCTGATGAACCTTTCACTTTGGAAAATTAACAGATTTTTGTGTGTGTGTTGGAATTAAAAAAAAAGGAAAATATTTTCAAATAGTATTAGAATTGTGAATTCTGTATTCTACATGAACGTTACTTCGACATAAGAGCATCTGTTTTTCTTTTTGTTATTTAAATTGCAGCAGGGCAATTTCTTCTTCCCTTCCCTTCCCTTCCCTTCCCTTCCCTTCCCTTCCCTTCCCTTCCCTTCCCTTCCCTTCCCTTCCCTTCCCTTCCCTTCCCTTCCCTTCCCTTCCCTTCCCTTCCCTTCCCTTCCCTTCCCTTCCCTTCCCTTCCCTTCCCTTCCCTTCCCTTCCCTTCCCTTCCCTTCCCTTCCCTTCCCTTCCCTTCCCTTCCCTTCCCTTCCCTTCCCTTCCCTTCCCTTCCCTTCCCTTCCCTTCCCTTCCCTTCCCTAGAAATAGCAACTATTTTATAGTTGAAGAAAACATAGTATTCCACTGATTTTCTTCCATAAATCTGTTGTTTCTTTGAGATAGGACTGAGCCATGAGAAACACTGTAATTTCATTATATTCTAATGAAAATGCTATAGAAAACTGTCATCGTTTCAGCAACCGTAAGAAGTCTTACATGCTTAAATAAAACAATTTTCTGAGTGCAAATCAGCTGCTGACCCCATACAGGGGGGACTGCAGAATTCTTCAGGAGCTGCAGGAGGAAACTAGAGGAGAGACTAAATGGCTTTTCCAGAGACCTTTGGGAGTCCATAAGCAGGATGAAGATACGACAGAAAGTAGAGAAGGTGAATTATTGACTGTGTAACTGGTGAATATTTTAATTTTGTAAGTCATTAGTGACTTACAAAATATGTATGTAATAGCTGGGAACATGTTCTTCTCTCTGAAGCTTCATTGGAACAGTCAGTGGGCATTGAACAGCGTAAAAGCAGAGGACTGAGCAGACATGTAGAAAATACAATCAGTGTTATTTAAAAATTGAGGAAACAACAGTTAAGTGACTAATACAAGGACTTGCTGGAAGAAATTTAGTATATTTTTAGCATTACCGTAATTTACGGTTTGCATAACTAGAACAGAATGGTCTGAGGTTGCACCCTAACCAGCTGATGTGACACCTTAGGACAGTTTTAAACATAGTTTTCTTAATTGTTGAAAGATCAAATGAGAAATTTAAATCTCATTAGGTATGATTAGTGTGTTGTCTGTTTCTTATAAGATCCAACTTTAGGAATTACATTTTACTTAATGTGGATAACATAAATAACCTCCTTGGATTTTCCTTCTAATTCCTTCTCAGTTAAGAGGCCATTATTGCAAGATCCGATTAAACAAACAGTTTTTATCTGTTTAATCTTGTAATTTTCTGAGAAAGAACTTTGTGGTATAGTCTTGATCAAGATAAAGAGCATATCAATCCTCCTCCAAAAGCTTATATGTTATTTTTTTGATTGCCTATTTTTGAAAGGAGAAAAAAATCTGAGACACCATCATCCCACATAAGTTTTTGTGCTGCTACAATTTGACAACTGCAATAAAATTATTACTAATTGTGTCTACACATAAATTTATTAAAGAATTACTGTCTGAAGAGCTGAAGACTTGTATTTCAATTAAAATCTCTAAAGTAGAAACCACATTTTAGCTATTGCTGATGCATTCTTATCAGTTATTATAATGTTCAGCTAACTCCTAAATCGGTTCACGCTTTCTGAACCTTCCCATTTGTGGGAGCCATTCATGGGGTGAAAGAGGGAGGATGATACATGGAAAGAATTGTTCACTTGTAATCTCTGCTGTAGAAAATCCTTCCAAATGATAATTCCCTTTTTTAACTAATGTATAGTTTGACTTCAGCCCACAGGCTATCTGTAGCTCTACTGCTATATTTCTAGTAACATTAGAAACATAAGAAATATAGCTAACACAGTACTGATCATAAAGTCTGAGCCATCAGAAAGGAAAGCAAAGATGGCAGTTTTACTTTTCTGCTATCATTGCCATCTGAGGTGGCCACTAGACTGCATTATTTCACAAAATGCAAGCCAACAGGGCCCAAAGTGTTTGTTTTTATCCATCCTGTTTAATTGTAATTCCAGAAGGAGAGCCAGTGTGTTTGACTCACACTGAAAGCAAAATGTGAACTGTGTATTTGTATTGCCAAAATGAAAATCTGAAATCTGTCATTCCTTTCAGCATTTAGATATTCTAGCTGACACAAATCCAATTGTTTTTTATTCTCTCATAAATAAATCATGGGACAGATGTGCTAGATTTACAGATTGCTAGAGAAGGAAATCATATTTGTAGACTGCCTTTCTTTTGCCCTCTGTTGCTAAAAGTAAGATAAATCTGAATTGAGTTGCTTCCTCTGCCTGAGGCTTTTTGAACTTGAGGCTTCCCTGAAGCATGGTCTGGATTTCTGTATAGAGCAGTATGACTTCAGCTGCTTGTGGCTATACCTCTAGCTGCTTTGAGATTTTTGCAGAGAAAGGTGCCATGAAAGAGGACAGAGTGAGTACTGGGATAGTTGTTGTGTTTTGGGCAATGTCTTCCTCTGAAGCCTCCACAAATACATACCCTCTGCAGTTTGGCTGAAAGTTATAGATGCACTGCCAAGGGCACTCCCTACTTTGGGGTATCACATTGATAGCCTCCCCGTTGCTTTCAGCTCCTCCTCAGGGCTCCTTCAGACTCTGAGCTGCTGCTTTTGCATGCATCACCACCAGCCAAGTCTCAGTTTGTGCTGGCTTTCCCCTTTTCAACAGCCTCAAGTACCAAAACCAGCAAGCAAAACCCTCACTGAATTCTGTCCTTTCTTCCCACCAGAAGCTGACTTCTCTCACACTAGAAAGAGGGGCTGAAGACTCCTCTTAACTTCCTTCCTCTTATCACCCCATCCCTTTAAGGAAATCTGTACTCTCTTGATAACCTGGTTACCTGGTGCTCGTTGCAGCAACAAAGGCAAATCAGTTTCTTTTCACCCACTATTTTATGGAATATGCTTAGACAATCCCTAAAATAGTCTAGAATTTGGTTCTTGAAGAAAAATAAGTTCACAGTTATACTGAGACTTTTAATAGAATATTGCAGGAGGATGCAGATAGCAATTTACCATTCAGCACATATTCTGTGTTGGTGGGAGGAGTGGTAAGACTTCACTCAAAATGGAAGCCGGTGTTGTGGAAAAAGGCTTTTCAGAAGTGAGCTGTCAGCTTGTCATTTGTCTGTTATATTCTTCGCGGGTTTGGCATTGTATGTGAAGATTTTATTACATCAGCAATGAGCTTTCAGCTGATCTCTGTCTCAGAGTTGTGATCAGTGCAGTGATTTATATACCCATGTGCTAAACCCTTGTTCTCTTTCTTTCTGTGTTTCTGGTTCTTGTTTTGTTATTGGAAAAAAACAGGTAGAACAGTTTACAAAGGTAATTTTAACATCTTTACTTTTAGTGATGTTTACACATTGATGCCTTTTTTTTAATCTAGAGAATGTATTTTGAAAGCTAAGTATGTCTTTTTAAGCAGGAATTATACACTTCAAGTTACTGATATGGATGATTCAGTTTATTGTCCCAGTTTATTGTGCCAGGACACATTTGTGGCTATGAAATATAAGTATTGGAAATAAAAGTAAGCTGTTCCAGTTTTCTTTGTTTAAAAGAGAAATTATAATATAGATCAATAAATTTGTCAATATTAACTGTAGAAGATAGTTTCATCAGGCCAAAGTTCCAGCTTCTCTTGTTGGGTTTGCAAGGGAAATATAAAGACATTTTATTTTTCATTATTATTTTAATCAGCTAAGAATTCCCAGTAAGTTCTTCTCTCCATTGTGCTGTCCAAAGCACAATTTTTGGTGCGAAAAAAAAACCTCCAACAAACTTAAACCCCCAAACCAAGCAGGCTGGATTATGACTTGTCCAGAGTTCATTTTCATCTATTTGCACAGAAATTATCCAAATTATGGATTTGACAGGCTTTAATTCCTCTTTTGCGTCTGGGTGCATTGCTTTGTCACACGATGCTTAATACAAGATACATGCTGTCATTACCAGGCTCTGCTCACTGATGTCTAAAATCATGTCTGGTCTTCACCAAAAAAAAAAATCAAGAAATTTCATAAAAAAAAAATTTATATTTTGATTACTTAATTTACTTAAATTTTATGACAATACTTTTTTTGTTTTCTTATGTCTGGCATACTGCAGCATTGGGGCAACTGAGAACCCACTGTGTAAATTCCTTTATCTAGTTTTGTTGTAGTGACCAATGTGCTGCTTTTCACTAAATATATTTTTTCCATTGTTATTTTTCATACAGCAGAGTCATATGTGTTGGACAATTTTCTTTTTCCTGCAGGTTGCCCCACATTGAGTAAACTGGTCCTTTGAACAATTGATACATGGTCAGTGCCTTAGATGGTAATTACCATCTGTCTAAACTAACAGTTGTCCTTTTTTTTTGATGTTTTTGTATTAAAAGAAAAGAAGGAAAAGAGTATAATTTTGTGAAATCAATTTGCCAGTGCTATCTTTTTCCTTTTTTTTAAGTCTTTGTGGTAGATTGGTGGCTGTTTATTGTCCTCCAGACTCTTCCAGGCTCTGACAGAGATGGCCTACACAGGTTCTAAGGCAGGGGTGTCAAACCCAAGGTCTGCTGGCCAAATCCGACCCTCTGCCTTGTTTTATCTGGCTCAGCACCTTGTGTCTGCCGGGCAGCGGCTCCAAGCTCCTGCCAGCGCTGGTCACGGGTGCAGTGAGTGACGCGCCTCATGCTGCAGGAGCAGAACGGCGGGAGCCAGGAGTTTGACATCCGTGTTCTAAGGCCTCATGTCTTTTTCACTTTCATCTCTTGTATTACTCTTCACTCTTGAAGTTTCTGTTTCATGGAAAGGAAAATGATACACTGGAGAAGTCACTGGGGGCACACAGACACCTCTCAGTGCATCTGCAGAACATCAAAACAGTGGTAATTTCCCATGACTTCAAGAGAAGAGATCACCTCCCCATGCAAGGTCACAGCAGCAAACATAGGTTTGTGTTAGGCATTGGGATTATGTGTAAGTGAGAATTTACTTGGTTGTAGGCACCAGAGACTGACATTTAGGGGACTATGGGGTAGGATTTAAAGGACAATGGTGTACAAAATAGAGTAAATTCAGAAAATCTGAAATTTGTTCATATATTTTTAACTATAACCATAGACTTTATAAGATTTGGGAATCTTTGTTCAAGATTAAGTACTTTATTCTAGTAATTTTGACTGGTTCAGCAAGAGCAAACTATTTCTGGATGCATCGATTGCAGAAAACAAAACCAAAGTCTTTTTGCTGTGTATCATGACAGATGAAAAATCCTTCTTACTCAAAAAAGAATTAACAGTTATTTTGGCTGTCTGTCCTGTGCAGCAGAGGAAATACTTGAAGAGGACCATCTGTGACTTATTTGAAGAGCTGCAAACTCTCTTTGTCTGAACTGTGGTTTGGAAAACAGTATTGGAGAGGGCCTTAGCCAACTCAGTGGTCACAGAGTAGATTCAGTGCTTCAAATATAATTCCAATCAACATAGCCCAGAGCAAGTGCCACTGCTCTGATTAGAGTTGGGGTTTTTTTTCAGTAGGCTTTCTTATATACCTGACTACTGATACAGATGAACAGATCCAGAGATTTTATTCTAGTTTTCAGCCTCACAGCAGTCCATTAAAATGATTGAGCTCTTTGATGAACAGCTCACAGAAGTGATGACCCAATAGTTTGTGGTATTTTATTGGCCAGACGAACACTATGTTTGAGGCTTGAACTTAATGTGCGAAGTACTGGATTGCACATTTTGCTAGTAACCTTTTCCTGAATAACATTAACAGGAGAATTTAGTGGGATATATTTGAATTCTGAGCTGCTTTTGTTGGGCTGGATACCATTTTTGTTCAGAAAATCACTCCAAAGCCAGATGAGCATGGATACTTGTGTTGAAGCATGGGTAGCCAGCAATTTTCATTCAACAAGGCAGTTTGCACTGGCAAAGGTCTTGAGGTTTGCTAATGTTGATATTGAAAAAAAAGTTGAAAGGACAGCCAATGAGCCAGAAAAAAAAAAATTTCATTGTGAGCCAAGCCTTTACGAGTATTTGATGGCCATTACTAAAAGTCTAAGGCAGAGATACTTTATGGCTCTGAATTTTTCCTGTAATAAGGAAAGATATCAGGTAATCATTCCCTTGTCCTGTTGGGGTTCAACATATGCTGTTACCTACGTATTGAAGTAATTCTTTACTACCTTTTTCAAATGTTGTTTTGATAGGGATTTCAGTGCTAATAACTAAGAGAAAATAAGTTCCTTAAAGGCTAAGTGGAGATAAGATTTGTTGCTATTTGACTGTCCTATCCAGTTGTATATGATAGTCTACATGATTAGAGCTGGATGGAGAAAAATAGTGATCACTACATTTGTCAAAAATATTGTTTCGTTTAAGTGTAGAGTTCTCCACATTCAGCTTAAAATGGTTTAAACATGCTACGGAACCAAATTAACCCATGGCAGATTTGCAAAATGAGAAGCTTAAATGCGGATCTTCGGGTTTTTTTGCCTTTTTCCAGAAGTACACACAATTACGTGTTTATTTCAAGTATGGTGTTAGATCACAGCAATGTTACAGAATTCTGTAAGCTCACATTTACAATTGCTCAAAATAAATCAAAAGGAATCATTCTGAATGCCAGAAAAAGAAACCTTAATACTGACATTTCTGATAAACTGTTAATTCTGCCTCTTAAGTGTCAGTTACCTGTAGTTTGTTATTTTTACAGTGGTGAATACGTGACAGTAAGACAGCTAATGACTACGTTTTCATGGACAATGCACAGGAATATCTGTTGTTTTATATACATGTATTTGAAGAATCTGTTGAAATAGAAACTGACATCACTTAAAATCAAAGTTTGGATTGAACCATTGTATATTTGCAAAAGTTCTATCTTCCTGTGTCTATTTTTGTAATCTACAGAGCAAGAACATTCCAGTAGAGTTTGTACCACTTCACAAATCAAATCAGAGCTCTTTACCAAGGTTTACTTTAAGTGCACTTGAACATTCCCAGAAAGTACAGTGTTTTCCATAAGGGGATGCTTTCATGCATCTTCATTGTAAGTAAGTGTGTCAGGTTGATCTCTTTCACGTGTATTGTTGCTGAAAGTAAAAGGTATATGAAGGTGCTACTGATGCTTAGCTATGTTGTTTTTTCAGTTACATTTTTAGAATATCTTCTGCTGTTTCCGTTAATTTTCTTCCTGATACCAGGTTTTCCTTGGAACCTCAAGAAAGTAGCGGGTTAAATCTTGGTAAATGAATCATAATCCTTTAATCACATTGGTGTGTTTTGGGAGAAAAGGATAAAGTAGATTCAGTAATCTCTGTATCTCTACTGGCAGTAATTTATTTTTTTTCATGGAGCAAAATATTTGTGCCAAGTGACAAAGGAAAAAATAAATCCCAGAAAGCACTTGTTAACAAACTGCATATTTTCAGCTAGAATTATAATTTCATCCCTCAATAGACAAACCTGCAGAAGGGCTGTGCCTAAGTATTTACATATATTTTCTGATGTCTTTTTAAGTCCATTTGGCTTGCAAAGTAGGCCTAAACCTACAAGGCCTCTGAGTTGCTTGAGTAATTTAAAAGAGGTGAAAGAAAAGATGAGTAAATATCAAAGCCAAAAAACAAAAGCATAAATATTGATATATCATCTCCTACATGGCTCCTACATGGCATTTTTTTTTTAAAATAAGTGAGTGGAGGGCTGCCAGCTCACCTATTATACATCTTTCCTAGCTCCAGGCTGAATGAGAAAAGGTTACGTCTGTCAACTGAAAGATGTACTCTGGGAAGAATGATTTTCAAATCATTTGCATGTCACTTTAAGACATATAATTACACCAAAACCTAGTAACTGAAATGTAAAACTCAAGGATTTTATGTGATAGCAGATGCAAGCTCTTTAAACCATGAACTATTCTGCGTGAACTTTAACTTGTCCTGAGACTAATACTCCTTTCCCTGACTGATAAAAGTTCTTCTCCATTGTCATGTAGACTATGCCATATACTCAAAGAAATTATTTTTATTTAGTAAGTTTAGTTCACAAGGATTTGTATTAACTTCCTGTTTTCTGTTATATAGTCAGCTTCAGGAACTGACTGACTTAAAAGTGCACTACAGGAAAATGAATTTTTACAGAAAGAAGACTGACACGTATCAGGTATTGGGTGGTGATGTCTTTTCTAATAAGTCAAAATTCACGTCTGTTAATTTCTGCCAGCAGCTAGGATGTAAGAAGACAATGATGGTGCGGTCCTTAGATTAAGTAAAGAGATAACAGGCACAACATTAACAGGAAACTTTTCAGCACTGGACATTGGATTTGACATTTTTTGGCAACTCATTGCAAATGAGAAGCTACTTCATACTTAATATTTTTGTTTTGTTATTTGCTTACTATGGCATTACTTGTGTTAAGCTAGATAGATTTTGTAGCCAACTTCCCAGTTTTTCACTAATCATTAGAAATAATAAATTACTTCTGTTAGGGACTTAGCTATCTGTTGCATCTCTCTGTTTTCCTAATCTTTGTTCTACCTCAATTTGACACGAATGTGCATTAAACTAATTAATTAAATTTCCTTTAACTGAATATGAAAAGGAGGGCAAAAATAAGGGCAGAAAGATTAAAATATGATCACTTATTATCTAGCTCTTATGTTTAAAAGCCTATTTTTAAACAACAAAAAAATGCAGTAAGAATGACCTAGCTGTGTATCCCCAGCCCTCTGATTTTCACAGAAGGATGCTGCAAGAAGCATGGTTTTGTTCACTGCTAGCAGTGTAGGCGTTATTTATTTCTGTTGTTTGAAGAGTATAGAGGGCCCTTGACAAGCATCAAAACTCTCTTGTTTTAGTATTTGTGCTTGTGGGTTCAGTATTTCAGAGTATTTATGTTCTGAAAAGATGAAAGAGAAATCTGTACAAAGTGGAAAAGACAGAGTCAAATAAAATGCACTTAACTTGTAACGTGTGGATTAAAAGTATTGCTTGGATCTCAAAAGAAATTTGCCGCCAAACTAGAAAGTAGACCCAGATTTCCTGTTGTATAGTTAAGTGCCTTATATACAATGCTAGCTTTATCGTTTAATTTTTGTCTACTGAACACTAGGTATAAATTACTTCAGTAATCCCTCATAAAGTAATACTCAAATACTTTCTGTATTAAAAGATCTTATATCTAACCAATTGATATCTACTGTTCAAGTATCATCACCAGACATTAGAATTACAGTCAGTATATAAGATTCATTTCCGTACTATCATTGCCGTATCTCTTCTAGGGATGTAACTTCTGTATAGACAGCCCCAATCAGCTTTTTTCACATTGGTTGCTAAGCTATTTCATTTAGTACAACTGCTCTGGCTTTGGACGTGATCTCGCAAACTGCAATCTAAGTAGTTGCAGCCTTGTAGATATTGTCCAAGACCTATCCTTTAGCTAACCCAACTCAGCAGAGGAAAGGGAGAATTGATATATATATATATGCTTACATTATATGTATACACTAAGTATATATATATTTACATATATATGTATGTTTTGTATTTACAACCATTGATAAGCAAGCATTTGAGTGTATTTCACCTTGTTTTTTTCCAGTGGCATTCTTTCCCTTTTAATATTTTTTAGTCAGAGTTTTAACATTTTTGACATTTATCATGCAACCCCTAATGTAGGCTATTGGCTTCCATGATGTCAAGATAACACCTGGTGACTTTGGTGGCTTAGATTTCATCTGTGTTGCAAACTAGTGGTATCAACAAAAGAGGTTTACTTTTATTTTGTCAGGCCCACAAATTTCTTCTCTCACATCTGAACTGTTTGGGACATTATTGAGACAAGCGCTTCAGCAATTTGGCCAGCAGCTTGTAAGTAACAAACAGGAAATTTTATGAGTTTCATTTCATTCATTGCATGCTTTTGTTACCATTAATTTTTCATTATGAAAAAATTACTCTAGAATTGCTCTAAGAGCCAGTATTCTGATGGTCTTTATTTTGTTGTGCAAGTACACAAATGCTGTAAACTACTACAAATAGATTATTTAAACAGTATGAGTTCTGTTGAAAAACTGTATTTAATAATGCATTCATCGTATGCTTTCTGACATAATTTAGAGATTTATATTTAGGGTTACCTTTATAGAACTATGTATAGAACTAGTTTTAAAGAAAACTTTAGAGATATCAAAGCTGGAACAACAGAGGACTTGATAATCACGTTATGGAAGTGTTGTTAGGAGAGTTTAACAGTATCAGAATAATACTACTGCAGAAACCAATGCTGGTGGCAAATAAATGGAATGAAGTGTGGAAAGGAAAAAAATTGTAAATGTATAAATGTAGATATTTTGATTTTCATGCAATTTTCAATCTCTCTCAAAACTTTGAAAGAAAAAGAAAAACTTCCAATAAGCAATTGGGAATTCTTGTTTGCTTATTGGCAAATAAATTATTTATACACTAAAAGAATGGGATTGGGCAATCATGCATAAATAAGTATTCTGAAGCTTCTGAGAAAAAAATTTGGACAATTACAAAGAAATGTGGTGCCAGATTTATTAACATTCTGTGTTGTTTAGATTTGGTTGTTCTGGTTTTACGGAAAAAGATGCCTTAACAGGACTATGACACAGAATACAAAAATGCTATCATTGGCTTATATAGTTAAAGCATTGATGGAGAAATAAAAGCCTTGGTAAAAACATTGGTTTTTCTTTTAGCATAGTTTCTTTAATCACAAATCACACACATTTTATCTGAAGTGTTCTAGCTTCTGACTGAAGCTATGTGTTTTCTGAAACGCATTATTTAAATTTACACCTTAAAAAATACACAAGGGGGTCATGATGGGGATTTCTTGGACAGTAGCAACAAGCAAAAGAAAACACTCTACAAAAGCATTCCCTTCCCTTTCAATAATTCTTTCTTCTATTGAAGGAATTAGGATAGTAATGTGTCATATGTGATAGGTGTAAAAAACTAAGTGTAATGTAGATAAAATATTCAATTCTGAATCTAAATATTTCTATCCCTCAGGTATAACTGAGTAACTGAAACAGATATTATTACTATTTAAATAATATGTGGAAAATATGTGCACTGTGTTTAGGAGGATTTATTACAGTATGATTTTTTGTTTGTCCTCAGAAACATTTTTATACTGTTTAATATGTGAGTGTAACTAATAGCTTGGCATGTGCTCTGACTGCTGTTGTACTTATGACAAGTAACAGTGTATGTCCAATTATGTGCTAAAATATACCAAATAATGGAGATTTTAGTTAGGCTAGTATTTCAGGTGCTTTCATCAGACTCTTAAAATTACATGCAAATTATATAGCTTAGTATTAATCAAGCAAATCTCTCTTTCTCAACTGAAAGTGAAATGCGTTTCCTAGTTGTTTTCTCCTTTTCGTTGTTAAAAGGCAGTGGACCCACCATGGAAAGCTGCATTTAAAATGTCCTTTTCTGTGATCATTGTCAATCACCACTACACTCATTAGTTCAAAGTTGGTGTCTTCTATATAATTTGTTTGATACCTTCCTGTCTTGCCAGTATAGAATCAAATTGACTTATTATTCTTCAAATACTGTAAGTTGAACCTAAGTATATCTCTATCTGAATATCTTTAAAACAAAAATCGTTGCTTATTCAGCGAAGTCTGGATAAATGTCCCCTCCTATTATTTTCCTGCTTTGTACCAAGCCTGTAAATCACTGTTCAATTTTTGCTAATGAACATATACACAGACACCCCGTAGAGGTGAAAGAGTGGTTCTGTTTAGTAGCCTTCTCCCTAAATATTTTTCACCTGTGGAGTTGTGCAGTGACACTGTACGCTGACATGGCCATGAGGAAGAGGATGATGTCTTGGTAGATTGGACTGGACTCACTTTCAGTGTTTAAGAAAACTGACAAAACAGAAGAAAACAGAAGAGAGTAGATGGGTTTTGGTAAATACTGGCAGAGAAGTAAAATATACTCTTTTATTGTAGAAGAGTAGGTATATGACTTTGAATAGGAAAAACATTGAAGTTTGTTTTGCTGAGTCTGTTTTGGAGCTAAATACTGGTGCTGCAGAAGTAAGAAAATGGCTTGATGATGCTGTGAAAGTAATGAAACAGAGGAGCAGGGATGTGAGTGAACAGAACAGTCTCCCGTAAGTCGTCTGAGCTCTAGCTCCCTTGTAACAAGGTTGGTTTTTTCCAGTATAAGGATATTGACAAGGTATGGTGTAATGAAGAGATTTTGTAGGGATGAATTAAATGTAGGGATTTGAATGTAAAATGTCACTGTCAAAATAGTAAGAATTAAGAACTAGGCAACTCAGGATGGGAATCTGTTATTAGTAGACTTTTCTTTTCAATAACTGGACTGTTTTCTCTCTGTGCCTCACTTACTCATGTGTACAATAATGAGTTGTAATTATGGAAGTTTTTTGGAGGTGGCAAGAGGAATTGCTTCTTCTGTTTTAAAGCAGGCATTGCCACCTTCTGAATTTTTCACTGGTTAAGCTTAACTATAGCCTTCGAATTTGAACAAATTATTAATATGGAGATCTCATTTTTTCACAGTGTTAGAGTTTGTACTTTTTAGTAGATATACCATGAAGAAGCAAAAGACTGGCTTTCTTCTTAGGTTGAATGTTGATGAAATGAAAGTCAATGGATATCATGTAGTTATATGGGAATGAACTAAATTGTGTGGATTGACAACTGAATTAGAGACATGCTAGAGGAATCCGGGAATACCTGATGTACCACTTTCGGGTTTTCAGGGCATGATATTGAATATGTTTATGAATTGAAACCCAGAGGAAAAGAAAAACATATATCGCCTTTCATGCTTACAACTGCTCAGCATTGTGTTGTGTGTTATTCAGAATAAGTTTAAAGAACAACTGTTTTCTGACAGAGAGAAACATATTACTACTTATTATTATTTTGTTATACCATATTCATCCTGGTTTATGAACATTAAGATGAGTTCAAGGGTAATATCATCTATTTGCTGTGATTTTAATGAGGTATTAATGTACAAGAATCATTTGCCCTAATCGAAGGCAGAAACTGTGACAGTTGAAAGAGTTGTGGGTTTCTAGTGATACAAAGATTAGCCTCAGTTAAAAATAAGCTGCTAACAGATGTTTAGGATGCTCATCTTTTTAATTAATAATGTGCTCCAAACCCTAAAGAGTTGACTAGGAAAAAATTTCCTTCCGGGCCAATTTTATCATAAATTTATTATACCATATTTGCTAGACTGTTGGGACACCCTTACAATCCTGAGTGTCAATTAAGTTTCCCTGAATAACTGATATTTTGTTTTAGTTGTGGGGAAAAAATAAAAAGTATTCATGGCACAACAACTTTAGATTCTCTTTTTTACCCCTGCCAAAGTGAAATTCTGTCCTACCCCTTGGCAGTCTTTATCAAATTGAAGCACTCTGGCGGCTATGAAATAAGAGGAAATATGAGTGAAGGGCTAGATTCATAAAATTAATGGCAAAGAAGTAATTTTCCTCCCCCTTGCAGTATGTAGCTCTGGGTGTAAATCACCAGTGCTGGAAGAGGAAGTTCCCATTCTTTTCCTCAGGAGTTGTGAATTTAATCACTTGTCCCTAGCTACCAACAGGTGAGTACTCCAGGATTTCTCTTTTTGATGCTTCTTTATCTTATCTAATAAATAAAGCAATGAAGTTCAATGAGTCAGTGAACCTCAGCACTAGATTGTGTTTCAATGACTAGGGCTATTTCAGTGTTTTATACAAATTAAAGCAGTTTCACAAAAGAGAATGTGAAAGATCCAGATAAAAATTTTATAAAGTAATTTATTGATTAGGAAATATACGTCAGGTGAGAAACGTCTCCTGAATTCACTTTCTATTTGATTTCAGAACAGTTTCTCAGATTAAATTAGGTTTGAATTCTTAGAGTTTTTTCAAATGCTGAATGTAGAGCTCTTTATTCTCAAGGTCTCAGGAGTTCTTGTTTTATTTTGTGCCCTAAAGCATTTTATTAAGCTGAATAGTTAGGTAGGTTAAGAAGGGTAATCTTCTTAATATTAATAATAATAATAAAAATAAATATTAAAAAATCCTAATCTCAAGATCCTCATCTACTCTGAGACCTAGGGTAGTAACAATCAGTTTCTCCGGTGGTGCAATATAATGTGCAAAGATACCATTGAAGTTGAACCAGCTTACCCCAACAGAGAGCCAACACTTTTATCAGTAATAAAGTACAACTGCATAAGGTCAAGTTTCAAAATACCATAATCATTTGAACTCTTTCTTACATGAAAAATGGAATAATTAAGTAAAATTCTGTTTTGTTTACTATTAACTTTGTATACTTAAAGTAACATTTCTATAACTTTGTCCTTGTCTTCTTTTCTTTTTGACAGCACCTTCAGCCTTGAAGGTATCTATATCTGGAGGCACATCAGTCAATTTCTTACATATCAGATTCGTCATTGTGACTTCTTGCAGACCAGATCTGAGAAGTAACCAGGAAAAGCCCTCCAAGTTAGAGCACAACTGGCCACAAGTGTAACCTGCATTGAATTGTCTTTCTCAGATCTGACAGCTACAAGCTGAGTCCTGGCAAAAGCCACAGCCTTAAATTCCATTTACTAGGAAAGAAGAATAAAGAGGACTAAATGACTTGCCCTGTTGCAGAAACTGCTCTCTCCAAGCATGACATTTGATTTCTGTGCTGAACAACCAGAGTAATGAACAATGAGTTTTTGCGCGTCCAGCCAGCATCCAAAAATATTTCAATATGTAGCCAAAAGGATAAATGAAGCACTTAGGTGATAGAAGAAAATGAATATTTTTACTGTAACAGAGGACTGTTACCATCTGTGGGGGAAGAAAACCTCTATCATCCCTTGTACATATTCAAAGCCATAAAGGAACAGTGCACCAGTGATGCTAAATTGCTTAAAAGGATGCAGTCTCCTGTCCCACACCCAACTTTGAAGAAGTTCAGCTGTTAAAGACTGAATCTCAATGCACTTCTATTATTTGCACTGTCACTTCCATTCAGGGTAATGATGTGCGCCACTATTTGCACAGATGGCCCCAGGAGATTTTTGATTACACCAAGCTATATTTTGCTGGGGCTCCAAAAGGAATTAAAAGTTAGAACTGAAGAAAAACATTTGCGCTCTGTTTCACTATGGGGATCTCTTCACAGAAAGGACTATGGTTCTTTCTTAGGTTTAAATAAAGACATACATATACATATATATATGTATATATATGAAAAAAACATCAACATGGTAAGGTGTATTTAAAAGGGGATATAATCTTTTTTAATAGCATCCATTTTTTATCATATTAGCAGCCAAGAAATTTAGCCTATTGAATTATACATCCAAAATGTTCCTATTGAACATTGACATTATAGTCCCAGTTACTGTTAAAGAAGTCATTTGAAATATGTATTTGACATAAGATTTTTCTAGCCATTTGTCTATACTTCATGGAGAAATCTAACAGATAAGCAGCATTTCAGTTTATTTTTCTAAATAAATATGTTGTTTATATTATTTGTAATCACTCATTTTGGTTGGTTTTTGTTATCTCCAAAAACAACTTTGACAGAAGAGAAACAAGGGAATTGTTTGTTCAAGCTAAGTTGTAGTAAATTGCTGACCGAAAGCTTTAATATAAATACTGTAATTTGTAAAATTATGAAGTATATTTATACAGGCAAATATGTATGGAAAACAAGAGGAGGTATTTTAACTCTTAATTTCAGAACATAGTTTATTTTAATATCCACATGAAGAAATCTAAATATATAATGTGACAGATTTTTTTTTATTATCAGTGAGTTTCAGGAATGAAGATTTGGATATTTAAGAATGAAAGGAATGCAGTCTATAGTGGTTTCCCAAATTATACAGATAACCTTTTGTCAGCTGTCTCATTTTATTAAAAAACTGTTTTCTCTTTTTTGGGTTTAGGTTTTTTTGGGGGGGTGCATGTGTTAGGGCTTCATGTTTGGTTTTTGTTTGTTCTAACATACTGCCAAGGCCATGAAGTTGATACTATTTGATCACAATTTGAGAAGCTACAGAATAAGAGGTTGTTCCTTAGAACAACCTGCAGTTTGCAGTTAATAACAGTCATTGTTATCCATCCATCGCAGTATTTTGTTGTCAAGTTATTGAACATTTCAATGCTAGAGCTGTTTTGAATAAAAGTATATTTTTTCTTTTTCTTAGTCCATTAGTCTACGTGTAATATTAAGAGAAAAGTAAAGCAGATGATTCCCAGTTCATTTAAAATATTCTTAAATACACTCAGATGTACTTGATTTATAAAGCTTGATAGGTTTTTCTTTATTTTCATTGCTTTATGGAGCCAGTTGTGTGCTCACTAAGAGAAAAATGATCTTTCAATAGCAAAAAATGGAAAATTAAAGCCTTTTTAAATTTAGGGGGTAACTTTGTTAAGGGCAGTTATCTTAAAAATGTGTTTCTCTGCTCTGATGTGCTAACTAGTGTGTGTGTTTGTGTGTGTGTGTGCAAGCATGTGCACCCTTAGCTGCTGATGAATGAAATGCCAGCTCTCCTGAAGCAAGTGCCACAAGTCCTGTTACTGCAAAAGATGCTCATGTTATTGTATTTTTGGAGAAAGACCTGAGCTCTGTCTTTGCTTGTGACTCTGAAGCCATAAATAGCTTTTACAGTTTGTCAGGAAATCTCAAAATGAAATAATTACATGTTAGCCTCCCTCATATGCCAAAACTTTGGATCGTATCATGTTTTCACTCTTTTTTTAAAGAAAGTTGGTGGTCACTTTCCATTGATGCAATTGATAAGTGAAACCTTTGTATTTATTAAAGAATGATGGTTGTGTTTTCTTCCCACACATTTTAGTTTATGGTTGGCTTATAGTCTTTTACCTGTGATTTTGCTTCTGTGTCATTAGAATAACATATTTAGACACACAACTTGCATGGGCTTGGTTTTGCTCCCTCTTTGGATAATTTGTATTTTAAAATTGGAAAACTTACTCTCTGAGGCTTGTATTCAGAGTTGTTTAAAAAAGGGACAACATTATAAAAAAAATAAGAAAATTTCAGAACGATAACTTGAGCACTTCCATTATTATCTAATAATAATATTTGGAAAAGCTCTTCTTTTTGTGAACAGAATGCATTCATCTATACTTGAAAATAGCCCAATAAAAATTTAGTGAAATAATTCATTAGTATTTGCAAATACTTTTCTGCTATGCTAAGTTCTAGATCAGCTTGTGTGTGATTTTTTTTTATTGTACAAAAGCCACCTGAAACAATGCAGAATTTTCTTGAGAAGAAGACAGCAGATATGAAAATGGCCCGGTCTCAGGAGTGGTTTTACAAAATGTGTGTAATGTAAAAACAGTAAACATCTATCAACTTTTAGGTCTAATTTGCGAGAAAAATATATTTGGAAGAGGGCACTGCAAATCATGGTTCTCAGCAGTCACATGCTGTTGTCTACAGCTCTACACTTCATGCTGGAAGGTAAATTTCAGTGCATGTGCACACACATGCACTCACATGTATTGTGTCTTATTCTGCTACTAGTGACACTTGGATAAATCCAAATTTCTTGATATTTTGTAGATTTAGATAGATAATTCTTCAGGTACAATATTGTGATACAAATTGAGCTGGTGTTTATACACTCTGCAGATACTCCTTTGAGATAACACAGGATAATAAAACTCCACTGGAGTTTCAGAGATTGTTGGTAAATAATTAGAACCGAAGTATTTTTACATAGTGCTTAAAACCAGAGGAGGCAATTAGATTATCTCATTAAAAAAATGTGTTTTTTCCATTATCTTAGACTAAACATTTTGACAAGACCAGCAGAACTTTCTCAACTAAGGTAATATTATGGTAACTGATGTTCTTTTGTGGGTTTATTAATATTGTGTATGTAAGAAGTGCGTGCAGAAGTGGTTCTGGAATGGTGCAGTATTTCATTATCTGGCACCTGAAAAACTATCTGAAGCAACCAATATGCTTTATATAATGAGATATACAAAACCAAAAGCTGGCAGCTCTGTATGTGTCTACAAATCTTGAATTTTTTTAAAGACAAGGACCACAGTCAATCTTGAGAAAAACAATGATATGTTAAAGGAGTGCTTTTGTAAAATGGAAGCAAAAGGTTGTAAAAATTCGATGATGAGCATGATGTTATAAAAGTTTACTGCTCTTGATACAAACAGTTGCCCTCAGTGTCACGTCATGAATATCCCCAAGGGATTTTTTTTTTTTTATCTAATGGGTCACGTGGTTGGTCTATAGCAGGGTTTTCCAATGATGTTATAAGTAAAACATGTCCACAAGGTAGCCATGCCAGTTTCAGTGTGGGAGGATATTGCCTGGGAATGGATGGAAGGGTTGGAGTCATGGTCCTGCCCTGCACCTCTGCTGACGGTAGGAGGCTGTTAGTCAGGCATCAGGGAGAACTGGAGCCCACTGGGGTACAGCTGTACAGAATGTGCCTGCTGACTATGGCGCATGCCATCCAGTGTCAAGGCCATCTTCTAGCCAACAGAGAGCAGCAGTAAGGGGACACGAAGCCTCTCTATGTGTCTGTGGCAGGAGAACTTCTAGGGCAAAATATAAAAGATGTTGGGAAAGAAATCATAGGCTTAACGTGATCTAAATCCTATGAAGACCCTGGGAACTACTGACCTGCCAGCCTCACCCCTGTGCCTGAGAAGACTGGGGAGCAGATCCTCCTACACGCTGTAGTAAGGCATGTGGACTACAAAGAGGTGATTCACTACAGCCAACATGGCTTCACCAAGGGCAAATGCAGCCTGGGCAGCCTGGCTAAACGCGTGGCTTTCTACGATGGAGTGAGCACATCAGTGGACAAGGGAAGAGTGATGGGTGTTATCTATCTGTACTTCTGTAAAGCTTTCAACGTGGTCCCCCACAATGTCCTTCTCTCTAAGTTGGAGATATATGCATGTGATAGGTGGACTGTTCGGTGGATGAGGAATTGGTTGGCTGGTTGCATCCAGAGGGTAGTGGTCAATGGCTTAATGTCCATACAGAGATCAGTGACAAGTAGCGTATCCCAGGGGTCTGTACTGGGAATAGTACTGTTTAATACCATTCATAATGACATAGACAGTGGGATTGAGTGCATCCTCAGCAAGTTTGCAGATGACACTAAGCTGAGTGGAACAGTTGACACATGAAGGATGGGATACCATCCAGACAGACCTAGTCAAGTTGTTGAAATGGGCCCATGTGAACCTCATGACGTTCAACAAGACCAAGTGCAAGGTCCTGTATCTGGTTTAGGGCAACCCCTGATGTCAGTATAGGCTGGACCATGAAGGGGTTGACAACAGCCCTGTGGAGAAGGACTTAGGGATGCTGGTGGATGAAAAGCTGGACATGAGCCGGCAATGTGCATTCTCAGCTCAGAAGGCCAGCTGTGTCCTGGACTGCATCAAAAGAAGCATAGACAACAGACCAAGGGAGGTGATTCTAACCCTCTCCTCATCTCTCATGAGGCTCCACTTGGAACCCTCAGGAAAGGAAAGACATGGACCTGTTGGATCGGATCCAGATGAGGCCACAAAAATGATAAGAGGGATGGAATACCTCTCCTATGAAGAAAGGCTGAAAGAGTTGGGGTTGTTCAGCCTGGAGAAGAGAAGGTTCCGGGGAGACCTTAGTGTCCCATTTGAGTACTTGAAGGTGTCTTAGAAGAAGGTTGGGGCCAGGATTTTTATTAGGGCCTGTAGTAGTAGGACGATGGATAATAGTTTTAAACTAAAAGAGGGGTGATTCAGACTAGATAATCAACAGAAATTTTTTACAGTGATGGTGAGATGTTACCCAGAGTGATGGTAGATACCTCATCCCTGGAAACATTCAGTATCAAACTGGACGGGTCTCTGAGCAATCTAATCTAGCTGAAGATGTTCCTGCTAATTACAGGAGGGATTGGATTAAATAACATTTAAAGGTCTTTTCAAACCCAAACTATTCTATGATTCTATGATAAATTATCGAGTGGCTGAGGGAGGGTCAGTTTACGTTGACTGCTTTTATGCACTATTATCCTTTCATGGGTTTAAGAGTTATTCATTTAACAAAAGTCCACAGTAGGGGTTCAACAGGATTGGTATAGCAGACCAAAATCTCCACAGTGATCTTCCCTGAGTTACAGAGCAGCCAAATGGGATTATTTTCATGTATAACTGCAAAAATGGTGTAAGGAGAAAGTTCATCTTTAAGAGGAAGCAAGGAAATCTTGTGAATACATGAGAGTGTAAAGGAAGATTGACACTTAAATTGAGCAGTGACATATAAATACATTGTAGTAAGTTCCCTTAAAGGGCTGCTGAGACTGAATTATTGTTTGTCATGGACTGGATAGCTGACGATCCCACGAGAGAAAATACAAAAGACAATGAATGTGTTTTAAAATACTTCGGCTCAATCTCTCTCTACATTCAATATCCTTGAAGGTCTGTAGAAGCCACAAAATCTCCCCAGAGTTGTTCTCTACTTCAGAAAGGACAGTTATAAACAAGAACTTCTCTAAGAAAGTATCTGGAAAGAATCACTAAGACACTTAAGTCATGGCAGACGGTACAGAGAGTAGTGTAGGCAGAGAGTAAATACATCCTGCTTAGAAAGACAAACTTGAGAAAGACCAAAAGGGAGCCTGCGTAGCTAAGCAGCAGGATATCAGAGACTGCTAAAGGAAGAAGATACCCTTCAGATGTCTGAACATTTTTAAAGAAAGTGCAAGGATAGTTAAGACTAAATTTAACTTTAAAGAAAAAAAATTCTCAGCAAGGCAATTCAAAACAATTGTAAGCTTCCTAAGAAGGTAGTTAACTAAGAAGCATAAGAGTTAAATTCTATTTCTACAATAGAAGCAGGAGGAAGGAAGGCAGAGAGTCTAGCATGAAAAGATAATCGAGGGAAACAGGAACACTTAGAAGAAGTTACAGGAGCAAAGGTCTTAACATTTTAAAAAATTAACTGTAAAAGTGATTTGGTGGATTATCATACATGAATTTTTCTCTGAGGGAAATCAGCTAAAGTCATACTTTTTTAGCATGAGGTGGTACGAAACAAAATGAAGAAAATATCAAGACCAAATGGCATACACATATGATTTTTAAAGGCAGTTAAGTGTCAAATAGTCAATATTGTAACTGTGCTGTGAAATTCATTGTTTAAAACTATTTTGATCGCTTTTGAGATTTGAGGTTGCAATGTTGCCAATTTTAAAGTAAATCTGAGAGAGTTTGAAAGAAGGTTACAGACCCTTAAGTCACTACTGGACAAATCAGTTGAAACTGTAGTAAATAGGTTTTTTTAAAGGACTAAAAGGTATTTGAGAGTGTCAATGTCACCAAACAGTAAAAACTGGTAAAATACAGGAAAAAAGCATTATTTTTTATGACCAGTTTTCACAATGGAAAGACGGCAAGAATGAATTTCCATGGGACACAAACTGTGAAGTAATGAAGGTATTTGGTAAATTTGCTGATTATCCTAAGTTTTTAAAGGTATTAAATGTGTAGCCTCAATGACTGGTTATTACAATGACAGACAAAATTCAGTGAAGATAAATATAAACTGATTTATATGCAAACCAATTTTTATTTCACATATTCATTACTGTAAAAATGTCAGTCCTCTACTTAGGTTGTTACAAATATTCAAGTGTGATAAGCAGTAATTGTTCAGTTAAGAATTATTAACAGTTAAGAATTATTAGAAAAGCAATAGAGAAAATAATTGAATATAGTTGTATCAGACAATAGATATAAGCCATTATATTTAACTTTTTAAATAAGGCGTGCAGTTCTGATCCGCTTCTGGAAAAATAAATGATGTAGTCAAACTAGAAAACCTTCAGAGAATAAATGACAAAGGTAGTGAAATGGTAGGATTAGAATCTGTCTGAGGAGTGACAGCAGCCTATGATTCTTCTGCTCAAACAAGAGGTGTGAAAGGGAAGTACAACAGAGAGCGATAAAATCGTATGTGGCATCCAGTGTGCAGTGATGGAAGACATCAAACCAAAAAAACCCAGAAAGCGGTTATGTAAGCAGTGTAGGGGGAAACTGTAGAACTCTTATTCAACATGTTGCATATGCTTAAAGTTATGGGACTCAGCAGAGGCTGTGAGAAACAAAACAAAAATTGTTGTTGAGAGCTTCTATAGTAAATGATCCCAATTTTGACTGAACCCACTGGTGTCAGACAAAGTATGATGAAGATTAATTTCAGCATGCACATTTTTTATCACCATCAGGTGCTTTTGTGTTCCAGCTATGCCCTTTACATCAGCTGAAACCCTTGGTCAGAAAATTCGGTTTTGGACTGTTTACTGTGTAATTTTATAGAGGGACTGTTATTACTCCAGACAAATCACCCAGAGCGTTTATATGGAAAGCACAACAAAAAAGTCTTAAGATGGGTAAGGCGTAGTGTTCTGAAGGTTATGTCGTGATTAAAAATTCATGTGTGTATTAGTTTATTAACATGTTGCATTGATGTTGAGGTACTGAGGTTTAAATAGGCATGTGTACTAATTAAGAATAATGCCAAGCAGAGAGCCATGCTTCAGAAAGTAAAACATTCCTTTATTAATATAACTTACAATCTATTGATTAGTGTGGATTACTTATTTCAGTAAATGTATGTGTTATTTAGTGCCTTAATTTTATCACTGCAATAAATACAATCCATTGATAAATGCAGTTATTATTTTAAGTAGTGAATGGAAAACATCTGAATAATCAGAATGTGGACAAGACCCACTCTGATTACACAAACTGTCCTTGAATTACCTGCATTTGAATAACTATACTTACACCAAACTGTGAGCAGTTGGGATGTGACAAAACTATTGTTTATAGTGAAAACTTCAGTCAAGTACTTTATTTTGTTATACTTATTCACAATTAAAATGAATCTTACCAAAATTTAAAACTTTTGAAACTATTTTTGAATGGCTAGACTGGCTAAGATTCTAAAATGAACCAAAAACCTGTATGTAATATGGAATATAACGGATTTTATTTGATTTGGCCTATAATTTGTTTCCATTTAAAGAGCTTTTGCAATAGCAATTAATAAGTTGTGAAAAAAAAAATTGTATAATCCCTTCTGTAGTCCCTTTTACATTTTCTGCTACTATTGCAAAGAATTTAGTTCTGTTGTATTTGCAACTATACATCAAAGTGTAGCCCTTAACTTTAGCTTTGCCAGACTAAAAACAACTCAGCTCACTCAACCTCTCTATGTCAGTCATAGCACATGGCCCTTTTAGTCTTCTACTGAGCATTCTGCAAAATTCATCTAGCTCAGGGCAAGAGCATGTTTTTGGCCTTCTGGTGAACCATCACCCTGAAGTTCTTTCAGCCTAGCTGCTGCTCAGCTACTCAGTCCCCATCAGCCATAGCTTTTCTACTTCAGGAGCAGAGCTTAGTCTCTCTGCCTATTAAATTTCATGAGGCTGCTCTCAGTGCAATCTATGGAATTCCGAGAACCTACTGGCTTGAATTTTTGCCATTCGTTGTGTCAGTCGCTCCACTTAAGAAAACATCATCTAAAAATTTGTCGAGTTTGCATTCTGTATCATTCAGATCCTTGATGAAGGGACACCAGGAATTTTCCCGTGTATAATCATGAAAGTCATTAAGGATGGTGGAGCATGATTTGCCATTGGAAGGTCTGTATGTTGTTCCTGACAACTGCCTTGTCTTCCAGGTAGTTGGAAATGAATTCCAAATGAATGCCATTTGTGTTCTTTGCAGTGCTCAGGGTGAGGGTGACTGGTTTAGAGTTCTCCTGATCTCCTTTCCTTCTTAAGATGAATGTAATCTTTCGCTGTTTTTGAGTTGTTGAGGACCTTTCTTGATTACTGTGATTTTAATATATGACAATAGCCTTGTGCACACTTCAGCACATTCAAGTGAATTTGATCTGGTATCCTGTGCTTGAGTTAAGTCCAACTTCTTGAAGTTGTCCCTGACTTCTTCATCTCCTCTCTGTCTCTTTCCCAAATCAGGATGATATATACAGAGGATAAAAAGTAGGCTTTGCCTGCAAAGACTGAGGTGAAAAAGCCGTTAAATATTTCAGCTTTTTCCACATCACCTGTCAGTCAGTTGTGTCTCCCATTCAGCACCATTTGTTCTCTGTGAACTTCCTTCTCATATTAGTATGCTTCTAAGATCCTTTCGTGTTACCTTTTATGTCCTTAACTAATTTATCTCTGATCAGATTTTGGTCTTATTATCCTTAGCAGCATAAGCGATGCTTTTATACTCTTCCTTTGTTTCCTGTCCTTGGTTTTGTTTCATGTATGATTTCTTCCAGCATTTATTTGAGAATTTCTCTGCCTAACCATTCTGACATTTAGTTTAAATCCCTCATCTTCCTACATGAAGACATTGTTTGCTTTGACTAAGTTTTCTTCAAAAGTCAGCTAGCTGTTCTGGGTATGAAACTCCAAGGGGATTACCCCAGCAATATTCTAAAGAAGCCAAACTCTGTTGTCCTGGAATCTAGAGTCCTAGTCAATGTCTTACCTTCCCACTCTTTCTTCAGATCTTGATCTCAGTCTTTTCCCTGGTTGGCCCCTCTAGCGTTTGCACTGGAAAATAATAAACAGTGCCCTGTAGACACTTCTAGGGACTTTAAGAATTGTATTTTCTGTTCATCAGCTGTCCAGATGGTCAAAATCCTTCGTAATGATCAACGACTGTGATCCGAGGACTCCTGCTAATTCTCTGTAGGCAGCCTCAGAGACATTATCTTAGTCATGTGTGGACCTCCTCACAGCATCATCAGTACTGCATCTCCTTTTACGTAGACCTAGAGACCTGGTTTCACACCAGGTCTCTGCTCTTACAGGTCTCATGACTCCTCTGCTTCTTCTTAGCTGCCTATTTCCCGTCAGCAGTCTTTAATCAGGTACTTCATGAATTCAACCAGTGCCGTCTACTGGAAGTAGCAGCCCTGTGGAACTGAAGAGGACAAGAAGTAATTGCCAAATGGCATGAAGACCTGTTCAAGCTGGATCTCAGGAGAAAGCCTAGGACAGAAAAGCACTGCAATATGTGTCACAGTCCTCTGCTTTAGGGATCTTGAAGCATACGTTAGTCTGTCAGGAAGAATTTGTGCATGGCTGTTCAAGCACAGAGGCAGGAGAGCAATCTAGATGACCTTCCTATTAATGGGCAAGAAGCTGTCAAATGGGACATGAGAATAAGAATTCAGATATTGCTATCTTAGTAATAAATTGGGAGCAAATGACATGATAAAAGAAGGTGTGTGAGAGCCCAAGAGTAAATGTGAAAGTTGAACTTTCGATCATCGGGGCTTCAGAGAGCTTTGTCATGCTCGTTGTTGCACAGATAAATATTACCAAGAGGCTACCTGACAAAACAGGATGGCTCAAGCAGAAAATATTTGGTTGTCAGATTTTATAAGATGGATAACATTTACAGTCAAACCAGTGTAGAAATGTTTAAAATAATGTGAAATTTGCAAACATTGATTATTGACTGTTCTGTTGGATAAAGGTTTGAGATGAAAATAGTCCATTTTACAGGCAAGCACAGATCTCTTTGAGCAGGTTATCCAAATTTTCTTTTAATTCATTTGTGCTCAGCAGAAAAAAAAAATGGCTTGGGACTTGGCTATCACTTCCTCCTAATCTAGATACAGAGCAGAGTGAAAATATGTATGTTCTGCCTCAGATATAAGGATATTTTTTCTCATTTTAATTCTGCTTTCTGTTCACAGCATAATGCAAAAATATTTCCTTAACAGAAAATAAGACCTTCTCTCCTCGCCACTAGTGTTTTATTTTTATTTATTGTATTCATTATATTTTGTATTTATTATATATTTTATATATAATATATAATTATATATTTATATATACTATATTATATATAATTTTATATTTATTATATATTTATTATATTTTGTATTTATTTATTTATTTGTTTGTTTATTTATTTATTTATTTATTATTTTACCACCTGAACATGAGCCAGCAGTGACCCAGGTGGCTAACAAGGCTGATGGTATCTTGGCCTGTATCAAAAACAGTGTGGCCAGCAGGACCAGGGAAGTGATTGAGCCCCCGTACTCGTCACTGGTGAGGACAAACTTCGAGTACTGTGTTCAGTTCTGGGCCCCTCACTACAAGAAGAACATTGAGGTGTTGAAGTGCGTCCAGAGAAGGGTGACGAGGCTGGTGAAGGGGCTGGAGAACGACTGAGGGAACGGGGGTTGTTTAGCTTGGAGAAGAGGAGGCTGAGGGGAGACCTCATCGCTGTCTACGGCTGCCTGAAAGGAGGCTGTGGCAGAGCGAGTGTTGATCTCTTCTCTCAAGTGACAGGTGATAGGACAAGGGGAAATGGACATAAGTTGCGCCAGGGGAGATCTAGATGAGATATAAGGAAGAATTTCTTCACTGAAAGGGTGGTCAGGCACTGGCATAGCTGCCCAGGGAGATGGCTCCATCCCTGCAGGTCTTTAAAAAAAGGATGGATGAGTTTTTGAGGGGCGTGGTTTAGTAGATGATGGGTACGATTGGACTCGAAGGTCTTTTCCAACCAGAAGATTCTATGATTATCCTGGACAACAGCAAATTGAGTAATCAATGTCTATTTGGCTACTTGTAGGATAGCTTCTGAGTTGAAGGACCATGGATATTAGGGAGATATGAGTTGGGAGAAAGGCTGAGAACAATAATGTTTCTTGAGGTATATGTGAGAATTAGAATTATCTTCTCAATAGACATCCACTGGCAAGAAGGATGAGCCCATGGAATTCTGATTTATAATAGATACTTAAGTTAACTAACTTACAGAAGATGAATCAGTCTTTATTCAAGAAGATTAAAAAAAAAATTGACCAATGATTCATGGTCATGCTTAAAAATAACTTAGTATTTTATAGCCAGATTCACTGAACATAAACACTAAAGGTAAAAGATAATCTGGCTTTTGCCAGGAATTTTGTAATACATAGTGGAGAAGATTATTTATTGTTATGACCTTATGTTTGACAAACTCAGAAACCATACTAAACACTAAAAATAAAAAAGTTTACTTTGTTCAGAGCTACATGTATTATTTATACTAACAATCCAACAAATATTACTAGTTTATTCTCTCTACTTGCTTGCATTAATATTTAATAGGTCTTCTTTCTAGAATCTACCCTAACAACCAGTGTATTTTTCTTTTAGGGGGATCATATTGACAAAACAGAGACATAGTCAGATATACGTAGTCAGAATATGTAATTAAGTGTGAACATTTCTAATCGAAAAGATGTCTTCAAAATCTTTTCAGAGCCCTATTAGTATGAAATGGGCATTAGTATAATCCTTGAGGTATAGAATCTTAATTTTGATTGAAACAGGAAGTGGAATTTAATGATGCCTCTAAGGACAGAAAGATTGGGCTCCAGGCAGAAACATAAAGAACACAATGAGTTTCAAATGCATAAACTGTAGAGCTAATTCATTCCATTCTTGTACCCTCTGGACTCATGTCTTTGATAAAAGTGTAGTTATTACACAGAGGTAGAAGGATAAAGGCTATAGACTTCACCTGCTATTCTCCTGCTGTGTGTTCATATAGAAACAGTTTACCAGAGGGATGTCTTTATTATTATCATCATCATCATTATTATTGTTGTTGTTATTATTATTATTAATTTTTACCTGTTAGAGATTTAAATATTATTATTTTAAAACTATTATTTGTTCTGAAATCTCCTTTATTTCTCTGGTACAAATGTCCTGAAAGTGTTTTATTTTACTGAAATCTTGAGTTCTCAGGTACGAAGAACACTTGGACCAATTAATATGAGTGTCCAGATTTATCCGCATAAGTTCCTTTGTATTATTTTAGTTTCAATATGAATCAGATCCTAGGTTCTTTGCACCTACTTCCGCTTTAAGAGCTGACCACGAAGATATGTAGCATCATGCTGGTTGTTACGCTGCTTAATCTTTTTATAATGCTGTATATTTATACAAATATATTTTGTGCCATAGTAGCTGTTGCACAAAAATACAATACTAATGTTTGAAATTTTTAGATAGCATATTCTTTAGAACCACAAAAATCACAGTTATAGAGATTGCATGTTTAGATACTTTTTTTTTTAGTTTTAGATGAAACAGTTTTGACCTTTATCTTCATTGTCATCCTGCCAAGGGAAATTCATTTTGTTTAATATCTTGCTGAAGAATGGAATGACAACAAGTATTAGAATCAAGAATTAGACATGATACATGCTACAGTAAGGAGTATTCCTCAGGCAACATTAATGAATCAATAGTGTTGTAGAGTACAAAATTTAGGATGATTTTCCTTTAGAAAATGTAACAATATTTTTGTCCAATATCCGAGGTAGAAATGAAGCTAAGGGTATTTATTGAGCCTTCATGCAGTTCCAGGAATAAATACTTCTCAGGGAGTGCTTGTGTATGAAATGTGATCATCTGAATAAGTAATATGCATAATGCCTGTTAAAGCACTGAATCCCTAGGTATCTACTCCTTGGAATCCACTATGGTTATTTCTTTGATAGGGGTGATTTTGGAGGAATGTGCTTAATAAGCTAATTACATATACAAGAAACTCAGAGAAAGTTTTTAACCATGCTATAGCACTGATAAACATTGTACATGGCATGTGAAATAAATATGAAAGCTTATTTTTTGAACACGTGAAGAAAATTGTGCATTCACTGTAAATGGCAAAATACTTACCTCCTGTAAGTACTGTAACATCCTTTAAAGTAAGCATAAGGACTGATAACTTATTTGCTTGACTGGCCTTCACTTAATGGAGTTTTTCCCCTCAGATCAATGTTCTGCTGCTTGGAAGTCTGTGCTATTATATATCAGTGATTAACTATAGTAGCAGGACATTATTTTACTAAGTGCATTGGGATCTGACAGAGAGAATAGTTTCTGATGAATTAGACTAGAGTTCCTCGGAAGAAGTTTCTAGACTGTGTCAAAACGTCTCCCTGGAGCCTTTGAAAAGCCCAGAATAATAATGGCAGACAAGTCTCAAAGTACCAGCACTGTTTCTTAGCTGCTTCATTAAAACTATTGTTTATCTATGTTTTTCCAATAGAAGAGTTCCTTTGGAGCTTCTGAAAAGTAACTTCAAAATATGTAGTTTAAGACCACTGCAAGGGCATTAGTTTTCATCTTAGACATTGTTAGAAACGATCCTTTAGAGTACCTACCACAGTATCATAGCATCACAAGGTTGAAAAGGACCTCTGAGATCATCAAGTCCAACCTATAACCCAACACACCACCAACTCATCATCTAAACCATGGCACTCAGTGCCTCATCCAGTCTCCCCTTAAACACCTCCAGGGTCGGCAACTCCACCACCTCCCTGGGCAGTGCATTCCAATGGCCAATTTCCCTTTCAGTGAAGAACTTTTTCCTACGATCAAGACTAAACCTCCCCTGACGAAGTTTGAGTCCGTGCCCTCTAGTTCTGTCACTGGTCACCTGAGAGAAGAGACCAACCCCTGCCTGACTACAACCTCCTTTTAGGTAGTTGTAGAGAGCAATGAGGTCTCCCCTGAGCCTCCTCTTCTTCAGACTAAACAGCCCCAGCTCCCTCGGTCGCTCCTTGTAGGGCTTGTGCTCCAGCCCCTTCACCATCTTCGTTGCCCTCCTCTGGATACACTCCAGCATCCTGACATCTTTCCCAAACTGAGGGGCCCAGAACTGTACACAGTATTCAAGGTGAGGCCTGACCAGTGCCGAGTACAGGGGAACGATAATTTCTCTGGTCCTGCTCACTACATTATTCCTGATGCAGGCCAGAATGTCATTGGCCTTCTTGGCCACCTGGGCACACTGCTGGCTCATGTTGAGCTTCCTGTCAACCAACACTCCCAGGTCCCTTTCTGCCTGACTACTCTCCAGCCACTCTGTCCCCAGTCTATAGCTCTGCATGGGATTGTTGTGTCCAAAATGAAGTACCCGACATTTGGACTTATTAAACATCATCCCATTAGAATCAGCCCATCTCTCCAATCTGTCCAGGTCCCTCTGTAGGGCCATCCTACCCTCTAACAGATCAACCCTTCCTCCCAGCTTGGTATCATCCGCAAACTTGCTGATGATGGACTCAATCCCCTCATCCAGATCATCAATAAAGATATTAAACAGGTTTGGTTTTTTTTGTCTCATACTGTATTGGTGTCACTACAGGTGTGTCTGTACTACTCAGTTCTTCTGTAGACAAAATGTCGGTGATTCTGAGTAGATATTCATGGAATGTTAAAATATGAAGGAAGGCAGGCAGGAAGGCAGGCAGGAAGGAAGCCTCTCTGGTTGAGTCTGAGAGATAATATAAATCTTAATGGATGAATGCAGGGTCCAGGAAGCAGCTGTTTCAGAATGGGATGACAGAAGCCAAAATACAAAATGAGAAATATTCTAACAGAAATACTCCACTCAGGAGCGTGTCTTATCCAGGGCAGGGAGTATATGGACTCCAGGTACATACAGAGTTTTGATTCCTGCTGTTTCTGCTCCAAGGTCTCTCCCTGTAGTTAGGTATCTTCTTGCTCCTCTTAAACTTGTTTTCAGGCTGATCTTTTCATGTCTAAGTCTCTAATTTCTTCTTTACTATATAATTCAATTGATAGTTATTCTGCATTTAATGTATTCATTTTTTGTGTGTTGAATCCATGTACACATTATTTATGCTCTCTTAACAGATGAAGTGGTTTTATCCAGATTATTTGCCAAGAGTGGGCCGGGCAGTTACCCTGCAACATACTGACAGAAGGAGGATCTTGGCAATGCCCAAACGTTAGCCTTAAAATGGACACACTTTCTTGAAAACTTCTTTCTTTTAAGAACTAAATAGGGAACATTTCTTGAAAAGAAAATACATACACAACTTCTGTGACTTTGCCTAGGATGTTGAAAACTTGGTTTCAACTATTTTCCTTGCCTTCTTAGAAGCATGTTTGGGTAGCAGGGATTTTGTTCTTTCTTAGGAGATGGGAGATCTTTAAGACAACTTCTCTTTGTAAAAGAAACATCTTTTTGACAGAAAAAGAGATTGCACAAAATTTCCTGCCGATCAACACCCGGTCTCAGGAGACAAGCTTTTATAATAATCAGACCTTTGGTTGTGTCTAGTGCAGAAAATTTTGGCTACATTCTTGAAGCATAACCCTCATTTATAGCACCTCAGTCTACTCTCCTGGTGAAGGTAGATCTACTCATAAAGAATATGTGTCATACATACCCACAATGACCTAGGTATTATATGCACCTGGCAGAATGGACTAACTGTCCAGAATATGGGAGTCTCACAGAATAAATCCAAGTAACTTGTATCTCTGCTTTTGTTGCTCCCACTTCCCTTATAGAAACAAGCACTTTATGCGGCAGTTATGGAGGCTCATTTTCACCACTAAGAATTCACTGAGTAAAATGAAAGTTTTATTTTATTTAGAGGTAGCCTTGACTCCAAGCACACAGGTGTGTAGTAGAAAAATCTGAATGGAAGACCAGTAACAGGAACACAGGAAGACCTCCTAACCAGCACTGATTTATGGCAAAGTGGGAAAAGTAATTAAATTAAAATATTTAATTTAGAATATTAATGAAGAGGCAGGAGGGGTAGGAAAGCATGCTTGTGCAAACAGAACTTTTCTCGAATCTCAGTTATACCAGAAAAAAACCCTGATGGCACCATCATATTATTGAAACCTAAGAGTTTGTTTACAGGCTTGGGTTCTCTGTCTATATTAACAAATATTGCTCTGTATAATTCGATGTTAGGCATAAATATACACATCTAATTTCGCAATGTTTGTACCATATGGGAACTAGGCTGTTGGTTTCAGCTCAATAGGGATACAAATATACTGAAGGCAAAATCCATTTATTTTTTTTTATGAAGATGGCTGTGTCATTATTGTTTGGAAATAAATGAGTATTAATTGCTTTCTCATATTCAGCTTTCCTACAATGACAGCTAGATGCCTGATTTTATTATTCTTGTGATTTATTATTCTTGTAATATAACTTTAAAACTGTATTTTTACATGCTAAATGAGAGAGAGGAGTATCAGAGGAATAGCAATCAACATGATTGATTTTCTAAGACATTTGCACTGATCACTACTACTTTCTTAACTTAAAAAAAAAAAAAAAATTAAAAGCATTTTAACGCATCCTGCAACATAGGAGATAGCTATTTAGGAAGTACTGACTCCATCAATTTTAATTATAAAAGCTTAAATAAGATAAACTCTGAATCTCAAGTACCTCAATATAAAAAGAGGATAAAGAAATATTGGGTTGAAGAAAAGCTGTTCTGACTTTGGCTCTGTTGTAATTATAACATTAAATGTTTCTTTACTTTAGAAAAGTAAAGGGTTATTGCTGAACTTTATAGCATGAAAAGCTTTTAATCAAAAATCCATTTTGCTCAGCTTCACCAAGATAGCAGCTACATACTGGCTGCAGAAATGAGTTCATGTCTCTCTGTCCACTTGAATGAATGCTGGCTATCTTGAGAATCTGCTTTTATCTCTGGAAAACTTTCAAAGTCACTCCCTAATTTTGCCTTTATTAAAAAAACCCTAACATATCCTCGCAGTAATGTCCAACAAGAAAACCATATCTAGGCTGAAGCTGAGAGAAAAGAAATTTGCTTTTTTCAATCAGTGACATTTCCATGGTCGTTGGGAATTTTGAAGCAGGAGTCACTTCCTTGAGCCCCAAATAAGGCACCATCTTTATGATTGAGGATGCAAGTGCCTTTAACAATTCTTAACAGCATTATTTTAACAGGTATTTTTCTTGCTGTATGGGAAGCAAAGAGACTTCAATCAAAATGGCATCAGTGACATAAGTGACAGTGATATTTTGATGATAGTGGATAACAAAACATCTTGCACATATGGTGTATAAATTAGGTAAGAAAAGACTACTTCGGACAAGAATCTGTACTGATTACGTGTAAACCACAGGGAGCTATTAACAAAATGCTCCAAAAGGCTCATGCACTTATTGTCTTTGTTAACTGGATTCCCTATAGATGGTTTAAAGGACGTTTTTCTTTTTTCTTCCTCTTTTTTTAAAATGAATATTTTTTAAGCAGTCTTTCAGTGCCATTAATACTTAAATTACATTGTGTGCAGTTGCAAGGTATTTCTTTATGCACTACTTCACTAACCTAGGAGATCATCATCTTTCTGTTAAAAGCAGTATATTTAATGTTAAAAAACCCGTTATGTTCTTACATAAATCTTTTGTGTAATAACAGCGGCTATCTTTTCTTTGGCTTTGAGCCCTTAATTTCTTTAACAGATTATTAACATAACAAAAAACCCCATATCCCTCTACATAAAAAAAAAAAGGTAAGCATAATATACTGGTGACTTTACAGTAAGTGTGCAATAGAGCTATGACAAGATTTGTCATCTCAGTGTGCAGCCAAGATACTTTGTATTACCACTGTAATAAGAAAAGAGGCAGAGCTAGTTGCTGTGGTGTGAGAACATGAAAATCAGCCTGAAAATCAGTATGTTCTCTGACAGCATAGTGGTTTTGAAATATTATCTCAAAGGATTCATATTTTCTGGTGGTTTGTGCAGTGTTGTCTCATTGTAAGATGCTGATGTGCTTCCTGGATTTCAGCTGCTGAACTGCATTTTCAATAAGCAGCGTAGAATACTTGCTTAAAATTTCTTCTAATGTTAAAAATTGCTTAGCAATTTTGAAAATGCAAATAGGAAAAGGACTTTCTATCAAGTAGTGTCACTTTTGGGATGTGAACTGTCAGAAAAAGCCTTTATAGTTCACTACTACCGTACTTACAGTACATGAACTTTTCCTTCTAATTTAAGAAAATAAAATTTCATCACATCCATTTTGGTGCTTTCTTTATGAAATAGTCTATTCTACCAAAATTAAAGTGTTTTCTCCTTGACTGCAGAAGCTTCAGAAGATGTTATTGGTAAAATGCTTAAAGAAATAAATCACGTGGTTTGCTATGTAATAGACATCAGTCTTGTTAAAAGCACAAATGATACATGCCAATACAGCCCATTTTTGTCAAGTTATAAGTATGCTTTGGAAAGAGCTGTTACTGACTTCTAGTTCTCTAGTTATTATTGTAGAGGCTTTCCCAGTTATAATATCAACTATTATTTTTGGGAGCAAGGAACTTCTGTACCCCAATTTTAGCCCTGTTAGCGATCATACTATTTAATTTGAATGTCAACAGCAGCAGCTTAGCCTGCAATATATGACTGCAGTTTGTCAGATTTTTGGCCAGTGAGCACTGCTCACAGTATATTTTCAGCCTAAACGGTTTTGTTTCTTTGGGTTCTGTGCGGTGCCTGTGTCTCCTGGAGTAATGTTCATCCCAAGGTTTGATTATTCCTTATGGCAAGGAATTGGAACCCTGCACCTAAATTTGATTTTCCCCAGTGTTCTGGTGCTTTCAGGCCAGGATAAAGTACCACCTCCTCCTCTTACAAGGAGGGTGAACCATAATGTTGGAGATTAGCTTGATATGGAATAAGGGGTGGAGAATTTAGTAGGTTGACTTTTGTTTTTTTTTTCCCTGTCTTCCTTAACAACGGAGGTCAGGATCCACGGAAGTATTCCATATCTTCCTTTAATGTAATACAACTTATAAATAAGGCATAGATAAGAGGGTTCGCTCTCTTCTTCTTTCAGCAAGGTGGAGAGCAGGAGCTTCCTTGCTTTGGTCGGTGTCTGGAGCTGAGGCCTGCGGTGGCTGCTGTTGTCCAGTAACCTTATTTATTCTTGTCCTAGAACTACTACATTTAAATATCCCAAATAATCTAGTTTGTTTCAAAACGTAACATACAGACTTTGCAGAACAGATGAGAAACCACCTAGTCCCTCGCTGCAGGGAATGATCAGAGGAAGGGCAGCACTGTCCCAACAGTGCCGCGCAGCCTGCGGCTGTCACTCTGCCCACGCGTAGGGGGAGAGTCCTGGGTTGGATTTAGCTGTTCTGCTTTCCTCAAGGGAAGTGGTGAGATTTTGCTAGTTCTTGACTTTGTTAGTTACCAGGTTTTACCATTGTGCATACCTGTTTTGCTTTAGTTCCTTTTTGTCCTTTTTTTCCCATTTTCCCTTCCCCTCCTCCCTTTCTTGGGAGTTTTGCATGATATCCTTGTTGCGTGTAGTTAAATATATTTAGAAATACACATATATTTAGTGTGATTTCATTTTTTCTGAATTTTTTTCTTTGAAAAAGGGGGAAGTTGGGGAAGGGGCTTAAACTGAGTGTTAGAGAGCTTGGGCAAGCTTGCTCATAGCTGTTTGATTCTTTCTGTTGAAATAGCAAATGAACATCATAATGATACCGTAGATTTTAAAATAATGTTGAGGTCTAGAAAGAGAATTTGTTTTCCTTTCTTATTTATTAGTAAATGTATTTCAGTGAAGAATATTGCTTTTAGGATTATTCTACACTTAATCCAACCTAAAACATATAATTCAGTAATTTAATATTTGGCGGGAATGAAGTAAAAGCTGTTGTATCCATCTTTCTTTAGGACCAAGCATATTGCCTGTAAATCAATGAAATGAGGCTAGTCATCCTACTGAGAGCTCTGAATAGCTCTCTTATTGTTTTAGATTATATGCTGCATGTCAGGAGGGAGGGGGGTGTGGCATAGGGAGGGAAAGGACATAGGAAAGAGAATCTTGGCTTCCAGATGTTGTCACGGTGAATAAGGTAGCTGGTCCTGTTTATGTGATCAAAGGCTCTTCATGCCCAATGTTTTTACACTTTTCACCAAACCAATCAGAAATAGGCATTAGTTCAGATTACTTAATGTTTGATCTTCTTAGTCCGGATGTGTTTATTTCAGATATTGGCTTGTTCTCAATGTAATGGCCAGATAAAATCCAAGCCATCTGTTAAATCTCTGCTTAAAACACCACAGATTAAAAAGCAACTAGCAATAATTCGGAAAAAGGCAGGTCTGGCCCTCTAAACGGCGTGCTAATCTGGGTGGGTAAAGTGAGTATAGTTTTTTTTTTTTAATTGAAACCTTGAGAGAAAAGCATACATATTTTTCATATTCTTTTTCTATTGTTTAAAGTTTGTCTCCACTGAATCAGTTTTCACCTACAGATTCTATGATGCCACAAGTTATTTTTAGTTGAACTTTGCGCTCTCCATTTGGTTTCCTGCCTACTTCCCTGAGGAAACAAGGCCTATGAAATTGTGTTACCTGCCTCCATATCTCACTTTTTGAACTCTTGGCCACCATTGGCCAAATCTGACATAAGGCAAGGGGCTCAATGATATGAAGTTTTCAAGGGGACAGAGAGGGAAAGAAAACTTTCTGTGTCATTGCCCAAAGATACTGCTCAGTACTTTCCAGGGCACAGCTGAGACACAGTGAGTCCTACTGCCACCTTGAGAGGCAGGTAGGGAAGGAGATGGGAGAAGGGAGAAAAAAAGCAGACATCCCTTGGAAACTACTCAGTACTGGAATCAACCTGTTTCCTAGCACACCAGATTTGGAAGGTTGCATTGTGACTGTGGTTAAACAGTGCAAAGGAAATTAAGCAGCCAGAATACTAGGATGATTTTGTCAATAAAAATTAACCTATGCCACATTTTTTAGTTTCATTATCTAGCCTCTTTGTTCACTGAAGTCACTACAGTCTCAATGTTAATATTAAGTAGAAAAAATCCTGTTATGCAAATTGTAATTCTTTTGTTCTATAAACAAACAAAAAAAGCGCCAAAATTATATTATTCCATTGCACACTTTTTAAACTTCCATATCAAAACACATGCAGTGCTTAGATGGAAATGAAGGCAAACTTGATTCTTCAGTGAGAACATCCTTACCAGCATATTTCATTACCTATTTGTATTCTTTTAGCCAAGTTTCATAGAATCAGTTCATATAAAAATAATAGCAACATGTATTAAATTTCATATGATTTTCTGTATGAAAACATCATAAGAACAAGCCTAGATATGTAGGAAATAAGAAGGGGAACAAAGACTGGAAGTTATTTATATGGTAATTTTCCTTTATCTGAAGTATATATTAATGTAATTAGCATTTGTAAACAGTGACTTGAAATCAGTACAGAGATACTGAGTTATGCAAAGGATCATGACACAAATTATCCTAAATTATACTTGAAGTAGCACTGAAGACCAAAGAGATAAACTGTGTAACTTAGGGCACAATTTAATCTATTTTTCTTTAGTAGGACTAAAATGCAATTATAAATACAATTATAAATACAAATTTCCATAAAAACATGTTGGACTTGCAGGCTATATTTGCCTGATAAATAGATACATAATCCAAAAGAAAGTGGGCTATATTAATTGAATTACATCTGAGTTACAGTTGTGCGGCAAAATAAAATATACCACATCCTGTGAGAGCTTTTCACATGATGACTGACAGTGATGTATGAGGCATTAAAAAAGCATTCTGACCAAAAAAAAGGTCATACATCCCCTAGAGTTCAAGTAGCATCCAGTGCAAGATTCAGGGTTACAGATAACACAGTTAGGTCCAAAGGCGGACAGAAAAAGGATAATGATGAATACTGTCTTGTCACTTCTTTATATCACGTTAAATATTTGAAGGCATTTAATTACAGCATTGCAATACCAAGGCATTGAGGAACTCTTTGCCATCTCAAAGCCTGCACAACTCCAGGAAACTGTGTCAGATATCAGAAATGATTCCCAGATGTTGAAATGTCACCGTTTTGTATCAAATTAGATGCCAACAGTTTTCTAGAGGAAGCTTGTGCCTGAGTTTATTTGCTGCCAAAACCAAGTTTAACTGAAAATCTTTTGTGATTGAACTAACTCAGTATCTGACATGAATGCTTTCTATCTCTCAATGGTCCGTGAGAGAATAAAATTTTACGGCATGAAATAGAAGTGCCAGAAGAAAACTTTATATTGTAAAGTGTTGCTTCCAGCAGTACAAGTAGTTCAACATAAATAGAGGAAAGTATTTCTCCACAGTATTAAGCAGAGAGTTTGAGCTTGCAAAATGCAGCTGAGCTTCATCGTACTAAGAACTGCTGTTCTGTACATCCACAAATGGCAAAGTATCAGTACCCACAAGGAATGCTATTGCCTTAGGAGGCCAACTTGATGCTGTTTTTCAAATAAGCAACATATCCTGTTACATGAATAGTTTGTCTCTTTTCATCATGACTGATGTCTACATCATCTTCCCTCAGTGAGAAAGGTGTAAAAATGGAGAAAATGCCTCTGGCTCCTTAAAAAGATGAGGGCTTACTACCATAAATATGGATTCATTTGATCAATGGGAAGGCATCATTATGACAATGGTAAATTTTAGTGGTAACGGGAATATCAGTTTTATTTTAATGAACATGATGCCTGCTTCTGTATGCATCTTGATTTTGGTGGGTTATTTGATACTCAGGTAGTCATTAAAGGAGATATACAACAAAAGGACGGGGAAAAAAGAGATTAAGCTCAACTGAGTAGAAATTATCCTCCAGCCTAGAATAGGGGAGGAAGAATTATGAAGTCCACAGAAACAGAAGACGAAATATCAGTGAAGATTTGTGTGGGGTATGGACTTCATCTGTCCCAACTCTGGAAAGTACATGGCAAAATAAAGCAGAAGCACTGAGCTGTCAGGTGTAATCTAGGTTAAATCCAGATATGCTATAGAGATACTACAGTTGTAGAGCACTGTTGAGAGTTGGGGATTATTAGTTCAGATGTAATTCTTGAGTTAATGTGCATTTCCTGAGTCTAGATATGATCTGACATGGCATCGCTTTGATCTGTGCACGTTTGCTAGTTTGGGATTCTGCAAGAGGAAACACCGTATCTGCAGCGAGTGTTCTACCACTTGGATTGCAAAATAGTCAAGAGCATAAACACCAGTATGTGTTTGCTTAAAAAAATGGAATAAACCAGCAAGAATAGGTAAGATAGTTTACGTGTAAAACTCTTAGAATCACAGAATTATATAATGTCCTGAGTTAGAAGGAACCCATAAGGATGGGTCCTGTCCCAGCATAGGACAATCCTAACATTCATGCCATTTGTCTGAGGGGCTGTCCAAATGCTTCTTGAACGTTGTCAGGCTCTGTGCCATGACTGCTTCCCTGGAGAGCTGTTTCAGTGCTCCACCACCCTCTGGGTGAAGAAACTTTTCCTAATATCCAACGTAACCCTCCCCTGACATACCTTCCTGTCATTCTCTCAAGTCCTATCACTGGTCTCCAGAGAAAAGAGATCAGCACCTACTCCTCCTCCTTCCCTTGTGAGGAAACAGTAAATGATTATGAGGTCCCCCCCTCAGTCTCCTCCAGGCTGACAGACCAAGTGACTTCACTCTCTCCTCATATGATTTCTCCTCCAGAACCTTCACCAGCTTTGTGACCTCCTCTGGACACTCTCCAGTAGTTTCACGTCCTTTTTTATACTGTTGTGCCCCAAACTGCACTCAGAACTTAAGGTTGGGCGCCACAAGTGCAGAGCAGAGCAAGACAATCCCCTCCTTCGACCAGCTGGCAATGCTGTGCTTGATGCACCCCAGGACATGGTTGGCCCTCTTGGCTGCCAAGGCACTTCTGGCTCATGTCAAGCTTGCCATCAACCAGAACTCACTGGGCTGCTCTCCAGGCTCTCACTCCCCAGTCTGTATGGAAATCCTGGGTTGCCATGTCCCAGGTGCAAAATCTGGCACTTGCCCTTGTTAAACTTCATGCAGTTGGTGACTGCCCAACTCTCCTATCTGTCCAGATCACTCTGCAGAGCCTCTCTGCCCGTAAGAGTGTCAACAGCTTCCCCAGTTTCATGTCATCTGCAAACTTGGTTAGTAAAACCTAAAATCCTGCATCCAGGTCATTTATGAAGATACTAAAGAGCACTGGTCCCAAGATGGATCGCTGTGGAACCCCGCTAGTGACTGGTTGCTAGCCTGATGTAATTCCGTTCACTGTTCTTGTTGTATAAACCTTTTGACTCATTTTGGGGAGTGTTTTCAGGGTCTTGATGCAACTGTTTGGCTGTTAAGTAATTACCAAGCTTATGAACTGTGACAGAAATCAACAAATGCTCATAAAAGTTAGGAAAAAATGTTTAACTTACCAGCTTTTACTTTGTTTAAACTGTTAAAAAATGGCTACTTTCTACAAAACCCTATAAGGTATATTTACCATTTCAGTAGACATTGTTTCATTATTTTAACTAATAAAATTGAGAGTGAAGTTCCTTTAAATTCTGTTTCAATATTTACAAATTGACTAGAAGGAAACCAAGATATACAAGAAGAACTGTCTTCTTCAAATGGAAGAATTACATTCACATGACAACCATAACTGCAAAAATAACACTGGGCTGAGATGGTTTATGATTAGGAAAAAAAATATTTGTTTATCTCTGTTCTATGATACATTTCTGATTCCAATTGACTGGGAACACAAAAACAATGCTTCAAATCATTGATGAAATTGAGCAAATTACTTTAAAAAGCAATCCTGAAAAAGTAGCTAAAATAACCTCCTTTTTGTCTCTCCCTTTCCCCTTGCTCCACATGCTCTATACCAACCCTTTCCACATTTGCAGTAACGAGGGGGCTTTGCCTTTGTCCTTGTATCAGCTTGGCCTGTGTTCATAGCCATTGGCAGAACCCCTCTGCCTTCTCTGACCCAGATCTGTTTTCCAGTCAGGACACTGTTGTGTTTAATTGGGTTTATAGTCAAAGTAAACACAAGTTGTGTGACTTAATAGCTGCGACTAGTCTGAGAATGCCTTAAGCTAGTCCAGGAAGAGCTCTGGAGTTTGTAAAGGCTGATGGTGTAAGCTGCCTCATCAGAGACCAGTGCACATCCAGTTATCACGTAACTTCTACTTTCAGGTGTGAATCTGTTATTAAAGTATTCTGAACCAGTTTGCCTTACTTCTCAGAAGTACTATAATAATGTGTAAATATAGTAATGATATTTACAAGGTCTTTAAAAATAACAGTGATTTTTATTTGCAGCAATCTTTGATCGCATATAAGAATGGCTGTGTTCCACTTGTAGGCCAAAAATACTCTCGTACATCCTGACCTTCCTTGGTCTAGGCACAGCAGAAATAGACTGGCTCTTCTGTGAAGAGATTTTGTGACCAAATCCCTGAGAGTATATTCTCATAAGATGACTTGTGCCAAATTAACAGCTCTTCATGGAAAGATGCGTGACCTGTTTCCTTCTCCCCTGCCTGCCCACCTTACTTTACCCTCTCTGTAGGGCTTATCTGATCACATAATAATTTGATTCAGTTCCCCTAAAGAGCAGAAAATTAACTTGGCAAGCAAGAAAATGAATGTAATATTCTCTGTTGGGTTAGTTATTTTAGTTCACTGTGTGATCAGAAGAGTAGCAGATTATAACCACCAAACTCACTTGACACACCAGCACTTCTCTTCTGGTAAAAACTAACTGTGTTCTCATCTTTATCATTGCATATATTATCAGTTCTTGGCCTTTACTTACATCAGCATTGAATTAGTTTTCTTTCCCAGCTGGTATAGTGACACATAATTCTCTCACACACTTTGCTCTTTATCTATTTAACATACTCCTGTCTCAGCAAATCCTTGTCAGTGCTTTCCTTATGTTTGGTTTCCAACAGTTTTATAGATTGGTATTATTTTAAATACTAATATTTATTCTGAAGAGATAGTAAAATGTGTCTAAGCATGTATTATGAATAAATCTACTGAAGGTTTACACAATTTCTGGCTACAGCACAGGTTTAGATTAATATTAAATAAATCAAAGGTTGATTCATTTCCAAAAAAGAATACTGCTGAATTGACATGGAAGCTTGTGTTAGAAGTTTTGCAAAGCTTTTTGAGAAGAAAAAGAGAACAAAATACAATAACTACTTGCTGTTATGATATAAATCAGGCTTTTTTTTAAAAAAAAAAAGCAATAACAACTTAAGAATGGATTACTAATCTTTCCAAAGACCTCAGTTTGGGTTTCATCATTGAACTAACTAACGTGCATCCAGTACTGTCCAGCAAAAAAAACCCATCTAGTTTCTTTTAAAAATCTGAAGACATTGCTTTGCTTTTGATACAGTAGAAGAGCTTTTTTGAAAGCCAGGCTTCAGTTGTTTGTGTGAGACAGAGGTGAACAGGGATTGCCAGCCAAACAGTGAGTGGTGCTGTGGACAACATAGGCCAGCAAGCAGCAACGAGATAAAGCCATCTGGGCCCCGAAACATCCGTAATATTCTGTTTGCCGGGATGCAAATCAGCCTGGGTAGCTCAAGCTGCAGTCCAACATCCCATCCTCATCCCCACTGAGCCCTGCTGGCCTCAGGTGGGATTGGCTTATAGCCAGACACTAACATAATGGGGACATAAAGCCTTTCCTTGGTGGTGAGAGTGAAGGGGCCCATTTTTTGGGTCCTGTGATCTACAACTAGTTGCCAGCCAGCTGTTTGGTGTCCCCTTGTTTTGCCTGGATTGCAGACACTGCCATATTTTCCATGCTTCATGTCTTGCTTGCCATGGGCTGGGACCAGCAAAATGCTGCCACAGTGTTTTGGAGGGCTGACTTCAAGGTAATGAGACTGGCAGATCTCCTAGCTGCTGGGATTTTTGTACATAATCTTTCTTAGAAGCTTGCCTCTTTCTTCACTTTTCAGGTGAGAGAACAGTACAATCCAGCACTGTAAATGACTAACAGAAAACATGTAGGTAAGAATCAGGAAACCGCCTGCCTACCTAAATTTTTATACCTTTATTCATCAATATGTGATACTACAGATCTACAAAGTAACAAAAGTTGTGAAATATACCAAGCTTCATTTGTTTAAAATCCCGCACATGAAATAAAATCTCACATACTGTTTTTAGGGACAACATTTATATTTATTTTTAAGAAGCATTTTACAATTTCAGATTTGTATCATGAAGAAATACAAGAATGGCCAAAGTACTGGGGTCTGCAATCTGACAAAAATGATACTCAACCCACAAACTGAAATTATTGCAGAATTACCTCTAATTTTAATACTTTGGGAAAAACATTTTGTTTTGCCTTAGCTACTTAAATATACAGCACTTTTTAAAAGAGTTTCAGCTTCTAGGTGATAAATAAGAGGTAGGAAAATATTCTTGGGGTCAAAAATACTGAAGGTAGCTCTTTATTCAGTTTTACTTGAAGAAATCTAAGTTCTCCTCACATATAGGGAAAGGAGAGCTACCCCACTCTAGAAAACTGCATTGCATCAAGCTAAAGCAATGCTTTGGGTAGGTGGATTGACTGTTAGTAACTAAAACAAAACTCAACATTAATTCTAAAATGTATTTCTGATTAACTTAAATTTGTTCAATACATTCGAGATCAAGCAAAATATTTACAGATTATTTGAATTGATAAAAATACACAAGTGCAAAGATTATTGCAGTGTATGTTATACATTATATATATACTCAAAAAAGATGAGTCAAAATTGAACGTGTGATTTAATTTTTCACATATTTTAAATCTTGATCTTTATGTTAGTAGTCTTATTTATCATGGTCGGGTTTTGTGTGCAAACTTCTCATGGCTCTGACTGTTCATCCTTGAACTATATTCATTCCCAGATTGTCTGGTTCTACCTGTATTGGCACTATCTTTCTTTAGTGCTGATAGAATAGTATTTGGAATACTTTTTAATGAGTTTTCCCATACCTGTAACTCTTCTCTTCCTTTCAATTTGGGAAGAGATTTCTATGCACTGAACAACTCAAATTCCTGGAGGTGTTCAAGACCAGGTTGGACTGGGCTTTAAGCAACCTGATCCAGTGGAAGGTGTCTCAACCCATAGCAAGGGGTTTGGACTGGATGGACTTTAAGATCCCTTCTACCCGAAACTGTTCTATGATTTTGTGATTAACATATCATGTTAAAGAGTCACAGCAACTTATTATATTGACCTATGATTTAATTTTTCTGCAGAAGTGTAACTAACCTTCAGTCTATACACTACTTTTGGAGAATCTTTTTCCATGTCCCTCTTATTGACTGCCAGCTATAAGAAGTCAGGACAAAGAAGCGTTATGTATAAAAATCTGGAAAAGTCTGGGACGGTGTATGGCAAGACAATGGTTAACATTTATGAAGTAGATTATATGTATAAATTGAACATCAGGGGACTGATTATGAAGGCCCAAAAAACAATTTTGTCTTTTATATCCTAGAGCCTTTCTAACCTTTGACTGTGGTTCTCCTTTTTGCTAATTTCTCTCATTTCTTTCTGTGTGGTTGAGTGGTTTAGTGGAGGGTTGTTTTTTGGGGGGGGAGTGTTTGTTTTGTTTTCTTGGATTTTTTTGTTGTTGTTGTTCTCCTTGATATTTGCAGATCTGCTCAGTCTAGAGTCATCTACAGATTTGATTGTAACCACTTTTTGCATCCAGTTTTATTTAACATCTTCATTAATGCTTTCCAGGAGATTAAGCTGTTTCAATCAAATCTGTGACACTCAGCTTTCTGGCTTTAGTCTTTATCCTTGCTTATCATTTTTTCTGGCCACAACAAATGATTACTTATTTGAAGGATCACCTCCCAGAAAGGAATAGGTCAAGAGCACACCATTGGTGGGGGAGGAACCTGAATAGCAGAATTCATATGACGAAAATATCTTTTTCCCCTTATATGTCACCACTGTGACTTCTGAAACTATTTTTTTTTTTTAATAGAACTGTAAATCATGGTATCTAAGTGAACATAACATTAATCTCAGCAGTGCCACATATTTCTGTAGAGCTACAAGCACTGTGAACCATGTTATTCCTGACAGTCTACTGGGAGAGGGTCCAACATATTTTTTAGTGGAGTCATTTACAAGAACTATTGCAACGTAATTATGATGTCAGCCAATCTATCCAAAAAGGTCCTCCTCAAATCAACAACCCCCCTTAAATAGCTTGCCTAGTCAACCATGCTGTGACATAGTGCTTAAGAATATGGTATTGCCTCCTAACTTCTAAAAAGTTTTTACTAAGTTGAGTAATATTTTTGTTAGATGAACCTGGGAAAAACATATTCATTTTCACTCGCTCATGTTCATGTTAACTACATGGGACTGTTTTATCCAAGAAAATGAAAAAGGATAATGTACAGAATAATTTCATTGTTGAGTACACTGAACTCTCTATTGGCATGGAAAAGAAAACTGCTTTGTGAAAGGTAAATGAACAAATAATGAGATATTTATTCAAAGGTTTTCAATGATTCCACTTGATAAAAAAACATTTGTGATGATGGGCCTTACACAGCAGAGCTATTCTGGTGTATCTGAAGTATATAAGTGCCTTGTGTCATGTCTTGTATTCTTTAGATATGCTAATATACTCTGAAAGCAACGTAAGTCTGTAAATTAACTCAGTCATAAGAATATTCCTTTGGCTTTAAAGAACAGCAATCTGAGAGAGATCAGACCACTAGAAGTTTTTTCTAGATTTGTTAAAAAGAGATGCTGTAGAGTATTTTAGCTATTCAAGACAAAGTTCTGAAATCTTCGGTTGTGTCTAATTTTCACTGAAATATTTGAGGTGTATCGGAAGACTTTAAAAAATCTAGATCTAAACAATATATCTGCAGAAGCATCACACTGTAATATTCTAGTTTTCATATACTGCACTGCATACTTACTGTGAAGATTGCACACTGAGTCAACAGTGACTGTGAGATGGTGGGCAGTTTGTATCTTGCTTTTTTTACCCTGATTTGGTAAAATAAATGGCTGCCCTCTTTAAGGAAAAGTACCTGGAGTCCACTTGACATATCTTCTGATAGCTGTACTGTTGCTTCAACCTGCAATGGCTGAAATTCTCTGCTCAAAGAAGTTACTTAACACAAGTAAGAGTCTTGAGAATATTCATTCACAAAGCTGCAATTGTATCAGAAGTAGAAGTGAAAATGCCACAAACTCAAACCTTGGTCTCGTCGTTGTTCTGTAAATCTTTCTGGCTCATTTGTTCTTGTAAAGTGGTTAAAATTAGGTGAAAGCTTTAAATTGATCCTTTTTCTTCTTTCTAGAGAGTTAGAAAGCTCAGTTGTTCACACAAAGTAGTTAGTTCTGGACGTTTACTTGGAAAATGATGCTTTGGAGAGAAGGAAAGGAAGCTCTGATGAAACTTCAATAGTTGCGTAAAAATTTCTGAAGCACGTACACCAACCCTTACCGTGAATTTGCAAAAATGCTTTGCATGTGAGGTTCTTTTTTCCAAAAATAACTCAGGTAGTTGGAGAATTTTATATATTGGTCAGTGCCATATATGAGACATATATTGAGTCTACTAAAGAGCTAAACATCCCATATTCTGCCCTTTAGTCTTCTTGTCCCTTCATACAAGAAAAACTCATCGAAATATATTGGCAAAGACTCAAAATATAGCACAGCTGTACATAATTTTACACATTCTGTTCTAGGAAGGTAGGAAACAAAGGAAATACTTTAATTTTCAGGGTCCTAAGAGAAAATCTAGTGTATTCCAATCCATTTATTGTGATTTAGCTTTTTGTATAAGGGAAGAAATATGATATTTTCAGTATATTTAACACATTGGTGCAGAATCTTTGCTTAATCTCCCAAAATATGCCTGAGCCTTTTTCTGGACATTCATTATTTTGGTTAGGAAAAAAGGGCTGTTTCTCAGACCACAGAACAGACAGAAGAAATCCCCCTTGTTTCAGTGTGAAACTGTGAGCTACATTACAATAATAATAAGGAGAAAGATGTTGTGAACTGATCAGTTCTCCACAGTGCTATTTATCTAGCAAAATAAAAATTAACATAGCACAGTTCACTGACCAAACCAGAAGCAGTAAAATACGGAACACTGGATTTCATTAAGTTCATAGCAGACATGAAAAGTCCAATGTTAATGTGAGTATAAGTAAAAATACTAAAAGTGAAAATAATTTCAGAAGGTGCATTTTTGTTGCTTAATTCCAGCGTTCATAATAATGAGTAGATATGAAAATTTTAGTAAACAAGTACAATGGAAAAATCATATGAATTCTCCTCTTGATACTATGTGATTTCTTTGGGCCTGAGCTCTCTTGCTGCATAAGGGTGCACCTGTAATGCAGTCCAGTATATGTAGGTGTGGAAAGCTTTGAGCAGACGAGGTAAAAAGGCACTAGTCTTGAGTTAAGTCATGGAGCTGTGCAAACATCTCAGCTGTTGAACGAGTAAAGAGCCCTGGCGATATCTGATTAATCAGGCCATGTTTATCCTCTTGGAGGAAACAGGTCGAATGCTCCCATCATAAGAAGCTTAACAGGAAAGAATATTAAGTGAACCACATAGGGGAAATCAAGACTCCCAACACCAATTGGTTCAAATAAATTAGTGTTTACAAACTGAAATAAGGAGAAGTGGGCCACTGCTGTTTACATTTCAGTAAAACACCTATTCCATTCCACAATCCCAGAGGCTGAATAAAAGCTGTTTATTCAGAGAAGCCCTGAGGCTGACTCTAGTCTTTTACAGTTGTAGAGCTACATGGAAAGGCCAGTGGTTCCTTAGGGGCAGATTTCAAAGAAATTCAAGGTTTATGCACATAAATCTCATTTAAAGTGCAAGTTCTGCTCTGAAAGTCATTGCATAAGAGCAGCACAGACTAAGAGGACTTCATATTTATTATTTCAAAGCATAATCTATACTGAATATCAACTGTGTTTAAGTATTCAAAATATCTTCCTCTGACCAGTTTCCTAAGATGCTATCTTTCCTGCTTTCCTTGATAAGAAAAGTGCAGCAGGAACTGATTAAAAATTTTACTGATGCCAAGAACATACTCTAGAAAGCTCTTCATATATTTCATTAACATGGCTGAACTAAAAGACTGAAAGGTAGCAATGTCTTTCTCCTCAAGGAAAAAAAAAAGTAAGTATACACCTTAATATTTATAAAGAACATATTAATGCAGCATTTCAAGTTATTTTTTGAAAGATATTTTATTTGGTTTTATTTCCATTTCCTCCTTTTTGCATAAGATAACATGCTTAATAGCCTCATCAAGAATTCCAGGACTCTCAACTTTCCTTGAGAGTTCACACAGAGCAAAAGCAGAGCGAAGATTGGTTTAGGGTACTGAACTCACCAAAATGCTTCAGAATACGTGGATACCAAACCTAGGGTAGCAGGATGGCAGTTATCAAATTCTACTGGGTTTTGAAGATGCCTAGTAAGAACCTGGCTATGTACTTGTGGTGGTGACAGGTAAACAAACAGCTTTCACAGCTGGGTATTAAGTACTGATTACGCTCTAGAAACTTAGTGCCTGCAGCTTTTTGAGAGGATATATCTACAAAACAGAAGTGAAATAATTTGATTTTATTATGCTCTAGGCACACATGAGACCATGCTGAAACAAATCAGTTGACTGGAAATTTGCGCTGACATAGATCTTCCTGTTCAGAACATTTTTTTGTGGAAAAAAAGCTAAGAGGTTGCTTTTTTTTTCTGTTTTTGTTTTTGTTTTCAAAGGATTTACCAAACCAAAATGTGAGACACAAATACTCATATATGAATATACGTTTGAGATTCAAGTAAAATGAGAAGGAAGAAAAAAAAGCATTTAGAATGTGGGTGTAGCTGTTAACTTATTTTATCTCCTTTGTAAAAATTGATGATGAGACTAGTTTAATTTGTACCACCATTGTACTATAATATGATCTGTCATGAGATTTGCACTCATAAACACTAAAACATCTTGCCTCCTGGGGACATTGTTTCCTCAGCATATCCTGCTTTGAGTTGGTATTATGTAAAGAGGGATTACACAGAGGAGTTTTGCAGTTTAAATGCTCATAAAACTGATGTGTGTAAATACAGCTGCCCCGTGCAGTCAAATATCTTTGATCAGCTTGCATCAATTGTAAGCCTCTTCTTTCATAAAAAAATTGAAAACTCAAATGTGCATTGGCAAATACAGAAATGACTGATGGAAGGGACAACATTTCACAGGCAAACTAACACAATGCACAGCAAATGGCACTGGCATCTTATAAAAGGTGACAAAATCCATATTATACAAGGTCTCATTGCATTTTCCTTACACAGCTGATGCAAGGTAGCAAGGGACAAGACTGGCTGCCAATTTTTATTTCATTTGTTCTCTCAATTTCGTTCATTTTTTATTTCAAGTACCTTCCTTGAATACAATGAGATTTGGCTAATTATCTTATTATTGACCTTATTCTTATTAAAGATTTCTTACTTCTAATCAAAATCTGATGACAAGAATTACATACACTCCAAAAAAAAAAAAAATGAATGATAATGTATTTCTTGGCTTCCACTTCAGAATTAATCTGTTTGCACTGACTCTATGCTTTGAGGTCCCCAGATCACTGCTGCAAACCTTGGGCCACTCAGCAATACTGTAAATCACTTGGAGCAATACACTTGCCCCTTCTCCCCAGCCACTTGCTGACTCACATCAGTCAGGCTTGTTGGGAAAAAGAATTCCCATTTTGAATCAGAGCATTAACGTGCTCCCTCAACATATCTGAAAATGCTATTTTTTAAAAAACTTCCCCGTATCACCCAAGAAAAGGACTGACAACTGGTCATCTTGGCCAGGAATACTATAGGAGAGAATATTGATTGTAAAAATGCTGTCAAACAGCACATTAAGACATCCCCTTGGTGCGCATGTGCTCCTGTGTCTGGAAAAGACTCCTTATCATCTGAGAGAGAGATGAAAGTCAATTATTAGGTGATGTTATGGAAGACCCTTTGAGCATTCAACTACTCTCACAGTAGGCTGGATCCAACAAACTCCCCCTGGGCTAGGACTACTCTCAAATTTGTGGTGGAATTTAATTCTTTGTTAACAGAGCAGACTGAAGAGCTAAGGTGAAGCTGACTTCAAATATCAGCTGTTGAGGAATGCCAATGCTCTGATTCAAAATGGGAATTCTTTTTCCCAACAATGCCACAGTATTTTCACTAATCTTAAGAAGAAAGAAATTTTAACTGTAGGTAAGCCTCTCTGCTTGTCTCTCTACTTGCCTCTTACCTCTCTCTCGGGCTGTCTTCTAGTACACCTCTCTGCATACGTATACCTTTGCATCTCTCTGCTTGTATATGTGTTTTATGCTTTAAATACTGTGTAGCAAGTAAGAGTGAATCTTTTCCTTTTTGAGTCTGTAACTAAATTACTCTTCTGATATAATAGATTCCATACAATCACCTTGTTGAATACTAAAGAGGTTTATTATTAAGGGCTGCTAAAAATCCAACTTTTTATCTACCTTAAATTATCAATGAATTCTGAATTGCTGCTAAATCATAACTGTTCAAATATTTATTCTGTGATATACCTAATTTTATAATTTCTTCATGGAAAATAAGGAATCTTGCTATATCCATGTCAAGCTCAAGCTGCTCACTAGCATGTTTAAAACCAGACACTACCTTGAAGCAGGCTGACTGATTAAGGAACTGGAGTTCCATCAGATGTGAAGCTTCATATTTTAATACCTTGGAACAATGAAGACTTTTGACTTAGACTGATTGTAATTAATTTTTAATTAACATGATTTAAAATTGCAATCATATAATGTTTTGATACAATTGTTTTCTTTCATTTGCATGCATCATTGGACAATAAAGGATTTGTGTTAGGTAATAAATGAGACATATGACTTGCAGTATACATAATAATCTATTTTGGAAAGGATATTTACAAGGATGGAAATTTTATTTCTTTCCACATTTTTGTTTCTTAAAGTTTTTAACACATTGCAGGATTAATTTTCATTATGCGAATTGCTTGATAAGTACATTAGATTCCTTTGAGTCTGCTTTTATTTTTGAAGTCTTATTAATTTTGATAGTCTTATTGTTTCCCCAATTTTGTCTAAATTTGGAAATAATCTGTGAGACATTACAGAAAACATTATGTCACAGAGCACAGAACAATTATCCATTATTTTTGGCTGTGGAATACATTTCTTCAACTGCTTTTCAATTCAAAAAAAGAAAAAAACTCAATGGCAATTAATTCAGGTCCAATAAAGTATTTTCTGATATTGGTTCATGGAATCACAGGACACTCTAGAGTCTAAAGATCTTCACACTAAAGATCTTCAAGTCCAGCCTTTTGTGGGAAAGAGATCCTACATGAGGTTATCTATCATCCTGTTTAATCACATCTTGAAAATCTCCAGCAATGGGGATGTCACCATTTTGCCAGTGTAGGTTGTTCCAGTGAATAATTTTTCTCACTGTAGACATTCTTTCTTCTGTCAAGATGACACCTTTGCTAGTGCAACTTCTACCTGCTTCCCCTTGTCCTCTCCATATGACTTATTGTCAAGAGAGAGCCTCCATCTTCTTTGAAAATGCCCTTTAGTTACTGGAATACTTACTGAGGTGAGGTCCCCCCAAACCTTCTCTTCTCCAGGGAGAAGAGAGATAACTGCTTTGGCCTTTCTTCACAGGGCAGGTTCAGCAGCCCTTTGATTGTATTTTGTGGTTCTCATTTGGACCCTCTCCAGTCTGCCCACATCTTTTTTGAACTGAGGAGACTAGAACTGGAAACAGGTGCAGCCTGAAAAACCCTGAATGAAGCGGGATGATCGTGTCTCTGTTCTTTTATTACCCCTGTGGTTGGAGCCTATTTGGATCTGATTTGCCTTTTTTCTCCAACAGTGCACAACCAATTTATGTTCAGCTTGTTGTCCACTATGAACCCTTGAAGGAAGGCTACTCCCCAGCCACACTCATCATAATGAATGATGAAAAAAATCAGTTGGTGTCCGAATCTATAAATTTTTAAGGGTTTCTTTCACAGAATTACAGAATAATACAATTATTTATGTTGGAAAAGACATTTAAGATCATTGACTCCAATCATCAACCTAACACTACCAAACTGTTAACACTACCAAGAGCACCAGTAAATTATGCGCCTAAGTGCCATGTCTACATGTCTTTTAAGTACTTCCCTGGGCAGTCTGTTCCAGTGTTTGAGAACATTTTTGGTGAAGAATTTTTTTTCTAATATCAACTCTAAATCTCCCCTGGCACAACTTGAGGCCATTTCCTCAAACGATAGGTCAATTATTACTTGGAAGAGAAGACCAGCACTCACCTTCTACAACCTCCTTTCAGATAATTGTAGAAAGCAATAAGATGTCCCCTCAGCCTCCTTTTCTCCAGACTAAACAGCCCTGGTTCCCTCAGCTGCTTCTCATAACACTTGTGGTCCAGGTCCGTCATCGTCTTTGCTGCCCTTCTTTGGACACACTCCTGGACCTTAACGTCTTCCTTGCATTGAGGGGTCTGAAACTGAACGAAACATTCAAGGTGCGGCCTCATTAGAACCAAATACATGGCAAAATGATGGTTAGAACCTAATGCTGATTTTTGTTTCTTCAAAACTAAAATAGGAAGGTGGATGAACCAGCTGACTATGAAATCTTGCAGATATTAGGCATTGTCTTCGCTTTGAAACATTTCAAAATACAAACTAGCGGACTTGGAGGCAGACCTCATAATAGATTGGACCTGTGACTGCTGGAATCTAGCTGAGCAATACAATCCAAAATAAAATACTCACGTCATTGACAAAGCACAATTAAACTGGAGGGCATTTTGAAACTTAATTTTGACTCAATGTAAAAAGATTTTTAGGATTTGTCTCAAGTGTCAGGAAATGCAAGTTAAGATTTCTTACAAAATATGACATTTGTGACTAAAATGGCAACTAGAATCAAATATTATAAGTCCATTTAATTTTGTGAAGTTATGCATACAGGTTTTGTGACATTCAGTTCATAAAATTTTCTGAAACAGAACAAAAATAATTTGAAAAATATCAGATTCTAGAATTTGAATTAAAAAAGGAAGAATGGAGGCCAGAGCCAATTGCCGCTCTCCCAGTATTTGTTAATTTTTGACTTGAGAACATTTTGAAGTCCTTGAGATATTTCTCTTTATTTTAGTAGAACCCAAACCAATTTTTAACCCATGTAAAATTTTAACTCTCACAGTCTCCAGTAACAAAGACTTCTAGAGCTGAACTATGTATTGTTTGGCTTTTTAAAATTTTGTTTTGAACCTTGTCCCTGTTAGCTTAATCTAATATCTTTCTATGTTGTATCAAAAGAATCACAGAACAGCTGTTTCCTCTTATCTTTGTACCAGACATATTCCCCTCAGCTGTCATTTTTTTTTTCAGGCTGAAGTGTGTTAGGTTGTTTAGAGCTTTTCATATAGAATTTGCTCAGCTAATGTATTCACCCTTGTGGTCCTCTGAACATTTTCATGTTTTTCTATATGTTTTTTGAAGTGAGAGTAATTCTAAAGGTATACCTATGTAATAGCATATTTTCCCCATTGTTTTTCTTTGAAAATGTAATCCTAATATTCTGTTTTCCTTCATGGATGATCATGAGAAAATTTGAAGTTTAGAAGATGTACTTTTTAATTTTTAATTCTTTTTGTGACTGGTTGAGCTCTTTTAAGCTGCATATGCTCACTGTTACATGCTGAGAAAAACAACTGTTGTCTCTGGTCACACTTATCCCATAATCCATTAAGCTTTCTTCCATTGCCTCCCATGACATTTCTGGTATGTGTAAAGGTTCTTTTTCTTTTATTTCTTCACAGAAGGACATCCTGTTCAGCTGACAGCTTTAGGTCCTCAGACAAGTCTTAAATTCCTCTGCAGCATAAACTCATTCTCTCTTAGCTCTACAAGTTGGGAGAACTTTGGAGTATTCCAGGTACACCAATTTTAATTTGAGGTATTAGCCTTTGGGAGAGTGTGGGACTTAATTACATTTTACTTGAACTGGCATAGTAAAGACACGTGGTGGACAATTTGGACTAAAGGACAGTTTATATAAATACATCACCATTTATAGAATCTCTGTTTCCTGCTTTTCATCATTTGGTTTATTTCTTGAAATGTTTTAGGGTTTGATGTTTTTTTCCAGTTTAACTTTGTAAATCTTCATCTGATAGTTCCGACATTTCTTCTGAAATATTTCTATAGCCTGTGTAATTAATCTCATAACCATGATAACCTTAGTTTCCATAAAATCTGCTTTAGTTTTGACTCTTCAGTTTAGTGGTGGATCGTGATCTCTTCACTTCCCTTAGTTAACTTTAGCATGTTCTCCTAGTTCTAAACAAGTGTTTCTACAAGTTGCTGTCCAAAATTACACACTTTAATGTTGCGTTTGTATGATTTTTAGTCGAAAGATTCAAGGACTCTGAGCAAAACGTGGGTCTATTCTTCTTCTAGAAATGCTCCCTAGTTATATTAATTTTCAGGAGCTTCAGTAGCTGTGGTGGGAATTGGAAAGACTTTTTCAGAAAAAAATATTTCTTTGTAAAGCATCTATTCTGTTGATCACTCTAAATTATTTCTTTCTTTATCAACAAAAAATTGAGAGACTTAAATTATAGAAGGACTGAAGTTTTGTAAAATTCTGTTGTTTCTCACTTTTTGCTTATTACAGTTGGACAGAACAATACTATTAGATAAAAAGACTTGTTTTCTGCTCTGAGTAGGCTGATGTTAGATCTGACTATGGACTGTGAACTAATAACATAAGAATGACGTACTTAATCTTCACCTATGAGCTAACAGAAAATCTTCAAGGTTCAATGATACTGTATGAAAAGGTTTCTGTTGTTTTTTACCATTCTCCCTTTGTCTTTTTTAATATTTCAGGAGGTTACAAATTAAACCTTTCTTTAATAGTTGTACTTAGTAATTTGTTCTGTTTGTGCGTATTAAGATTTAATTACATAACAGCTTTCTACATGATGAACTGAATTTTGTAGCAGCGTTAAGAAGATGATTGTTTTTTCCTAGTCTATGGAGTGACGTACTATAAAACAATGACTCGGCTGCTTTGTCGATCAGAGCTTCAGACTGAATTGCTGTTAAATGGTCAAAGATTTCTTGTCAAAATCTTATAACCCAATGAATGGTCTCTAAATACTAAAATGAATGTAGGAGTCAATATTTGCACTCACAAGCATTTATTCTCACTGCACATGATTAGTGATTTTTATTTAAAAAGTAAAAATCCTTAATGATTTTATATTAGGAGTGATCAGGAGAAATAAATCTCTGTGGCCTAGAAATTCTTGGCCTAGAAAAGAATGAATACTAGACAGGCATGAATTAGATGTGAGAAATGCTTGAAGATATTTTCCTTTGATAATTTTTAATCAATGAAGTGTTTATTAAATATTTTAACTATGAAGAGATGTTCCTATATTTTAACATCTTTAAAAAAGCTTGCAGGTTTTCTAGTGAGAAGGAATTCTGGGTTTTTTTTCCCAGTTCTGCTAGTTTTCCAACCTGAGATATCTTCCTTTCATAACTGCATTCTTAAAATTACTATTATGATTTACAATGGTCTCAGGATGAGTTTCAGCAAGATCACTGATTAAATAATATAAAATGACTGAAACTAGTATTTGATACAAAGAATTGTCATAACATTTCTTTTTTTTTCTTCAAGACTTTCTTCCAATGAATATGGGTGCAATGTACTTATCATAGGTTAGAGCTCTACAATGTAAAGGTGATTCCATTATTCTGGTAAAACTAGAGGACCACAGAAGAAAAAAATCCTTGTAAGGAGATTATAGTTGTTTAGGTCAATAATGATGCTCAATGTTTAACAAATTCCCAAAATTAAATACATTTTCAGTTCTCTTTCAAAACCAAGTACAAAGTGAGTGTCTTAGGTTCTTCTTTAACTTCAAAAGTTTTCTCTATCTAGTTTTCAGCCTGAACTTATAAATGGAAGACTTTTAAAATTAAGACACAGATTTTCTTTTTAATATTGTTTGACAGTATTTCAAAGAATATAGTGAGAAAAGAGAGCTGCTAAAGTAGTCAATAAATATGGGTTGCAGTCAGTGGCGAGCTCATGAGTCTCTGGTAGTATGCTGTTACGTTAAGAGACTTGGATCTTTGTGCCTGTTACTTGTTCTTTCACAGGTGAATCTCAAATGCTTTCTGCAGATCAGCTTCCTTTCCCTTAAACACTGTGTGATTTGTTATCTCTTGTTAATCTTACTGTAATCTGCTTTAAATATGCCATCATCCTCAGACTCTTATTTAGAAAAATAACTTTGAACACACTTCATTAATACAACAACAGGCAACCAAAGCAGGAATCACGCACCTGTAGGCTGTGAGGTTGTCAGTCATCCCACAGGAGGGTTACAAAATGCGCTCCCTTGTAATTCTTTTTCAGACATGCGAAGGACAAGAGTGTAATCAGGAACAGGCAGCAAGGCTTTATGAAGACCATATTTGACCAGTTTGATTGTTTTCTGTGACTCGTTATGTAGGCAGAAGGACAGTAGTTGTAACACAACTTTAGTCAGATTTTTTACACCATCTTCCTCAGAATTCTCATTTGAAAGCTGAGAAAGTAGAGGCTAGGGTAGTCAGCTGTTGGTTGGATAAAAAAAAATGTACCTGGCCAAGTAGATTCAAAGGGTCATTATTGGCCCAGTAGTTTCTTTATTGGCAGCCAGTTTCAAGTGGGAGCATGCCAGGGGTCCACAACAGAGCATGTATTACTCAATACTGTCAACAATGATCTGAGTTATGAGGCAGAAGGCACTCTTGGAACATTTAAGGGCAATACTACATTAGGGATAGTGCAGTACTATACCTGATATTGTTATAAAGTTATAAATACTCATCTGAACAAAACCATGGTCTTTTTATTCTGTTGTTGGCTATTACTCTCCTTCATGTGGGAGACTGGGCTAGATGACATCCAAAAATCCCAAGGAGCATTTTTATGATCTTGCAATTCTGTTACCTATGGGTACTACAGTTTTGCTTTGAGCTAAAGTAGAATCAGATTTCTAGTTTTTCAGCTAAGCCTCCTCTAGGTAACTTAATTTACTGAAAATTAGCTGCATGTTTTTCAGGCAGTGTTTCTGTCTAGGACTGATAATACGTAGCTTTGGTATGCAGAAGGACCATTGCTTATACTCATTCCTATAGAACCAAGGCCAACCTTGAGTTGGTGGAATGCCGTAAATGTAAGGGACAAAAAAGGGTTAGACATATAGGGAGAAGACAGGACAGGTGACCTAAAACTGACCAACAGAGTATTCCATCCCATACATGCCATAATCAGTATAAAACTGAGAGCTGACAAAGGTCAAGCTTAATGGCCTATGTCCAGTGAGGTCCTTGTCTGTCTTTTTGGCCTGATCCCGGATCTGTGCATTTCTGAATCAAGCTCCTGAGTCCAGATTCTTCCTGCTGCGGAGTCTAACCTTGGATCTTCTTCCTGTGCTTGCTTTGAAGCATCAATGGTGACATAGTAGTCATTGAGGGAGAGGGGTGTTCAATCTCCTATATTTGTATATATTTTGTTATTTTCTTATTAATAGTATTTTCATAATTGTTATTATTATTTCATTAAAATTGTTTTAGTTTCCAATCCACAAGTCTTTTTTTTTTATTTCCCTTTTACTTTTTTCTTTGAGGGAGAGGAGAGGGAACCAGGAGAAAACTGCTCATGTTTAGCTGCCAATCAAACTCACCTGGGGTTAAACTGTGACAACTACAAGGTGGAGTTTTCAGTATTGTGAGTCAAATGAACTGCTAGAAAGACCAGAGAATTAAGATATAGTTTAGTAACTTTTTACTGTGGAATAATTGAAAAAAAATTTCATGCCATAAATTAACACCATTAATTCTAAAACTCCAGGTCTACTGTATATTTTTTACTTTATTATGAATTTTATTTTTGGCCACTTCATCTATTAACTAGTTTTAAGAAAGAGCAGGTATAAAAAGCTATTGGTCAAGATGAAGACCCACACACCCCACACCCTCCCAGCCTTTACTCACTATAAACAACAACTGTCTGTCTGATAAGGGGTAGAATGTGGAGATGCAATAATGTGGGCTAAATTACTAGAGGGATTTTTATTCACATTGAGTAGTAACTTACCTCTCACATTAGATTCAAATGAGAGTCCTTAAAAAATTGTATACTTATCATGGGTAAGATCTGATCTTGAATTTGCAGAGTGTTTCTTTTGGTTTGTTCGTTTGTTTTTCAGAAGAAGATACGTTTATAGAAGACATCAGACTATAATCCCTTGTGTGAAGGTCAATTTTTTCAACAACTCTTCTCTTCTTAACTTTCTGATGATTTTGTTTCCGTTACCTAACTGAAAGTAATGATTCAAAGTTGTTTTTTTCAGAGATTTATTTTCAAGAATAGGATCGACTCGAAGTCTCAAGCAATGGAAACCTTTGGTATATGGCTTAGTAACCCACAGTATTATTTCAAGTAAAGCAATGCTTACTAGTAGTCTCAAACCCATTGTCTCTTATTTTTCAATTCAGTTCCATTACTGAATGTATAGCAGAAGGTTCTATACTTTGCTCCAGCATTTATGGAAAAGAGCTAAGGAAAAGTCTGAAAAGAAAATCTTCAACAGCTTAAACTGAGTTTTGCTATTCAAGCTACCAATAAAGCATATTGCAGGAAGGAAATGAATATGCATTAAACATAGGGCATTCTCTGTCCTCATGGAAATACTGCCTGCTTCAACAGTGGGTAATCTAACTATTATTCATATCTCATGTACTTACAAAAGAGGAAATAAATTGAAAAAGGTCATAATGCTTTCACAGAAGTATGTAATTCTGCTTATTAAGGAGGAGACATCTATAAATAATTAGTGTTTATCAGAATAAACAGATGCAGGTGTTGACACAGGCACCTTGAGTTTCACAATTATTCCATAATTATGTTTGGAAGCAAATGTAATATTTTACTACATTCATTTATTTTTTCATTATTTTTGTGACAAAACAAGGTCACCAGTGTATTTTATGGTTTTCTATCATGTTATGCTTGTATTACTCTCTATATTAAGAGAGATCAGTTTACTTTAAAAGGGTAGGTGTGTTGTCTAGAATACATTAATTGAGCCTTATATTGTATTTCAACATAACAGTTTAAATGGAGGGAAGTTGTCTATAACTGTGTCAAATCCATCTTGTCAATAAACCTTCTGAGTTTTTACCACCTAGTTTTGTAATATTATTATTACTATTCTTTAACCTGGGCAGTGATTGGATTGTGAAAGACAAATCATAGCAGAAATTAGGATTTTATGATACATCATCTTTGTTACAGGAACGATACCGTGGTAATTGAAATTTTGAAGCAATATGTTGAGATAATGGATCTGTTACGTCTAGATTGGGAGTAACTCATAATAAAATTTGTCTTAACCATTTGATTAACAGCTGATTTTGTCAGGTTTTAAATTTAAAACCAGTGAGTAACTAATAAATTGAGAAGTGACAGAGCTGAAATGTTTCTTTCAGACCTGGAATGTCACTGACAGCCGTCTCTTTCTTGAAAACCTTATAACACTGCTAGCAACTATCGCAAATCCTCCTCAGCTCATCTTCTCACTACCTCCTGGAACAACTCACAGCTACAGGTTACTTCACACCACTTACTTGTACTTATCTGGAAAAGTCCATACTCCTGAATTACTGAATACTTGAAAATAATACAGGTTTGGGATTTTTATTTTGCTGGGGTTTTGGAGTTTTTCTCTTTGTTTGAGGGCAGTGGTTTGGTTTGGGGTTTTTTTTTAGATTTTGTTGTTTGTTTTTCTTTATTTATTCATTGTGGAATGATTTTAATTTCAAAAGACATAAAAAAGCAAATCTGTGTCATTCTGCTAAGTGCTACTCTTGACATAATGGACAATGGTAAGAATAAGAGTGACATCCTCTTTCAATTTGTATTCCAAGGTACTTCTGAATTGTTTCTACTACTATGAGAATGATTATTACTACTTCTTCTACTGACTTGCTAGTATTGAAAGTGCTATTCACTAAGAAGTGAATAACCGTTCCTATCTCTCTCCCTCAAACAATATTTTGAATTTACCAGACTTTGAACACACAGACCAACTACATCAGCCAGTTTCCTCAGGATTCTTGGATGCCTCTTCTCAGGTCCCACAGACTTATGTGTGTTCAGATTCCACAGGTGGTCACAAATCTTATCTTACAGTGGGAGAGACTTATCTCCCTCAGTCCCCATCTTGCAGTCCATCTACTTGAGAGGTGTTAGAAGAGAGGTTGCCAGTGAAGACTGAGGCAGAAATGTTATTAAATACCTCATCCTTCTCCTTGTCTCTTTTTACCAGTTTGCCAGTTCTCTTCATCACAGGATTTACAATTTCTCTGACCTTCCTTGTCTGGCTGACCTAGCTGCACAAGCAATTCTTATTCTTTGGATCACTTGCATCCATGCTCAATTCTTAATATAGTATCGCACACGGTAAGTTCTTTTCAGGTATAATGTAGAAACTTTCAGGATCTTTAATAAGGATTTCCTATTGCCTACATGAAACATACAACATATTTCTCTGTAAGCTGAGTTTTCCTGTAACAATAAAGTTTTCTTAAAATGTTAAAGAGCAGACCTGGAGTGAAATATTCAATCAAATTTTTAATGTTGTTAAAATTATGAATATAGTTTCCCACAACATCCTTCTCTTTAAATTGGAGAGTTGTCGATTTGATGGGTGGACTCTTCGGTGGATGCGGAATTGGTTGCATGGCTGCATCCAGAGGCTAGTGGTCAATCTCTGTATGCCCAGATTGATATCAGTGACAAGTGGTATCCCTCAGGGGTCCATACTGGAACAAGTACTTTTTAACATCTTCATCAGTGACATAGACAGCGAGATCGAGTGCATCCTCAGCAAGTACTGTAGTTGACACATCTGAAGGACAGGATTCAGAGGGACCTAGACAAGTTTGAGAAGTAGGTCCATGTGAACCTCATTAAGTTCAACAAGGGCAAAGGTCCTGCACCTGATTTGCGGCAACACCCCAATATCAATAAAGGCTGCAGGATGAAGGGATTGAGAGTAACCCTGTGGAGAAGAACTTGGGAGTATTTGTGGATGAGAAGTTGGGCACGAACCATTAAAGTACACTTATAGCCCAGAAGGCCAACAGTATCCCAGGCTGCATCAACAGAAGAGTGGCCAGGAGGTCGAGGGAGGTGATTCTGCTCCTCTACTCGACTCTGGTCAGACCCCACCTGGAGTACAGTGCCCAGGCTCTGGAGACGTCAGCAGAAAAGAGAAATGGGCCTGTGAATCAGGTCCAGAGGAGGATCAGACAAATGGTCAAAAGGATGTAACACTTCTCGTATGAGTAAAGATCGAGAGTTGGGGTTGTTCAGCCTGAAAAAGAGAAGGCTCCAGGGAGACATTATTGCAGCTTTTCAGTACTTAAAGGGGGCTTATAAGAAAGGTGGGCACAGATTTTTATTAGGGCCTGTAGTGATAGGACAAAGGGTAAAGGTTTTAACCTCAAAGAGGGTAGATTTAGACTAGATAAATGAGAAAATTATTTTACAATGATGGTGGTGAATCACTGGAACATGTTTCCCAGAGAGGTCATGGGTGCCCCATCCCTGGAGCTGTCCAAGACCAAGTTGGATGGGGCTCTAAGTAACCTGATTTAGTTCAAGATGTCCCTAATTGGATTAGATAACTTTTAAAGATCACTTTCAACCCAAACCATTCTAAGATTCTATGTAATAAGTAATAGTAATGAATAATCTTTCTATGCAGAAGGATTACTTATTCACTGAAATGAAAGTTGCTTGTTGCAAAGAGATCAAGAATCACAATTCCTTTATAGTCAAGATGCATGAATGAAACTGTACATACACACAAAGAAAAACACAAATTTAATATTATGTAAGAACTAATAAAAAAAAAGAATTAATAAAATTACATTAAAACATGAGTAGGATTTGTCAGTAGTGAAAGAAGAGCTGCAAATTACAGATAACAACTGGGAAATATTCTTTTTTTTTGTGTGTGGACAGGTAGCTATGATTCAACAAAGAATAAGAAAGGAAAAACATTTCCAAAGCCTCATTTTGGTTCACTAATAATTTTTATAATCCAAGAAAATTATATGTAACTAATTGAAAAAAGTTGAAATATATAATGATGTTGTAAATGTCTCTTCATTAGGGAATGTCATAAGCTGTTTTAAAGATATCAGAGAACAATTACTGCTGTGTTGCTTTTAATGCTATAACTAATTTATATTAAAGAGTAATTTGTAGATTTTTATTAAATAACAAGTGTATTTAGTGTTGTTTACAAACACAATATCTGAATAAATGGCCTCTTAAAGTCTATCAAAGCCTATGATTTACTTTCTCTAGTCTTGAAACATGGAGGATATCCATGAAGTTGAGATGAAAATTATTGCTATACTACCACTCACATGGTGTAAACTGACCAGGATAACTGCCAGCCAACTACTATCCTAATGGCTGGTGAATCACTGTATTCAGAAAATCCAGAAAAAATATGGTGGCTATAACATGTTTCTGCCCACCGTTTATTGTGGTTAAAGCATTGGCAAATGGGCAGAAATAAAAGTAATATTACTTTGGACTGTTTATTTAACAATCTTGTATTTCTTATTTATTTTTTTGATGCACACTCTAAATTTAGAATTTACTCGTGTGATTACAGATGTAAATATTAGTCAGAATCTGTCATTATTGTATGACATGTTACAGTTTTGACAAGGATGAAATTTTGATATATGCTTTATTTCTTTTGAAACAATGTTTTAGGATTTCTTTGATAAGCATATATTTAGGGATTTCTTTTTCATGTACTTTGAAGTGGATTTCTTTGCAGTCATAACAATTTTGGTGCATGAGAGTGGTGGATTTTCTAGGGAACTGTTTCCTGGAAAAGCAATCCACATATTACTGAAGTTGAGTGCTGAGCAGCCAGCTCAGCATGTTGGCTAGGGGTCGGTGAGACTCATAATTAAATTTAGTGGGTTTGCTTGGAGAGGATGAATACCTTTGATAACTGATGGAACAAAGAGGCTTGGAACCCAGCTCAAAGTTGTAACTAGACTTGCATTCACAAATTGTCACCACTGTAATGCCACATTTACATGATGTATTTTTTCTTGTTATAATAAAATAGGTCATTTATGTCACATTCATAAACTTTGAAAGAAGTAAAGTAAGCCTACCTCAATCTAATTTGTCTCTAGGATTCTAGCTCATTAGCTTTGCAACTACTTCATTTGAAATTATGACCTAGAGATATGATAATAATATTAATCTCAGCTTCTTGAAACAAGAGGGTGAAGCAGTTCTTTCTGTAAACTGATTTAATTCAATGACTATGCTTTTCCCTTGGGACATCTCCTTTTACTTAAGCATTCTATTGCTGCAAACTGCTAAGTCCCTGACAGGGACTAAGTGTGCAATTTAGACACATACAAGCAGTAACTAATAAAAAGCACTTACCAGCCATGAAATAACACAATTTGAGAGTATAATGAATTAATACATCCAGAAATTACTGGATAAAATGGTTTCAAAAGTTTTATAGAACAAAATAAGTGAATAGTATGCCATGAAATACTGAATGATCTCTGTAGACATGCATAAACATGTGACATTCCTGGTCACAGCCAAGCAAAATTCACAGTAAAATTCTTCATCTGAATTTCTAGGGAATGATTATTTTACTTATTCTCTAATTAAAAAAAACTGCAATGTGAAATAATATTAATAATAATAAAATAATAATAAATAATTCAATATGCTCAAAAATAACTTCAGTTCATATTATAATCTTATTTTTGGGGCTTATATTTTTCTATATTGAGACAGTTTATAAAAATACACATTGTAAGGGAGAAAGGCATACACAGTCTGAAATCTTATCACGGTATCTTGAGATGAGTAGGGGCTGTTGCGCTCTAGTGTTGCCGACCGGCCGGCTGTGGAATGCATGGAGCTCCACCTGGTGATGGGTGGCCGAGACCCTATGCATCAGTGTTACAGGGAGGGCAGGAAGAGGGCATTATAAGTAGGAGTCTGCCACAGGCCACCGGATCAGGAGGGCATGCAGTAAGCTTGCTACCCTAGACTTCAGGAGAGTAGACTGGCTTTTTCAGTGACTTGCTCAGTAGGGTACCATGGGATAAAGCCCTGGAGGGCAGGATGGCCCAAGAAAGCTGCTTAATATTCAAGGATCACCCTTCCAAGCTCAAGAGCAATGCATTCCAACAAAGAGGAAATCAGGCAAAAACATTAGGAACTTGCACGATAAAAAGGTGTGCCTGGACAAACTTAAATACAAAAAGGAAACATATAGCATGTGGAAGAAAGGGCAGGCAGCATGGGAGGAACACAGAAAAATTGTCTGAGCAGCCAGGAATCAGGTTAGGAAAGCTAAAACTCTGATAAGAATTAAATCTGGCCAAGGGCATCAAGGACAATAAAAAATGCTTCTATAGGTATGTTGGTGATCAAAGGAAGACTACGGAGAATGTGGGTCCTCTCCAGAAGGAAACAGGAGACCTGGTTGCCCAGGATATGGTGAAGGCTGAGGTACTTGGCAAATTTATTGCCTCCGTCTTCATCAGCAAATCTCAAGTCACACTGCCCAAGTCATAGAAGAAAAAGGCAGGGAATGGAAGATTGAAAAACTGCCCACTGTAGGAGAGGATCAGGTGCAAGGTCATCTAAGGAACATGCAGGTGCACAAGCCCATGGGACCTGATGAGGCGCCTCCATAGGAACTGGCAGATGAAGTTGCTAATCCACTATCCATCATATTTGAGAAATTGTGGCAGGATGATGAACTTCCCATTGACTGGAAAGGGGAAACTTAATTCCTATCTTTAAAAAGAAAGCCCCTGGAAACTACAAGCCTGTCGGTCTCACCTCTGTGCCCAGCAATACTGTAGAGCAGATCCTCCTGAAAACTCTGCAGAGGTACGTGGAAATGAGAAGGTAATTGATGACATCCAACATGACTTCATGGCTTCACTAGGGGTAAATCATACCTGATAAATTTGGTGGCTTTCTACAATGGAGCATTAGTGGACAAGGGAAAACAGCTAGCATCATCTATCTAGACTTGTACAAAACATTTGACACTGTCCCACATGACATTCTTGTCTCTTCATTGGAGAGACATGGATTTGATGGATGGACCAATTGGCTGGATGGTTGCACTCAAAGAGGTATGGTCAATGCCTCAATGTCCAAATGGCGACCAGTGAGAAGTGGTGTTCCTCAGGGGTCGCTATTGGGACTGGTGTTTAACATCTTTGTCACAGACATGGACAGTGGGACTGAGGGTACTCTCAGCAAGTTTGTTGATGACACCATGGTATATGGTACAGTTGACAAGCTGGAGGGAAAGGATGCCATCCTGACCTTGACAGACTCCAGAGGTAGGCCTATGCAAAGGTCATAATGTTCAACAAGGCCAAATACAAGGTCCTGCATTTGGGGCAGAGCAATCCCAAGCTTAAATACAGGCTGAGCGGAGAATGGTTTGAGAGTAGCCCTGAAGAGAAAGACTTGAAGGTGCTGGTCTATGAGAAGTTGAACATAAGTCTGCAAGGCACACCTGCAGCCCAAACAGCCAATCATATCCTAGCCTGCGTCTTAAGAATTGTGACCAGCAGGTCGAAGGAGGTGATTCTGCTCCTCTGCTCTCCTCTCTTGAGATCTCACCTGGAGAACTGCATTCAATTCTGGAGTCCTCAGGACAGGAAGGATATGATGAATCCAGAGGAGGGCCTTGAAGATGATCAGATGGTTGGAAAACCTCTGCTATGAGGACAGGCAGAGAGATGTTCAGCCTGGAGAAGAGAAGGCTTCAGGGACACCCTATAGCAGCCTTTCAGTACCTAAAAGGCGGTAAAGGAAAGCTGGGAAGGGGCTCCTTATCAGTGAGTGCACGGATAGGATGAGAGAAACAGTTTTAAGCTGAAAGAGGGGTAATTTAGATTAGATATCAGGAAGATATTTTTGACAGTGAAAGTGGTGAGGCACTGGAACAGTTTTCCCAGAGCAGTCATGGGTGCTCCATCACTGGAAGTGTTCAAGACCATGTTGGATGCAGCTTTCAGCAACCTGATCCAGTGGAAGGTATCCCTGCCCATGGCATGGGAGTTGGAACTGGATGATCTTTGAGGTTCATTCCAACACAAACCATTACATAATTCAAAGATTCTATTATTCTATGATCTTGTTAAGAGATGAACCACAAAATCGTATGTAAATTTGAAATTCTTTTGATGTTATACATGCATTGTTCCTATATTCCAGGAGATAAGTAACTCACATATTGAGTAGCTTGTGCGATGCCTGCCTCTTCTACACAGTCTTTTTGTATCAATTTAAACTACTAGAGTGGACAAAAAGGTATTCAAAATAATTCCTTTTACTAAGCTTTCATAGATTTTTGATCAAGGAGAGAGGTGAACTTCAAACTGGAGAAAGAACGAGCAATGAGAAAGGAAGAGGAAAATAAAATAGCCTGTTCTAATGTAACAACATCTGCCACAATTTCAAATAAAATAATTCAGATATCTTAAGTAGTAAAGTGATCAATACCTAAAATAAAATTTATCAGACCTGAAAACAGTTATTCTGTAATTAGAATCACCAAGAAACAGATTTCTATACAGATGCTTCATTTACTGAGAAGATTTAATCTTACATTGTTTTTTTACTGAGCTCGTATATCTCAGTTTGATTGATAATAAAAATATTTAATATCATTCTAGAGGATGTACCATAAGTGGCAAATTTTGGGTATCTGTGTTTGCCCTCATGTTTTGAATTTCTGTTCGTTTTTCATTGTAACAAATACTGTATTTTTTTTTCCCAAGTATTAATAAATTGACTGGAGTATTACATACAGTAGAAAACACTTGAAGTGAAATTCTTGTGTGTTTTATGAAAAGAACTAGAAATGTCAGTAGTGTTAGTTTTTTGATGTATTGCCTTCTAAGGCTGGTTTCCAAACCTAAGCACAGGACATGGCAAATAACTTTCTATTTCTAAAAAACCAGCTTAAAATGAAATTTTTATATAGTGTGTCTTTTCTAGAGAAGACCCATATTGCTTGACAGTGCTGGAAACATTAGTAAAGACTAATCTGTAAATAGTTCTCTTTCTAGAAATACAGAAGGAAAAAGTTAAAAATCCCCAAGGGGATACCTTTAGTAATATTAAGAAGGAAAAATTATCTAAATGAAAATTAAGTACAGAGCGCTTTGAACGAAAGAGCTGTATGAGATCTAGGCATTTAGAATTACTGAAAGGCTACGTAATATTTAAGAATGTCAATTTACATTGCACATTATATTAGATTACACATACCTGTTTATTCTACCTTGAGCAGTGTGATATATGTGTCTTTAAAATAAAAAGACATTGGACGAGCCAAGCTGACAAGGCTAACCAGGCAGAAGATCCTTCCACTTTCTCATGCTTCCTGGAAAGAATCATTCTTCTGAAGACCTCTGATAATATCTAATAATATCTTCAGCAGCCGAAGGTATTTTTCATGTCTTCTAGAGGAATGAAGAAGACCAAGCCACCCAGCAGACAAAATAAAGAAATTTGAAATATTTTATAATACAGGAAGAAAGACTCTTCTACCCTTGTACAAGAACTTCACGTCTTTCAAGAGAAGTTACTTTAAACATTTGTCAAAAAAACAACCCCCACACAAACAACCCAAACAAATACACAAAAAACCCCCTCAAGCCACTGAAGGTTTTGCAACAGTTTTGAAACTTGTGAGTGAGAAAAGCAGTGGTACAGTGCTTGTGAATTTGTAATGTAACATCATAGCTGCATCTCAAAGCTGAAAAAGCAGTATTTTGAGTATTATGGGATAAGAGGGGACACGGGTGATGTACACATGCCTCAGGAACAGAAATAATTCATACTGAAGATGGTAGGAAAAAAGGAAAACAAAAATAAGGCAAACTGATGTACTCAACCACGGATCCACACAAATCTGCCAAGTAATAAAATTGGACAAGTAAATATTAAATCTCCATAAAAAATCTGCTGCATTAATTGTTTTGTGTTATAAAACACCTCACTGTCATACAAAAAAGCACAGACCAGAACCAAGTCCAATGTTTGTACATATCAGTTATTTTGCAAAAATCTGTACTAAAGACTATTTATCAAAAATTTGCCTGTATTCAAATACCTGAATTAATTCTGAGTCACCTTAAAAGTTCTCTATAGTAAATACAGAGAAATAGTCATTTTAAGCAACAGTTCATGTGATTTTAGAATTTTGCCTTATGATGAGCTGAATATCACACCATAAGCTTTCTTCAGTTCACAGAGGGAGATTATAGGTGGTCTGTAGAATCTTGCTCAAATGTAGGTGCCGGTACTGTAAATGAGATAGAGAGATGGACAGATAGATGAGTGAATCAGATAGACAAATGAATCCAAGGTTAGTGACTGAAATATCAAATTGAACATAATACCTCTCTTACTACCCATAAATGGAATTCTGGTGCAAGATGAATGAGATGTCTGAAAACACACTACAGTATTTATGGAGAAAAATCTAATTCTCTTGAATATAACCAGGCAGAAAACACAGCATTCTGATGGGCAATAACAAATTCCAATTCTTCCAGTTACATTTAATAATAAAGGCAATTATTATTGTTGTTAATGTTGTTTCAAAATCAGCAGCAACAACAATAGTAATAATAATAACAATATCAGAAAATGGAATATCTATTCTGAGGCTGAAGGCTGAAAACAAGTCAGATATCAGAAATAGTTCTTACTGAGGAAATTTTTGCTAGGGCCAGAGACATATAGACAGAAGGGATATATATAGACTAAAAAACCCAACATAAAGCTAAATTAAATTGTAGTAATAACAAAGGAAAATCACAAGTGGTATTGACAGATGATAACAAATATGATTTGATTGCTGCAAGTATTAAATTCCATGACAGTGGCTGGCTCCTAAAAGCATTAATGCATTACCGATACTGCAGTTGATGTTACTTTATGGAGAGCAGAGAAAGGTATGCATAAAATCTTATGAAAACATTCTGCCTTGAGCTACAAGCAATTGGCACCAGCTAGTGCCGATAACTTGACACTCAACCCTTCCCTTACAAAAATTTTTAGCACTATTTCTTTTTGTTTTGTCTCTTGAAAACACACCACAGATTCTAAGTTGTGCCTCAGAATATTTCTTTATAAACATTTAAGTTGGATTCTAGCATCTGTGTCACAAAATACGCCGCCAAAAGAAATTTTTTTAAGAATGTTTACCTGAAAGAGCATCCTGGAAAGATGCATTGTTCCACATCTACAGCTTCTTCCATTTGCACTGAAGAATCTGCAAGGAGCATGGATAAAATATTTATGATGAAAAAAAGGCAGCATTGCATAAATGAGGAGGATTAGGAGTGCTTTTGATTTTAAACTGCTGTGCTTGGGAAACTATTTGCCCTCTTATTTCTTTTTCCAACCAGTACATACACTTAACTCAGGTTAATCAGTCATTTAAATGTTCTTCATTCTGTCAAATTAAATATAAAATTTAAATTTTTATAATTCTTGCGAAGCAGATTTGATATCATATATATATAGCAGAACAGCTTTTTTGTTGTAAATTGCTTTGTTTTTATACTATTACTTTTTTCCTGGCATTTTTTCTATATTCTTAAGTCCTCTGATCATATGAAATAAAGTCCAATGTTTCTGTTAATTCTGTAGTTCTTTATGCATTGGATTCATTCTGCGCACATGATTATTCTTTGTCTGTAACTTCACTCATTTTTCTCTCGAGAACTTTTGTAATACTCAAATTCCATGTAATAAATCTGGGAAACAGGGATCATTTTGTGTATGGGTGTTTGGTTACAAACTTTATGCAACTTTTGACTTTTTTTCTTGATTATGATTATGCAAGTTCACAGATTCAATCTACTATTATTGCCATTAGAATTTCTCATTCTCTCTTTTTTTTTTCTAACAAAATTATTCTTCTGAATAGATTTTTGTCTGCAGGGCATGACATTTTACTCTATGCTTCCTTTTTAGCTCTATTTCTTTTTTTTTCTCTTTGTTGCTGTAGTCAGTTTTATTTTCCTATTTTAAAATGATAGATTTTCCCAAAAGAAGCAAGTATGTTATACTAATTGTAAATGTCATTACTATACAGAGCAAATTGGGACACTAATGAAGGCATTTTCTTTTCTTTTTTTTCAGCCCTGCTTCAAGTAAGGAGGAGAAGAAAGGTCAAACTAAATGTTTGAACACTGTACTTTTTAGCAGCAACAAGGTGAAAGAGTGTAAGATGATGGTACCATTTTTGATGGTAATGTAGCAGACAGGTAAGAGAAATAGAAGTATCTGCTCTTCTCAATATATTCTACAAAATAGCTTTTCTGACTGGAGAATTGGCCGCTTCTGTGGACTCACTGCATAGTTCTTTCCCCACTGTCAGGTTAATGTCCTCATCCAGGCTCCTTTTTCATCCAGACCATCCTATGTAGACAGTTTTTAATAACTCAGATGATTATGAGAGAGCTTCTTTGAATGTCTTGTGAGAATTGTCAGGGCTAAACTGAAAATTTTGGGTTGAAGGAAAGTTTCTTTCAGTCCAAACTCTTGTGAATCAGTGTCCTCCTTGATGCAAGTGAAATTTTCAATTATTCTGAATAAAACACTTTATTTGTAGTTAAGAACATTTTAACAAATGCAAATCTATGAAAACAATGTAAAAAAGAAAGGGGAATGACAGGCCAGGTTTATGCATTAGTCAGAAAAATGTTCAAGGAGAAGGAAGAGATACTTTGCCTATGGTAAAGGAAACTGCTCGGTGTACAGAGACATGTAATTATCCACACCTATGTCCATTCAAAAAAAAAAGGGCTGTAATAATCAAACCAGGTAGTATTTTGGAATCAGTTATTCAATCTACTTTGTTAACATTGTTCTAGTTTGGATACTGTTTCACTTCTTGAATAGTAAAGTATCAATTAGACCAGAAACCTGCACACAAGTGTCTCACCTCTCAGCTGACATTCCCTGACAAGACAGAGACTTTCTTGTTTGGGGTTTTGTGCTTCTTTTGTTTTGTTTTGCATCATATTTATGCATCAAGTTCAATGTCTTAAAAAACAAGAAGCAGAAGTGACAGCAGGTCACAAGCTGTAGGCTACTTTCTGAATATCACTGAAGCGTGCTAATCCCAGTGAACAATCTGTGTCAGAATGCCAACAGTCCCCAAGAGGTTTTGGCATAAGGGGGTTGATTCTATAAGGTGCTGAACAAACCTCAAAAAGTCACAAGATCTGAGAGATACTTAATAGGAGACCCAGGATCATACATACCTTCAAAAGCAGTACACAGAGAAAAGACAGAATGGCACACAAGCAGAATCTTATTCCATTTCCGTCTTTTTCCGCATCATTTTACACCTTTTAGTGGCCAGTTTAAAATTCTGATTTATTTTAAATCAATATCTCAGTCTTATTACCAGGATCGAGAAATTTCTTCTACCTAGGGAAAAACAACAAGGCTACAAGGGTATGGTTACTGCCACTAAGCTCTATGACCCAAATTAACTAACAATCACTTTCCTGATAAATAGAAATTCTCTGTTGGTTTCTGATCCTAATTCTTGCTCCTGTCTTTCTTCGCTATTAGAAGGATAGGTATGGAAAAGCTGCTTTAACTGTGTAGTTCATCTTTCTTGTGTTCTGTGCAAGAATGTTTAGTCTGCATTTAATATCAACATCACTTGTTTCTTCTTTCCACTTGCAGATCCTCAGCTCACAACAAACTCTCCAATGAGGCAGTGTGGGGTGGATAGTACCAGTGTGCTTAGTCATTCACTGGGGCCAAAATATCAAATTTATCTCTTATTTTCTTTCACCTTGTGGTTATTGCATACCAGTAAGAAACATTCTCAGGTATGCCAATAGATGGGGCTGCGTATTCTATGTTTTTAATTGCATTTTCAGCTTTGCTTTTGTGTTGTTTCCCAAGGATGATAAAAATGCTGATTATTTACTCTAGTTCTATCAGATCTATTTCCGTCAGACTAGTGAGTATTAGTTCAAGAAATTAATTCAGCTGGCATTTTTTTCTGTAATAAAATTTCTAATAACATACTAAATATTTAATAATATATTGAAGTCTATTTTTACATTTAGTGTTGTTTACCAGATTTTCACCTTAGAATAAAACTGATTGCTGATATCACCTGCAACAATCTTTTACTTGCTGTTGTCGTGTTTCTGCGATGAATTTCACGCTTACCACACTCTTTTTTCTCACTTTGTAAATGTGTCCCATCACATATCTGATACAGAAGGAAAAATAATTTTCCTATCTGTTTCTTCAGCATTTATAAATGTACTCTCATGCACAAGACATCCCAGGCTTTCATCGCTTTCTCCAGTCAGCAGAGAATTCCACACTATATTTCTGTTACTGAAGTTATGAAGTTTATGGGCCCCTATTTTTTTGTGTCAAACGTGAATATAAAACCTTTCACAGCATGTAATTTGTAAATAAAAAAGTGACTGTAAATTTTAAAACAAATTTTTCCATCTTATGTTTATGTTACAAATAGGAAAGATCACTTGTTTTGAAAAAAATCTTTTTTAATTGAAAGTCACTTGGAGCAACTTACCTTCAGTTTCAAATCACCTGTGGAAGCTGATTGCAGATTATGTTCCTCTCTTAAAATGGAGGATTATATCATTAAAGGTTAGTGGGTTTACGTAAGGTATTTTTTTACTCTCCTCACAGGAATTCTTCAATCTGAAATCTTCAGTCTTGAAAGTCTCTGTGCTAGAGAATTCTCTGAGTTAATAAAAAAAACCTATGCAGTTTCTATAACAGGAGGTGCAGAATTTGCAAAGTTCTGGATCAACCGTTTTATATAGCTAATACTATATAGCTAATACTAATTTCTGGTTGAGACTACTTGAACTTACTTTTGAACACTTCACTAGGTTTTCTGATATTTGATAAAAGACTTGAGTCTTTAAGTTAGATTTAATTTTTCTACCCAGTTGTTAGTTTTCATGGAAATCGTTGAATGATATCTTTGATTTCACAGCTTTATAAAACAGGGCTGAAATTAAATACTGCATGTGGAAATAATTTGTAGGAATTAGAGACATGGAGTTAGACATCTGTAGATACACAAAGTGCATGTTTTTTCCTCCTTTTTAGAAAAATTGTTTAAAATGAAGTATAAGTAAGACTACTCAGCTGAATATAAAAACCCCAAATATGTATTAAGCCAGTATTAAACAATCAAATAACAAAAGAATACAAGTCAAGTTTTTTAATTATTAGTTGCTGAAAAATTGCTAATATAGTCTTTAGAAGAAATAGTTCTGAAAACCAAATTATTACTTTACTGATTTTTTTGTAAAATTAGTCACAACAAGTGACTAATTCAGTTCTATTTTTTCACTACAGAACACAGAATATCATTAAATCATTGCATCATATCTGGTACTACAAATGCCTTTAAAGATTAAACAAACTTTTAAGTAATTTACATGCCAGCTTCAAATGACGATACACACAAAACCTTTTGTCTTGCAAGGAAACATGTACGTTGCTAGTAAATACAAGCCATGGGAAACATCACATTTTTCTCAAACATTTAACTCTGCTACCCAAATGTGTTTCCTATTTTTTGTCTTGATGTGTAAAACTGTGGATAGTTATTCTGCAGATTCTCATGGAAGAGGGCGGGGATGGCGGCAGGTAAAGCATAAAAAGAGTACAATTAAATCCATGTAATCGTTACCTACAACCAGACTTTTTTTTTGTTTAACCTCACAAGGATACTATAATAACTTCTTCCCTCCAAAAAACTGAGATTAAGATTGAAAAGTGTAATTATACTGGACTTCAAAATTTATAATTTCATTTCTGTATTTAGTTAGGGCTCCACAGACCTTCCTATACCCCTTTGGAAGCACTTTAGGCAACAACTAGGGAAACTTGTATAAATTCTGCCTCCACTACAAACCTGTTAAGCTTTCAGCATAAAAGTAGTTATAACAAACAAATGAGTAGAGTAAGCCCTTGAAGGATAACCATAACCTCTACCCTGAAGTTGCTTATCCACTGAATAAATGAGTAAAGCAGAATTATCAACTAAACTAAAAACCCTGCTACCAGATTTGCTGATATTCTTTTGTTACATGGTAATTTATAACTCAAAAATGTACACACAGATAAGCAGGAAAACTCTTGGAAGTAGTTTGGAGACGCTTTACAGCTCCTTTCTCTCTTTTATGGCACTGCACATACAGATTCCCTTTTCTATAACTTGAAGAAAAAAAGTCTTTGGAGCATAGAAGTACTAGAAATGCATGTGGTAAGAAGACAGAAATGGATACATTTTATGATTTTTAAATTTCAAAATTATCTAAAATATGTGACAGAATATTCACTAAAGAAACGCATTCTAGGAAAAGAAATTCTATGCCAAAATCCAGAATTCTCAGACAGTTACTCTACCGATTGCTGTGGGAAACTCTTAGGAAGAATTTATTGGTGTCCAAATTTCCACACTGTGACTTTCTGGGAGGAAAGGGGGAAAACGTAAGGAAGTTAAAAATTATATAAGGGAATAAAAAATAGTTTAAAGGGTAAAGTTGAAGTCATTGTACTGAATGTGCAGTAGTTACCATACTTATCTGTATAGATAACATTGCTAAACTTCTTGAAGAAAATGATTTCTGCAGCTGTTTTTCCAAATTTAAGAAGAGGCAGAGAAAGGAAAAGCTGAAGACTGTGCTTAAATCACTTGTTTCACTTCACCTTCCAAAACATTTAACATTGCAGCATTAACATTGATGGATATCTCAAATAGCCAATGTGAGCTATGCCTGCAGCTATGGATGAGAATCCGTATTTCAGCTCCACCTAATTCCTGCTGTAAAAACCACCATTTTATCTGGCTATGATGAAAACTCTGTGTTTCTAGGCTTTTCTCATGAAGACGATTAGAACATACCTTGTTCTTATTCTAGACAGATACTACCAATTGTTAAAAAGATGTATTGCTGAGGCTATTTTATTCATTACGAGATGAGTACATCTGAGTGGCTTCCAACTATCAGAAAAGTACGCAATATCTGTTCAACTCTATCTGCAGCATATAATATCTAAAAATAAATACTGCTCATTCTGCAAAAGTACAATTTACATAGTCATATCAATGTTTAATGGGATAAAGCCTGGCATAACATAATGGATGCAATCTTTTGCTTATTTCATAAGACTAGTAAAAACAAAGAGCTCTATATCTTACCTCTAGGAATAAAAGTAATTTACTGATGAGATACAAAAGAATAAATTTTACCAAAAGTTTAGTTACCATTCTTCAGGAAACGCCACTGGAGAGAAAATACTTCCAACAAAAAAAAATAATCTAAATGTCTAAGGTTTGTAAGAAATAACTAAAACCTGTTCTTCTGAAAAGAGAAAGGAACTACGAGCTAGATGCGTTGGAATCCCTGTGTCAGGAGGTGAGACCTGCTGGGAGTTTCAAAACCTCGTGACCTGTTTTTCCTGGAAAAAAGTAGAAAATTTTATATTCTCTGCCTTCTGGAAGTGTACACTTGAAACTTGCAAGGTTTCAAGGTCTTGAAAGGCTGAGAGAATTGGCTTTGGTTACAGAGTCCTATGGTTCTCCCAGGGAGCCTAAACTGTTGCTGCATTAACTGTTAGTATTTCATAAAGTCATGACTGTAAGTAACTGTATCCTGAGTAGGTAAGAAGATAGGAAATGGATTTTCAGTCATACTTGCATTATTACTTTAATATTCCTCATACCAAACTGGGGAAAATACAATCTTTTCTGAACTACTAATTCTGGATATTTGTTTCTCGCTTTTCTTCATCGTTAAGTACTAAGAGAGCTTTAATATTATTAACATTTCAGAACAGAAACACTATTAACCAGACACATGAATAGTACCATAACACAGTTTGATATTGTTAACAAGCCCTACCTTAAACAAATACAGCATTAATGCAAGGGAATGTAATAAGGAAAAAATGAGGGAAACTTCCTAAAAATATACCAAAATGATCTTAAAAATTGGTGATTTGATTACATGCCTGCAATTGCTGCTAAAGAATGAGCTGCAGCATGGTTAGAAAACAAAGTTGCTTATTTGTAAGCTTTTTCATGGTACTCTTTCCTTAGTACTTGAGCCAATCAAAAACAATAGTGGATTTATCCTATCCACCAAATACTTCTGTGGACCTGCATAATATTTTGTTTTCACAGGATGCACAATTATTTACTTGTAGTTGCAACAGATGTTCATTAGAAGTCCAGTTTTATGAGTTTCTGTCTACTTTATCAAATCCCTATAAAGAATGTGTGTGCTAGGCCTGAATTAAAGCTTACTGCTAGCAGACATTGAAAAATCCATAGGATCTTACATTTAAGTTTAGTGGGGATTATCTTTTAACTGGGATCTGAATAGCAAAGGAAGCAAGTTTTATTGCTTTAGTGCCTGTTTTGCCACCACTGGTCAGTATCAGATTTGTGCTGCTCATTAAGCAGTGGAGAAACAACCAATGATCATAGTCCAGGGTATACGCTGACTGTTACTTTATTTGTGTGATGCGTATTATTCCGTGCTGAAAAGAAAGGATCACATATTCATCTAGATATCTCCTGCCTAATACTAACGTAAACTAAAATTCCTTCCATTTCCTCAAAGTCTCTCATACAAAATTAAAGGTACAGTTTTTTCATTTTGTTTATTCATCTTTTTATTTCTCTTTTTCATGACAAGTTGGTTTTCCTTCTGAAAACTAAAGTGAGAAGGCTACTGTTAAAATCTGCAAATTCAAGTGAAGTTTGGTAAACATTTTCAATTTAATAAAGACCTGTAACGAAACAAAATGAAAAGCCTAGGTTGCTCTAACAAAGATGGGGTTTTTTTCAACATGTTCTGAAACAGGAAGAGAAAGGCAATAAATGTTTTGTGGAAGGAGAGACTTCTCTGGAGCATGGGGACTTTTGGGGACAGAGTATTAGAGAGGCGCAGGATTTTCTGAGGGATACTGTTACATTCATTGGCCTTCTTCAGTAGTCTGTAAAGCCAGTACTGCAGTTTCCAGGACTTCTATATATTAGAGAAATACAACCTAGAATGGATAAATTCTAAAGTATTTACATGAAGAGTGGTTATTCTTTTTTGTATTTATGAACATTGAAGATCTGTGTAACAGATCTTTATAGTAAGCTATGTAATGCACGAGAGAAATTCTTACATTATTGTTTCATGATGTAGCGAAGCATTAAAAATGATCTAATACATTAGATTTCCTCAGAGGGTTTTGTACAGCTTTATATATTTTGTGAAAAATATATTTAAAAGGTTGATTGGATTTGCTCACAAAACATGGTTCAAAACAAAAGGCACAGCCTAATACTGAGAAAACTCACTTAAATGGTGAATTTCCCGTAGAAACAGGAACAATGAAGTCAACCTGCTAAAAATAACACAAAATAAGTGAAAATTACATATAGTTCCTGTGCTTCACAGATTTATGAGTTGAGTCCTCTCTTTTCATCTGACTGCAGAACAGCACCATGTAGCATCAAAATGGAGCCTGCTAAAAGGCGTAAATGACAACTTCCTAATCTCTCTCTTAATAAATTATGTAGCTCAGTGTGGCAGAGGGAAATTTACAGGGACATTCACCTTGTCTTATTCTTTTTTCCTTCAATGATAAGGAGGTCTTCCACACCAAAATTTTTGCTGCATCACAGGCTTCAGGAATTGCTAAAAACTGTACATACAAATCTGATGATAATCTGTGAAACTGCCATGTACACCAGTACAAACTCTATCCAGGTGAATTCCCAAAATCAGCAGGAATTTCCTTCTATTCTTTTCTATTCCCAAAGGCAAGGTATGTGAATCATCCTTTGGATCAGACCTATACCTTACTGTATCTTCATTCAATCTTAGCAACAAAGTTCCGAAAGCTACGTTAGAAAATTGATAACAAAATGTTTAAATCTTTATTAATTTTAGAACCTTGGAAATTAAGTTTTCCACCTGGTGACTATATACACATACATACAAAACAACTCAGCTTTATTTTTTTATTGAGTCCTATCAAGTTATTAAAGTTCCGTTTGGACTACCAGCAAAAATGTCTCTTAAAATTACTTCTGTGTCATCAAATGCATTATTTGAAATTCTCATCCTAATATGGGAAGAAAGGAATTATTTTAACTCATTTGATAGATGGTCTCATTTAATTTTTCCTTCTTGTTTGCTCAAAACCCCTTCCTGAAATCCTCTGTTGTCTGCTTTCTCAGGGGTAGGGCCTTAAAAAAATACAGGTGTTATCTATTTTCTGAATTTCTTTTTGTGAGAAGAACAGAAGATTCTGCATTTTCCTGATGAAAGAAAGACGAATAGTTAAGAAAATCTGAAGGGTAATCTTGGAGGCTAAGGTTTGAATTCTGTGACTGGATATGAAAACAAAGGGGACGTTACAGCTGACTGTCAGGAAGGATAATAAGTAAAGGGTCATGTATCAATTTTCTCCACCAAAAATATTTGTTTGTGAGTTGCAAGCTTCACTAGCTTCAATACATTAAGTTTAGTGTTAACTATCACTTTAGCAACAGAAGCATATTCAGACTGACAAAGGAAAGGGCAAAATTATTATGATGTGAATTCACAAGGAGAAAGAAGTCTAGATGCTAAAACTTTGATGGTTTTCCCTTTTTCTTTCACACATAGCATGATTCAATGATGAACCATGTCTATGATTTGAGATATTAGCTACAAATGGCATAATTAAAGGTACAAGAAGATGAAAGTTATAAGACAATCTACCTGACTGATTTTCAAAGCCGTCTATTTGAAATGACAACTTATCTTTCCTAAATTTTGATCAGTTCAATTTATTTATTCAGTATTCAGATAACAGGAAGCCCTTTTAGAAATTTTACACAGATGTTAATGTTCTCTCTGAACAAGGTGGATAAAATGCTCTTGTCCACTACTTTCCTATATGCCAGGCTCATTCCTAAGCTCCCTTTCGTTATGTGGGTGCCCTGAAATTAGTGAAAGTAATTTTGAAATAGAACGAATTAGACAAAAATAGGTGGTATCACCAACATTTGTATTGTAAAGTGAGGGATGTTTAGCATCACTAAAAACAGGTCTAAAACTTAAAAGACTATAAAAATACCCACATAAACCAAAGTAATTTTTTTTTTAAAAATCCCTGGTGACTGGAAAAAGGGAAACTTTGCATCCATTTTTAAAAAGATTAGAAAGTAGGACCCTGGGAACTACCGACCTGTCAGTCTTACTTATATGCCTGAAAAAATCATGGAACAGGTGTTCATGGCTCCAGGGAGAACTTATTGTGACCTTTCAATACTTACAGGGTGCCTATGGTGATGTGGGCAAATGTCTTAGCAGGACCTGATGTCATCAGACAAGGGGTAATGGTTTTAAACTAGAAGATGGGAGATTTAGACTAGATAAACAATAGAAATTTTTTACAATGAGGGTAGTGAAACACTGGCATAGGATGCCCAGAGAGCTGGTGGATGCCACGTCCCTTGAAACATTCACAGTCAGGTTGGATGGGACTTTGAGCAACCTGATTAAGTTGAAGATATCCCTGCTCACTGCAGGGGGATTGGACAAGGTGGCCTTTAAAGGTCCCTTCCAACCCAAACCATTCTATGGTTCTATGATTCTACACATAACATGTAGAAAACCTATTGTAATTAAAGATGTAATATTGTAATTACAGCTAACACAAATATGATTTAGTAAATCTTATTTACACATGCAGATGTTTTTGGTAATTACAGTTTTAATACAGTTCATTTAGGTCAATGTTTTTACTCTAATGTAGAGGGAAAAGTATGTATGACATGCTTTAGACCATTTATTTGGCTGCTAGGCAAACATTCCTTTAATTGTGATCTAAATAATATTAGTAACCTGTGAATGAGGAGATACAAGATTGTACAAATTTATGTATCAACTATATATTTACCTATAATAAACCATAAATAATAAACTATTTCATATTACAAAATACCTTGAAATATAAACTAGTTACTGTCAAAAATTTTCATCTTTATATTTTCTCTAGGTTCCCTCGCTATTTCCAATTTTCCAGTAAAGTCGTTACTATTATTATTATTCTCCTCTTACTATCAAAATCTTTTCTCCAATTTTCTTTCTTTGCTGTTGTCTCCCATATTGTGTTGAGGGTTATGCCCTAACGATATTCTAAAGGTCTTTATGGTATCTTAATTTTCTGCGATCTCCTTTTTAATAGATAGAGGCTATTGTTTTACACTGATATGTAAATGAGGAAGCTTTGAAATCTAGCAATAATTTTGTAACACCAAGTTTCTAAGATGTACATTCATCTGACTACTTGTGGTACTTTTACATGTCTCCATCATTGTAAGAATAGAGAAAAGAGGAAAACAAAGAGTGTTCACCACAATAAGACAGAAAGAACTCACGAAGCAGTTACATGTAGGGGGTACCTGGCACTCTAATCCCTCTCTTTGCACAGGCTCAACAAACAGCTAGAAGGAGTTATTTGCCTGTGGTCAGGCATCTTACAGGCAGCAGCTGCTGGTGTTTCAGCAGGGCAGGCTGGTTTGGGGAATAGAGCAGGGAGAAGATTGTGACGAAGTACAAGCAATGAAGGTAAGAAATAGCAAAAAAAACTTAATGGAGGTTTGTTAGGTTTGAAGTCAGGGAAGGTGAGAGGCTTGGTCTGTGCTCTGTCATTGTTCAGTGTTTAGTGGATAAATACACTATTCTATTTTGAGTGAGGACACCCTTGCAGTGTGCAAGTTGCTGGGCTTATTCCTTCTTTATCGATAGCTTTCTGAAAATCTTATAAGAACAAGAAGAGATCTGCTGTGTTAGGCTCTGATGAGGCGTTCTGTGTATGTTAACATTATTCTTCGTGTTACTTAGGAACGTGGTGGTGTACTCTGAAATACAGTAGGAGAGGCTATTAGCATAGCAGCAGCATATGTGTTGACTGAAATGGAAATGTATTTTTTTTTTGTCTTTGGAGGATAGTGGCTGTAACTCTAAGGCGCTTAGGAGAACACTTGAACACACTTTCTCAGTGAAAGAGCGGGAGAGCAATTAACAACAGCTGTGCAAGAAACAAACTTGCATTGAAATGTACAAAAATAAACATTTTTCATTAGGAGAATGTGGAAGAAGATGACTTTGTTAGAGTAGGCAGCATACAGCCACAAGGAAAAACGTTTTTTAGAAATAAGGATTATGCCTAAACTGTTTTTCTCAGGGGAAAATAAACAAACAAACAAACAAACCAACAAGCAAAATGTCCTAAGCAGCATGGTCTAGACTTTGAATTTGGAAACTTTCAGATTCATCAGTACAAATCCCAGTGTTTCTATATTTTACTCCAAAGGCATAATATCTTTCCAAGACTGGAATGAGCTGAGGCAAGAGCTGCTTGAAGATTAACTGCTAAACTGATGAGCAGTATTTCACCACAGATCTGCTCATCTCTGGCCCTTGGTCCCTCACTAATTATTCCTTGAAGGTTTTTCCATCTCTCTGTGATTCTGAGCATGGATCTCTTCTCCAATTCCAAAATCCTCTTGTTCCAAAGAACAAAGCAAGGCCTGAGTATCTCATTTTAAATATAAGTATGGAGGGATATACTAGCAGATCTAAGATATCAACTTGGATAGCCTCCCTGCTTAAAGTAATGTTGTGGGTTAAGATTTCCCCTTAAGCTCTAAAGTGTCCTAACCATAAAACTATATGTTCAGGTTGAATGAAGGTAAACATCAGTGCTCTGTATTGTGTCATTACCCAGTAATCGCCAATGACTTAAGACTTGTATGGTTTCTCCCTGACTTTCTGCCCTGGTACTAAGGACATTTGGCCAGCATGGAGAGCTTGTTTGCTCTAGAAAAGAATGGCTCTCAGTGGTTTTTCATGTCTTAATTCAAACCCTCATTGTACTTATTTCAAGAACAAACAAGCTTGGAAATAGTTTTGGGAGCAGAAAATTCAGACTTCACCTGCTACTCATTTAGTGCCTGAACTGGGCAGCGATTAATCTGTTTCTTCTGTATGGTTTTGCTCTACATCTCTCTGATCCCAAATATCTTTAGTAATTTATTTTACGGAGTGAATTTCTTTTGCCTCCATCATGGTGATGATGAGGCAGGGTTAAATTTTTCAGCTGACAGATACAACTTTATTGTTCATGTTATTGTCTACCAACCACTTAGTTTTGTGTATGATCTCTGATGTGCTGTCCAAAGTTCATTTGACATAATTCAAAGCGAATGATCCCTTCTTTTTGACAGATATATACAATCCAATTTAAGCAATATATAAGAAATATAATAAGCACTGAAAAGATACAGATGGAATGGAAAACATGATTTTTTTATGTTGTGATCTTTTAAACAGTTTAAATGATATTTCACAAAACAAATGACCCTGGCTTTATTAGTGTATTGTTGAGAGGGTTTAATGGGGGAAAAGTAGAACAGGCTTCAGTGGAACACCAAATCTCCGTATAAAATCGTTCCTATCAATTGCTCTGTGGTGTGTTACACTTCAAATTTCGTGGTAGAAGGCTGTATACTTGTCCTTTACTCCTGTGTTTCTCTTATGTAGGTTTTTTTTTCCTCTTCTGTCATGAAATGCAAATCCACACAGGAAGAGAAATGTGTGTATTTGGATGCCAGTTCACACAAAAACCCCAAAATGTAATATTAGCACTTTTGGGACAAACTTTCCTTTAACAGACTTCTCATCATTTCCATAGTACTGCCTTTCACTGTGATATTTGCTGTCATTTTCATGATCACCAATGGCTTAAATCTGATGGGAGACATAACTGACAATGATGTGGATTTCTCCTTTGATTTTCTGTCTTTATGCATCTGGATTTTGTAATTTTTCTCCCTTGACAGAACTATTTTTTTTCCGTAAAAAGCAGATCTTACTTTATTTTGAACATAATGAACATTATTCAAGCTCATTCTATGAAGGTCCTAAGTAATAATTTTAAATTTTTTAGAAATTATGTGATAAATGTGTGTAATTAATTATTGGGTATTAATACCAGACCATTGTGAATCTTAAATTTAAGCCTATTATTACCTGAAATATTTTCTTGGGCAGGCATAAACCTAAAATTTTAATGTTTGACCTGACATTAATTTTCAAAAAAAAAAATTTCTTTTTTTTGTTATTTTTTTAATTCACTAGCAGAAGAAGTAGGAAAAAAGGGAGAACCACTGTTTTTACAAGTTCACCAGCACTAAATCAGTCAGTGGTTCTGATGGGGTTTATTTCTTCCTCTTTAACTCCTCAGGTAACTTCCCTGCAGGGTCAGATGAACATGGTGATCACAGAAGAAAAGTGGAGAAAGCTTGTTCACAGAGGCAGAGACTGAGGACTGAGCCCATCTCAGAGAGGGGATGGAATGGAGTGTCTGTCACTGGACTGTCTGCATTCTCAATTCTGCCACAAGATGTGTCCAGACTTTGTATTGGAATGCAAATACTAGGTATCTGAGCTCTAATTTTCTCCCTCCTTCCTGGGATCAGAAGTAAAAATTGAAAAGCAATCAAGATGGTGCATGTGGCTCAAGTTATATGCCAGAATGCATGTAAATCTTGGCTTCAAGAAACCACATCTATTCAATTTTTTCCTGAGTCAAATGTGTAAATAACATTGAAGTATCTGTTATATTTATAAAACTTAACAAAAACGAGTTGATTAGAAAAAATAAGAATAATTGGTTATTTGAGAATTCACATGCTGGAATTATGAAAAGAGATTTTTTTCAATACTCTTCTTTTACTCTCATTTCCTCCAAGTGTACTCTTCTTTTAGTTAACATTTGATACTGAAATTTGTATTATAAAAATACATGTCTGTGAACCCTGTGGATTCTCTATCTGAAAATGTGTAACTATTTTAAATTCTGTGCTAAATTTATTTGAAGGTTTTGTAATTTGTTTCATATATATTGCCTGTTGGTGAATTTACTCACTGCAAGTATAAGAACATCCATTCTATCCTTTGCTACCTTCCTGATCATGCTTATGGGCCAGTGTTTACTTTTATGGTTTCTCTCAATATTATTATGTTCTCTCTAACTCTCAGGGTGATCACATAGCTCCTATTCAGTAAACCTGATGGTTCCAGCTGATGGGACAGGAACAATATATATTTCCTTCTCTGCAATCCTCCAAATATTTCGGATATGCTTTAAAAGGGTCTTGAGGAGATTTATAGCCTGGTTATTTTTCTTTGCAGCTATTCTTGAGAGCTTTGTTCGATTTGCAGGTATACCTACATTTAAATTGCAAAGACTTAATTTGTTGCAATAAGGTGCTGGCTGGAAAAGATGGATTTCTCACACTAGATCTGAAGCCAAAAGAGGGTTAATGGAGAGTTGTGCCTTTAATTGGCCTTGACTTATGTGGGAAAGTACTGGAAGAAGGGCTAACATACATTACACATCCTGTTACTAATATTTAAAGAGCTTTACTGACTAGAAAGATGTCTAAGATCATAAAAGTGACATTATTTGAACTCCTTAACTACAAGTTGCAATTGTGTAAAGGGTAACTAAAAGTTAACTGTTTTAGAAAAATAACAAAATCAAGTTTGGATAAGGCAGTGAAAGGTTGCTCAATTGAATAGCTACCTTGAGACACAGTGGAAAGAAGGAGCACAGCACGCATCTCTAATTTCAAGTTGTTGAAAACTTTTTTCATACAAACGCAGAAAGAACTAGGTTGGGGCAAGACTCTAGCACCAGGTTCTTGCTTGGTCCTCGAATAACCTGTTTGACAAAAGAGGTGAATGACAAAAGAGGTGAATGACTTGAAGTATGAGAAAATGGATTCAAGTTTGTTATTTAGCTGTAAACCTTTGTTCATTTGCTCTTTTGTTACATTTCATGTGATATTCCTGGTTTAGAACTCCCTTAATATATTTAATTGATAAAGAAAAAAGGAGTTTGAATACATCTAGAAAGAGATCCTGCCAGAATAATTACTAGTTAGTGTGCTGCTGGAGAAAGAGAATATGTTGAAAGTGGAAGATTGTGACGTTAACTAACCAACTTGTTCTTAAACTAGATATTAATGCTCAGCTGTTTCAGCAAGAACACAGGCAAAACAGCAAAATAAAGATCAGTAATGAAAAAGGAAATATTGAAGAAGTGAAAAGAAGATTAAAAAAAATTTTTTGTTGTTAGTTTAACTGTTTAAAGTTTATTTTATATAACTAATGAACTATTATTGAAATTAATACCATAATGATGAGAAGCAGATCTCATGTGCGACCTCTCCTATTTTGCCCGCAGTTATTAACCAGTAAAACAGATTCTGTTTTAAGTAAAGTAGACATTTCTAAAATATAATGGTTTAAAGGGCTTTCTCTGTTTTCATTTTTTTTTGTACATGGCCCTTATGTATTTTTCCTGAACTCATTTGAATCTGAGAAATATCAGAGAAGAAGAGAAATAGGTTTGTACTAATAAAAAGAGGCAAGACTGTAAGTGATAAAAGGAAATAAATCCTTAGGAATCACTTCTGTAAGCTTTGTTTTATTAGTTCTGCTAACAGCACATTTTTCAAAATTACTGTACTCAAAGATTTTTACTGTAAGAGGGGATTGGAAGAAACGTTGCATTTAAACACCCGTAGACAAGTGGTAAGAGCCACCTACTCTTCTGAAATCCTGCAGGTGTTATTGAACTGCTTCTGAAAAGAAAAACTTGTGAATTTCTCCTCATAGTTAAGCTCTAACATCTGCACTCGTGAGAGTGCCTTTAAGCACGGGTGGAAGATAGGGATTTTCCAGTCTTGCTAAGATGGATCCACTACTTTGAGTGTTATTTATCATGAACCAGAGTGACTTAAGCAAACCCTTAACTTTCTAAAATCTAAATATTAAGGCCTTTAAATTAGTTGCTGCATCTTTATAATAATTTATTAACCATTTCAATCAATGTAGACAAATAGTAACTCAGACAAGACTGAGTATGTAATTACTTATAGCACCTTGCAAAGTCAGTGTAGAATTTTCAAATGGAAAAGTTTTTCTTTTTGGGAGGTAAGCCTCTGTTTGCAAAAGACACCTTTCTTCAGTCAAAATCTTCCTACATATTTTTTTGAAAGAATCTTTTTTCACCCAGAAGTCACTTACAAAAAAATTGGAAAGGTAAAGTCTTTCAAACTTGCTAAAGATTCGTATTTAATAAAATAATTTGTTCCTGTCTTCTATTGCCTTCCATGTCATTCTCATGGTCTTCATTGGTATTAATAGTCTTGTTACATTTAAATGAAGTAATATTTGTCTGCCAATAGACACATCTTTGAATAAAATTTAAAAGTTATGAGAAAATACAGAGAATTGATTGAAAAACTAATATTGGACTGAAGTTAATGTCATTACTTCCATTCATTATCCTGATGGAGGACTGAAGAACTATAGACTTTTTTCAAAATAAAACCAGAAATACAAAACTAATGAAAGTTGAAAAAAATCTAAATAAAAACTAAATAACATGAAATAAATTCCTTTGAGGATCTCTGCATAAACTTCTTTAAAACTGTGTTGTTTAGAAAGCTAAAGTGACATTGTTCTCATGCCATCTTTGTAACTCCTTTGCTACTATCAATATAGAAAAATAAATGATGTTTACTTTTATGCTATAAATTAGTGGCACATGTTTCTAGGTGTGGGGAGTATAACATGAAGATAGAGAAGGTAAAGGATTTTTACTGCATTAGATTGCATTTTCCTTGGGCTCAATAGGGTTAATTGGAAACTGTTTTTTTAATCACCTTTGTACCTAGAGATCCAGCTCTGAGGCAACATGACTTCTGATGAAGTGGTTGGAAATTGCAAGGCTAGCATCAGCATCAAACTCATCATCTAAAATGATGGCTAAGCTAGGGCTCAATAGAGAGAAGAAATATTTGCCCCAACTGCAGCTGTAGTATGAGTAATGAGGAAGAAATTTCAGCCATAGTGTGTATTAGTTGTATTTACTTCTGATACTTTCAGTCCTAGCAGTTCTAAGTGTGGTTAAAGTAACTTCCAAATGAACTGGTAGAATTAGTCAGCTCCCTCCATATTCCACCCCACTTTGATCTACATGTTGAATTCCAGCAGAAAAAAAATCAAAATGTTTCATATGTTCTGCTTTTTAGAGGAGGATTAACACTAGGATTAATGCTTAAATAACATACTATGAATAATCACAGAATATCAGATTATGCTCGTCTCTCCTATTTCCAGCTTCTTAGGCTGATTGATGTGACTCTCTTTCATGTGACTTTTAACTGAAGTACTTCCAGTTAGTTATTACTTTATTTTTCTTTTTAGGCAACTGAATAGGAAAAATAGAGATTTCTTTGTTTGAACCAACACACGCAGCTCTTTGTATTAAAAAAGCCATTAATTGAATTTATATGTCCTCTTAATTCTTTTGGCTTTTCTTGGCATTAATTCTGTGAATACTACAGCTCTCGTTCTAACATTTAATCCTGTTTTGTTACAAAGTAGTGGGTTTTCTACCGGGTTTGCTCTCATACAAAATAACGCAATGGTAACCACTCCTTACCTCTGTAAACTGAGAAACAGAGTTGCGTTACATAATGGAGCACACAAAATATAAAATATACAAGCCACTATGGGCATGGCCTTGTGTTTGAGAAACTGAGAGTACTGAAATACACAACGTTTTAAGCTTGTAATCTTATGAAATGTCCAGAAAGTGGGAGAAAAAAATATTCTTTGAGCTCTATATTATCTTTGTAATTTTTATTACTTTCTTTTAATAGAACAGGACATGGTCTGTAAAATACTTTGCAATGTGATGTACAATTTTACATGTCATTTTCTTACTATCAAAATAGTTTATGTTTTCTAACATCCCTTGTAGTTTTCACTCTTACTGTTGTGATTATTTTAAGAAATATTCCTGTGGTCTGTCTGTGGAATAGAATAATTTTCACACAATTCTTTGTAGTATATTACACAATTCTAAGTATGCACCCAATTCCCCCCAAAATTGGGAAAATATTATTTATGTGATCATTGGAGTCAGTAAAGAGATATAAATAGTCTCCAGTCCCACTCTGAGGAGTATGAAAAAGGCCTTAGGCAAGGTAAATTTTTAAGTATTGGACTGATTTTTCCATGGCAATAATTGCAAAAAAGACTGTTTATTTTGAGATATTTTTTTTTTCAGGTATAAATTAATTTATGCCTTTGCAACAGTGAACATCAATTTCATGTATATTTACTGAGATTTTTAAGATATTTTGGTTCTTGCTTTTCGTTAGGTTTTGTTTGTTTTGAAATGAAATAGAAAGGTATCTATTTAAAATTATAGTTTAAAAAAGTATTGGCACTGGTAGTAGCAGAGAAACACAGTACCTAAAGAAGTTTTGAATTTCTTTCTTGATAAATTTCACATTAACTATCACAAACTCTGTTCTCTCAACAATCATCACATTGACACGTACGAAAATACAAAAATTAAAAGTTGTCTCACCAGATGTATTGACAGACAAGACAAAATAAGGATATAATTCCTCTTTTAAAAAGATGTGAATAATGTGTTGCATACGTGTCTTAGGTTTTGTACTGAAAAAGGATGTTCTTCACTTTTTTCCTTAAAAAAATGGGTTAAAAACCTTCTCAAAGGTGTGTGATCCATTGACAGCTCTCAGTTCATTTTTATAGTCACCAGAATAATGGCAACTATGACTATTACAAACCATTTATCACAAAGTTATAAGCTTGGTATACATGAATGCATCTGTATTAAATTATCAGTGTTGCTATTGAGGGAATTTCTAAAATTGTGTTTGAAAAAATGCATATATTTATAAAGTACTGTTAAGCAGTGTCAGGGTGACATTCCAAATCTGTCAAAATCCTGATAAGTTTTCTGGGATTCAACACCATCATGCCTACTTTATCTACTTGGAAGTGGTTTTGTTAGAATTATTTGTAAGTCTTACTGCTACTTTTGCCTATGAAGAAAAGATTTTGTGTTTGGGGTTTTTTTAATTGAAATATCTTGTTTTTCTCAGTGAGAAGTCATTATTTATTCATTGGTGTTGCTTCATTGATAGAGCTATGATTTGAAAATTGGTCTGTCTAAAGCCTTGGTACAAAGGATGCTAAAAATCAATACATTGTAAGGAAAAGTTAAAGGTTCTGTATGTATTTAAGATTTTTTTCATTTTCTGTATGTATGTAACGTTTTTTTGAAAATGCAAATGTAAGCCAATGCCTTTTGGGAGAAAACACTAGGAAAATTTCTGTGTGCATCAAAGCTTTCACGTAAATTAATGACTGCTTGAAAAAAAAACCAAAAGTTTTTTAAGGGTGATAATTACTCCAGATGATCTAACGTCTGAATACTTATTTCCTGAAAGATCATGTTTATAAAGCAGGTGCTGAGTGTATATGCTGGCAATTTTCCAATCCAGCATAGTTTTATAATAGTTTTCACATAAATCTGAAAAACCTTACTTTCAATTTCATTTAGTTGCATGACGATTAACGCTTGCTTATTCATGTTGTTGGTGTTGGCAGTATGACTTATTCACATTGTTGCTCTAGGCTATGTGATTTTAAATAGGGAAACTTTGAATAATTATGGTGTGGTCTTTTGCGTTCTGCAAAATTGTGTCAAAATATAAATGCTGTACAAACTGAGATAGTAAAATGCATTTAACAAAGTCTAAATCTGTATATTTATAGGTCCTGTAAGGAGTGGCTGAGGGAAAGGGGACTGTTTACCCTGGACAAGAGGAGGGTGATGGGAGATCTTGTTGCTCTCTACAAATACCTAAAAGGAGGTTGTAGCCAAGGGGTGCCACTCTCTTTAACCAAGTAACAAGTGACCAGATGAGAGGAAGTGGCCTCAAGTTGCAGCAGGAAAGGCTCCTTTTAGATACTAGGAAAAAAATCTTTACTGAAACAGTGGTGAAGCATTGGAAGAGGCTGCCCAGGGAAGTGGTAGAGTCTCGACCCCTGGAGGTGTTCAAAAAATGTGCATATATGGAGGTTTGGGATCCAATTTAGTAGGCATTGTGTTCGTGTTTGGATTTGATGATCTTGGAGGTCTTTTGCAACTCTAATGATTCTATGATTTGATTCTATGCTGAATTTCATGTTCTTTTAGGAATAAGTTCAAATCAGAAATTCTTTGGAGGATTTTCTTCATAGAATGGATTGTTTGATAATCTTGTTACCTTCTAGAGAAACAAGATAGATACTGTCTGCATAACACTAAACAAGTCATATCTGAAAATAGAGGTTAAACTGCAATATTTACAATGTATTCAAAAGAAATACAGACTTTCTGTGTAGCTTTTAATTTTATGCATAGATTTACTAAACAAAATCAATATAAATTAGAAGAATGTAGAATTCTAACAACTAATAAGTGAGATATTCCATCATCCTGACTCCTGTTTGCCACACTAAATGATCAAATTTTTTTCTACAGTAGGACTTTCTGTGGGATAAAATGTTATCAACTGAAAACAGCAATGGAATTAGAAATCTGACCTTGAAGCGGATTTTTGGTACGACAGTTGTTTTCACAGAAAAAGTTAATGATTAAAGTGCAACTCTTAGGGACAACACACTATACAATACTGTCTGTGCAGGAGCTACTTTTCAGACATAAACATTGAGTTTGATCTCCAGGTTATCTCCTAATGATCATAGCTAGATCAATTTCACACCCTGTGTGTTCTTGAGTGATCCATGGCATGCTGTTGAAAACTGAAAACAGTTATTTTGTTGCGTTGAAAACAGTTTCTCAATTTGTTTAAGTTACAAACAAGGCATTTCGCAAGGACCCTACTCAGATTGGTACTTGTGGTCTCTGATACAACATGTTGTAGTAGACAATTAAGATTTCGGTTCCTGTTTACTGGTTTCTGGAGTTTAATACTCTAACACACCATAGTTTTGAGGAACTGCCTTTTGGGGGGACCTGGAATTTCCTAGAAGAAGAAGCTGAACTTATGATATTGTGTGTGTTGATGTCAAGGATTATTCAATTTATGAATGATTTAAAACCCTGCACACCTGTATTTTATGTATTTTTCTCAAAGAAAACCTGGTTTTAGATTTGACTTTGGTCCTGATAAACAGGAGAAAGTACCATCAGAGTTACAAAGATGATACATATTTGTCAATTTTAACCTCTGTTTTCCGCTCTAGTCTTCAACATTAGCCAAAGAAAAATTATTCCAGTTTAAGGGCCATGGTTAGTCTTACCTCATGAGGTTTGACACTTAAAGATGAATAAGATTTATGTAAGCACTTAATAATAATTTTAAAATAAAAGCCAACTTGTTAAGTTAGTCTCTGAAATCAGGATATAGACTAACAGTAGTTTTGTCCTACTGATAATGTTGCTGTGATTAAAAAAAAGTTTGCATATGTAACCATTGCTTATTTGTTTTTTCAAACGTTTTCCATGTCAGGTTCAAATGAATCATTTTCTGTTCATGTTTTCATGTTACTTAGACTTGTTCTCCCAATTAATCTGGGATAGAAGAAAGGATCTAAACAGTGGAAAACTGCTAACCTAGCTCAAAGAAGTCCAAAAAAGAGAAGGAATGTAACATTACAAGGTCAGTAGAGATTTATTCAGTACTAAGCTAATGGTGGATAATTACATTAACAGCACCAAAAGAACAAGCTGGCTGTTGTGACACAAATGTGCTTGACTGGAAGCTTTTTATTTCTACGCTGCCTCCTATGTCTTCAATGCTTCTCCTGTGCACGAGGACAACGTGGTTAAAAAGAATCAATTGAGCCTAACTTCTATTGACTGCCAAAGAGCAGAATAACTGTAATGGAGCTGCATGGCCTGGAAGAAGATGATACAAGGAAGTGTATCTACAAGCTAAGCATAAGGTATAACCACATCTTTCATGTACTTAAGGTGCTTTTGTGCTTTCTGATCTTCAAAAGATGCCAAGGGAAAGTAATGATCTCTGGCAATGGGATTCCTTCATTAAGACTGAGCTACTTCAAGGCCAAATTAGTTTTATAAAAAAATCCTATTTTAGAGTGTCTCATAAATGTATTAAAAAAAATTAATAGTAAGGATGCTATGATACTTGTCTTTCCTGGTTTATGCAGGTTACAGTAATGCCAAACCACTGCTCATATGAAAACAATTTGGCACAACAGCTAAAAGATTTGGAAAAGTTAAAAGAGTAGCAGAATGTCCTCTACAGTGTGTTGGCTCTAGAAGGCCTGGTCTTAGCAGAAAGTTGTAGGGCTGTCAGGCAAAGAGTGAAGGAAGGAAAGGACACAAAACATTGGGAGAATTATCTTTGTAGGTAAAGTAAAGAAAGACTCATAAAAATTATGAAAATTCTTTGAAACAGCAAAAGAAATGGTTATATGTTTTGTAAAAGGAAATAAAAAATATTATTAAATCAGAATAACTTTGTCTTCTAAAGACAACACAAATTGGGAAAACCTGTGCCTGTATTATTTTTTTGGCAAGAATTTGTGAGTAGGAGAGAAGAAATAGACCTTTTTTGAAGTCTTTCCCATATCACAATTGCAATTTCATTGTTTAACAAAGAATTTTAAACCCTACATTTTTAACAGGGTAATGAACATCTGCAAACTTTGTATTCATGTTGACTTGTAATTAAGAATAAGATGTCATCCAGATAAATTGAAAGATTTTTTTTCTTTAATAAGTGGAAATGCACTTTTAAATTAAATATTGGCTTGACCAATACTTTCATTTTTTAATTGCAGCCCAAAAAAGAGAGGGAGAGATGCTTATATGAAGACTGAGACTCATTCATGTAGTCTATGAGAGGGCATCCACTCTAGGAGCCTAGGCTATTTTTTTAAATAACAGTCGACAGCAAGAGGTCAGCTCTTAATTGGTGGGGTTTTTTTTTTGATATGGAGAAGGATTAGGCCTCTGAAGTTCCACAATTGCTTTGTACTGACATAATTGCATGTTGACTCTGAAAAGAGCCTATGCAGCTGCAGGGTGAGCTTGCTAGTGAATTGATTTTGTCACAAACTTAAGTCAATAAGAGAAAAAAGATACCTTTCAGCCAGATTAGTCCTCAAACCTAGCTCATTGTGTGGGTGCATGAATACCACCATCGCTGGGAAACACAACGGTACTGGAAAGCATAGGGAGAGTTCAAGGAAAAGGGCCTGTGATTCACACACGTCTTGGCTTAAAGTGAGCTGAGTTCTCAGTTAGGCAACGTGAGCATTCTGCTAGGGAATATATGTTCTGAAATTACATATGAGTTTGCTTTTCTGTCTTACACTATTACATATACTGTGTGTCTGGGAATAAAGCCACCTCTCAATTGCAATGCATATAAATTAACTTTCTCTGTGGGCTGGTTGTTTCTAATTGTGGTCAGTAAACTTATATCCATCTTCTTTTGAAACATCTAACATAGGTCATTGTTGCAGTGGGGAAATTGTATTAGAAAAAGCAGCAATTAGATTTAACATCAGAATTTCAAACATAATGGAAAACCAGTATATCACTGCTGCAAGGAACACAGAGCTATTTCTCTTGCAGAACTAAATATCTGTTTTCTCATGCTCTGAAACTCTGTTGGCAAACACCAATCTGAGTTATTCTCACATACCGGTGTACTCTTCAAATTGTCTGAGAAGTGTTGTCTCACCTTATAATCACATGAAAGCTGTTTTTTTCCAGTTCAAATACTGAAATCCCCTTACTAATGAACAGTTTTCACAGTATAAATGTTTTTAAAGTTCATTTTTGTAGTGAAGTATTGAAAAAGGGTAGGTACATTAACTAGAATATCCTGCTTTATTTGAGTTTCATATCCTAGTGGGTGGTATCACATTAGTAGGCAAACCTGTGTTTGCAGGTCGAAATTTGCTGCATCTTTGGCCATGAAGCCCTCAGTTTAATCCATTAACAACATTCTATAATTTTTCCTTCATCTGCCTTTTGCCAAGAATTAAAACAAAATGTCTGATTAACAGGCACAGGATAAGTTAGAACTCTACTCTTCCTAAACAAGGATGCCATGTTAGCACTGCTTTAGGACATAATAATTCTCTTAGTTAAAGACTTATTTAAATAATTAGACTGGAAGGGTAAAGAGCAGAGTTATGTTGTTTACTTTATTAATATCCTCTTCCCTGGTAAATGAAGTATGTTCCCATTCTCTCATGATGCTGGATCATCATCCTATTTAAAAATAAATAAACAAATAAATAAATGAATTAATGGAATATCCATTGAATACTCTGACATGTTCAAAGAACTCTTTAAAAAAAATCTGGTCCTTTATAGTTTTAAAGAATAGAATTCTTGCTTTGTGCTTCTAATTAGATTGAGTTACATCTTTTTACATTATTCTGTAGTCCTTTTGATACTGATTTTTGGTTTTTGTCTACTCAGAAATTCTGCTAAATTATTGCCTTCTCTCCTCTTATACAAAATGAGCAACGTATCTCCAGACATTCATGACTCACTGGTCTGTTTGAATGTCTTTGAGTCTTTTCATTACTTGTGATCTCAGGCCACAAATTTATTAAAAATAAAAAAGGAAAGTGGCTATTTTGGGGCTGGTAATATAATAATTTTATGCTCCTTAAAAAAATATTAAGCCATAAAAGCGTACCTGACCAGAATTTGTTTCTACAAATGTTTTTATGTTAATGACAAAGCAGTTTAACATTCATTGTTTCTCTCATTGCTATTACTTCCCCTTGTGATTTCTTCCTCTGCAATCTCCTGCTCGAAGTGAAAGGCATAAAATTTCAATTCCATTCTGAGCTTGCTGCAAGTCCTTTCTTTTTTAATTCCATCATTTAGCAACATTTTGAGATGAAAGATAGGAATAATTTTATCTTGCAATGAATGCATAAGCTGCTACTATACTGTCAAACAAGTTTTTTTTGTTTTGCTTAGCTACAGATTTATAACTGTAGTTCACTTTTGCAAAATAAATCTAGTCTTGCTGATATAAAACTTGAGTCATTTCTTGATGCTGTTATAGATGTGTTTTATTTTAAGTCATCATCAATTCTGGCTATTGTCATAGATGCATGGCAACTGTACTTAGTGATCATGTTTTGATGCAATGAGCTGTTACTTATCAGTATATGATTGACCTAGGACTGGCCGCTGAGGGTCAGATTAATGTGTATCTGTGTGTTGTGTATTTATACTTTCAAACATGAGACTGTTGGTATTCTGTTGCTCTCTTTGTTTTTCTTTTCAGGTTTGTCAGGCTTTCTGACATTACTTATTTCAAAATGTTATCAGTAAAATGCTAGTTCAGGTCCTTTTTTTTTCCCCATACATTGTCTGTGAATGCACTGTAGCATTTGTATACATACATATAGAGTAAAATTTTTTTTTTCTCACATTCATTATTTCTCAATAATTTTATTTTTATGCAATGAACTAATGGTTTTGGTTACTATACGGGAACAGAAATTAACAGGTTCTTGCTTTTTTTCTCCTAACATTTTTATTATCTGTATAAAATGCATGGAAGGGTGTATAAACTATACAGGAATTATGTGAACAGAGTGTTCAATTTGTTTTAAAATAGATTTAGAAAATTAAAAAAATAAAAATTGCTGGCCTATAAATTTTATAATCAGGTAGCAAAGAACATCAAAAGACAGTAGTTTGTTCATTATTCAATTTTGATTAAACATATTACATCCTAACATTTCCTAAATTCCTCACTGATTTGTAGAAAGGAAAAAAATCACAGTGTATTTCTTTCTAGGATTAATGGAAGTCAGCACAACCTTTTCAGGGGGCAAGAAAATTGTTTTTTTCAAGTACAGGTCTAATGAGCACTGGCAGGTAAAAGGTAGCAAATTTTTCACTGTAGCTGGGTGTATTCTCTTTGGACCGTTTATATTTTGTTATTTGAGGCTGTCAATATGTTCAAAATCACTAAATTCCCACTTCACATCCCTGAAAAATTAAAGTGCCCGTCATTATATCATTGCCAGCTATATCAATTCCTTCCTACAAAAATTAGCTTGGATTTCAGTCAATGCTGCAAATCAACTAGCTTTCAAATGTTCAAATGGATTGAAAGACTGTAAAAATCCATGTATATCGATTGGTTTCTGTTTAATACAATGATCTTGAAGCTGCAGGTGTATCAAAAGATAAAGACTGGCTTTTTTTTTTTTTAATTTCCCTTTCCTTTTCTCCATCCTCCAAACTGATTCAGCAATGATTACACCTCGGATCCAGAGAAATGTCCTGGACTGGTGAAATAAATTTATTTCAGCCTGCAGTGACAACCCACCTAACAAGCATGGAATGAAAAGGGAAATACCTAAGGGGGTAAAGGAGCAAAAAAGATGGATTAAAAATCACAGACATAGGAGGGAGTGGAAGAAAGATGTGAGAATATAATAAACATCTTCAATGTTCTATTACTATAATATGCTGATTCTTCATTCCTGACTGAAACTACTTTCAATTCTTATTTTAAAACTCATCATTAAACACTTAGAAAATCAAGACATGTTATCCCTGAGGTACATTTTCTCATAAACTCTCAAATTAAATACAAGGGAATTTCCATGAGTTAATTATTTTCTCATGGAATGAGTTCATTTTTAAGGACTTGCAAAACAGTGCTAGAGATTGATAGAAAACTATGTAAACATGCAGAAATGAACGTGAGGAAAGATACCTTGATATTGAATCTTAACTCCGTCAAACAATGTTTACCTAACTTGTAGGACAATTATGAGAATTTGCCCACTTCTGTGTTCTGCAAGTACAAAGTTTATCAAAAACGATACTTTATCTTTCATCCACAGGCAGAAGTTTATTTTTGTGCCACACTCCTGGGTCGCAAGTTGGCAATGAGTATTAGGGGTGCATTTAGGCTTGATTTTCTACTTTGTTCATAACAAAATAAACATTGCAGAAACACACACTGACAGAATTCTCTCTTTCAATTAAGAAGCAATACTGAAGATGATATTTTTTAGGAGGATGTATTTATAATGTAAGGTCATTCATTCAGTTTTGTGTTCAGTTTATTGTAATAGAACTGCTGAATCATGTGGATTTACCTTAACCTGTTAATTCAAGAACTTCAGTAGTACTACATAAACACATAAAAAATACAGAAAATAAAAGTGAGGTTAGTTGCATGGTATAGAATCATATAATTACAGGATTATTAATGTAGGAAAAGATATCCAAGATCATCAAATCCAACTTTCAGCCCAACATCATCATGCTTACTAAACCATGTTGTGAAATGCCACCTCTACCTGTTTTTTTTAACTCCTCTGGGGATGACGACTCCACCACTTCCCTGGGCAGCCTATTCAAATGCTTCACCATTCTTTCAGTAAAGAAATTTTACCTAATACCTAGTCTAAACCCCTTCTGGCACAACTTGAGGCTGTTTCTTCTCATCCTATTGCTAGTCACATGAGAAAAAGGACCACCACCCACCTCGTTAGAACCTCCTTTCGAGCAGTTGCAGACAGCTCCTTTTCTCCAGACTAAACAACCCCAGTTCCCTCAGCCACTCCCCATAATACTTGTTCCCCAACTCCTTCACCAGCCTCGTTGCCCTTCTCTGGACGTGCTCCAGGCTCTCAATGTCCTTCTTATACTGAGGGGCCCAGAAATGAAAATAGCATTTGAGGTGTGGCCTCATCAGTGGCACAATCACTTTGCTACTTGTGCTGGCCACACTAATTCTGATACAAGCCAGGTTGCTGTTGGCCTTCATAGCCACCTGTGCACACTGCTGTTTTGCCTATTGATGGGGTCAAGAGAAGAGACACAGGCACCAATGAAAAAAGCAAGTTTACTGTCTATTTCAAAATAATACAATGACACATTAATCAGTGAGACTAAGATAACTATATGGCTAAGCGGCGATACAAAGGTTGACGATGGATCTAATCATCAGTGCACAGAATAAGCAATAGTGGTTTAGAGAAGATTCGTCACCGATTGCCCTAATACTTTGCCATCTGCACCTGCTGGGGATACTCATTACAAGAAAGACCATGAAAGCCTATTCCAGCAAATGGGAAAGTCCTGTAGTGCATCCACTGCATGGATTGAGGCATCCAAAGTTGCTGCAAGAAGGGCCCAACTTTTATAATGGTCAATTACCAAACTCGGCAAGTCATGATGACTTGCATTTTTCTACGTGCAGAAAAATCTGGCATTGCCCCTCAAGTTGGGTCTCATCCAGGATTTGGCCAGAATCCAAGGTGTGGTCCAAGGTGGGTATTTTTAAGTGACAGTATTTGGTTTTATTTCCTCTTTTCTATACATAACCAAAAGTTGCTAATTGCTAAAATATATCTGCTGACAATAAAGCAAAAGACTAACCAGAGCAAAAGTCTGTTGACAATGCAGCAAATAACTAGAACAAAAAGGTTGCTCTATGAACACTATGAACATTATAACAAAGCTGTATTATACACCCCAAAGTTATTGATTACAAAGTGCAGCCTTACAGGGCTCCTCTAGAGGTCAACTACCGACATTGGTCTGGTACCCGTGCCTTAGCATATCAACTGCCCGGGTCATGTTCAGCTAGCTGTCAACCAGCTCGTCCACATCCTTTTCCACAGGGAGTATGGTGAGGCATTTATCATTATTTAAATATCTACAGAGACATCCTGTAGAAAATAGTAAATATGAATAAAATGAAATTAAGAAATAAACTTTAAACCAAACGCTCTGATGTGCCTTGCTGGAAGCCTGTAATGATTTTAAATGTTTCATTGAAACAGACCATCTGAGAAAAGACTGCAACCAATGCTGCCCAGAGGAAAAAATTCTGCAAGGAAAGAAAGGGCGGAATTAATGACCAGCTGGAGCAGAAGAGTCTGGCAGTCTTAGCTGACAAAATGCACCTGTGTTCAGGGAAGTGACCAGTTGTCACTTTAAACATCTTTTCCAACCTAAATGATTCTGTGATGTTGCTCTTACTTCTGCTGCCCCTTTTGGCTTCTGTAACAGAGTGATCTTTTTCTGTTTTACCTGGTGGTTTAGGAAACATGGCTACAACTTAGATGTGAATTTTGCATCTGTCTATGGTTTATATGAAACTTCTGCTGTCCTACATCCTTTTTTAACTTAGCTGCATGGCCTAAAGATTTGCTTAAAGTGGTGATGTATTTTAATCAAAGCATCTTCCAATTCTCAGCTCAGGAAAGTCAAAGTTAAACTGGTGGCCCTATTCAAATATGTAGTTAGAGACCTGCAACTTGCTGGATACAAGTTTTACATTAGAAACTTTACAACTGGAGTCACTCGTACAATTAAAATACCTGGGATTTACTCTGGTCTTTTTTTTTGTGAGGCTGGTCAGTACATAGAAGAACTCTATGTAGTGTGTGTAAGTTCATTCATTTTCCTCTCATTAGAAAAATAATTAGGTGAAACTGTAACTCTCATCATATAATCAAAAATTAAAAATATATTGACATAGACTACTAAGCTTTTTTTTTGCTCTGGAAATAAAGTTTTTTGGTCTTCATTTATAACAGAACCAACTTTCAGAACAATATTAAAGATGATTTCTACCAAGTAGCTTTGTACAAATACTTTGAAGATTTGGAGTTTTTTGTATCCAGTTCTCTGCCTGTTATTGTTGACCTGTTCTGTTTTCATAATAATGAACTTACTGATATAAAATAAATTATGTATTCTATAACTATAGAGTGAGGTCAGTTGAAATCAGCAAGTCTATTTAACTGATAATGTCAGATTTTTCTTGTCTGTTGTGGCTTAACAGCAACCACAGTGACTCTTGGAAAGTAAAAATGTTTTCTTGAGGACATACAATAAATTCAAAATTGCAGTCCAGCAGGGAAAAAGCCATATGCTTAGACCAAGTGAATCCCTTGAGGAAATGCAGGTCTACTACACCCTTGCTGATTATGCTGAAATTACAATGTCTATCTCTATCTAACTCATTGGCCTGAGCGTAGGAAAAATGGTGATAGCAAACGTTGACACAGGGGTAGGGGGAGAATTTATAGTAAAAAACGGATTTTTTATCCATCGTTCTATAATTAAATACTAAGATCATCTAACATAACAATTAGCATTCTGAAAAACCTGTTGCTTGAATACTTTGTTATTATCATAGCTTCTTCCCAGATCTTCATTCATATTAAATATGCAATTACTTTTCTAGTGTGTATTTTATGTTTGCTGGTAGTGCTAAGCGTAAAACACAGAGGATGAAAGGTAAAGAATGGGAGAAAACAAAGTACATTGTGCTTCTCTTTTTAAACCGTTAACTGATAGTAGTTAAAAATGTGTAGAAACTCTCCTCTTCCCCAAAATAAAAGTATTAAAAACACAGAATGAGAACCTGGTCTTGGCTTCAGTTTAAGGAACCGTAATTATCTGGTGCCCTGATACCTGAGTGTTTGCTGCCCTACCTATAACTGCAGACATTCAAGGAAGGACTGGCTTAGACACTGAATTTTTTAAACAGTATTGGTAACTGTTACGCATGTGTGAAGTTCTATCTTGATTGCTATAGTCCTGAAGTCAGCCATCAATTAGGTCTAGATTGGGAGTATTATGTTTTTCATTTAAGCAGTAGGGAACAGCTGCTGGGACTTGTAACCAGATCCACCTGACCTATTTAGAGCAGGCAATTAGTTCACAAAATGGAGCTTCCTTTACTGGTTGGCATTTGTTCATGGAACACATTGCCATTGCAAAAACACTTGTTATTATGGATTTGAGTGGGTTTTTTTGGAGTTTGTTTTTTTTCTTGTATTGGACAAAATCAACTTACAAATGGATTAAAAACTATTAATTGCAACAATCAACATACTTGTTTAAACATTAACTTACAAAAGTAATACAAAGTGGATATAAGGGTAATATGGTGTGGTTTTTTACTGTTTCAAAGACCTATAGAATCAATTTTAGGTCATATCTTTCAAACAGAATTTCTTTCTGGGTGTAAGTTTGCTATAACTCAACTTTTTACTAAAACTCAATGTTTTACTATCCAGTGAAGACTACAGTGCAAGTATCTTCAGATCGGGACTTGAATAATCAATCTTATGGTTCTGGTTGTAGCAACGTTCCATTAGGCATGGAAATGCTTGTGAATTTACATCCTGTGATTTTTTTTTTAACATGTTTATCATAATAAGTAGAGTTATTAATAAATAGACCTCTGGTTTTGTTAACAGTGGCAAAACTGCATTGATATTTCTTCATTCATATCACTTTCAGTGGGAAGAAAATGAGATGAAATCCTGGAATGTTTCTGAGATTTTTTTTTAATTTCTAAGAGACTAGTAGAGATTGGGAGACAACAGAAGTTACAAATGATTTCTCTGAACTCACTTTGAAAAACAGATTTTCTTACAGTGCAGCCGTTATTCTGTGCTCTGCATAGTGTTTTGGGGCACTTTTTGTAGAATTTGTTCAAAATCAGAATTAAAGCATCTCTTGCAAATAATGTGTATCGCTAAACAAGTTATTGCCGTAAGGCAATAAATATACGCAACAGGGATTTTACTTGTTACTCAGAATCCTAAGAAATTTTCCAAGCACTGTGCATCAACCATAACAATGCAAGTTATTAGGCATATATTTAGTTGATATTAACAGTTACCATTCCTACACATATCTCTGTAGTAGCTATTAACATTTATATTTGATTTTCCCTTTGCTTGGATACATATACCTTATTTGCAAGGACAGAAGATATATTTCAGACATAGATATCAAGTCATCTGTTTATTGTTGGGTTTTTTACTCTCTAAAGGGAAAGTAAGAGATAGCTGATGAGTGACAACACTTTTAGGATGCAGAATACGCCCCACTCCACTCTCATATTTTAGAATGGAAAGTCATCTTGGTTTTCTAGTGATCAAGGAATAACTTTGAAATACTAAAGGAGGAATAATTGTTCCTTTTGTTCAATCTGGCTACTCTACAGCAGCCATGTTTCCTACCGTATCTTTCACTGAACATTTGCTAGCATATTTAGTAGTGAAAGAAGTATATAACATATCAATTTTTGTTGATCTGGTCAGTGAAATTATGTTGAAAGAAAGTATTACATCTGAGTTTCAGTGCTTGTACTTCTAGTGTTCTCTCACTTTTCCTACATACAAACCCCACCACTTTACACCAGGAATCACACAGCTAGAAACTCTAACTCTTTTGAAGGTATCACCAGCAGAATGGCACAGTCTATCAAAATTCATAAATCCCGAATTCACTTTATTCCTCAGATTAACACGTTTTTCCATGTATTATACATGGATTCCTTCAATTGTATGGAATAATGCTTGAAATCCCGACCATACCCATGATTTCTCTACTGCATAGCAGTGGAAGTCTTTCTTGCCCCTAAATACTTTCCACTTTATATTTCAGCAATCTAAACACTCTGAGACTTACTATATTATAAGGCCAGCAACAAGACAAGACACAGACCTGAACACATTCCAGTATGACAGGTATCCAGATTTTTCACCCTGTGGGAACTGGCCCCAGTGAACTGAGGTGAAATGTGTTTGATAATGTGAAAAACAATTATATCCTTGTTACTCATAGCACTTTATCATGTGAGGATGAGCAGCAAAAAATGAGAGTTCAGGAGCGACACGAAATTTATGAACCATTATGATAATCGCTATCGAAACAGTCTACCAGGCTACACTTCCTACAGAAGCATGAACGTTCCTCTCCAATATTTTCTAACTTGTTGTTTGGAAACTGCGTGGTTTTTTTTTTACAGTAAACCTTAATGCATTAATATGTTGGTTTGCTTTTTCTCTTACTCACTGTGTCAACTGCAGTTTTGTTTTCCAGTGTAGTTATTCTGGCACAAGCTAACTATGGATCAGATAATTTGTATAGTTATAAACTTCTCATATTGTGTACTGCACTGTAGTCAGTACAAAAAAAAAATCCAATTGTATCATCAAAACTACGAGTAACAGAAAAATTTATAAAAAATATTTTAGATGGGCACCCACTCTGAAGAACATCTCTTTTTGATGGTATTGTCAAAAGGTACAAAATTATAACTTAGGAAAGTATTAATGTAGCATTTTAAATCTATAAAAACTTGCAATGAAATATAAGAAAGAATGGAAATCAAGGGAAAAGATACCTAGGGCCAAAACATTAATATTTTGTTTGACTAACATCCACCACCCACAGCAGCAAAAATTAGTATGCAAAGCAAGTGTCAGGCTTGTTTATTGTACAGCCTTTGCCAAGGAAATATTACAACTGGAAGTACCCCACAGACTTCTAGGGCTGTGCAGACATGGCATTAGAGACTTTTATTATATTTATAGACAACCCAAGAAATTATTTGGGAAAGATTGCAGCTGGAATACAAAAATGTATAAAAATACATACTTCTACTGGAAAACATGTATGGGTAATCTGTAAAATTAAAAATTAAAAATATTTTAAATTAAAAATTTTAAAATTAAAAAAAATAATTTTTTTTGCATTTTTGTTAAGGAAGCAGGCAATAACACTTCTTAGACAAAACAGTGTCCACCATTTCAATTCATAGGATTCAATATAATTTTGTGATTATTTTGTCTTGTAGAAATGGGATTAGAGACTATGTTCTTCTTCTGTCCTGTCACCCTGACATTAATTGCCCCATCAGTAAGACTGTACACTCTTATGTTGCTTAATCTTCCACATAAAGTATTAATCATATTTTACTTTTCTGTAGTTCTCTAACGTCTGCCAACCGATTTTGGCCCACCCTAACCCCTACTTATTTAACTGGGATAAATAAAACAAGTCTTTGCTGTTCATATTGTTGTGCATAGATACTCACTCTTGTCTAAGGAAGATAGCTTTTAAAATAAATAAATACATCATTAAATAAAATTTATGGAGATCATTTGTAGTAGGGTAGCATTCCCAAGGTGCATGAAATCTATCAGATTGAACTGTCAGTGACTTCTTTGCTTGTGACAACAGTATCCATTGTAAGGGACCTTGCAAATATAGCTTCAGATGGAGTGGATTATACTACCCATTTGCTTCTGTTTTCACTACAAATAAAGACCTGAATTTGTGTTTCCCATATTCAACGTAAGCCTTTGCATCTAATCGTGAGAAATAGTAGGCTATTTTTAAGCTAATATTTTTACAGTACAAAAATCTTGAAATTTCTGTTTTTTCTGCCTTGTCTTGAGTGTGGGATGTGCACAAAGTCATAACTTCTGAATGAAACTGACAGGCAACTACTTCTGTTTGCATTTGTTCCAGGTGACCTTGAAAAATTCTTTTCCTCTCTAGCCTTTTTGAGTTTTTTTTACTAGTTTTGAATGTCTGATAACAGTAATGTTTATTCATAATCTTTTCAATGTGTTATTTTACGCTTTATTTCTCCAGACTGATGGAAACCCTGAAAGTGCATCTAAAGGTTAATTTTGTTAAACTGTGTATGTTACCATTGGTTATCCTGCTTAGAACAGCTTTCATTTATTTAGTGTCACTCTCTTCCAGATTGATTTTTAAATAGCTACCAATGTTTCAGAGACCTGTTATTTACAAGGTACTTCTAGCTGCGTTGGCCATTACTTCATTTAGTGCCACACTACCTATTTATTTCTCCATTTTTCTTTTTCTTCTTTTTTTTTGAACTCTTTCCCTTCTCAAATAAATTAATATTTTTTCCTATTCTTCTGGCACCCCTATTTTATCAAATGCTTGGTATTGTTATTCAGTGAAAAAACTTTCACCATAGCGCCTGTTTGGAAACTTACAAGTTTATTATCATTGCTTTCAAATGCATTGCAGAAATAGTCTTGATTTCATGTTTGCTATGATCTTGTCATTCTGTATTGCATGTTTTGTTTTAAATAACAGTAAGTTCTAGTCTTTGTGTCTAGCAAAATATCACTAATGGAAATAAATGATACAATCAAGAAAAACTGACAGTGTCGTCTCAATGTAATGAATAAAATATACAAACCAAGCTGATTAAACTCAAAAAAAGACTATACAGATCATATGATGAAAAGTAGACATTGAAACTCTAGGGGTTCCTACGCTGATGTTGATTTTCTTGAGAAGACATTTTAACAATGGGGTTTCTGTATTTAGTACTTTCATTTCTAAAACTCAGTGAAAAAAATGCTGCCTGATTTTCATACTTTTTGTTTATTTCAGTTGTGTTCATAGTTTTTTACACCGCATGAATAGAAATATTCCTAAATAGATTTTTAGTGTTAATGAATACAAAACATTAAAGACTAGAGGCCATATTGGTCATTTAGCTACTCTGTGTCCATTCTGGTGCCAAAAACTTCTCAGATCTGCATATTGTAGGTCTTTACATTTTCATATGAGTACTTAAGAGACACGGAATTGAAGTACTGTTTGCTGTGCTGTTGTTCATAGATTTGCAGTGTACTGGCAAAAGGTGTAACAGCTAACAAAGAGTAAAAAGCATCCACAGGCCAGCTGATGTCATGACACTGAAAAGATTGGGTCATAAAAGTAAAATCTAAAATAGTAAAAACAAAGGTTGTCTTCTCTTAAGTCAGCATTACCATAACGAATAAAAAGCTCCCTGATCAAGGAGAATGTGGGTCTCCAGGTGCTTTACCCTACCTTTCGCCACGCTGTATCAAAGTTAGTTTGCGAGTTGATCTTCCTGTGTTTCAGAAAGACTGATGGCTATGTATCTGTTACAGGAAAAAGCAGGAACATCTGTTTTGCTGGTACAGCTCATCAGTTTGTGAAGCCATTTTAGGAGCTGTCATAGAATTAAAGAGCAGCACAGGCTGGAAAGATCTCACAAGAACTTCTGGTCAATATTTTGTGGGAAAAGAAGCCTAGATCGAACTATCTAATATCGTACCTAATCTTGTCTTGAAAACATATAGTGACGAGGACTCTACCACATCCCATGGCAGATTGTTCCAGTGATTTATTGTTCTCTCTGTAAAAAAAGTTTTTCTTATATCAAAATGATAACTCTCCCTGTGGAACTTGTACCCCTTACCCATTGCCATAGGTCGATGTGGCTTCTTGTGAAAGGAGAGCCTCCATCCTCTTTATAGCTGCCCTTTCAGTACTGGAATACTTCCTGAGATGAGGTCTCCCTGAGCCTTCTCTTCTCCAGGGAGAAGAGACGTTAACTGCTTCAGTCATTTCTCATATGACAGGTTCTTCAGCACTTCAGTCATCTTCCTGGATGCTTTCCAGTCTGTCTACATCTTATTTGAACCATGGGTACCAGAATTACATACAATACTCCAGGTGTGACCTGACAAGCACTGAGCAGAGTGCTCCTGTGGATGCAGCCCAGCATCCAATTTGTCTTTGTTGATGCAAGAGAGCACAGCTGACTCATGTCCACATTATTGTTCACAGGGATCACTGTTGTCTTCCAGCAAGGCTGCTCCACACTTGCACAGATCCTAGTCTGTTCTGTGCTCTTTGTTTATGTCATCCCAGTTACAGGACCTTGCATTTGCCTTTCTCAAATTTCATACTGTTCTCACTACCATTCTCTTCCTGCCTTTCCAGGTCTCTCTGAAAGATGGCTCTCTCTTCTGACATGTCAACTTGCTGTGATTTTACTCCAGCTGCCAAGTAAGCACCACACAGCTTACTTGTAGGATAAGGGAGGAGATAAGGGAGAGAACTCAAAGAGTGAAAGTCAGAACACTTGTGGGTGGAGACAGAGACAGTTTAATAGTTAAAGCAAAAACCACATGCGTGATTAAAGCAAAATAAAGCAATCATTCACTACTACCTTTGGAACGCAGGTGACAGGCGTGTCCAGGAAAGCAGGGGTCCGTCACATGTAGTGGTTGCTTGGGGTGAGAAACAGAAGAGGCCTTAGCTCTGTGTAAGCACAGCTCAGCAATAGCTAAAGCATCTCTGTATTATCAACACTGTTTCAAGCCCAAATTGAAAACATAGCCCCATACTAGCTACTATAAGGAAAATTATCTCTGTCTCAATGATAACAAGCACATGACCTTACCACTCTCTTCAGTGTCATCAAAAAGCTTGCTAATGCTACTTTCAAGCACATCACAAGAAATCATTTATGACGTTGTTGAACAGTTTGGGTCTCAGTATTGATCCCTGGGAGACCCCACATTTGACAGTGTGCCAGCCTCAGAAAAATATATTGATCACCATCCTTAGAGTTTCTAAATCTTTCAACCCTAATGATAAATAATGTATCTCTGGTAATCCAAATAATTTTTGTTTATAAAGTGTGTACATAGCAATCAGGATTAACTGTAATGAGTGGATAGTAGTCACTAGTATCAGCAGTAATCCAATAAAGATGACTGCAAATCTGAGTCTTTATTAAGCTTTTTTGTGATTAACAAGCCCTTACTAAATTTTCAGTTCTAATGAAGGCATCCTGACACCTCTCATACGAAAGGAGTTTTCCGTGCTGAACGAAGGGTCTGGAAAGTTTTATAGAATATACACTATATTAATATAAACATTAAAATCTTTATTGTTTTTCCAGTTAAATAACATATTACTTTAGGGTGGAAAGAAGAGGAAAAAGGAAGGCTGATAAGAGAAAGACAAAGAACGTGGAGTGTACATGCAGAAGTTCTGTGCCAACGGTACAGTCACAAAATCTAATGTTTATATGTAAATACAAATGTTTATTTGCAGAAATATTTTAACATTCACAATTTTAGGATACTAAAAATGCTGAAATACAAGAAAATAGAATTCAGATAAATAAGATTTTAAAAGAATGCACCTGAAAAAAATGTTAGTATTTTACAGTGCGTACCTAACAAAAGGCATGTTATCCTTCAAAGTTTGCATTCAAAAACACGTATAAGCATAGAAAACACTACTAGAAAAAACTACTTTCAGTAGTACTGCTGTTAATCTGGTTAACATTCATAGTACCTGAAAAAGGAGGGGAAAAAACTTTATGTATAGCTGCAGAGAAAAGATTGGCCCAATGTGAGAATTTTTATTTGCAAACTTTAAACAACGTCAATGTTAAAATACGAGGCAGGGCCTCTTGAAACAATAGCAAACCAATGAATCTCTAGTTAAAGATCACTTCAGTCCTCTCGCCACTATAGTCCATGTCTCTTCACATCCTCCCCAGGCTGAGGTAGACTTTCAGATACCTCACTACTCTAGAGGGGTTTTTTGAGAAGATTAAAAGGCAGTCACAGAAACCAGCACCAAATAAGCATAGATTTGCTGTTATAACATTGAGAATCTCAGATATCTTTCTCCCAGTTTTTCTTTTTTTGCATTTGTTCTGTTTTAAGCTAAAGCAGAATTGTTTTTACAGCTTTTTAACTAAGCCTCATCTAAGTAACTTCATTTTCTGGAAGTTAACTGCATGTTTTCACATGATGTCTGTCTCTAGAATTCATAGCACTTAAAAATTATGATTATCACCAGAGTAACCAGATACTGGTATGCAGAAAGGCCATTGCTTACATTTATTCCTAAGGAGAGGAAGGTCATCCTCAAGTTGGTGAAATGCCATAAAGGGGCAAAATACGGTCACACCTGTACGGAATAGTGGAAAGGACAGGTGACCTAAACTGACCAACAGAGTATCCACCCCATATACATCATACTTGATATAGAACAGAGGGATCACGAGGATCAAGCTCTCTTCTTTGATGGCTAATTTCTAATGAAGACTTCATCTGTCTTTTCGTCCCTGATCTTGAATCTGTGTGCTCCTGAAGCCAGTTCCTGAGTCCAACTCCCATCTGCCACTGAGTCCAGCCCAAAACTTTTCCCCATGTCTGCTCTGCATGGATGGGGGTGATTTCATATATTTGTACATTTTTTATTATTATTTTCTTATAAATACTATTATTATTATTGTTCCATGAAAAATGGTTTGTTTTTAGTTTCCAACACACAAGTCTTTTTCTCTCATTTCCTTTTCTACTTTCCCTAGGCAGGGGTGAGGAATTTGGCTTATAATCGCTTGCATTTATCTGCAAAACAAGCTGGACCAGGACTAAACCGTGGCTAAACCGTGGCATCCCTATAGTGATGGGTTACTATTGAGGTCATTCTGGCCCTGAAAATTAATGATTGAAAATTTTGCCATTTGCTTTCAGGATACTTTTTTACTTTTCAAATTTAACTGACAATATTATTGAAATTACTTCATTTTAGAGGACTTTCAGCAGTATCTTGTTGAATATCACTTCATTTTTTTAACATGAACATATATTTCCAGAATGTATCTGCATGTAAAGAGCACACTTACTATTTTTGCACACAGAAAAGTATTTCAGTTTGTTGGAGTACATGAGTGGATGCAAATAATTATTCATATATGAGACTTTATTGTAATAATCCTTTAGCCTCTACTTTGCTTAAATGGATGCAATCTTTATGAATATACTGTGATGAGCTTTAGAAATTCTACTGCATTTGAAATGCATTAAGCTTATTCGCTTGCTTACATGACAAATGGCCTGCAATTACTGAGTTTTAAAATAAATCAGCCTAATATGTCCTATTTGCAGTGTATTTCAATATTAGCATATTCTTTATATCATTACTCTGCTTTCCTAATACATTATCTTCTATAAAGCCCTGCAAAAAATAAGTACTTATTAGTAAAACCCTGATGCTTTTTTTTCATAGAATCATAAAAGTGCTGGTTGGAAGGAGCTTCTGGAAGTCAAATTGTCCCACCTCCAACATGAAACAAGGCTCTTGCCGATGTTTGAGTAGATAATTATGGCTTTTTACAGCTGAATCTAGATAAATCTCCAAAGATAAAAGTTCCACAGCCTTTTTCTAAAAATTGCTCTAGTGTTGAACTGTCTTCCTCATATTCATAAGGTACATTCGGACTTAGGGTTCTTTGAGGGTGTTGTAGAAATAAACATTACCAACAGGGAATTCTTTTATTAGTTGCCAAAGTCATGAGATATAAGAGTCTTCAAAGCAGTTTTATTTTCATACAGGAACTGAGTTTTTTTATTAACTGCTACACATATATAACCCAATCCATATTTTCATAACTTTTTGAGCTTACCCTCATGAATATATCTCAGTGGATGGATTTCCATTAGATGTTTCTTTAATGAAAGCATTTTATTAGTGATATTGGCTTCAGCAAACTTTCATTGTAGAGAAAAGCCAGGGAAAGTTCTCCCCTACTCCTTTTTTTCTGTATTGTTATACAGTCTCATTCTTTGGTATACATCAATGTGTCAGAAGAAGCTGAAGAAGATCTCTGCAAAAAATGTTTCTACTTCATTTTTTTCTGCATTCTTTAGAATTTGGAATTCAACAAATTTCTACCTTAAAAATCTACAAATCCTTACTTAAATCCAATTAGTCTTCTCTTCAGCTACAAAGTAGTTTCATGCTGTTCGGATGAATTCTATTATGTTAGGGAGTTTCTATGGTACCCCTTGAAGAAAATTCAACACACATTTGTTCTCAAATATAAAAGAAAGATTTAATGACCAGTGCACTGGGCAGAGTCCTACCATAATACGTTCTTCTACATGGAGACTACAAAGATGCATCACAAGCAGACTCCTTAAATACACTTTCACCAGAATCCATCTCAAGAGCAGCTGCACAGCGAACATCAGCCCAGCCCTGGGTCTATTTCTCAGTTTAAATCTGCTGCCCAAATACGGTCCCAGATCTTGGGCTCCTAAGTGCTCCCATTCCAGGATAGACACATGACAATGCTGAGGCTGTTTTTTATCATCAAGGAAAACTTCACTCTCTTTCAAGAAATGGCTGTGTCTTTGGAATTCTTTCTTTAAGCCAGTTTAACCACTTCTTGTACCTTCTTTCCATCCATGCCATGTTATTTCTTAGTCACAAATTACCATTGCTGAGCACCAGCAATTAGAATTTCCCCTTCAATTATCAGATGTCTTTATAACACTGCCATAAGCCATTGACACTGCAAAAAAGAACTCAATACAATTAATAAGCTCTCAGCATGTTATTGTCATCTGTTAAGGACACATATCTTTCCCTAATCAACTTTAAGTTGAATGGATTGCCAGAATTTCCTTAGTAGGGAAAAGGAAATTAGACAGTTGGGCATACAACAAGTTTATGAAAGTATTTTTCTGACTGTAACACTTCTGTGCGTAAAGTAGCAATAAAATTGTGTTTTGTATCTCCTGTATCACTTCTTGTTTAATTATGTGCTGATGTCTATATCAGTAACCTCTGTGCACTGGATCTTAGGTAAAACCATACTGCTAATATTGAAATTAAAATAACCAAAAATACTTCCACTGCCATAATTTAACTTTAATGAGAGGCTAGAACAGAAGTGTCAAACTCATTTTCACCGGGGGCCACATCAGTCTGCTCCTGCAGCGTGAGGCGTGTCACTCGCTGCACACGTCACCAGCACTGGCAGGATTGCAGGGACAAGGAGCTTGGCACTACTTCCAGGTAGAAATAAGGTGCCAGGCTGGACAAAACAGGGTGGAGGGCTGGATTTAGCCCGCGGGCCGTGCGTTTGTCACCCATGATCTAGAGTAATAGTTTTATTTAACAGACTGTAAGAAAATACTTACATATCCTAGGCAAATTACAGAAAAGCATACTGTGCTTTGAAAGTGGGATGGGCAACTGGAGGTGACAAGAGCCTGGTACTTATGGTATTTCCTGAAGAAATAAGAGAAACTACAAAAAACTTAAAATGTAGGAATAGTGATACCAGTAGTGGCACTGAAAGAGATACTATGCAAATCACTGTAATGTTTATGAGTAGCTGAATTAAAGAGTCCTTTATGAAATCTGCTTCATGTTTTTCTGTTGTACTCTTTAACATTTCTTTAAAAATATAAGTATTTACCTTCCCAGATAGCTGCCAAAATTAACAAATGTCAATGCACCACAGTCATTGTAAAGTGACATATGCTGAGGTTTTGATAACAATACAGTGATACACAGTGGAGGCTCAGCCTCTGCCTGGCTTCTGAGATCATCTGTCAGCAACCTGGCAGGCTGAGACAACCTCCTTATAGAAAGGGAAAGAATAATGTGAGTATATGTATTTCTAACGGATAGAGAAATTACAGCATGAGATCTTCATTAAACCTTATAAGAACCACTATAAGAAAGCACAAAAACAGGGTTTTGAGAGTATTTGAGACATCAATATAAAACAAATTTTCAAAGTTTAGGAAACAAGGTCAGTATCTTCATGTTTTCAAATTTGTTCGATTTAGAGCTTAATATCTTCAGAAAGAAACCAAATTCCATCCACAACATTTTTTCTTCAGAAGGCATTGCCACCATATTTTAATAAACTTGGTATGTGGGCCATATGGCACTTTTGTTGGTTTTTGCTCTCAAAATGTACCAGAGAAACAAGGGACATGAGAAATTATTGGCTTAGTATACAGAGTATGCAAGACAATGTGTTGCAGCTCTAATTTAGAGAACATCCTGAGATGTGCCTCCCAGTAATTCTGAGTTACGAATCATCCAAGGAGAGTAATATGGAACTGGGATTGCAAAAGAGTAAAACTTGAGTAAAGTTCATGAGTAAAACTTGAAACACTGGCATACATATACACTTCCTGTGAACAATTGCAAAGAAACAATCTACTGAGGCAGTAATTATAGCAAATCCATGCATTAAAGAAACTTGCACAAAGAGCCTGTGGTATAAGACAGCAGGTAACGAGACAGACGTTTGATAAAGTTGCTTATGTTTCCCTAGAAGGCCACTGAAGTACAAATCTTCAGCACATTCCAGAGTTTAACAAGCCTCAGTTTTGTTAGAGAGTTTTTAAGTTGAATAATTCAAAAACTTTATGAAATACTGCTACGAGTTATATGTGAATGATGTGTGAAGAGTACCACCCCAGGTGGATTTCTTTTACCTTTGAATTTTGCAGTCGTCTGTGAAAATACTCGTTGGTTGCATGTTTGACTTTACTTACTTTTTGTATAGTGCCATTTTACAAAGATTCTTTCCTTCTTATATCTGATCTTATAGAAACTTTTATATCAAGCAGATCTCTCTGCTTTTTGATACTAGAAGTCTGAATTTAGTATTTGAAAGCTTTAAATCTTGAATCTATTTTTTGAGAAATATACAGGAGTGTTTTCTTCCAGCAAGGTACAAGAGATGGAAATATCAGTACTGAATCTGGAAGCCGTCTCAAATAACTTGATACTACCTGGAAATCTCAAATACTGTAGGATTCATTTAACAAAGTTATTTTTATGAGATTATAGTCTCAAGGAATATGTTGAGATCTGAGTTTCTTCTATGGGCTGCAGGTGGGCATTTTCTCCATAGGCTTCAGGGGGACAACCTGCTTCGCCTTGGTCTTTTCCATGGGGTGAAGGGCAATCTCTGCTCTGTACCTGGAGCACCTCCTTCCCCTCCTTCATTGTGACCTTGATGACTGCAGATCTGTAGTCTAATGTTGGGGTTTTTTTCTCATTTCTATCTCTCGCAGTTGCTGCACAGCATTTTTTACCCTTTCTTACTAATATTCTTATATGGAAGTGGCACTACCAGCATCATTAATGGGCCCGTGTTTGACCAGCATATTGTCCATTTTGGAGCTATCTGGAACTGGGTTTGTTCAACACAGGGGCAGTCCTACTCACAGAGATCATCCCTGCAACCTTCTTACCCTGCTTCCTCCTGCAAATACCAGAAACTGAGTACGTAAACCTAATACACTGATCAGGAACAACTGCCCTTCCCTGCCCCTTCTCAAGAAGATTATGTGGACGGTCACACCTCATGAAGATGTGGGTGCTATAATCTGTGGGAAGGTCAGCACATAGAGCAAGCGTGTGTTCTTCCTAAGGGTGACCATCATCAGTTCACTGGTTGTCTTACAGACATAGAGGTCATACATGTGACAGCAGAGCAGAGACATGCAGTAAACACTGTTGGCTGGTGATGCTAGGTAAGCATCACTACCAAATTGATAGCCAAGACAGTAATATTGATGTCATGTAGAATGCAAATTGGGAAGAGGTAGCTCATGTTCAGCTTTGAACGTGAAGATGAGTGTATTAGAAGCAATATGAGAAAATTAGTAGTTTGGATCTTTTTCCTCTCCTGTCTCAAATTATGAAATAGACATCTTCCAATGCAGCACTGAGTGCACTCCTCCACCCCTTTTTACCTTCAAGTATCTGTACTCTCTTTTCATTCTGCTTTCAGCCTTTTGAGTTGTGGAGTATCTTTGAACTATAATAGGAAATGAGAAGAAATATGTTATTAATATAATAAGTAAAGAGAGAAAATAGATGATGTTATCATAACAGCAGACAAGAGAAAAAGTTTTTAGAGCTAACTTTTCGATGGAGATTATTTTCTCAAGTCTTAGGGATTCCATTCTGTTCTGCTTCTGAGTCCTCCAGACAGTATCTGACGATTTACAGCATCTTTACGTAAATTTATCTGTAAATGAAAGTGAAGCCACTGTGTATCTTGACAGTGAGAGAAATTCACGATAGAAATGGCAGACCCTTGCTTCAGATTAATCATATTTTTGTTAGCTGATGTTGCAAATGAAGTTTACTGGGAGTATGGGGAAAATATCAATTAATTTAAGGGTGGGGGGGTTCATTCTCATGAGTATTTAATACACAAATGAGATTCAGTGGATATAAATAGTATTTAGACGAATACTAATACAGCTCCATGTTGTATAATTATGTAAGTACTTAAATATATGATGTTATATATTCTGATCAAGTAAATTAAAATTATCAATTTAAAAATTGTCTTGCATTTAATGTGTAATCTTTATTTTCATGCCACCACTTATTTCATACTTTTTTTCCATTAACATCAAACATTTTATAACTCTACTTAATTCATAATCACTGACTTAAAACAGTTTAAAAATGGGAGTTAAGATGCTTTTTTAAATTAGTTGACAATTATAATTAGATTTTACTTTATTTTGAATTCTTAAAGTAATAGAACACTAATGTTTGCTGTAGATTAATCACTAGAGAAACTTTACTAGGAAGTATAGAAAATATTAATTAGTCTCATTTAAAAATACGAGAAGAAAAAAAGTGACAACAAGGAACAGAAACTTCTAAAAGGAGGACTGTCAAGGAAGATTTCCAGAGAATAGAACTACTTGTATGGAAGATAAATATACTAGTTTTGTCATGTGCTTTTGATAATAGATAGTAATTTAATTATTCTCAATCAATATTAAGTCCATTTAAAAGACTTGGTCAGGTTTAAAAGGCTTGCTTATATACCTAGAATAAGACCAACCAAGTTTCTCATTCTTGGTGATGATTTCTTACTCTGATTATGTTCCAAATAAACTCCTTTGTCTTTCATATGAAGAATATGTGTATTTGGGGATACCGTCCAAAAGACAGATAACAGGATAAACTGGATTTAACAGATGTTCTTGCATAGACCTGAATTATCAGATTGTTGAACATTAGTTAGACATTCCTTCTGTTGTCATATGTACTTGTTGAGGACTAACATTTCTTTATTTGTCTCATGAGGAAACAGTATCTATACAATATTGTTACTACAATAATCCCTATTTATTTGAGTGCTCTGTGTCCATTATAATGTGTGCACTGGTACTCATAAAATTACAAATTGAGTCAAAGGGTAGGAATGTCAAAGTTATAAAACTGGAAATCTAAACTCTTTATAGCATTTTTCTATAAATCTGCAGGCTGGCTAGTGAGTTACTGATCATAGCAAGCATTATTGTGAATGCAATATTGTATTTTGGGAAGTTTATATTCTAATTTTTGTAGAATTAAAGAAAAAAAGGCAAAGACCTTATTGATAAGTAACCAAAATAAGAGATACAGTCTGACTGAACAAGTACAGAGCATGTTGTCAGAGGTTAATTTCTTTTGAGAGTGAAAATACGTCCTTTTATATTCAGAGAAATATGTCAGTTTATTAAGTGCTGTCATTTTTGTTTTCGTCTGAGAAATGTGTCTGAGTTGCCTTTTTCTTCAATGCTTGAGAACTGGGAGTTCCTTCTCTCTAATAATTTCTCTCTCTCTGCTGTCTTTCAGAATAAGTGTGGTGTTTTAGAGACTTTACCATAAACTCATAAATTGTTTATGTTGGAAAAGAATTTTAAGCTCATTGAATCTAAGCATAAACTAAGGGTGATACATGAGATTTTGTAACATAGGAAAAAAAATATGGAAGGTTTAGGCTTCTCTGTTCTTCCCATGGAGGAAATTCTGGAAATAACAAAGTCAGAGGAAACTGCATCTAAATTACTTGCACTTTGCATTGTGATTTTGAGTAGAGTTGTTCTAGAAATATCATTGAGTTGAAATAAGATGGTTATAGTACTTTGGTGTTATAGAAAGAAATCTGTCATTCCAAGTAGTTTTCAAGACTGGTAGTCAATGACTGCAGGTATAGGGTTATTTGTGAATACCTGGTTGTTACAGCAATGATCAAAGAAGACAATACATTGTCAAGATTCCTGAGGTTACAGGTGGAATCTTAAAAAAAAGTGGATCTAGGTACTGTAAAGAATCTGGTTGAGCCACAATTTTAACTATAAGTTTTTATCTCTTCTTGAGTACTTAATTCCACCGTTGTTTCCCATTTAGACAGAATATTAGCAGCTAATTGACTTTCTAGTAAGAAGAGAAAGCTATCATTCATGAATGTGTCAGAAAATGAGTCTGTGAACTATAAAACCTGCATATATAAAGAAAACTATGGAATTATTTTATGGGCTTACTTTCCTGATCAAATACATTGACAATGAGGGCTTTAGGGTTGTTTTTCATTTCTTTTCAGTTTGTCAAGCCCTCAGCTTTCTGATTTTAGTGAGTTTTTTTTCAGTTGTAATGCAGAATGTCTGTATTTCAATTAGTAATAAGAATATTTTCTTATCTGCCATGCTGCTCTACAAGTGCTAAAACATTTTTTCCATGTTTAATAAAATTTGTTTGAAAACAATTGTTTCCTTTAACTTTCTTTGGCTTTTTTTTTTGGTTTATTTGTCGTACCCCTTCCTCAGTACTCACATGACACAGTACAGAAGGAAGACAAGATTGATGAATTGCAGTATGTGACTTGATTGGCTTTGAGGAAGGTTTTTTTTATTTTTTCTTTCCCATCCTACCCCCAGACCATGGTGTGGTAGTAGCAGTTATTTGCTTAAAAGAAAGGGAACTAGTACTGAGAAGACCTCAGGGGACTCCGATTGTCAAAAAATTGCCATTTGAGTGTACAGATTGTGCTGGGGAGTTATGTGGACACAAAATTCTGTTCTGTAGTATTTTATATAGTTTTGGCTATTTATTTATTTATTTTTACTAGGAGCCATAGAGACAGACAGCTTTATACATTTATACTTGCATATTTTACTACACAATTTTAACTATTGTTTCCATGGAGACTTCTTCCGTTTCAGCACTTGTGGTTGTTGGTTTTCATAGGTTAACAAGAAGTCACCATCTACTAAAACAAAATAAGTGGGCAGGAGACGAAAGGGAAGGGAAAGGAAAGCAGGGTTATGTTTTGCCTTTTCCTGAAAATTCCTTTCTAAATCTCTTCAGCTTAAGATGAATATTAAGTTTCAAAAACACATTTCTAGAAATTAAGGTTTCATTAGCTATCCTGTGTGTGTCTTCACAGCTGCGATAAAAATCCCTGTCAGCCCCATGTCAACTTTCTTCCAATAAAAGCAGAGGTATTGTTAAAAAGAAGAAACCAGTAATTTTTGCTAACATTACAGTATCACAGTATCATAAGGTTGGAAAGGACCTCCGAGATCATCGAGTCCAACCTATAACCCAACACTAACACCAATACTAACACCATCATCTAAACCATGGCACTCAGTGCCTCATCCAGTCTCCCCTTAAACACCTCCAGGGTTGGCAACTCCACCGCCTCCCTGGGCAGCGCATTCCAGTGGCCAATCACCTTTTCAGTGAAGAACTTTTTCCTACGATCAAGCCTAAACCTCCCCTGACGAAGTTTGAGTCCGTGCCCTCTAGTTCTGTCACTGGTCACCTGAGAGAAGAGACCAACCTCTGCCTGACTACAACCTCATTTTAGGTAGTTGTAGAGAGCAATGAGGTCTCCCCTGAGCCTCCTCTTCTTCAGACTAAACAGCCCCTGCTCCCTCAGTTGATCCTTGTAGGACTTGTGCTCCAGCCCCTTCACCATCCTCGTTGCCCTCCGCTGGACACACTCCAGCATCCTGACATCTTTCCCAAACTGAGGGGCCCAGAACTGCACACAGTATTCAAGGTGAGGCCTGACCAGTGCCGAGTACAGGGGCACGATAACTTCTCTGGTCCTGCTCGTCACACTATTCCTGATGCAGGCCAGAATGCCATTGGCCTTCTTGGCCACCTGGGCACACTGCTGGCTCATGTTGAGCTTCCTGTCAACCAGCACTCCCAGGTCCCTTTCTGCCCGACTACTCTCCAGCCACTCTGTCCCCAGTCTATAGCTATTACATTTATTTTCAAGTTTTGTATTATTCATTAAGTGCTTGTGGGATGAAAATTTATGTTTTAGTTTCAGGAACTCTGTTTCTTTGAAATAAATAAAACAATATGTATATGCATACATAAGTTTTGTTCCATGTTTCTAAATTTGTGCAATATCTTGGTCACTGTTAATTAAAAATTGTGATTTTTCTGTTAAATAATTTTATGTATTTCAAGTTGACAGCTGCCTGACATCTTGCTTCGGTCTCTTGTTTCATGACCTGCAATTTAATTGTGCCCCTTTGCTTAGTTTTGTTGTATTATTGAAACCAAGGTAAACCACAAAGAGTAAACAAGATCTATAACTCTCCCTTTGAACAGACACTAATAAAAATGAAGCTAATGTGTTCTTTTCATAGCAATATAATAGGCAGCTTTGCCAACATGGATGCTGAAATCCATTTTCTTGAACAGTGACATTCACATTTTTAAGAAGAAGGAAGAAATGCTTTATTATTCACTCTAGTTTACTTCCCTGTTTTAGGCTGTGATCTCACAGATTATGTTTTAATAAGATTCTTTCTGTTGTTGTTAACTTAAGCGCTCAGGTTTTGTTTGTTTCTTTTCCCTTTGACTTATTTTGGAAGATGATCAACTTATTAAAAGGGTGATAATTCTGGTTTTGATATTTGGGGAGGTGAGGAAGAAGATATCTAAATTCAAAACTACTTTCTATGAAAAATGTGTGCTAATATTTAAATTTAAAAACATTATTCTACATAATTTACATTTTCACACATGCTTCCTTACAAAAACCATATTTTTTTGAGTACATTTTACCTCTATTTACTTTATGCACTTTAACACACATTTTGTTTCAGGATTGCTTTCATCTTCACATAAAGGAAGACTGAGGAAAAAAATACATCCTAGAGAGATGTTATTACAAATAATTCTAAACCTAACTGAGGCAGATTGGTGTGCTGATGTTGCTTGTGATTTCTCAGTGGTCACTATAAAGTGCGCGTTGTAAGTTGAAAGATTCAATTAACAACTATTAGCATTTTTACTTTTGCTACTTTAACACCAATTATGTGTATTTTATCTGTGTGCAGGGAAAATCCTTTAAGGACTGAGTGTATTGTAAATACTAATCAGTATTGAAATTTAAACACTAAAATTTCATTGAAATCTTCCACTGTTTTCAGTAGGTTAATTAGTTGCATTATTTGCTACATATTTGCATTATTTACTGTATGTTATACTATAAATGAAATAAAGATGCTTTACTGATTTATTTAATCCCAAATTAGAAAAAAAAATCATGTGAGCTTATAAAAAGACCACAAAAAAATAATCTTATTTTGAAACTCCATAGAAATTATTCAGTTGTATTTTCTCTAACTGATTATGATTTTAATCTATCGCATGAATAGAAGCTCATTGGTTTTGAGGGCAACTCACTTTTTATTATGGCTTTATTAAAAAATCGTTAGAGTAATGAAGACAGGAAATAGGTCAGTGGTCCTTTAAATGTCACTGTGAAAACTATTTTTAAGATTAACTTTTTTCTTTATTTATAGAAATATGTATGATGCTTTTATATACTGCAATTGATTTTACAGAAAAAAAATTACTTTAAATAGAATAAAAGATGGAAATTAAGATGAGTATCGTGTGTAAATTACAAGATTTTGACTGGGGACAATGCAGGAGGGGAGTTTATGGGAGGCAGCTACAGGCTGCCCTGAGTTGAACACTGGTGACTCTGCAAAGAACCCAACACATAACACATCTGAACCCTTTGTTGTGAATGAAATGAACAAATGAGCAATTATTTTTCATTTGCTTTTCATTTATTCGAAACATTTCTCACAAAAGAATCAAATATTTTGCCAGCATTCTGTTGATTCTTCATTTTCTGTCTTAGTTCACATCAATTCTATTGCCAGTCCCACAATGTGCTAAGTATGTTAAAAAAGAGTTCTAGCCACTTCACCTTCACCACACGGACTCAGCATAGTATACTAGAATTAAAGCATGCATTATGCACTGTGCAGTCAGCTGTCTGAATTAAATAAGGATACATCTAAAGTTACAAAAAATATTATCCAGGAGCATTAAGACATGGCACATTTCTGTGTCTTATTCCTTCCCCTCAGCTGTGGCAAAACTCAGAATCTATGTTCTCTTGCTTTAAGAGGTTGTAGTGTTTCTCCTAATAACCTTGCCTAAAATTTGTTTTGAAGCAGATTGAAGCCTGCTGATTTATTCCTAATGATAGAGCTCCTTATTTCACTCACTACTGTTCCTCAGAGTATTTAATTTTTTCATTTTTGCCTGGTGAAGTTTTAAATAACAGAGACTTAGATATCCTTCCGGATATAGAGTTCAAGTTTTCTTTTTTTTTTCCCTCAAGAGACCAGAATATTTTATGCATCATGCTATCACGAAAAAAGACCACCATTTGTAGATATTGTTTCTAAATGAAACAACTTATTTTTTGTATGTCTACATGTATATTGTCTAACTGAGAAAGAGCTAACCTTTCAGCAAGTGCTTGGCTACTAATGACTAATATTTATTACTTTATTGTTAAGAGGGTAAAATGTTAGAAACATTTAAACATTTTATTAATGCAGTATTAATGACAATGATAAAAAGTGTAAACACCTTGATCTTGAGTGGTTGATGTTTTTTTTCCTTGAAATGTCCCTCATCATTTACAAATGCAGTTCCCATAAGTTAGAATTCCTGTGGGTCAATTCTATTTTACAGATTTAGTTTTTCCAACATGCTCACTGTTTTTCATTTTTTCATTAGAAGAAAACATACTCCTTTTGACAGATTCATCTACTTATACTCAATTCCTACAACTTTTCCAATGGAAAACCTCTTATATTCCAATAGCTGAGCTGTCCAAAATGTAGGTGTGTGAAAATCCTAAATGTATGTTATTTTTATCAAGAGAAACACGCACCAGTATGTTCTGCTTAAACAACACCACACTGCACTTACACTGGAATATTGATATGAATACCCAAAGTATAGATCTTCTAAATAACAACTCCCCATGATGTTAAATTTTTTGTCTTTTTTCTGTGGTTGGTACATTCTTTGTACATTTTATCAATTTTTATCCAGACTACTTGCTCTGAAGAATCCTCTATGGGTCTTTTGAATTCCATACAATGAGATCCAGCACACTCTCTATGAGGAACATCGTTGAGTTTATGTCCACTGAGTGGGTTGCCAAGTGATAAAATACTGTTCTGTGTAAAATTATATTAAAATACTTCTCTATGTTGCACCAGTCATAAAAAGCTTTATAAATTAAAATGTAAATTAGTAATTGTAGTTATTATTAGGCTAGAGCAAATCCCAATAGCAAAAGTGGCACTTTTCATTAATTGTCTTAGCAATGTGAAGTAGTATGGATTTTATTGGTATATCAATAAGGTTTGTGATAACTAATTATTGGATAAGGACAAATTGAGAGCAGTTTAGTATGTATCTAACTGCCACTTACTCCACTCTTGCTTAGTTACATCATCTAATGAAAGAGAAATTTCAGCATATGTATCTGGTAACTAACATTGGATGAATCACAGAATACTGTGATACTGTACAATTCAAGTGATGCCATTCATCAACTGTTTTAAAATTATCTACTGATTTTCACGCCAAAAGTCTCGTATTATACTTCTAAGCAGTAAAAGCCCCAATGATAAAGCAGTGAGTATTACTTCACAGAAGGACTCACTTTTATTCATATCATTGTTCCATGGATCTTGAAACACTGCCTTGAAAATTTTTGTTTAATATTGTCAGTAACACAGAAATGTTCTCCCAGAACATTCTTGTGACCCTAGCAAGATGTTTCCCATTTTGTTTATCATTAAATATAAAAAAAATAGCAAGGAATTAGAAAGAAACATTTCAGCTGTAAAAGATATTTGCCAGATATATACAATTTCCTTGTTAATCATAAGAAACCAGGTCAGAAAATGTACAGTGTATAGTATCTTCTGAAATTATACAGATGGTAGAAAAAAGTTGAAGGATCCAGATTAAAATTAAGAGATAACAAAATTACTCTCAAGATATCTGAAATTGTAGCATATGCTAAAAACTTCTGTTCATAAATAGATTTCTGGCTTTCTTATTAAGAATCATACCTTTGCCACAGAATTGCTAAACTTTTGAGAAGTCTTTCGCTCACAGGCGAGCCACCTGAAATATTTCCTATCCAAGTGAATTGTCCTACCTGCTACACAAGACTACATGTATCACAATAATAGCGCAATAGCAGTAAAGCAAAGCTGAACTGCCTGAGAGAGACGAGTGGAGTTTTAATAGATATAAATAGCTTCACCAGCTGGCTGTCAACCATTGTACTTATTCCCATTGCTGTAACCTGTAATAGACACACATTGCACCCCTCAGGTCGCGTCTCCACAGACCTTCTGAGCTCTGGAGCTGTGGAAGCCTGTGCTATTGAATCTACTGGTTTTGGATTATGTTTATTTTTCCCAAAATCTATTGTCTAGAGGGCTGCTATGCTGTCATATACCAGTAGGATAGACTCCCAAACACAAGGAAGACTAGAGGAGCTCTACTTCTGACTTGCTTCTTTTCTGAAACTGGGATTCTGAGAGCATAGACACAAATCTCTATGCAGTTCTCTCTCTCTCATACTTAATTAGGGCTTTCTCTGGGTCTATACATAGAAGTAAGAGATCTGTTTAGCATTCTATCAGATTGCTGTGATGCTCCTCCTGTGAACATGGAATAGTCTAGATCTTTTCTTCTTGCATTTCTTTATAGATTACCTGGAGACTCCTACAAAGACAAGCTCAGTGTTTCTTGATCTGGTTTTCCAACTGCATGCAGATTTCAATTGTCGACTTGACTGCAAGCATTTAATTACTTCTCAGTGGTTCAATGAAATTGTAAATAAGATTTTTAAATGAAGGGTAGCTATAATTGGCAAAGATGAAAATCCTGAAATATAAAGAACTTTTTAGTTTATGTGAGAAAATTATCAACACTTATCTTAGAAATGGATGTTTTTATCTTGGCAACTAGTATTTTTAGGCAAAAAGTTATCCTTGTTTAATGAATTGACTTGCTTTTCAAAGACAAGGACTAAATCTTCCTTGAAATTCCAACAGTACCTTTCTTCAAAAGGTAGCATAAAATTTGAGAGCTTCTCATGTGTTCATTTTCTTCCTACTGGAATGACAATTTGAATGAGACCAGTGTCAAGTTGCCATTGGTTATTTTTCCACATGTCCTACCATTATATACGACTATGGCTTTTCTCTTTCTCTTTAACTCTATGCTTGTCTCTTCAAAACGGCTGTTTTATTTTCTCTTCCTCCATTGCTTCTTTGTCAGTCTATAGCAAGATCTTGTTCAGCATTCACTTTTTGAAACAAAGCATAAAACGTAATCCGAATTAGTAACTGTGAACTACTGGCTAAAGGTGGATTTGGTAATATTAAGTTAACAGCTGATGATATTCTGGGTCTCTTAAGGCCTAAATAATTGTATGATTCTATGATTAATGAACTCTTTGTGTGACACAGCCTCCACCAATGAACTAGTGAAACTGTTGAACAATCGCATCTTGTAGATATATTAATGGCAGTATCTTAGGCTAGAATTAGATCAGCCTTTTTGGACAGATTTATATTCTGCTTTTTCAAAAGTTCAGTTAAAAAGTAAAACATAAAAAGATGAAGAGCATGAGAACAGATTCTTTTTTTAAAAAGAATGTACAAGAGTGATGCAGAGAGCATAGATCTGCCATTCCATTCCAGGCTGGACCAGTTCTGGATCAGCTCCCCACACAACTTCCTACAATAGAAACACCTGCAGGTATTTTATTGGAAATGTTAAATTAAGCTACCCATAACTCTATAAGGAAGGATTAAAATCAGCAAATCATCATTCCTCTAGATTGTTTCAGCGGTTATGTGTAGATAAGAATAATTAAGGTTATGGGAGGATGTTCAAAGTTGGGAGACTTACACCAGTTGTGCTAATACAGAAATGTAGAAAAAAATAGTTATAAAGTACTACTGCTGCAAACCTCTTTTCTTGTATGAGGGAATTAGTTCTAAGTACAGTTGTGGCAGGTGGCTGAAGTATAAGGAGATTCCCAATATACACAGGCTTGTCCCATTTGTAGGAAAGGAAAGCCATGATTCACTTCCCGTGTTGTATGGGCTTATACAAAACTCTTGAATATTATGATGGTCTTTCCCATTGGCCTTCAGAATTAGAGGTTATACTTTATCTAAAGAGAGAGATAGAGAGAAAATAGCCATGCCAGGTATATTGCTAAGAATATAGGTTCTTAGGCACATTCCTAAGGTACAACTTTTGCTTTGAAGGTTGATTGTAGGTGTGCCGCTGCTGAAATACTCTCAAAATACCCCAGATCCTGACTTCTACAGACAATAAAATTCAAAAGCTCCAAAATCAAGGTTTTCTGAAATGAATAATGAGTTTTAGGTGTCTGTTTGAGAGTGCAACTTGAATCACATGAATCTTTGGAGACAGGTTCCTTAACACATTCTGAGGCCTGGATCCTTTAAGGCTCCTGTAGCCTGAGTTCTTGTGTTTAAGGATGTCAGAGTTGGCAGTTAGCTCATAAATCCCTGACTGATATGTTGTTGCTCCCTGTTTTCCTTACCACAATTGCTGTATGTTCTTGGCAGTAGCAATGCTGTCTTCAAAATATTTTCAAGTGTATGAACACAGCAGTATTTTTTGTCATGCTAAGGTTAAATGGAAAAGATTGTTGTTCAAGCTGCACATAGAAAAGATATATAAACTGGAACTACCAAGAATTTATGCAAAATGACTGAAAATGTAAAAAAACCCCTTATTTCTACAGGAAAATAAAAAGGAGGCATAATACACTATGCACCTTGGTGTTGTGAAATGTAAATGATGCATTCAGTTTATAACATTGGACATCATCTTTGTCTTTTAGAACCATGATTGTTAGGAGACTTATAGAACACCCTGTTTTTATTGCTTTGATTTTGGTACATAGTATTAACAGAGTGTCATCAAAATATAGAGATTTTTTTCATTTTTCTAACCTTTTATCTCTTCCAAACATACTTAATGAGAAAGGAGACATCAGAGTACTATGAAACCTCTACCCTGATTTAGGAATGGTGATAGATATCCCTTTTGTCAGCAGAAATTTTTTTCAGTACCTATTTGTTCAGATGTTGGAAAAGATCTGGATTTTTCTCTCTGCTCTGTGTGATTGGACTTAACCTCTCATCTTTTCATAACACTCACCTAATAATTCTTAAAGGCTTTTTGTGGACCTCCTTCTTGAGTCTAAACTGTGTATTAATGGGATAAATAACTGAAAGTTCCACTCACTGGTCTAGTGGGTACTTATTCTGCAGAAAACAGTTATTAGTTAAAACTTTACTGCACTTGCTTTCAGTCCTCATTCTGCTGTCTCTTTCCACGTACAGTTCCCAAAGTTTATTCTATGGATTTCCCCTCAAGAAACTTGAAATCCTTTGTGTGCTCTGCATGTGGAATGGTGGGTACCTAGGTGGTCTTGGGAAATGTGGAGACCTTTTGCGAGAGTGAGTATGACACTTGTTCCTCAGTATTAACTTTTGATAGCCATCTGGCATGAAGAAATTAAGTACTTCATTTTTGTAAGAGTCATCTATCATTCAGAAGATGGATCTGATATGTTTTTTAAGGGAGGTTTGATTTAACCAATCTTCTCAGAAACCTCCCTAGGAACAGAAGAAGTGACCAGAGTTATAGTGGTAACTTCTGATCTGTAAATTGTTTCTCTTTTGTAAAGTGATGAACAGTCATCTATAGAATTACAGACAGCAAGTGCTTTTAGCACTTCATACATTTTCCTGGAAACACTGATCCTTGAGTAAAAGCAAAAGGTATCTGAAGTTGCTGCTGCATGTGAAGTTATAATCATGCACATGTGCTATTCCATGGTAAGTGTACATCGTATTACATAAGTCAACTGAAAGATAGGGCATATCTAACTGATATAATTTATTTGTTCTGTTGTACATACTGTACAGTTCTTCTCAACTCACAACAGAAGAGCTGAAACAATAGCAGAAAACATAAATGGAAGAACATGCAATGCTTGTTTCTTTCTGAACAAGTGCTCTAGACACATAAAATATCATCATGTGATTAACGACGTTAGTCTAAAAATAATTATCTGTATATTGAGTTCGCCTGCGAATACAAGTACCGTTTTGCAAATGTCTAAAGTATTATTCGAGGGCTTATATGTCAGCATATAAAGCTGAGGTACTTAGTGGTTTGTTTGCCTCAGTCTTTAACAGTCATACTAGTTGTCTCTATGGTATTCAGCCCCCTGAGTTGGAATATAGGGGCAAAGAGTAGGTTAAACCTCGTGTAATCCAGGAGGAAGAAGTTAATGACCTGCTATGCCACCTGGACACTGACAAGACTATGGAACCAGATGGGATCCACCAAAGAGCAGTGAATGAGCTGGCAGAGGAGATTGCCAAGCCACTCTCCATCATTTATCAGCAATGTTGGTTAACAAGATAGGTCCCATACAGCTGGAGGCTTACCAGTGTGATACCTATCTATGAGAGGGGTCAGAAGGAAGGTCCAGGGAACTACAGGTCTTTCAGCCTGACCTTGGTACCAGGAGAGATTATGGAGTGGTCCATCCTTGAGTTCACTCACAAAACAAGTGTAGGCCAACCAGGAGATCAGGCCCAGCCAGCATATGTTCATGAAGGACAGGTCCTCCTTGTCCAACCTCATCTCCTGCTGTGAACAGGTGACACACTTAGTGGATGAGGGAAAGGCTGTGGATCATATCTATCTGGACTTTTACAAAACCTTTGACACTGTCACTCACAGCATTCACCTGGGAAAGCTGGTGGCTCATGGCCAGTCATCAAAGCTGTCTCCTTCTCCAACCCTAGTGCTGTTCTAATGTGAAACAGAGTGAGACAACGGGTCGTGTCAGACACCAATAATTCTCTGGGAAGCTAAACCTGTGACATGGGATTGAAGGAGGAGTGAATGCTCTGTGTAGGGCAACAGTGCTGTCCATACCTTTGCATACATACAAAGAGTAAAAGTAAATTAGAAATGCTGCATGATATGAAATATGAGATTCACGAGGAATGTAGAAAGGAGACAGGGAGTCAAAAAGGAGCACGGAGCTCCCCTCTGCCTGTAAAACAACTTTATTATTTGTTTCTCACTGATTTGTACCCATACCTTGTGAATTTCAACCTTAACCTCTCAACTGAAATGGCTCTGTTGTCTTCCTTGGGATCTCTTGTCTTGTTTCTTCATGGTGTAACCTACAACTTTGAATGACCTAGAGTATAGAAAGGAAAGCCCAAGCAATTGAAAGAAGATTGGTATAGCAAAGACATTTTTATATGCTTCTTGACTCCTTGTAACAATACAATGTTCAGATATATCAAAATATTCAGGTACCATGTTGCTTTCTGATTCGTGATCTAAATGCGTATTCAGTCCCAACATTTTGGCACACAGAAATGTATAATACAATGATAGAATAGTCTAGGCTAGAAGAGACCGCAAAAGACCTTTGAGTCCAGCCTTTTGTGGGAAAAGCAGCCTGAATGAGATCATCTTTCACCCTCTTTAATGGCATCTTGGAAACCTCTAGTAATGAGGACTCTACCACGTCCTGGGGAAGTTGTTCCAGTGATTTATTGTTCTCACTGTAAGAAAATCTTTCTTATATGAAAATGAAACCTCTTCCAGTGCAACTTACTACCCCTTGTTCTCTCCACATGGCTCCTTATGAAAGAGCACTTCCATTCTTTTTGTAGCTGACATTTAATCATGGAATATTGTTATGAGGATCAACTGAGCCTACTCTTGCCCCAGGAGAAGTAACTGCTTCAACCTTTTTTTCCTAGGGCATGTTCTGTAATCCTTTGTTGTGGCCTTCCTCTGGATCTTCTCCAGTCCATCTGCATCTTTTCTGAACTGAACTGTGGTGACTGGAACTGGACTCAGTACAGTGCAGCTTGTCAAGAGATGAGGAAAGTGAGATAATGACATCTCTATCTCTGCTAGTAATGCCCCTGCATGTGGAGCCCAGGATCCAATTTGCCTTTGTTGGGGTGATCCACATAACTGATTCTTCTTCATCTTGTCATCCATCATGACCCCCAGATCCTTTTTAGCAAGGCTGCTCCGTAGCCACACAGATCACAGACTATCCTGAGTTCTTTGGTTATGTCATCCAAGGGCTGGAGTTCGCACTTTTTGTTAGTGATATTGTTACTACTCTTGCTAGGAGACTGTTCCAGCCTTTATATAAGTTGGCTCTCTCTTCTGAGGTGTGTATCTCACCCCTACTATGCCATGGTGGTGTACTTGGTGAGGGTGTTTTCAAACCCGTAATGTAGGCAGTTTATGGAGATGTTGAACATCACAGGGCCCAGTGCTTCTCCCAGACACCTCTCCCTGGTTGTATGCCCTGTTTGAAGAACCCCTGATGCCAAGTTCCATGTGGTCCAAGATGTCAGATTCCTCTGACTTCATTTTTCATAAGTTGCCATGGCATACTCCTAAGCTTTGTTTATGAAAAATATTGCTACTAGCATTGAAAACATGATTATATCTTTTCATGGTAAGAAAATAAAAAGACTTTTCAAGGGATAGAATGTTGTTATGTTGTGAAATAATGTATTTGGGTCTGCAGGGTAAAACCCAGAGCTCTGTTTTTAACATAAAATATAAACATAAACATCCACAGGCAAGGATCTGATGTAACCCAGCATCATGACTTTATGGTTTTCTTATAAATCTGGCATTGTTAATATGGGAGTGATGGATTATATTTCTTATATATTATAGCACTAACTATATATTACATCTTCTCTTAAAATGGTCCCAAGACCCCTATGAACTTTATTATTGTTTCTTGAGAAATATGTGAAAACCTATCGATTTAAACAAATGCACTGAGGAAGACGTAAGTCCTTTTTCCTCAGATTTACTTCGTTGTCATGTATGACCAAGATACTGTCATAAGACAGAAAATAAAATATGTGACCATACAGCAGAGGCATCATTCTAGGTATTTCACCAGACAGGTTTAAATCAAGGAAATGGATTAAAAAAAAAACCTTTCCTATTCTTACAAAAAGTAGTTTTGAATGTTTTTGGTTTTTTTTTGCTTATCCAATGGGCAGGCCTTAGGCTATCCATGTCATTTAAAAGTTGTGGGGCCATTCCCTTACTTGTTTTTTACAGAAAAGAAGTTAATTATATGTTTTTCTTCATGTTTTATAAAGGCCCTTTATATTGTCAGGTTCTTTCCTCAAGTTTTCATTAATTCTCAGTTTTGAACTCTAGTAAATATTCAGTGTAAAGCGCACACCTATCAACTCCCTGTATAGGCACTTACTGCGTGTTATCACAAAACGACTCATTTCACTATCTGAGTGCCACAAGTGTGATCATATATATTTTTAATGTGCTCTAATTGCTTTTTTTTGGTGTCATATTAGTTGTTCTTACTACAGCAAAATGAAATTAATTTCCCTACTGAGTGGAGATCTATAGAGTTTTAAAAACCCAGAATACACTCAACAGAGAAGCTAATTTACTGTACCCTGACCCAGTTAGTGAGGGCACTTGACTCTTGATTTTCTGTACTACTAAAATAAAGTTTTTATAAGATGCTGGTATTGTAAACAGCAGGGGTGGGTTTTTTTGTTGTTGATTGTTGTTTTGCTGGGGTTTCTTTTTTCCAGTGTTATATTGAATAAAACATGCAACATTGGTGACTGAACTGGCAATCTGTGGCACAAATGACGTGTTTCACTGAAAATAATCCTAGCCAGTAGCCACAGACTTGATATGTTTTATGTATTCCTTATTTATTATTTTTATGTATTCAGCATAAGTATTGGGAAAATTAATCTAAATTCAAAAGCATAATGGGTGGAGACTGAAAGATCATTAAGCATTTTTATTAAAAAAATGAAAACAAATTTACAGTTAAAGCAGTTTATTTGTATAAAGTACTTTGATCTTAGAAGTACAATGAAAAGATAAAAAGTTGCATATTAGATTGTTCACCTTAATGGTATCATGATAAGCTCGCTCGTTTGTAACTCTAAGAAAAATTAAAATCAATCTTCAAGAGAGTTTTATATTTATTTATCATTTATTTAAAATCTATATCTGTTTAAAAAGCTACCATAATTTGCCACAAAATAATATTTGCGTAAAAGTGAGAAAGTGGTAAAATAACTGCTTGGTGCTTTAAATGTTAGGGAAGTATTGACTTTGACTTGAGAAAAGTTGAGTAGCACTGAGATATTTTAAACAACTTCTGTGCCTTTTTGTGAACCCTGTATATGGACTTTAACAGCTGTTGTATTCTGGCTCAGAGACACAAATTCAGAAAGTGGTTTCAGTGGAGTCTCTTGACTGCTCTTACCTGCTCACAGAGACAGAATATTTTTTTTTATGGTAATCGCCATATCTCAGTTATTTAATATACCATTCATAAATTGGATAATAATAATCCACATTTCTTCTTATTCAATTCTTGATTTATAGTGTCTACTTGCCCTTTTCTACATGAGTTTCACCCATATCTGTTTCATAAAATATGACAATTTTTGAAAGCACACTGAATCTCAATTAAGAGAAATGATAGGATCATCAATATAAGCAAAGCGAATAATTGATAATAGTGTATGTGTATAAAAATAGTAATCCATTTTTTACCCAGTTTGTTAAAATATGTTTCTGATTTGAATAAAGTTCTGGTAAAATCTAAACGATTTCAGCAGACAGTATCTATGTAAAAGAAAGGTTTTTAAATTAAGGCCTCTTTAAATGAAAGCAGAATTCAGCCTGCCTCTGGAAAAGTGAACTATTGACAATTCAGCATCTGAAGGCAGAATTTACCATCTTGTTACTTAATACATGCTGATGAATGTGGTTTTTTTCATCCTTTGATGGATAATCTCCCAATCATACTGATATATGATAAAATTTCTAATAGTGCATGATTTGTCATAGATCTTCCAATTCCAGAAACTCATAACATAAGAAAACACAGTAGGAATTTTTAGAGAATGACAGTCTATTGCCCACTACAGTTTCCTGCCACCTACTCTCAGTTCAGATTCCTCATCTGAGGTTACAGCAAATGATTTGGTACAGTAATTCCTTCCATCTGAGTAACACTTAGTTTACAAAACCTATCAGGTTTATGAACTGTTTGAGCATCACTGTGCTTCTAATATTTTTTTTCTTTAGCCTTTGTTGTACCTGCTTAGGATGTGGTGGTTTGAGGACAAGCATGCCTTTTTGCATAATGTGGCTCAAGCTCACTTGGTTCACTAATGTTGATATAATAAACAAAATTTTTGATAATTACCAACTGAAAAGATGACTAGCAAAGACAATAAATAGCACTATTTTAACCCAGGGCAGCCTAGGCAAAGTAAAGTTGGCTCACACTGTGTACTGTGTAAGTTCACATTGGTCCACCATATGTCAGACTAGTCAGAGAATGCTGGTACTTCTGAGTGCCAAAAATCAGAAGTTTAGTTGGGGTCCTCAGAAAGTACAGTTCTGTTAACTGACAGTTTTGCCCCTAAAGAGCAATAAAACCCACAAGGCTGATGCAGCTACACTGCTTCATCTCTGGAACTGACATGGCTGACGTTTGTTCAGAAACCCCCACAAAGGCACGGTGTGAAAGACATGGGCAGTGTCTTAGCCCTTTGCACCGGAACCTCCTGCTTCAGTAGGAGGTATAAATCTATATGTCATTCATCTGGGCAAATGTTACCAGATTGTCTTACAGAACTTACAGTGTCTGTGAGTTTGTGCTGTGTCAATACCATTGCTTACAGTTTATCATTATCTCAGAGGGAAAAGTGGCTTTCAGTGCTGCTTCTGTGAGAGAGAAATGTAATTTTAAAACATGCATTGGTAGCAAACTACAGATGCATGGTGAAGAGAAACACTGGAATACAAGGGAAATTTTTAGGCCAATTATACTGAAAGATTTGGATACAGCTGCTAAACACTAAACTTTTGACAGTTCCAATAGATTTAGTTATTCTATCCTCTGATTGTTTTCTTCAAAGGCTAAGTAAATTCCATGTATTGTAAATTTTATATTATTAATCATATTTTCATTATTTCTTATTTGAATTTCTGTGAAGGGGATTTGACTTTTAGAATTTTACTTAGTGGATAAATTAGACTCTTATGATAACATGAATAACACCCTTTTAATATTAGTCTGGTTTATTTCTAAAAACTTGTATTTATATAATAAAATTTATATTTATTTAATCAATTATTTTATACAACTTTTAGAATTCCAGCTTAGGATACAGCTACTGAACTTGTCTTTGAAATAGTCAATCTTAATTTTGAGGTGTACTTGAATGATATAGTCCTATAATCTGGAGAATATGAAGATATGTCTGAAAATATTTTTAAATGATGAAAATTTTTTAAGATATCATTTTCCTGTGTAGTGAAAACATAATTAGAGTAATTAAATGTGCTTATTCCCATGATGGGTTTTTTGTTTAGTTGCTACATTTATTTAGAGAGACATTGTAAAATGTAGGACAGTAACACAGATTTTGGTGTATTGAGAAACGACTTGTACATAACACAGATTTGCTTATTCAGAAATCATCCTGTATTTGAATAAGTGGAAATTTTAGAGAAGCAGTTCAGGTCTGATGTGTGTGCTGTCAAGTATTTCATTTATGAAACCATTTATTTTGAACAAATGGAATCACGCATGCCTCTCCCATTACAGGCTGCTATGCTTTGCCAAGTATAGAATCTCTGTTTATGTAAAAACCACGAGACAATATCCTTAGCTAGAATAAGCCAGAAAAACTATACTATAAAAAATGCTACATGGCTGAAATGAGCCAGCAATAGCATTGAAAGAGCCTCTCTTCAGAGCGGCTCCACCCAAAGACACCTGAGTTAGGTAGTTCCTTTCTCACTGTCATGGCTTAGATTCTTGTCCCTCTTTGCAAGACTGTTCTCTACAGCTGTGCATTTTCTTGTTGTATCCCATATATCTTCCCTCAGTTCCATTCTGCTGATGAATATACAATAAAAAATATGGCAAGCAAATATCATTGATATATGTGTCAAAAAAATGGTAAAATCTTTTGCGTAACTTTCGTAATCTGTAACTGTCACAGTGATTTGTCCAAAGGAAGAACAAAATATAAAGCTCCAAATGCATTTGAGATATTTTAATGATGTTTAAGATGTTGAAAACTTCCTCATTTGAATTATACAACCTTAAGTTTTAATGTTAATGTCTTGAGAAAATACATTTTCTTGTATTACTGAATCTCTGGGATGAAGAATTAATTTTTTCTTCTTGTTGTTGTTGTTTAGCATAAATACAGTTTCATCTTGTGTCTATGTGAGGATCAGGGACCCACTATGGTAAGTCTCCTACGGAATGAAAAGGCATTTCTGCTCTGAAATCCTAAAGGCTTTATTATTAACTTTACTGTCTGGTGTTAAATATACTCTTTTAATAGTCTTTTGTATCATCCTCAGCCACGCTGTTGTTCTCTTTTTAACGACTATTGCTTTAAGAATTATTTTGAACTATAAGAAGAAGTTGTGCTGTTTCTATTAAACACAATATAACACAACATCAGGAACCTTCTTTGTCTCTCAGCATGTCAAGGAAAGCCTTTCTTGAAAGGGCAATACTTGTGAGTTTGTGAGACTAAAAAAGCAATCAAAGATAAAATCTTCGCTATCGTTCTTATGTTCTTGGTGTCTTTTTTTCTATGCATTTGATAAATAAACTAATTTTCCGTAACCACGTTTCAAAAATTACTGTCAGAACTCATGAAATGTCATTGAGCTAGATACTAAGGCAAAGAGGAGCCTTTTTCCAACCTGGCCTAGGTGTCTTTCTCCTTCACTGGATTTTCTAGGAAGGCTGAGTCATTTCCTTCTTTACAACAACTGACTTATTGGCTGTTCCTTCACTGTTAGGTTTGTGCAAATGACCACCATAAAAAGTATCAGAGTTCCTTTTCCTGAAGGTTCAGTGCTTCTTTATGAGTTGTTTTAACTCTTTAAACAGGCTTTTCTTTAATTCATCTTGTTCATTCTGCAGTGTTACAAATCAAGGAACACTGATCCTGTCCCAATTCTTGATACTACTTTTCTTTACATTATCCTTCTCAGAATGACCTTGCTGTGTGAAAACATTCTACTCCTTATTTTACTCTGGATTTACTCAGCACCATTGTGAAAGATTATTATTTTCCTCACAAGCCTAAAATAGTTTTGTAGTGTTCCAAGAAAACCTCATCAGAGCTGCTTCATGTGTGTCTTAGTTGGCTGTAATTTGTACTGGTTTATTTATTTCAAACAGCCTTTGTTTTCTTTCCTTTTGAAAACCTTCAAGCCAAAGCCATTGCACAATTAAAATAATCAGGAGCATATGGATCTTCTTTATTTGACTTTTAACTTTGCGTCTTAGCAGAGATGAAAAGAAAGAAAAGATGGAAATTTTCTGCATTATAGTGACCACGCACCTTAGGAAGGCAAACTTTCAGGCAGCAGCACAGTGTTTCTATTTCAGTAGAAGCAATGCTCATGTGCTCTGTCTGTAAGTGACAACGGGTAACCATTCTGGTGCATGAGGGAAAGTGCTGCTACTCTGAGATATGAAAGACTTGTGAGTTATTGGTAGCCCATGTTCACTAAACCAAATGTTCAAATACTCAGTTGTGCTGTGATATCTGTTAGATCTGTGTATAGAATGCACAATAATCTACACCTTGGCATGTTTTGTTGAATCTATAACGTAAAGAATAAAAAATAAATAGTGTCAATTTTTTTCAAGTCTATAAAAATATTGGTTAGGCAGTGAAGAGTAATTTGTCACTGTGAAAAGGCACAGAGAGAAACATGCTTGAGGTGCTCTTCATTTGACAAATCTGCAAGCAACAGCATTTTCTGACAGTGCAGCCTGACCACACTTTGTCCATTTCGGTTACAGATACTGTGTTAACTCTTCACAAACTTGAATCAAAGTATCATGAAATCTTTAGTACCTCATAAGTCTTCAATGGCACAGCGAAATATCAGAAGGGAAAAATTTATTTGTACTGCTATGGAGTATTACATCAAATATCTTCCTAGGGTTTTGACAAATCTGAAAAAATACTTTCACCTAACCAAAATATTAATCAGCAGAGGTAAGAAGTCTACAAATAACTTCTGTATTTCCTTTGTTTTCTCTTCTTAGGTCAGTTGTTATTACAATTATCTCTACGTATGAGTAAGATTAAAAAAAAATTGATTCACTTGTTCTAAATGGATATTTGTACAGCTTACAAAGTGGATGACATATTGAACAACCATATACAAATGTTTGCACGTCTAATTGCTTACATTACTGAGTTCACACGTCCAAATATTAGCATTTGTGACCTAGAGTTTTTTGTGCAGGAGGGAAGCTTACATATAAAAAAGCTAGCTCTTCTGACTGTTAAAGAACCTGCCGATGAAATACAAAGAGAACAGCTGAATTCTCATTTATTAGATACTTATTTTCTTACCAAATATTATCAATGCAAATATTCTGTATATTAGAAGAGCAATATTTTTTCAAGACCCTTTATTTGTTTTCCTCTTGTCCATTGAAGTATTGCTTTTTCAAATGAAGGTAGATTTTTTTTTCTTTTAAAATACTCACAAGCCCCCTAAGTACGTGGGTTTTATTGTACCAGTCATCCAAGGTAAATCATCTTATACCATTATTTTCAGCAACATAATACCATTGGCCCCATCTCACTGTATTTTAATACATTTTGTGTACAACTTCACACTTGCATAACAAGACATTTATGTAAGTACTGACTCATATAACCAAACAATATAAATGTCATTTTCTGTCCACATAAAAATTCAAACTCAAAACACACTTCTTCATCTCAAGTGTATATGAGACTCAAACGTGACAGAATTGGCTGAAGAGAGTTTGCTTTGGTGATGTAGTAATACTTAAAGAGGTTCCAAACCTAACAACAGCTAATTAGAATGATTAAAACCAGCACTAAGCATCTGTTCTCTTAACCTCTTCTTGACATCTTACGTCTGAGGCTATGTACCATTGAGCTTATACAGACTAAAACTCAAATGTAAGTAAGGCCATAGTGGTTCGAGGTGGACATGGTCATGCCATGCTTACTGCTAGAAAAAATAATACTTATGCATTCTTTCTGTTCTTCTGTTTTCACTAATTCACACTCTTTCTCAGTTGTACATACATCATAAGTCTTAGGTATTTTTAAAACATGTACTATTCTAATACTTTTCGCTTAAAGCAGATGCTTTTTCATAAAATGACTGACCTGACAGCTTAGTCTGAAATTTTTGCTTATTTGTGTTTGAGAAGACAAGGTCATCAAAGTGGCAGTGTATGCAGGATCCCAAACTGATTTTCTGCATTTGTATAACAAGTGAAGAGTGTTGCAATATATGTTTTTCTAAAAGTCTATTTGTGGTACTTTATAGCCTTTCTATTGAACCCTATAGCTTGGGAACAAAAGTGTGAGGGGGAAGACAAGGGGATGCAAGGCTCAACTTGATTGCTTCACTCAATATGAGTGGACTTGTGTTCAAACAGATAGGTTTTCTTACCCTCTGTTGGAAAATGTAGTCTGCAAGAATGGCCAGTGAGTTGTTATCAATTTTCTCGTCAAACTGAAGAAAGTTTTCAATTATTGTCTGAGGCTTACAGTGGAGAGTTCCCAAAGATTAGGTTGGTGCTCAAAGGAACCCATTTTTTGTTCATAGATGTGAAAGAAAAAAGATGGAAATCCTCAAGAGTCTTTCAGAAAATGATCTTTGGGATTGCTTTGAATGTTGGCACATTGCATGCAGCTTTATGTCAGCTCAGAAGCGAACTATTTTGAAGGTAGTCGTAGCTGATTTTCTTAATTTGTTAGATAAAAAGAGTTACAGGCATAGTCTCATTTTCCTATGTCAGACCATGTACACATGAGTACAATGTACAGGTCTGGAGATGTAAATGGGACATAATGGTCTCTATGGAGAACAGATATTTCACAGGTCTGTTTCACAGATTTTTTTCATAAGAATTCTGATTTGATTCAAACCCTTTGCTGGGAAATCTAGTGGAGTTTGGGTTTAGATACTAATTCAAGACATCTATTAAGAGTTCATGCATGAAATAAAAAGAAGCTAAAAGAAAATTTAAAAGAAGCTAAAAGAAAAAATTACACTTCACTAAAACGTCTACATGTTTCCTTAAAGGAACTGTAGGTAATGGAATGGTTTAAACCAGGCTTGTGCTAAATAATAGTAATGAACATTATAAGAGTACGAGGTCATGGAAAAAAAGTCGAACCTAAGAAAAAGGAAATACATTCAAGTCTGCCTGAACAGCAACGTCTTGAAAGTAGCAGGCTCTGTTACAGAAATTAAACTGACAATTTCTTCATGGTTAAGAGCTTCACATTAGAAAATTTTCAGATACCACTGCCACGTGACTGACATCTTTGCATTAGGGTCAATGATAATAGAGTGGTAAAAACCAGAAGAAATTTATTGCAGGAAGATCTCTTTATGCCCAGGTGTGTTGCATCTCTTATTGTATGTGTGATTTTGGTTCAGTCTCTCTAGGGATCACAGCTTTGGGATATACTCAAAAACTCACCGACACCCAAAAAGGGGAAGGGGAAGTAAATTTAAATGATTACACCAGAAATGTCTTATTCAATAAAAATATAAATAAAATTCCAATGTTTAAGCTGTCTGTTGAGAAGCCATGAGTGCACATTATAAATGCATCAGCTGGTAGATAAATAGATAGAAATGAGGTGTCTATGGCTCAGAAAATGTTTTAGAATAATTTAATGCATTCATTCTATCCAATAAGACATCAAAGAGACTTGTCGAGAGAAAGGGAGAATTTCCTTTCATTGCACTGGAAGAAAAATAATAAGAATTAAAAAAAAAAGGGCATACACAGAACAGCAAAACAAAAAAAAAAAGCCCTGTGTGCTTCATTACAGAGCAGAATGGTATGGTATGAGTAGCTCATAAAAAAATACATTTCACATATATTACTTAAAATTCTTTGTGCTTTCTGCTATATGTTTGGGGGGTATATTGGCATTTCTGTTATATCTCCACTGAATAGAAAATGCTTGCTAATGTGTCTGAAACAATACTGAAATGTTATCCTGAGCTAGCACCTGAATTCGTAAGCTGAGCCACCACTGTACCATAAGAATCATAAATTACAGAATGTATTACAGGGTCACAGAACAGCTGAGGTTGACAGGGACCTTCAGAGATCTTCTGGTACAAGCCTTGTGCTAAATCAGGGTCAGATTGAGCAACTTGCTGATCCTTCCAGGATGCCTTTCTTTTTCTAGAAGATTTTAAAACAAATGCTTGGGTATGAAATGGTTACTCCTTTAGGGTAAACAAGTTTGTAACAGATTCCACCTCCAGTCATCATTTATGCCAGCCTGCTGGAAGTTAAATTAATGACTTTGTAGATAGATTTTCCAGATTGTTCCACAGAGATTTATGTGGACTTTAAAGAGTAAATCTACTGCAGAATAATAACTGAGGGAGCAACAGAAACTAGGAAAACAGGAAAGTAAACTAGGAAAACAGGAAAGTAACAGGAATGTGTAACAACACCCAGATGGTAGGAATATTCCTACTTTAATGAGGAAAAAGCAGAATGAAACGTTATCAGGAGGTAAGGCCATCATTGCTGGTTTGTCCTTAACTTTCATCTGACCTGCTGCTCTAGCTCCTCACAGTGTTTCTGGATGGAAGCAATGCTTAACAATGATGCAATCAAGTGTCAGATTTCTAACAGAGATGTCTCTAAGCAATTTTATATTCAAGTAACTTCTCTTCAAACTCATCTATAAAATCTCAATTTAATTCTCTATGAATATTGTTTTCAGCTAAATTGAGCTATATTCATTATGTGATTGTGTTTTGTATCTCTAGAGAAAGCCTGAAAATTCTACCTTGAATTAATGAAATGAAGACTTTTGCATGAATGTTGAGATTTTCTTAATTATTACGTGTTTAGCATGAGACATTCTTAAAGGACTTCTGGCACATTGAATAAATTCTAGCTCATAACAGCATCCTTGTGAATATAAATGTAGAAGCACTGCAGGGACGATTATCACAGTTTCAAATCAAGTTGATTTTTTGATGCCTTTTGCTACACTAGTAACAAAATTCTGGCTTTTTGAAAATCAATTCTGCATTGTTTTGATTTGAAGTTAAGAATATTAATTCCACATACCTTTTAAAACTTTTATTATTTCTGTTTTTTTTTTATTATGGAACACGATGAAATGTAGTCTGCCTTGCAAATACAGTAGACCTCCTATTTTCATAAATAGAACTAATGATAATTGAGATCTTAGAAATCTGTTACTGAGGACATATACATATGTAAAATGGTAGCAGTGTAAAAACTCCATAGTGCTCAGATTTTTCCAGCACTTCCATTTCTTAGTTTTATATCTTCAAAATTTTACATTAAATTGAGAACAGTGTCTCCTTTGTAATGTACTCTACTTGATATAAAAGAGTAGAACCTAGAAGGTCAACCTTGAAGGTGGAACATACCTTTACAGAGTAGACTATGACTGAAAAGTTCTTCAATGTAGAGTTCGTGTCAATACCACTTATGCCTTGTTGTATTTTAAGTTCATGTGATATTTAATTTGCTTCCTGCCATCACTATTACATACCTGAACTGTCTTATCCCACTCAGATATTGAAGCCTCCAGGGCTTACAAACAAAGGAAACCTACCTGGTCATGCTTACTGTGATATCTTCTGTAGTTTGATTGGTGTTGCAACTAATCTCCTCTCAACTGTTAGTTCACTGAGTTGCATGAGTGCTTTGAAAATACCTTGTCCAGTGTCAAAAACCAGAAGCCTTTCTTGAGAAACATGTTTGTTTCTTACATATTCACCATGGCATGATACAAAAGAGCATATCTGCCACTACATATATAAGTTGCTAATACTTAATCCATAGAAATCGGTAAGTATTTGTGAGACTTCATTCTGCTGGCACTAATTAAATTAGTTGCAAACTGGGCTACCAAACTGAGCCCATGTCAGATGCTGTGTCACCAAGCTTAAGGACCCTGAGGAACAATTCTGGTACAAAAAGAACTGAATATTTACAGGCACTTTCCTGTCAAAAAACAAGTTACCTACTAAGTTAAAATGTCAGTGAGCAGAGAAAACTAGGGAGGGGAAATATATACATGCATCTATATTCTATGTATTTGGCTCTCATTGTTAATCTATTACCTTAAATATGAGTTAATTTGTTTGAAAAACAATTTTATCAAAATCATTGTAAAGCATACACTGCATCTTCATCATGAAGCGTTTCTCATGATTACTGACTGTTAAGTCATGGAAAAACGGATCTGTGTCCTATCACTATGAGAACTGTGACAACAGCTATTTTATGAAATGTAGGTACATTTCCGCCTTTGAGGATGATTCAGAAAAAAAGCCTTTCGTAGATATTTGACATACAATCTAACATACTGTAAATTGTAAGATGCAACTCCCCAGCTAGAGGAGAAAAACCTGTAATTTGAATGTATTTATTTCATTGCAACTTTAGGCAGTTTTAATCATTGAATGTGGTACCCCTTTGCTCGGGTAGTCATCTTCCAACCTCTGTACATTGATTCATAGGTGTTAGAAACACCTATGTTTCAGATTAATAGTGCAATATTAAGCTGTTTTGACTGCACTTAAGGTGTATTTGACTAACAACAGAAGGTGTTCACCCAGACTAAAGTCTGCCTGTATGTGGCAGCTGGAGGAAAGGCAACTTGGCTTACTGCAGAGAACATGGTATGTTAGAAACAGACCTGGAAAGCTTGTTTCAGAGACCTGAGATGGACAGAAACCTCAGCAACACTTTTAAAATGAGAATATAAATATACCATAAAACAATTGAAGCAGAGGACAACTTTCGCTATTTAGAAGAAGGAAATAGTTGCCTATTTCAGGGAAGAGCATTAAGCAAAACTGAAAATACTGGAATTAATTGCATGTTATCCTGAATAACAATAGGATTAGTTGTCATGTGGTCTCTAAGAAATGTGCCCATAAAGCCTAAAGTACCAAATTTCTTCACATCCCAAGCAGGTAGATGAAACGCATGAAGAATACTGATAATTATACAGTCACTCACGTTTCTCCCATTAATTAAGACTTCAGGGAAAGAATTGATGAAGGAACTAAGCCTGGACATAATTGCCACTGATCCTACCTGCTACCGCAAAGTTCTGAAGAAGACAAGGAAGCAATAGGACTTTTAATCTCCAAATGTCACTTGCAAAAAAGGGCTATTAACTTCCATTAACATCCAATAATAACAATTATCTCCTTTGCTTTTAACCTATTATTATCAAACAGACTCAATTTTTTTTGTGAAACTGTTATCTCTGCTTTACAGTTACCTTTCTGAATGTTCTTAGGGCATTTTTGAGTCAGAAGGCAATTATGTGGTGAACCCAGACATACAGGTATTTTATGTCCTGCCCCCTCTCCCCCACCATTATTTTTATCTCTGCAAAGCTGTCAGTATCAAACAGACCACTAATTGCAAAGTACAAAATTCAAAGTATGGTGCCACTATGAGAGTTGTTGACTTGTTCAGGTCTAAATCATTCCTAAAAAAAAACTAGCTTATCAAGAAAATTGTGACTACTTTCATGAAACTAAAAATGCTTTTAGATTTAGCAACTTTTCAGGTCTCAAAAGGCTGGAAGATAAGTATTCCATAAACAATTTATTTTTCCATGTTCAGGAAGATCAATCACGAAGCCTTTGAAGAAAACTAAATAGCAGGTTATAACATCTCTTTCTATATCAGATATTTCTCATCTCTGTTAAACTTGTAGATAAGACAGGTAGTACTTGTTTATAATACAAGGTTCAGTGAGTGGGATTACTCATCTTGATTTCCTAGCTCAGGAAAAAAAGAAGAATCCTTGCAAATCTATGAACAAACCTCTTCCATTCAAATGGAAATCTTCATTCTGTATTATAGTAGTTCTAACAACTTTAAAGTATTTCATATTCAAAAAGTAAGTTAGAGTAAAATAGAATAGGCTTTACAGTCTTAAAGGAGTACTTAGATGCCATGACCCCAGTCTGCAGCCTCACTCTGGTTACCTCTCTCTACAGCAAGGTTCTTTCAGAGTTATAAAGTTCGTATTTCCCATGCCTGTCTCAGGCTCATCAGGTACTAAACTTTCTCTCTGAATGCTTACTGCGTTGAGCTTTGGAAAGCCACAATGGGAGTAAGTGCTGGGACCATCTGCCTTTTTCTAAATAGTGTAATGTAGGATGTAGGGTGTTCAAAATATTGTCTTCCCCGCAGACGTTTGAATGAACTCCTCCCTCTCAGGAATGTGTCTTGTTAATGGCTATGAGAAGGCTTACTATGATGTCTTTGAACGGTTTGATTTTGCATGATATTATCGAATATTTATGAATATACTAATGGTAATGGGACTCATCTGTCTGGGTTACTGTCATTTCCAGTGTAAAAAATATCTGGGCAATCCAAAACTTAGGTATCTAACCAAAGTGCTCATTTTCTACAAAACGCCTTTACAGATATAGACAAAAAGCAGGGTGAACTAAATTTCAGTATCTCCATATTCCTTCCATCATTAACAGTAATTCTTGTTCCTCAAAGTCTGGATTTGCATTTCCATCTATAAAAAGATCATTTTTGTCTATTACTCCTTGTAATTTGCAGTTAAGCCAATACACAGCAGATACACAGATAGTAGAAGTTTGTCAGGATTTATACAAACTCAAAAATAAGCAAGACAGGATTTTTAAAGTAATTCTGTGATGTTTCTCTTACACTTGAAGTCAGCTGGAAGGTAGTGACACATGGCTACAGCTAGAAAATCCTTTCTTCGCTGAATTTAAGCACACTGCATATCTACTGGTCAGCTTAGTTGTTTCTTTCTGTAAGCAGGAGTTTATGCTGTTCTGAAGCTCTCTGCAGACTGTATAGAATGGTAACAGTCAGATGCAGCTGAAAATTCCATTCAACAACAGAAAATACACATGCGGTGTCTCGGTTTATCTCCCCACCACTCCCAACCTGGTCAAAAGCTAAACATAGAATCATAGAATCACAGAATTTGGGTTTGGGTTGCCAGGGACCTTAAAGATCATCCAGTTCCAACTCCCCTGCCGTGGGCAGGGACACCTCCCACTAGACCAAAAGTGTTTGTTCACTGAGCTACACTACCATGACTTGAAGAGAAGACTGCGAGCTGGATTCCGTTGGACAACTACCCGGAGAAGGGAAGATGTTACTTGAGAGTGGCTTCGCTGTCAGATCTTCTGCAGCAGCACAGCAACAGGTGCTCCAGGCCATGAGGTGCTACAGGGATGGAGGACCAGGTGGATTTCCCTCTGTGCTTATGAGGAAACCACTGCGTGAGCACGATACTACTCCAGACCTGGAATCCACTTCTGCCAACCTTCTCGGCCATATCTGCAGCAGGCTCTGAGCACTTTGAACAGTATTGAAGTAGGATTTCTGATCAACCTGAACGACAACCTTCACAGCATTACATCCATGGCCCAAAATCTGCATGGGGTATGGGGCAACACAGGACAGTTTCTCTTCCTTCCCAGGGAAAGAGAAATGAGGGAGAGAGACTTGTGTGTTAGAAACTAAAACTAAAGCAACCTTAATGAAACAATAGCTATAAAAAGAAAATAATAATTTTTAATAAGAGAAGAATAAAATATATACAAATATACAAAACTATATTGAGCTCCAATGATCATTGCACACCGCCACTGATGCTGCAGGGCAAATGCAAGGTCCCAGACTAGACTCCAGAGCAGATGGGATCTGGATTCAGGAAGTGGATTCAGGAAGTGGATTCAGGAATGCACAAAGTGGGACAGGTAGTAGACAGACAAGGTCATCACTGGACATTGGCTGTTGAAGAAGATGGACTGAACCTCGCGACCCCTCAGCTTTATGCTGAGTATAATGTATATGGAATGGAATCCTTCACTGATTTGTTATGGGCCGCCTGTCCTGTCTGCTCCTCCCTACAGATGCAACCTTTTTTCACCCTTTGACTTTTGGCATTCTACTAAATCTGGGATGGCTTTTGTTTCTATCGGAATAAGCATAGCAATGACCATTCTGCATAACTTATCCCATTACTTAGTGATAGCTATAAATACTAATCGTTATCAATTCTAGAAGAACACTGTCTGAAAAGCATGTTCTTAATGAATTTATCTAGAGGAGGCTTAGCTGAAGAGTTAGAGAATTGGTTCTACTTTATCTCAAAACAGCACATGCAGTTTCTGTGTTTTGTTTGGGTTTTATGTTTGTTTGTTTGTTTTTTTAAATATAGCCTAACAGCAATATTTTTTAATCCTCCATGTGTAAGACCTCATTTTTATCTCTAAAAAAACTGATTGTGAAATTTGGGAGTTCTGTCCAAAACTGTGACTAAGTTGGGCTTTAAGGATATATTTATGTGTAATATGTTGGTTTGCCTTTCTAAATATTGATTGTTCCAGCCCATTTATTGCACCTTTGGAGAAAAGAACAAATTTAAGCATGCAAATTTGGAAACTACTATTACAATTGCTGTCACTAGATATTAATAATTACTAGCTCAGAACTTTTATATATATATATATATACACACTATTCAGAAACTGTTGTTATCTAGAAAGAACTATTGATATTAGAATAATGATATACGGAGTGAAAAAGCACTCTATCATGGTACATACTCTTTGAGTATAAAATTGTGCTAAATCCGGTTTTGGCTCTGCTGAAATTCCATTCTCATTTTATGACAAATGCATAGCCCTTTTATATTCCCTAAAAGAAGAAGTCCACACACCAACTTCTTATTCCATTATTGCATGAATAACCAAATAATAATTCTTTAATATTGTTGAAGAAACCAGTTTTTCTCCAGAAGGTCACTTAGATGTCATATGTCAACGTTACACTTCTAGAGTAAAAAAACAGCATTTTCTTCAGGTGAAATATTATTTGAGTGTTTTAACGAATATTTTAATATGTCACTTGTTCAGTTCCTTGGTATCTTACATCTGTTTCATTTGTACATTCATTCAGCATTACTAATGGTAACACTTTAAACAGCAGGGGGGTGCTAACTCGTGGTCATTGATACATTACGAAAGGTAAGATACGAAGTCTTGGACTAATCTGAAAACATTATTCCATAATGTGATATTCTCCAGACCTTTCATTTCCATTAAGATTCTTCCACACAGTCCTTTTAATTATTCTATGTGATATGGCCGTAACAGAAAATAAAGCAATCTACAGCCTCAAATTGTTAAATATGATGTAATAATGCCAGGTGAGGAGTACAAGTTTTTAGGTTTTATCATTAGACTTGGATATGCATTTGTTTTTTGGTTTAATCCTTACAGTATTTTGGTGGTCAGTTTGCTATATATTTTCTGTATAAAATTATAACTTTCATTTTGCCATAACAGTAGTTTACTGCCAAAATGTCTAAACATGATATTTAAAAACTACAGGTAATTTTTGAAATGTAAACTAAAACAATTTATTTTAGCTCCGTTCATGTAAAACTTTGCTTATTGAGTTGTGACAGTGCTTTGTGGGGAATAGTAGTTCAGACACCTATTCTTCATTATGAATTAACCTACCTGTCCAAAGTAGTGGGTTTATATTTTTTGAGACAGGCTAACATTGTAATAGGCAATAACAATTTTTGGGGTTTTTTTTTATACAGTCCAGTAAAATTGCCTATTTCAATGTAGAGGTATGATTGATAAAACCAAAGCTCCTACAGGACATAGAATTATGCAACTTTTGCAAAGATACCACCAAAAGCACTACATTTTTTTTTTCAATTTTCATCTAATGATAGTGACCAGTAAAACAAACACATTCAGCAATTATATTGATTTGCTAGCGGAACACTAAATTTTTACCATATGTGAATTACAATCCCCAAAGGCTCTATCAGATTTTCATATACAATGACTAAGTAAAACAAAATGTAAAAAGTAATTACAGCATAATAAATGTTGAGGTGATGTTTACAAACTAGACAAAAAACCCCAGTGATTTAATTGCATTCTGCGGCCTTCAGGCAGTGAGAACTCATGTTGCTTATTCAAGTTCATCCTTAGTTACTCTATGTTGTAATAAATTGCTACTTTAAGCACTCATAGGATTTCCCCCAAATTGCTAGTGTTGTCTTGTTTTCAACGTAGAGCTCCTTTTATTATTATAATAAAGTAGTGGAAAATGGTTGTGTCATCATTTATTACTCACCATTCATTTATTAAAATTCAAAATACTTCCCTGTAAAATAATTACCTATTGAAACTTTTAGAATGAAATCTCCACGTAATCACAGTTGATTTTTCTTTGTTATGTATATATATATAAACCATAAAGGTATTCTTCTAGATGGTCTAAGGTCAAGGTTCCTGGGAGTAACAGATGCTAGCTCAAATTACTTACCAAAGAATCATAGAATCATAGAATCATAGAATCATCTGGCCTGGAAGGGACCAAAAAGATCATCAAGTCCAACTCCTATCCCTACACTGGACACCCACAACATTCACTCCATGTGATTGAGATCATTGTCCAAATGCTTCCTGAATCCTGGCAGACTCGGAGCCATAACTGCTTGCCTGGGGAGCTGTTCCAGTGCTCCACCACCTAATGGGTGAAGAACCTCTTCCTAATACCCAGTCTGAAACTCCCCTGGCACATCTGCCTCCCATTATCTCCAGCCCTATCGTAGGTCACAAGAGAGAAGAGATCAGCACCTGTTTCACCTCCCTCCCTTGTGAGAAGGCAGTGAACAGTGATAAGATCCCCTCTAAGTTTCCTCCAGGCTGAACAGACCAAGTGACTTCAGCCACTCTTCATATGGCTTCCCTTTTAAACCCTTCACCAGCTTTATGGCCTCCTCTGGACGCTCTCTAGTAGTCTGATGTCCTTTTTATACTGAGGTGCCCCAAACTGCACTTACAACTTGAGGTGGGGCCGCACCAGTGCGGAGCAGATCAGGACAATCCCCTCCCTCACCCGGCTGGCAATGCTGTGCTTGATGCACCCCAGGACACGGTTGGCCCTCTTGGCTGCCAGGGCACTGTTGGCTCAAGTTCAACTTGCTGTCAACCAGAACCCCTAGATCCCTGTCCACAGGGCTGCTCTCCAGTCTCTCACTCCCTAGTCTGTACGTGAATCCAGGGTTGCTGTGTCACAGGTGCAGAACCTGGCACTTGCTGTTGTTAAATTTCATGCTGTTGATGATTGATTGTCCAGCTCTCCAACCTGTCAAGATGCCTCTGCAGGGCCTTTTGCCCTGAAGAATGTTGATGGCTCCCCCCAGTTTTGTGTCATCAGCAAATTTTGTCAATAAACCTTCAAGTCCTTCATCCAGGTCATTTATGAAGATACTGAAGAGCACTGGGCCCTCGGCCAGAGAAGCTTGGCCTTATGTAGTGCTATAGTACCTTACGTTATCTACTGTTTAGTAGACTGTAGACTGCAGACTGAAAGTAAATGAGCATATTTTTCACAGGATCAATTATGTTGTCCATTAAAAAGGAACAATAAGATTTGCAAGGTATTTGCAGGATAATAATCTCTGAAGGTGTGTCTTCACTAACGACTTCTAAACTATCTTCCTTTGGATTTCTCAACTGGGCTTCAAAACCTTTAACCAGCACTGATTGTTCATGGAGATTTATTATATTAACTGCATAACATAGCTGAGTTCCTACAATACTAGTAATAAATATTTATTAACTCTCCTTTTGACGTATGGATTGTGTTGGAAAAAAATTCTGAATGAAAATATACTCTTTCTACCAAAAAAAATTCTTAAAAAATATTTTTAGTTATAATTACTATGATATCAAAAGATCACTTAAAACAGTTCCTTTTGAAAAATGTTGTTGCAAAATCTTCACAAAAAAAATTACTATAAGCTTTGTGTCTACAGATATTTATGAGATCAAGCTGAACTGAATGATTACTTCTGGGTGACCCTAAAGAATCTATGTAAATAGTCTAATCTCACTAAATGCTAGGTCACTAAACAATAGTAACTGAATTTTAATCTCTGCCACTTCAGACACTAGATTAATTGGATTTAAAAAACAATTTCATATGAACAAGACACATCTATGTTTATAGCAGGAATTAGTTTAGGGACAGTACTAAAATTGTGCCTTGAACAATGAAAAGACAAAAAGAAAAAAAGCAAAGGTTTTCGCAAACTATTTATTAAAGCAAGATCTTGCTTACTGAGTAAATTTATGCCTTCCTAGGATTGAGTGAAGTTCAGTTTTACAAAATTTTCTTAAATTACTCAATTTAGACAACTGAGACAGCACTGAGAGTGTGAATAGGACGTGGTAGTGGAAGTTTAAGTGTTTGAGATCTTTGAAAAAAATACAGAGTTATAAGTATTTCATGGAGATTGGGAGAGATCAAAACTCTTCAGAATATCAGCACAGAAGGGCGAATCTCTGGCTGGATGTTTTACGTTTGTGGCTCTGTTTACCTCATCCTGGGTCCTGTTGGCTATTTATTCCGTCTTTCTATTCTGCAACATCGCAATTTGCAGAGTGGGAAAAATATTACTTTTACATAGTTCTGTTAAATACCTTTGAATGGTCCTTAGCCATATGAAAGTGCTAGAAATTTTCTTTTTCTCCTTAAGTCACGTAAGAATAGATACAGCTTTTATAATAGAAAACTTTATTCATATCATAAAAGTTATTATGAGTATTTTAATAGAAAACAAAATTGCACTTCCCTCTCCAGGGGACCTGAAAAGACCTCCATAACAATTTTGAATAAGTACTATGAAGTCATTTTTTACATATTTTATTCTCTAGACTTTTTAAATGGGCAAATTAATTTTTGTCCTCTATGTGAAGCACAGTTATATCCAGTATTATGTATAAGAACTCTAACTATTTTCCTTCAAAAGCTGTCATTTTGCCCTTCAGAAATTTCTTTGTTAAAAATCAAACAGCAGAGAAATTCACATATTTGTGAAAAGTACAGTAGTTTATGATTAGAAATCTACGGTACTGTTACATTCTTGGTTATTCAATGCCTGCCTACATTTAGTAGAAATGAATATCAGTGTGTGCTTTTTTGAGGTGTCATTGCCTCTTCAATGACAGTCTACAGAATGCTGGCCAATGATTAGGGAAGATTTAGTATGTCCTGTGATACTGGTTTTAATCATCATACTTAAATCCTAAACTATGGAACAGTCCTGATTTGGAATGCACAGGTGTTTACAGAAGTCATTGCGGCCACTGGCTTGCCACAAAATATTGGAGAACTCTTTTTCCTGGTTTTATGTGTACGGATCAACCAGAAAGTAAAATTTCCTTTAGTTTCAGCAGAAGTCCTGAAAAAGTATCTCCTGCTGTCAAGTATCTCCTGCTGTCTACTTCTCAGAGTAGACTAGATTTTCTGGAGTTTCATTTAATTGTTTCAAATAACCAGATCTGTTCAGAGTATTTATCTGAAGCTTTAAGCACCACATATATCAGTTTTGAAACATGGTTTTCAGACTTGGGCTTCGTAGAATCACAGGATCATAGAATGATTTGGGTTGGAAGGGACATTGAAGATCATCCAGTTCAACTTCCCCTGCCATGGGCAGGGACACCTCCCACCAGACCAGGCAGCTCAAGACCCCTTCCAACCTGATCTTGAACACTTCCAGGGATGGGGCATCCACAGCTCCCCTGGGCAACTTGTGCCAGTGTCTCACCACCCTCATTGTGAAGAATTTCTTTCTAATGTCTAATTTAAATCCTCCCCCTTCCAGTTTAAAGCCATTTCCCCTCATCCCATCACTACAGAACCTTTTAAATGTCCCTCCCCAGATTTGTTGTAGCCCCTTCAGGTACTGGAAGGCTGCTATAAGGTCCCCCCAAAGCCTTCTCTTCGTCAGGCTGAACAACACTAACTCTCTCAACCTGTCGTCATAGCAGAGGTTCTCTAGCCCTTTAACCATCTTCGTAGACTCCTCTGGACCCATCTCAAAAGTTTCATATCCTTCTTATGTTGGGGACTCCAGAACTGGACTCAGTACTGCAGGTGGAGTCTCACAAGAGCAGAGTAGAGGAGGAGAATTCCCTCCCTCACCCTGCTGACCAAGCTGCTTTTGATGCACCCCAGGACATGGCTGGCCGCCTGGTCTGAGAGCACACATTGCCTTGCTGTAAGAAAATGAATACAAAGAATACACTTTGAAAGTTTTCCTCTTAATTCTAAGATCACCTGTATCTTCCTCGTAATGTTTTAGTCCTGCCTTCTAGCTACAAATTGATAAAACATTCTATTGCAGTACAGCACCCATACAATCTTCTTCTGTGCTGCGTTATGACTGAAAACTTTCACTAATACATTTTCTGAAGCAATAATATTAACAATTGGTGAGATGTTATTTCTGTGGCATGCATGAATGCTCTTCTATTTTCACTGCTACTTCTCAATATGATGAATGCTTATTCCAATCTCAAAGAGAAAGACATTTTACACTGTGCGCTCTACTGTGGAGTGATTATTTTAAATGCATACTTTTTTTGCAAAATTCTTTGCCAGCTGCTGAATAATTGGATTCCTCTTCTGTTTTAACTGGTTCTATCTAATAGTAAGATATTTTACAAAATAATATCATCAGGTTAAGTGTCTCGTAGTATGTGAATTGTATCTTGGGCACTTGGTGTTTGGGGATTTTCTAATTTTGTTTTGTTTTCTTTTGGTTGGTTGTATTTTTGGAATGATAAATGAGGTGATAAATCCACAAACTCAGAAGTAGTGCACTATTAATTTTCAACAGCAGAGAACATTTAGAAAGAACAAGATTTTCATACAAATTGCAAATTTCCCATGCAGCACTGAGAGTGGCTCTAAAATGTGGGAGTTAACTGGATTGAAAACAATAGGAAACTTTTACATTATTAGAGCTGAAGTGGTTTAAAACTAATTTTTTCGTTAGATGATGCACATACATTTTGAGTTCAGCAACATCCATTGAAAAATAAATGCAATGAAAATAAGTCCCTATAACTAATTCTTAACAAATTCTGACATATGGAAAAGGAACATTTGAGTAACTTGTATTGTCCTCATCTTTTACAGTCATTTAAGGGATCCTGGATAAACTGGTTCACTTTCTTTGCCCAAAGGTGTTTGTTCTTCAGTCAAGTAATCACATTTTCTCTTACAGGACACCACCCATACAAAACCTTGTGAAAAACCATCTTGAAATCAATTTTATCTTCTTAGGTTTTGAAGTTGTACTCATCATCCATATACAACCTGGACTGCTTCCACTTAGAAAGGCGACAGAGTTAACACAATTCTCCCTGTTCTTACCTTCTTCCTTCCATGTTGTTCTAGCAGAGCGCAAGTACGACATATAAGTGCTACCACCTAAGTCACCAGTCATCTATTTAGTATCTGATGTTATCCCTTCTTCACTATGCAGAGTAATCCCAAACCAGTTTCAAAATACTTAATTGAACTGCCTTACACTTTGAAATGAAAAGGGCATCCAAAGTCGCTTGTATGGATAAAACACAAGTGATTATGGCTTAAACAATTCTTCCTTTTCAATGTTCTGCAGCTCACATGCTTGTGCCAGAATCAATTACTCTTCAGATAGTGATCTTATAAATAAGATTTTTCTCTGGACTGACCTAAACACTGGTTATTTATAAAGAGCTATTTATTGAACTTGCATTTGAGATGGGGGGTAAGAGGAGGTTATAGCAAAGCAATCCATCAACTACATCAACAATATACTTTTTTCCAAACTTTTAATAGAATTCTGTCTGTCATTATGATAGAATACTGATATACTGGCTAAAGCAGTAATGTGAAATACAATTATGAGAAGCTATTTAAGCCTATTTTTATCAAGCATTCTAAGTCTCAGTGTTTTGACATTTGAAACTTCAAAGTTAAAACTGTCAGTTGTGTTAATCACTTTGGAAGTAGACAGTGCTGCCACGCAAATCTTTTAAGAATAAGTCCTAATACTCCTTATTTTAAAATGCATTGCTAATTATTTTGGTAAATTCAAAGGCCTTTTTGTTTCAGAAAAGGCGGTTTTTAGAATAGATAACAGAAAGACCACATCAACAAAAACAGCTGACTTCAGCAGTCATCATCTATCACCTCTGCCTCACCTGTCATGTGCCCAGATATCATTGTTTATTTTTTGTACACTACCGAGCCTTCATTTAAATCATAGAAGCATTCATACTGGTCTAAGTGTAAAGACCCAGGAAAACAGTCCCTTTCTTCTGTACTCTTAAGAAACATAATATCTCACACGAGCAACAATGACAACAGTAACAGTAAAAACAATGATGATAAAAAGAGATAAAAAAGCAAGAGAAAATTTTTGTAAGATTCCAGCTTCACTGCAAACCTCTAGTATTAATTGTCTTATTTTTCTTCCCATCATTTCTATGCTGAACTTCTGTAGAGTCTGTATTTTTGGCTACTTATTTTAGTTCATAAACTACTGGGGCCTCAAGACAGTGCTCATCAGCAATGATTAACTCAAAGTATATGTCCTAATGATCTGCCTTCTGCATAAAATTTGGAATAAAATATTTTATATGTTCTTTTCAGTATCCTTTGCTTTTATCAGTCTTATTTGGCAACCTGTTGCTTTTCTTTATCATTCTTGTGTAAAGAACAAATGCATGAAATTTCTAGCTTTATCATTATGCTACTTCTTAAATCTGCGTGCATCTTGAGCTATGGTAACACAGCACACTGCTGAGGCCGTAGTTTTCAAAATTTCTCCAGCTTCCTGTAGAGGACCTTTTGTGACCCAGGTGAATCTCATCTATCCTTGACTCGAATCGTACTTCTTTGTAATGTCACCTTAGAAAAAAAAGTAAAATAAAATATGGAATACTCAAAATATTAAATAATTGTATTTTTTTCTTATAGGCTTGAAAGAATTAATCTGAAAGCTTATCAATTTTTTTAAAATAGATCATTGTTATAATAAAAAAAGATATTATTTCTTCCTATAAAACACGTCCCTCCCAAAAAAGCAGGTATCTTGATGATTTGTTTAATTGTCAACTTTACGGAAGCAACATTAAGTTCCATGCCCTTTCTAGCTAGCATAGAAAGGAAATAGAAGGATAAACTAATAAAACCAAGTAAAGCTGCTCAAAACTGCTTTGCCATTTGGAGTTAAATTGAGAACATTCAGTGGCATTTGGTTAGAGGTATTTCAGTGTAATGAATTTTTGTATATTGAGCTTCTTCTGTCTTTAAGTTTTAGGAGTGGTTTTGTGTCAAGATTTGCTACTATCATCATATCTGCTGTCATTATTTGATGAAAAGGCTAAGACTAAGAATTATCCTAAATCACTCAGATTTACTTTAAGACTACATCTACTTATATTCAATTATCAAAAAATCTTATGGAGATTATTTAGGGCAAAATATGCTGAATATATTGTAAAAATTCATTATGTTATAGTTTGTTTTTGCTGTGTTTTCTGTTCCTGTCTTTCACTGCAGCTGTACAAGACTCACAAAGGCTGTGAACTTAGATGTATTTAACTATCGAAAGCACTTGAATGAACAGGACATTAATAAATTTTGAGATTAATTTATATAGTATTAGGCATGCAGAAACTAACAAAATAGCTATTTTGACACCTCTTTAACAGTAAGAAATTATTCATTATTCTTTATTGTTTTGCCAAGTACTTAATGTAAATGATTAAGTGTCTAATAATTGCTAATGCTGTAATATTCATTACACGTGTCTCAAGCCATATATCAATGTAATTGCTGAGTGGTTTTTGTTTTATTGATTTCATGTTTGACATGCTTTCTAATGATGTTATTAACAAGAACTTTACACTTTAAAATTCCAGTTTGCCATTTACCCTGTTCTATCATTTGGCACAGCTAAACTCTGTCATTAAACCAAACGGCGATTCCAGTTATACACTCAGTGCCTTGCTGGCAAACGAATCACTACCTGTCATACCTGCAAGGAGGTTCGTTGTTATGAATACCCCAGCAAATCACTCCAGGTTGTGCGCATATACTTCAAAGTCTATCAAAAGTGCCTTGTTCAGGGAAGGGAATCCCTTATCCTTAGATGAATCTACAGTAATCTTGAAACAGGTGATTGATGTGCTTACTTAAAGAAGTTTTTCAGACCCTGAGAAACTTGCATTCATGTAACATCAAATATTAACTGAATGTTTAATTATGACACTAAAACCCTAAGAACCTGAACAGATGTCTCTTAATTAGAACATTCAGCTTAAATCTACAGTCATGAAAATCAGCACTGTCGGCTCACTAAACATTGGTGAAATAGGTTTCTGTTTATCTTGCAAATTAAAGTCATCTAGATTTTTCTTGTTCTAATGTTTCATATAAGACTATCCACAGATAAGATGGATCTTATATTCAGGGTGAGTTTACTAGGATGGGAAGACCTTGCCAGAACTGCTAATTTGTTAGAGGAGTTGAACATGTCTGATTCATATGAGTATGTACACAGAATCAAAGAATGGTTGAGATTGGCAAGGACCTCTTGGATTCATCTGGTCCAGCACCTTTACTCAACAAGTCTGTTAGATCTGTGAGACAGGGAGAGACAAGACACATGGAAAGACAAATACAATTGTGTTTTACATTGTAGTTATGCCTGAAATAATAATTATGTACTTTCAAACTTGCAGTATTTGCCTGAATTCAGATTCTACTACACTGCGAATACTCATTTTGAAGTCACCTGATTGGGAATCTTGTATAAGAAACATAGGCACAGGTGCAGGACTGTCTAAGTAGGGATTCAAGCCTACTCTAGACTCAGCTGTTGTCTAATACAAATAAACACATGGCATTTGTTGAATTAGCCAATTTCCTTGATGCCGTCGAGATATAAATTTCAAAGCGTGCAAGTTAATACTTATACAACCAAGCTATGGCATAATGGTTGACATGAACAAGACTTCATGCTCTCATGCTCTCATGAGCTACAATGCAAATAAGCAGTGCACAGATAATGCTCAATGAATTTCGCCTAATTACCAAGGCTATCAGTTCAACTCTGAAATCGGACTTGTGGATCCAAAATTATACTCTAATCATTCTAGATAATACTAGGAAAAAAGGCCTATGGGAAGATAAGATCTCCATACACAATCGTTGCTGTGATTATATCCTTATGACTAAGACCATAATAAAGCATCCAACACACAGAATTAAACAGGGTTATTGATTTCCCATTGCTTTCTTCCCTAGAACTTCTAGAATTTAATTACATTTTAACTTAATGTTCTGTTTCAATCAATTTCTCCCTCTAAATCCCTACTACCATTCCTGTCCTAGGAATACTGAGCTGGTTTGAGTTAGCTTTCCCAAGTTCTCCAACTGCTCAGTCTGCCTCTCTCCCAAACCTTCTGCCCTTTCAAAGGAAAATAAAAAACTATGGAAGTAACCTAAATCACTCTCTCTATATATATTTCCATATTTTCTAAATACAAAGAACTACACCGCAAGGATATGCAAAGGAGCAATAGAAGAGGGGAAGGGAAATGGGAAAAAGGACAAAAAGGATCTATATAACACCCGGCATACAACTATAACACCCAATAACTAACAAAGTAAAGAACTAATGAAGTCTCACCACTTCCCTTGAGGAAAGCAGAAAAGCTAAATGCGACCCAGGACTCTCACCCAATGTGTGGGCAGACAACAGCAGCCGCTGCAGGCCTCAGCTCCAGACAGGACCAGCAGCAACGAAGCTCCTGCTCTCAAGCTTGCTGGAAGAAGAAGAGAGTGTACTCTCTTATCTACACCTTATTTATATGTCGTGATACATTAAAGGAAGATAATGGAGTAGTTCAGTGGATCCTGACCTCCGCAGTTAAGGAAGACCTGTAAAGGCCATTTTTTTTAAGGAAGATCTGAAAAATCCAAAAGCCAATCCACTACAAATACTAAACTGCAGAATTGCCCCGACCTTCCAAATACTGAATTCAGCTTCTACTGAATCGCTCCATCCTGCTGAAACAATCTGCTTTATTATTTCATAAGGAGGAACTATTACATTCAGGCAGCTGATAAATATTTCTTGCTCTGCCTATTTCAAACAACATTTGTAGATGACTGCAGTATTGGGATTACTTCCCATCCCACTAGCCCTACAGACCATTCTGTGTTGCTTTGCACAACCTCTTTGACGTACTTGGAAAAAGACCTTCTCTCCCTTATTTGGATTACTGTTTGATACAGTGGGACACAGCCTTGTTCCACTGGAGAAGGATTCCCACTGTAAGGAGGCAGTCATCCAAGGTGCCAAGACTTCCCTCAGCTTCCCTCAGCCTACCTGACACTGCTGTAATTAGGAAAGAAACTCTCTTACTTTCTGAAGAAGAGAACTGATAATCAGTCACCTCAGTTAGGTAAACTGGGGAAAAAATACCCATTACTACAACACAGCCATTCAGAGCACTTGGGCACTTCCCCAGTGTTCCTGGGGTCCTGTGTGAATGGGAAGAGGCCCCGTCACTGCCTGAGAAAGAAATTGACCATCAGTCACCTCTCCAGACACCTTATACCTGGATTGCAGTCCAGGAGAGGTGGTCTGATGCAACCAATGGGAAGTTCTACTAGTGTGACATCTTCCACACGCAGCCAAATTGAGTATTAAAACATGAAAATGAATTTTCAAATATCTGATGAAAGTCATAGAATCATAGAATGGTTTGGGTTGGAAGAGACCCTATAGATAATTTATTTCCAATCCCTGTGCCATGGACACGGACACCTTCCATTGAATCAGGTTGCTCAAAGCCTCATCCACCCTGGCCTTGAACAGCTCCTGGCCTTGAACACTCACTACCACTGCAACAAGAGTGATAAAATCACCCAGAGCTGCACGAACTGTTCTATTCAGTATAGTGTTTAAAGGTATACATGTGGTATGGAAACCAGAAAGTACATATTGCTGTCAGGTTTTTTTCATTTTCACTTGTCCAAACTGTAAAAATTAACTTGATACTTAAGCAAAGATTTCTGACTCTGAAATATTAAGAATTTATATTTTTATGACAGGTCGACTTTAATCTGTTAATAATTCATTCCTATCTATTTTAAAAGGAATTATAAGAAAACATAAACCTCTGTCCCTCCAAGTTCTGATAGTGAGCTGGGTTCAGATTGAACGTCACTGTCAATGTTTGGAGGAACAGGGTTTTATGTTTTCTTAGTCACATAACAAAGCTTCTCTACAGAACACAACAATGATGGACAAGAGACATACCAGGAAATGCAATATGAAGAAACAACTGATAGTCAAATGTACAATGCATCTTGTAGATATATTTTTTTTTATATGAGTAGAAGTATTCATTTAAGAGTATACAAATTGCATTTCTAATTTCTTTCCGTGTTCTTAACACTAATCTTTGGGGAAAAAAACCAAATAAACCAACCCCAAACCAGTGTCAATAATGAAGAAATGTATGAAACATTGTCTCAAGCATTTCACAACTCGAATTTACACCAGTTCCCAGCATAGTATCTGCCCATGACATACTGAGAGATGTTTCCTCTGGCAACAACACACAGGTCTCTCTGAAGATATAATATGCAATGCCTTGTTGACAGATACATATACAGGTTTTAACATGGAATAGAACTCAACATTACAACAGTTTCAAGTATTTTTGTCTGCTAAAGCTACGGGAGCAATGATAGATGCATTTTGTCCTCTAAAAGACATCATCTGCTTGTTTCTATCTGCTTTCTTTTTTTTTTTCAGTCATTGGAATATAGTCCAATTGTCACTTGAAAAGATTGTGACTCATCATACTCCCAGCTATTGATGGTTTGCTGATGATGCCAGGTATACATATTACTGTCAGTGAAAGCTATTACTAAAACTAAGGTGTCAAAAAACATATAAGAAAAAGCTCTTGGATACAACACACCTAGAGATGTGAGAGGAAATCTTCCTTATATTCTGCATCAAAGACATAAAGGGTACATTAATCACAACTGAGTGAAGCTTCAGAGTCCTAGCTAACATCAGATAGCAATCTGTAATCTTAGCTGTCTAAAATGTTTTCTTTATTAAAATTGACTAAGTTGCTTCAATATTTAAAAAATCTTTTTTTATTTTTTCCATTTTGTTTCCCCTTAACCCTTATAGTGATTTGAGAACGCTCATTTCCAGGCTCAAGTGCTCCAATTACATCTTCCTGCCTGCCTGCTGCCTGGCACAGGCTTCCCATACACACATCAAGTTATGCTCAACAGAGTCAGATACCAGCTCGAAACCTCAGGCCTAAACTTCAAAGCAATTACTGCATTAAAGCTTTGTTTACATCAAAGAACAAATTTTAAGTAATGAATCACTAACTTTTGATGAATAAAAGTAATGAAAACTGAAAATTCTCCTGACCGAGGAAAAAAACCACCTTCAGTTCCATGGATTTATAATGCAAAGGATATGAAGCCATAAACCCATCCTCTTGAAAAGCTCCTTCCACCATCAGGCTGGTGCAACATCAGTACAATTCTCTAGCAACAACATCATATCCTAATAGTAGTAGTGTTGGTTTTTTTTAAAAAATCAGTATGGAATAAATCACCTAGAACCAAAAAAAAAAAATCCAACAGAAAAAACAAACTTAACATGCTGTAATGGTTTTATATGGCAATCTTTTGGTATTGGGAAAAAGTGTGTCTTTCTGAGGGAGGCCATGGGATGCCACTGTGCCAGATAGAGCCAAGTCCAGCTGGCTTCAAGTGAACCTGCCACTGGCCAAAGCTGAGCACAGCTGTGCTGGGCTTTCCTCCATGGTAACATAATTGAGAAAGGGTGAAAAATGTTGTGCAGCAGCAGCTGTTAGAGAGTGGTGAGAAAGTGTGAGGAAACAGCCCTGCAGACACCGAGGTCAGTGAAGAAGAAGTAGGTGCTGAAGCAGCCCCTGAAGATCACGATGATGCAAGTTGTCCCCCTGCTGTCCATGGAGGACTCCACACCACAGAAGATGGGCACATCCTGAAGGGAGCTGCAACCCGTGGAGACCCCATGCAGAAGCAGGCTCCTGGCACACACACTGGTACAGTCTGCTCCAAGAAGGATTGCACCCTATGGAAAGGACTCGCACTGGAGCAGTTTGTGAGGAACTAACTATACTGTGGGAGAAACCCCACACTGGAGCATGGGAACACCATGAGGAGGAAGGAAAACAGAAATTGTTATGAACTGACCACAACTCCTATTCCCCATCCCCCTACAGTGATCAGAGTGAGAAGAAATGGATGAGTCGGGAGTGAAATTGAGCCTGGGAAGAAGCAGGAGTCTGGGGGTTTACTATTCTTTCTACTACTCACTATCCTGTTCTGTTATTAATTGTCAATATGTTAAATTGATTCTACTAAAGTCAAGTCTAGTTTTCCTCTAATGGTAACGTAAGCCATCTCTTGGTTCTTATCATAACCCACGATGCTTTTCATCATAATTTCTCTCATGTCCTACTGAGGCAATGGAGTGAGAAAGCAGCTTGGTGGACACCTGACAGCCATCCAAGGTCAATTCACCACAAAAACCAGCGCCTATTTTTTGTTATTGCTGCTGAATTACATGGAGCACATTCTGCAATACTGGAAAAAAATATATATATAAATCCTCAAGACAGAAAATTATGTAGATAGCAAATATGGAGGAAACACTGTTATCCAAAACAGCAGAGTTCCAACTTCTGTCTTGAAACATACATAAGAATATGCAGTTTTCATCCTTCCAGAGAACTGGACTGTTGATTTTGTTTGGTTTCTGAGATGCTACTTTAATATTTGATACTGAAGAAGTGCTCTGTTCCAAATATAGGATGAGTAAATGAAAAAGCATAGAAAGAAGATTGTCTACTTGAAATTTAAAAATAACAAAGACTTCTTTTTAATGAGTCATGACAAACTCTTAGCCAAAATTTTAATATTATGTGTAACTGTGTATTTTGTTTCCAGATTTCTTCCAGAAAAGTATTTAAACAGTTTGAATGACAATATGCATCTAATAATCATAAAACTGCTGCTGTCTCTTCTGTTTTGTAAGCCAAATTCTTGTTTATTATTAAGGGCTGTTGTAACATGCTGAAAGAAATACTGAACATGTTCTACAACTGCAGTGCTCTTTTGTGATTAAATGTGAAATCGACCTTAACACCCCTTTCCCATCCTCTTTTAAACTGCTAGTAAGTGTCTCACCTAGTTTTTTCACCTTTTCTTAACAAACAAGGAAACTATGAAGTGTCTAATCTACCATCCCATGGCAAAAGGCAGAGAGATTTGTAGCATGTCTGACAAATACCTGTCCATATTAGTGAAAGAGATTGTACTAAGATTCATCTCCCTTCTGGTAGAGGTTGAATCACTTGTTCTCTATGTAATTCAACTCTTCACCTGAAAAATGGAGCAGAAGTTTCTCTAGCTCAAGTAATGTTACAAAGTTATATGTGATGAGGTACCAACATAAATAGCAACTTCATGGAAACAATTTGTGACAGTGACCGTGCAGACCATCAGTGAACTTTGAATTGGTAATCCTTTGCTATAAGAAAGATTCTCCTTAATTTTTCATGGTGTATTGACAATGGATGATTTTTAGTACCAGATACAATAATCTACTATGTCACTTTGTTCCTGGCATGCAGTCGTGTGCAGAAGAAGATGATATGTAGAGGAGGATGTGAAACCTCTCAGTCTGAGCCTTCTACACTGGTATTTTATAAAGGAACTGCAGTGGTTCATTATATGTTGAGAATTCTATGCTGTGGAAAAAAAATAAAGTTTTGGTAAATATGATTTAATAAGACATGAAACATTCCATCTTTAATTTGATAAGGACTACTGTTCTAGATCTTTTAGAAGAATATGAATTTCACTAAATATGATTCTTACAGCTCAGTCACATGATGGGGGAAGTGCATAAACTTTTCAAGATTATTTAGTTTATTTTAAAAGAATTTATAATAAGAAAGAAAAGTGTTTTAGTTTTTTTATTTCTGACAAACTGCATGACGTACAGTATCTTTAATTCAATATTTTAGTAAAAGATAGCTTTTCTCTTTTTCTTAAGGTTTAGCAGGAAAACAAAAGCAAATTTCCTTTTTGTAGATGGAAAAAATGAATAAATTTTGAACTGTTATTTTTTAAACTTCAAGGTACAGCGTATTTGTTTTTTAAACATAGTGCTTGCAAAATCAAAGACAAAAAGACATTATTAACATATAATTGCAAAAGTTACTGCATTATTGTTTTTCCCTAGCAAATTTAGGAAAGTCTTTTAATAATACCTAAGGAATATATTTACTAGCTGAGCGGGACATTTTCCCACAGAAATAATTTCATCAAAGGTGTTTCAACAACCTCTGGCTGAATCTGCATCTGAGCTCTCTCACTTAAATTAATTATATTCAGTGATGTTATTCACAAAAAAAAAAAGGAAAATTATTTGTTTTGTAAAATAAAATTATTACTTCTGCTTTTCCAGATCATTATAAATTCAATCTTCTTCACTTTCCTCTCAGTTAACTTATAGTATTTTTATGATTCCCATTTCTCCAAAGATTTTCGGGAAATACGGTTACAGTTATGTAACACAATATTACATCAGTTTCCTAAACTCACATCTCTCCTACAGGAGTATGTAACAGTAATTTTATTTTTCCCACGGCATAAAGAAAAAAGAACAGATCCATTTGATGTTGTTTTTTGGTTGGTTTATTGGTTTAGGTATGGAATAGTTTGACAAGAAGGAATTTAACATTATACTTCTCTCAACCTTCTGCCATACGCTTTCACTTTGAGTTCGTTAGTTCTTTTAGCACATATTTCAAGTAATTTCTTTCACTTCCTTCAATGTCAAAAAGACTTCAGAAAAGATGCTGAGTATTCAGTTTTAATAAACACAGTCAGTTCTAGCCGATATTGATATTTTCCACTAATTCTAGCAACTTATTTTCAGCAACATGCCCATTTATTTATCCCTGAGAAAATATTTTAAAAAAAAATTATCAGTAATTTCCAAGATCTGATTGCCAAGTCTGTGAGTGCTGAAATATTTGTTGAATGTTGAAATATTCTGTAAGCACCTAGGAGAAGTCTCACAATTGCCAGGTCTTTTTCTTGTGGAGGACTTCAACTTACTAGATACCTGCTGGTAATATAACACAGCAGAGGAAAAAGAGTCTTGGAGGTTCCTGGAGTGTGTGGAAATAACTTACTGACACAGCTGGTGCAGAAGCCAACCAGGGAAGGCGCTTTGCAGGACCTGCTGTTTGTGAACAGAGAAGGATTTGTTGGTGATGTGATGGCTGGAGGTTGCCTTAGGCATAGTGATCATGAAATGGTAGTGTTGTCAATCCTTGGAGAAGTGAGGAGGGAGTTCAGTAGAACTGCTACCTTGGACTTCTGGAGAGCTGATTTTAGCCTGTTTAAGAGACTGATCAACAGAGTCCCCTCTAAGACAGTCCTGAAAGGCAAAGGAGTCCAGAAATCTGGACATTCTTCAAGGAAGGAATCTTAAAGGTGCAGGAGCAGGCTGTCCCCATGACATCAGCGAAGAAGACCAGCCTCGCTGAACAAAACCTTTGGTTGGAACTCAGGAAAAAAAAAAGAGAATTATGCCTTTTCAAAGAAGGGTCAGGCAAATCAGGACCAAAACCCAACTTGAACTTATTCTGGCTGCTGCCATAAAAAAAAAAAAAAAACCAAAACCCCCACATAAATTGTTTCTACAAATATATCAGTAGCAAAAGAAGGGTGAAGGAGGATCCCCATCCCTTATTTGGTGTGAGTGGAAGCATAGTAACAAAGGAGAAAGAGAAGGATGAGGTACATAATGACTTCTTCACTTCAGTTTTTAATAGTAAGACTAGTTGGTTTTTGGGTACTCACATGCTAAGCTGGAAGACAGTGACAGGGAGCAGAATGAAGCCTCCATAATTCAAGGAAAAATTGTTAGGGATCTGCCTACACCATTTAGACATACACAATTCTAGGGTACTGGATGAGATCCACCCAAGGGTAATAAAGGAATTGGTGGAAGTTCTCACCAAGCCACTTTCAATCTTTTGTCAGCAGTCCTGGCTAACTGGGAAGATCCCACTTGACTGGAGATGAGCAAATGTGGTGCCTTTGTACAAGAATGGTCAGAAGGAGGATCTGAAGAACTACAGGCCTGTCATTCTGACCTCAGTGCTGGGGAAGGTTGTGGAGCTCATCTTGAATATCATCATGTGGCATGTTCAGGATAACCAGGTAATCAGGCCCAGCCAGCATAGGTTCATGAATGACAGGTCCTGCTAAACTAACCTGATCTCCTTCTATGACAAGGTTACTCAATTATTGGATGAGGGAAAGGCTGTGGATGTTTTCTACCTAGTAAAGATTTTGATACTGTTTCCCATAGCATTGTACTGGAGAAACTGGCTGCTCATGGTTTGGATGACTGTATTTTTTGTTGCGTAAATAATTGACTGTGGCCGGGAGCAGAGAGTTGTGGTGAATGGAGTTAAATCCAGTTGGCAACCAGACAAAAGTGATGTTCCGCAGGGATGAGTTTTGGAACCAGTTTTGTTCATCATCTTAATCAATGATCTGGACCAGAAGATCGAGTGCTCCCTCAGTAAGTTTGTAGATGACAGAAACTTGTGAAGAAGTGGTGCTCTGCTTGAGAGAAGGAAGGTTCTGCAGACGGATGTGGACAGGCTGGATAAATGGGCTGAGGCCAACTGTTTGAGATTCAACAGGGCTCAGTGTCGAGTCCTGAACTTGGGTGACAACAAACCTGTGCAGCCCTACAGACCTGGAGAACAATGTCTGGAAAGTTGTCCAGCATAAAAGGACCTCAGGTACTGGTCAAAAACTAGCTGTATGTGTTAGCAATGCAGTCAGGTGGCCAAGAAGGCCAACAGCATCCTGGCTTGTACCGGAAGCAGTGTGACCAGCAGGACCTGGGAAATTATCATCCCCCTGTACTATAAAAAAATCAAGACGTACTTTGATCAGTACTGGCACACACACCCCCAAATGGGCTTGGCATTTAACTGAAACCTATGATATCCAACATATACAGAATTGCCATTGGTAGCATTATCCCAAAGAATTTTTTAGCCACAAACTGTAGTTAGAGATGATCTCCAAAGGAAAGTAGTCCCTCTTTTGATTACCAAGGTCACACTCCAGTTGTGTTGCTACTTGTTGGGGTTACCTATTACTGCAGCTCCTTTAGGCTACTTTTAGAACATGCGGGACTTTGCATCATGGGTACTTGTTGTGATCCAGGAAAACATTGAGTGTTCAGTTGGTTTTAACTTCATCACTTCTGATAATCTCTGTAGAAGCAGAGCATGTTCTCTTACATTCTACACCACCAATAATTAGTCTTAACTAAGTCAGTTTTGTTTTCATGTCTCCTCTAAAGGAATACTGCTGAATACATTGCAAACACATATGCAGACAACGTTCTGTTTCATTCAGGCTTCATTTAGATACTGAAAAGTTCTCATGAAGACAAAATACAGAACACTAAATCTAGAGTCTACATGTTACATAGGAGTCCTGACTTAACTGTTACACCACTGGGCACAGAGTCTCCATTTTCTCTGGACTGCTATTGGTCATTGTCCTCTCAAAAATCTATGAAATGATTTAATATTCAGAAAATGAGTATTAAAATAAAATATCAGTGTGTTCAGCACCATTTTGTTTGGTACAATTAACTTTCTAATGGGTTAATTCCTTGCTTAAAGTTCACCAATACTCCTGAATATTCAGTCCTTAAGTAATATTGTAGGATACTAGAGGTGATTTAGGTGATACCTTAACTTACACTGCACATTAAACTTGCAAAGAAATGTAAATGTTTCGTTTTATGCTGTAGTAAATGTGCATAAGTAATGTGTAAAAACCAAACCAAATTAATTGTTTAGTTCCGAACTATGATGATCTCAATTAGACATTAGTTAACAAGCATTTGAAAATAAATGAGATATAGTTAAACAGTAATTCTTTTTAGAACTAAAGAAAAATTATTTCTGCTACCCTGTAAGTCTTAATTTAACATGTCTGAATGGGCTCTTCAATGAAGGCCAGATTGTGACCTATGCTAGTCTTCAATATAAAATAGATAAAGGTATTCTACTACTGTCATATCACTGTTCATATCACATATCATTTGTAATAAAGATAGAAAAAGGCTGAAATCATTGACCCATTCACCATCTTCCCAACAGAATATTCAGTAAAAGTGACATAGCACTGACTGTGAAGGTAGCAAGAGAAGACCTGATTTAATTTACTGCTCTATCAAGAAAAAGAGGGGGAAAATAGGTGAGTTATATGGGTCAGAATTTAATAACTAATCAGCAGGGGGATAAAATTAAATTGTCAGGACATCTAATCTATACATAAGACCCAGTAAACTATCCCCAAAGCATCCAGAAGACAGCTAAGGCCAGATTTTGGAGGAAGGACGATTTAGTAGGTAGGAGAAGAGAGTAGCAAGAAGGAAGGGAAGGGAAGGGAAGGGAAGGGAAGGGAAGGGAAGGGAAGGGAAGGGAAGGGAAGGGAAGGGAAGGGAAGGGAAGGGAAGGGAAGGGAAGGGAAGGGAAGGGAAGGGAAGGGAAGGGAAGGGAAGGGAAGGGAAGGGAAGGGAAGGGAAGGGAAGGGAAGGGAAGGGAAGGGAAGGGAAGGGAAGGGAAGGGAAGGGAAGGGAAGGGAAGGGAAGGGAAGGGAAGGGAAGGGAAGGGAAGGGAAGGGAAGGGAAGGGAAGGGAAGGGAAGGGAAAATTCATAGACCACTATTTTCTAAACACTTCTCCTGTGCTTAAATTTGATTGTCTATAAAATAGTAACAAATTGATAACAAACACCGTGCAGAACCAATTGTGCTTTGTGTTTCATTCCCACAACACCAATATCTTGTTTGCTGCTCAGCTACAAAAACATAACTAGGAGGAAATAAAATATAACATGCTTTTCTCAATAGAGATTTTTTGAGTTTTCCAGATCCAACAAACAACATGTAGTAGTTTTCTTCATGAGTTTTCTTCCTCCTTGACCTTATGAGGCAGTATTTGAGTTCAGTGGTTGCTGCCGCAAATATTCATTTTATTCTCTTCATAAATCACCATCTGACTTTCATTTTTTTCCCTGCAAAATAGCTAATCTATATTCTCTCTGCAAAGAAGCAGAAAGTTAATTAGACATTATTGTTCTGAACACCCACTTCACAAAGTTGTCTTGGTTTTTGAACTGATTTCAGCTATCAAATTAATATTCTCGTATTCTCATGTGGTGCTCATGCCAAAGAAGAATATTGCATATTTCGGCTATGATTCATCTGTCAAAGGATACAAACATTCAGAAGTATTCACACTAAGGAACCTTAAGGTGCACAAGCCAATGGGACCTGATGAGATGTATCCCCAGGTCCTGAAGGAGCTGACGGAAGAAGTTGTTAAGCCACTGTCCATATCCATATTTGAGTAGCTGTGGCAGTAAGTTCCCATTAACTGGAAAAGAGGAAACATAACCTCCATTTTTTAAACTCAAGACTGATCAGTCTCTCCTCTGTGCCTGCCTAGATCATGGAGCAGATCTTCCTGGAAACTCTGCTGAGACACATGGAAAATAAGGAGATGATGTGTTACAGCCAACATGACTTCACTAAGGGCAAATCATACCTGACTTATTTGATGGCCTTCTACAATGGGGCAACAGCATTGATGGATAAGGCAAAATTAACTGACATCATCGACCTGGACTTGTGCAAAGCATTTGACACTATCCCACATGATATTTTTGTCTCTAAATTGGAGAGACACAGGTTTAATGGAGACTCCAGTCAGTAGAAAAGGAATTGGCTGCATGGTCATACTGAAAGGATTGACAACTGCTCAAGGTCCCAGTGATGACCAGTGACGAGTAACATTCCACAGAGTTTGGTATTGGGATGGGTGTTGTTTAACACCTTTGTCACAGACACGGACAGAACGATTGAGCACCAAACTATGTGACACAGTCAACATGCTGGAGGGAAAGTGTGCCACCCCAAGGGACCTTGACAGGCTGGAGAGGTGGACCTGTGCTAACCTCATGAATTTCAGTAAGACTAAGTGCAAAGTCCGGTGCCTTTATGTATGTTCCTTCTCATTTCTGTCAAAATAAAATAAATTTCAAATATGCGATAGGTTTTACATCTTTCAACATGGAAAGAGGAAATCTAATATCTAATGAGCTTAGATGTTAAAGGTTATGTTAGATGTCAGAGAAAAATGCAAAACAGACTAAGATCTGAAGCAGCCTGAGAAAGAGGTCTCAAGAGTCACATTATGAGGGCGTTATAACAAGTAATGATACCAACAGTGACAAGTATATAGGAGTAGGGATTCAGCTCAAGACTTTATAATGCTTTTAATTATCATGTCCTGAATTAGAAGCATTTTAAGAGACAGAACCTAGTTTCAAAAAACAACAGGAGCCAGATCCTTCAGAAGGCATCTGTTACTTTCTCAAACATAATAATAGGGAGAAAGAGTTAAGTGTTTAAAAAGGCCTTATCTTTTGGGGGATTTTTTTGTTCCTCATTCCTGCCTTCATGAAGAACTTTGTATTAGGACAGTTTCCTGTCTGGATAGAAGCAAGATTTTAATAAATAGGACAGATATAAGACTGCTAAGAGGTGACCTTTTGAGTCATTGAGTAGAAGTTACTCAGACAATAAAACTGCCAGCCTCTGAAAGAGGAAAATATAAACCAATGATCCATTTTAGAAACAAAAACAGAGATCAGTTTTACACAGACCAAGAAACTGTTTCCTCTTCAAGTTGAGGTCCTTCTTGGCCCCTTCCCTAAGACAAACATTGAAGACAAACAATTAAAATCTTGATTTCCTTAAATAAGAGATTAAGCACTGATCTTTGTAACCCTCAGCCCGGGAAAATATTTGGTCATCAATGAACTAACTTATATAACAAAAATATTCTCCTAGCAAGGGCAGGAGAGTTATTATTTCTCAGAAGAATTTTTCCATGTATCAGTTAAATGAGAGGAAGAATTAATATACCTTTTAAAGCAACTAGCATTATCTATCTTATTCCTTAAAGTAGTTTTAAATCTAAAGTCACATCCACTGACAGAGCAAAGGAAAAAGAATATTATGCACCTAAAAAAAACCAAAAATAAGCCTTATTATAAAACTTCTCTCAATTATTCACATTTCATATTTTCACAATGGTCTTCTTATAAAAGGAATGACAAATATTGCACCATCTCTTTCTCCTTGTCATCTTAAGTGTCAAAAGCATGTAGGAATTTACACTATTGATGCTGTTTTCCCACACTCTGAGGCTGCAACATGTTAAAACTTGTGTTATAGTGCATTTCTTCGACTCCTCAGGAGCCGTGCAGCTGCACCAGTTGCTGAACTGATCCTACAAGGATCAGGCAGAAAGTTTATTTCGAGTTGACTAATACTTTATAAGTCAGTTCCTTTTCTCATTATTTTATATCTATTATTTCATTTAGGAAAAGTTAAAAAGTTAAAATATGTTACAAATATAATGAATTTATACTTCAATTCAGGTAGAAACATGCGTTTGCTGCTCAGCTTTGAGAAAAAAAGAAACACACGATCACCCTACTTGGAAGCTTCTGGATCATATAAGGTTTTTACTTTTCTTATGAATATATTCCGTGCTAACAAATACTGTTTCCCCAGGAGCTCGAATTCAGTGGAATAGTGATGTATTAAGCTAGTGGGCAACAACATGTTTAGAAAAATTAAGAGAGCAAGGAAAGCTGCTGATTAAGAATAATCTGAATACTGATTTTTCAAAGATATTTTTTAAAGATGGTTTCTGTGTGTTAGGTAGAAAGAACGCTGTCAAGAGTGATTCTTAACGTGTGTTGGCTAAGCATACACAAACATGCAAGGCCCAGCTACACAAACCCTCTTGATGTAAATGATGATTAGTTTTCAAAACTAGAACTCCTCCAGAAGGCTCACAGCTACTGAAAAGGATTAAAAACCATTCTTATACCTCATATTAATGATAAATTGAAACCTTTTTATAGAATTTTTGTTTCTCAGGGAAAAATAAATCAATATAATCTAAGACTTTCAGCTGCTTGGAAGAGCTTTAAATTTATTTCAAATGTCGCAAGTGAAGTATTCTAAAAAAGAATAGCTGCAGTGGATAAGCTTTTGCTAAGTGCAGCTGCTCCACAAATAAAGCCTGTAGCATTCGTGAGTGGTGAATATTGGGTGAAAGTTAATAACATTATTAATACCTAATTTTACCAATGATGAATATTTGTACTGGAAGCTCGGAGAAGAATAAAACTTACTAAAAACTTTATTCACATTCTGAAAACTACATTTCTATTCTAAATGAGGCTTTTTCTTTCTGTTGAACCAGCCTTCCTTAATAAAACGTACGTTTATTTTCCTTTTTAGGCACTAAGCATGAAAGTTTTCTACGACTGCTCATCAGCTGGCATTCCTTGGCATTTCAGTAAATTGATCTCACCAGTTTACGTTCCAAGGATCTTGTCCCCTGATGTTTAGCAAATGCTTCTTCAGTCCTTTTACATAAGGTGTAGTACTGAAAAGGTAGATCTCATAAATTTACTTAAACCAACAAAAATTTGATGTTCACTATGGAATCCTAATACTAGTATACGTTTTCCCCACTCAATGATAATACTTTGATGCTAAGATGAAAAATAAACTTAACCTAGTTCAAATAAAATATTTTTATATGCTATTCAGCTTTTAAGCAGCAGTAGTTGAGCAGTTAACACTCACAAAAAGAATGTAAGAAGTAATTCAAATTATAACTGGAGAGTTTTTAACGTATTACTATCTACATTTGCTAGTAAATTAAAACAAAACAAAACTAAACTAAACTAAACTAAATAAAACACAACTGTGAAGTCTTTACCTGAGTAGAATAGAAACAACAACTTCTCAGCTATCATTTTGTCAAGGAGGATGTAAAACATCAGGATATAAAAAATATATTGATACTTAGAAACTGAAATTCTTAGCATCAGGTAACTACAAAAAAAATTCTAGAGATAAAGTGAGAAAACTTACTTCTCCGAAGTACGCACAGTTTGCACACTTGCTCTTTGGAGATGTTGAGGTTTGTTGTTATTCCTTATGCCAGTCCAATAACAAACATTGAGGTTTGTTATTTCCTTCTCCCACTAACCTCAGCCCCTCAGTTTATCGGTCTGTGAGTCCCTAGGGCTAAATGACAGAGAATGCCACAGCGTTGTCACACAGCTTCTCTTTCCATCAAATGGGATGCACACAGCCAGCCACATCCAAATCTGCACAGGGTACTGAGTGATAAAGTTCATGTAACTCCTATCCTACTGCCCCCCCAAGCCAGGCAAATGTGAAGGAGAACTGAAAGCATAGGTGTCAACAGTCTGTGCTTACATAAGGATGACATACCAATAGGACCTGTAGTTAAAAAAACCCTTATAATACAGAAAATAAAAAATGGACAGTCTTAGAGGAACATAAATAGGCATTGCTATATAGCAGAAAGAAACTCCTATAGGAATGAGGAGACAGCTTTTCTTAAAAGTAAAATTTCTGTCATGATGGTTTATTTTAGAGAAACAAAAGGAAAGAAATGAAAAATAAATTTTTCTCCTATTTTTTGTTTTAAAAAAGAAAAACTAAAAAGAAAAACAGTACTGATAAATCTAATTACTTATCAGTGTTGATTCTTTTTATTTTCTTCACTTTTTTAAAGGCTTTTATGTCAGTATTATTTTTTAGTTAAATTCAGTCCCCATATATTATGGAAGTATCAAGAGTTTTGGCATTTCCCTCTGATTTAGCTTAACTAATATAATGTTCTATCAGTTCTCCTGCCCAACCTGCCTAACCGTACTCCCTAACAGTATGAAAAGTATTTTCACAATACATTTGCTTTAAGTACTTCCAAAATCAGCACATTCTTCATTAAAATCAATGAAAACACTCAGCTAAGCAAAGCTGAAAGTATTACAGCAAAAAATATTTGCTCATAAATTACCTAAAAGCATAAAAGATTAATTAGAATTATTATCTGACTGTATTAATCTCTGAGATATTGAAATTTAGGGTTATTTTTTGCTTGAATGTAACTTTAACACATCTCTGTTCCAAAGTGTAGAAAATATGCTCAGTTTTAAACACCTTCAATACTGAGAAAATAGATTAAACATTTTTGTTAGCTTGTGATAGTCAGTAAAATGCTACTATCTCTGATGATAGGTTTTTAAGATTTTCTTATATTTCATTTTTAGTTCACCTAACTTTCACGAAGTCCTTAGGATTTTTCAGCTGGAAACTGGACTTGCACAAATGAAGGTGAAATATTAAAAATTATTCTATTTTCTCAATTCCTAAGTCCAAGATATGTTTGGATAAAACAAACAAATTTAATGATTTGATCTGTTCATATTATTGTGAGCAATTTGAGCAGAAAAATAGGAAGTAGAAAGATAAAATCTATGTACATTTTAAGTATGAAATGCTTTCCAAAATTTCTATATGTATCAGGCTATTGTAGGGTACATAGTATTCTTCATGCTTTGCATACTTCTAAGAAAGTTCCTAATAGATAAATCCTGGTGCAAATATATATTATTGTAATGGTGCACTGGATTTTCTTGTTGTGTTGCTTCTTCAGAAGCTTCTTCTGAACAAGTTGATTGCATCTGCACATATACAACCTGTCTGTTTAATAGATCCCTAAATGTCACACAAATGCATTGCACTGATAGCGGTGTTCTTTCTGTTCAGAAAGACAGAGTGGAATTCTGCAGCACACACTTGCTGATTTGAGTGTGATATGACTGTGCCGAGGCTTGCTGCCGCTGTGCAGAGTATCATTGTGTGTGGCAGAGTGGCCATACAGTAGCACTCGTCATGCAGTCAGAATTAGCAAGATATTGGTCAGCAAGCTCAGAGTCGCTGTTCAAATCAAGACACCAAAATGCCCTCTCAAAATGGTTAAACGCTTCTCACTCTCAGAAATACTCACATAGGAGAAAGACCAAAATACAGCAGCCTCAGGTCATATACAGTAAACAAATGCACATGATACTCCTCACCTCTCTGCACATTAAATTGTCTTACCTGTACAGATCTAAATGGTTAGTCTTATGTAGTGTTGTTCACCTTATATGTCACATGATCTGCTGCAAAACAAAGCTGAAGTGAGATGATTTCTCTCAATAAGAATTGGAGGAACCACTGTTTCTGATTTCACATTTATGGTAGCTGTGTTGAATATTTTTAAAATAGTCTACTAAAGAGCAGAAAAAATAACGGAATTGTATAGAGATTACAACACAAGGTCAAAGAACTGCCCCGTCCCTGCCAGTACAATTTGATTTGTGGTTACATGTACATCATGTAAGACAAGGAGTCTAAGAAAGAATATAAACTCTGAAATATTTAAAATGTTGTACTCCCCAGTATGGAGTGAAGTTTGATGATGAACATATACCGAATCCTTTTTAACGAGGGAGCTGGTTGAGTTCTGTACCTAAGTAATTATTTGTCTGTTAACTTAAACAGTCGATCCTCAAAATCCTCTCTACTCCTTCTTGCCATGATACCTTCAGTGCTTTTGAGGTTGACTACCTTAAGCAAATTCTTTATTCGTTTGAAGTGAATGCTTTACCCACAAAGAGCTTCTGTTGACATTGGAAAAAGGGAGGTCTTGTAATTTGTATTAAAATAACAAAATGATAGGCCTGCATGAGAAATGTATTTGAGAAGCATATCCTATTCGCCTTGCATCCAAGTTACTACTAATCTGCTTGATTTGAAGGAGAAACTCAAATTATTCCATTTGATCTGCACACAGGTATATCGCAAGTCTATTCAATTTCAGGTATTATCTGCCTCTTTGTCATAACTGTGTAAACACAGTAAAACCAAGATAACAGTCTGCAACTGCTTGAAGGGTTCAGATGATCCAATGATCAATCAGGTACCCAACCTGCAAAGTGGTAATAACCACATGGAGATGCAAGAAGAAGATTAGCACTGTCAAGGTGGTTTAACTGCTGAAAGAACACCAACTTTTGGTTAGATTAATCTTCCTTCACAGAAACACTATATGTAGACATCAGCTCAAATATAGTGGAGTACAGTGAAGAGATTTTCACCTTGGTATTGGGCTGCCTTGTTGAAGATCTCTGTAGGCTACATCTTGACCTGGAGATTAAGAACCACTCCACCCTGTGGCCGTGAGAAGCAACGGTGTGCTGTTAGTGCTGACATGTCACAAATCTAAGGCTTGACTGGTATATTTGTTTAGTATTTGATTTTTAATTGCTAGCAGATAAATTGTCTAGTAACTGAGAGGAAGCATATGTTTGAAGTCTTGGGAGCTGCCTGTTGCCTCAGTCTCTCAGAAAACTTCCATCCATAACAGTCCCCAGTTTCCAACAATAGCAGCTGCAATCTGGTCTTAGAAGTACATGTTAGAAGTACATGCCATGTTTATGAGACTAAGTAAGCAGATATTAAGAATATTCTTTAAATATGAGCCCTTATTTCTGTACTTAATACTAAAACATAAATGTCACTATTACTTTACTCATGATTTAAGATCTGTGAGCAGTTTTTATGGTTTCATAAGATATAGTCTCTGGGTTGGAACCTTACCTATTTTCTTACTGCTACCTATTTGAGTCATATTTTAGAGAAAGACTTTTAATTTAGTGTGAGAGAAATAATCTTACCAACAACTACTTGTTAAGAAAAGGTCCTCAGAAAAACAGCTGTTGAAACCGTTGACTATAGCAGGAACAAACTATGCATCAAACAACCAGGACCTAAGAGGAGAAACTACAAGCATCTTTTCTCTTTCATGAGCCAAAAACATACAACGTGTTGTAGGAAGGATTCGCACTGTATTTCATAGACACTGAGAAGTGAATTGGCTTCTTTTTTTTTTCCTTCTTCTGTCCTGGTGGTGGGCACTAAGTCTGTTGTCTGCCAAACTCAGAATTTTCCTGTCAAATTAAAGGTTCATCTTAAAGAAACTGTATGTACTCTCTTTTTTATTATCTGGGCTGATAATTCTTAGTGTATTTTCTCAACAAAATGTTTGAACCCAATACAGTTCCAAGAAGGAGGAAAACAGATCAGTAAGTGTGTTATGACTAGCTTCTGATGTAGTAAACCAATTATGAATAGATCGTGAAAAATTAAATAAAATGTTATATTAATAAGATGCAGTCATTTATCATCCACCCAAGCATACGGCAAATATAGTGCTACTAATACCCTGGCAATCCATTATTTCTGATGTTTCTAACGCTACTATTAGGAGGAGAAGAAAAAAAAATCACAGTGCACAGCAGTATCATTAAAATGAAATCCCTAAAGCAGGAGGCATAGCAAAAAGGATAAAAACAAAAGGGTGGAAGCTTTGACAAAATGTCTGTGAAGTGTTCCTTTAATATTTTCAGTGGGTTTTTTTACTCTTTCTTTACTTTGACAGAATACTAATGTGCCAAATAATTATATTAAAAATCTGATACTTTCATCTTCCAGTCTATTGAATCTTTATCTACTCATGAACTTCACTTTCTTCATTATTTAGATATTTTTGCAATATGAAATTCATCCCCTGTGCCTAGGTGTATCTAAAGAAGGCTTGTGTGCGTGCTCATTACAATGAAAAACAGCAGATGAAGTTAAAAAAGATTTTCAAAGACATGTAATGTAAAATTTAAATTTGTACTATTTAAGCAAATTTTGGATTACTAACAAGATGGTCATTATGCGGAAAGCTTTTATATTTCCATCTTGTCAACACAAAAATGTTTTTGTATATTTGCTTGTCCATGTAAATTACCAAATACTTTACTTGAGCTGTGAAAATCTTCTATATACATCAATACCAATGGAAATTTCAAGTAGTATAACAGATTTTACATGAAGATACTGATAATTCCTGACACTTCCATAATGCTAGTCATCAATTCTTACAAGAAATATCTACTGAGACTCTGAACAATTGGAAAAATTAGAAATCATTTTTTTCTGCATTTGCAGCAACTGCCGTGTAGTGTTTTTCATACACCTTGTCTTCCTACTTGATGTGAATTATAAGACATGAACTGATTATGCCGTAAGTACTCTAAATCTTTAAGCAACACTCAACTTACTTTTTCTGTGATCCCCTGATCTCTATAAAGAAAAAGGGGGTGAATTTTCCTTCCCAGAGTTTGTTGTTCTAGTCACTGTTTTGCTTCTTTGTTCTGTGATTGCTCAGACTGTCCCCTTACTCAGCTCATGTCTAATTTCACTGCTCTCCTTGGTGGATAAGTCTCAATCTTTTTCATGCTTCATGTCAATCTTTCTCTAACAAGTATTTTGCACAAAAACAAAAAAGAAAAAAGCACTGAAAATAGATGATATGGACCCACTGTGAATCTGTATTTTATGTCATCCAGTGAACAGACAGAACCAGAATTATAGGATATATTTACCATTCGGCAACTTTACACCAAATACTCTTCTCACTTACAATATTATGTTAGTACAACTTAAATAAAATTTGTACTGGAGTTACTGAGGGCAATAATATCTCTATTTATTCAAAAATGCAAAAGAAAAATAAAACAGAGGAAGGCAACAAAGCTGGTAGAAGGGTTAGAAGGCATTTCTTATGAAGAGAACCTGAGCACTCTGGGTTGATCTGGTTTGGAGAAAAGGAGGTCGAAGGGCAACCTTATGGCTCTCTATAGCTTCCCGAGGAGGGGAAGTGGAGAGGGAGGTGGTGAGCTCTTCACCCTTGGGATCCAGTGACAGGATCTGTGGGAATACTGCAAAGATCTGGCAGTGGAGGTTTAGAGCTGATATTGGAAATAATTTCTTTGCTGAAAGGGTGGTCACATACTGCAACAGGCTTCCTAGAGAGATGGTCAGTGCCCCAAGCCTGTCAGTGTTTAAAAGGCACTCAGACACTGCCCTTAATAACATGCTTCAACTTTTGGTCAGCCCTGAATTGCTCAGGCAGTTGAACTGGGTGATCCTTGTATATCCCTTCCAACTGAAGTGCTCTGTTTCAGTGTTCTCAAATTCTAGTCTATGCTGTGCTATGTTACATGTACAATTAAATTTTGTGAAAGCAGCAAAGTCACAGACAGATTCACACGTAAACACACATAAAACTATATCAAAGAAATGTTGTATTACTGCTTGTGCACTATTAGGTAAAACCTCATCTGAATACACATTTACTGAGATGCAATGACAGTTTATAACCAAGATCAAATTAAGTTTAAATCAGCTTTCTAATTTTAGGCTGAATCACTGCAGTAGGCCTTCAAAACTTCTCTTTGTGTTTTATTCGTAATATCCAAATCATGTGGTTCTTTAAATAACGTCATTGATTTCAAGTTAAAATGAAAAGTCCATGGAACTGGATATTTCTATGGGATATTTGGCACCTAACACTAAAGACTTATGTGTAAAGATTGTTCTCACATCTAAATTGCAGCTATATATGTTCTGCTTTCAGATACGAAGTAACATGAATACAGGCAAAACATAATTATTTAAATTTCTGAAAGCCAGTATGTGCCTGTCTGTTTCTTTCACGTGTCTGAAAGGCCAGACTGCCTCAGAACCAGTACAATACATGTTGTCCTGGCAAATACTATTTCCGTTCCATGTAATTAAAATACATTTAACTGCAAACAGGAAAGCTTGTTTGTCCTAATTAGTATTTTAAAATTAAATAACAATTATTGATGCACAGCATCATAAACTGACAGCATCAGCAAGCTGAGATAAGACAATGACAGAGAATGGAATGTGTTTAATAAGTGCTGCTTTCTTTGTGCTGATAGTTTCCACCCAAGGCAAATTATCTAAAAACTCTCTGTAAAATACACAACAATCAGGCTTTCTGTATCAAGCAAAAAAGAATTAATGCATCAGAGCTCAAGGAACAAACTTCAGATGTTACTTATCAGAAATAGTTATGAAAGCCTAACAATAAACTTGTCTCTTCCAGCAAGACAGTCATGCACTGTAATAAAATTTCAAAGTGTTAGTTCATAATGAATATGGATTCTTAAGTTCTCAGGCCTTTCTTATACTTTTTACCTCAAAAAACAAAGCCAATGTTTTCCCATGAAGGAAAAACTGCTGGAAAATTTAGATGAAAGCATGAGAACAAAAAAAAAGGGAAATAAAGAAAAATAAATGTTTTATTAAATGTCTTAACTCAAATTCTGTATATTTTTTACTAAGCCCCATTTAACATTTGGATGTTTGACTTTATACAAACTAATATGCAACATTTAAGCAATATGGATATGGTCACGTAGGAGTCTGACCCACTCAGCCCTGAATACTGTTGTTCATTGACAAAAATATTTGTCATGGGCAAAATGTTACAGGACTTTTAAATTTACTGAAAACTATTAAAATTATATTTGGATTAAAAGTATATGATGTATGAGATGCTAAAGAGCTAAAGGGATCGGTTACTGACCGACAAGAGAAACACAGCTATTAATAACCGTTATTTATTCAAGACACAAAAGCTTTGAAGAGGTCTCCATGGAAATTATTCAATTCTAGACAAATAAATAAAGGGTGTTTCAGAGCTATTAAATCTTTTATGCAAGCCTTTTGAGAAACATGAATTAATAACCCAACTGTGGCTGCATCAGACACCAAGGCACAATGATTGGCTAATGCACCACACCACCTTGAACAGAGAAGCAGTATAGGAAATAGGTCTGCAAGTCAATGGCAAAATAAGTGCTTCATAGCAAGAACTTATTTTTAACTGGCTGGCTTGACCACTACCATCACAACTGTTAGAGCAAAACAACAACCCTTTGCAGTACCTAAGGATAAATCCGTTGTCCATGAGTTATCAACTACCTAAGTGAAAGACAGCAACTCTGTTAACTACATCTGATAATTAGTCAGTAGGTCAAAAAGAAAAAATACTAGCTGAAGAAATACCCAAGTTTCAAGGCGCATATTTGGGCTTCACTCCCAATGTGCATGGTGGCTTCTACAAGCTACAGAAACATCATTTAATTGGAACATTTATCCCTCCATCTTGATCTGCTGCAAAAGGATTTGAAAGTCATTAGAGTGGTACTGACAGAGGGAAACAGCCATTACTCAAAAGAGCTTGACTATATAATCCTCATCTCTCTGGAAAAACAAAATAATCCTAAAAAAAGTCATCAGATTCTGAAACTGTCTGCAATTCCTATCCTTACTAAGAGATTTGGAGATTTTTACAAACAGAAACAAAACCTAATATGGTAATTTATTTGTTGACCTATGTTGATCCTAATATAGTTGACTGCCTTACTAACTACAGTATTTTTTAAAGTACAAAAAAGCCTCAGACTTTTCCCCATGACTGTTATGTCAGAGTATTGTACTACAGCATTGTATCATGTCTATGGTATGCAAAAGTAAAAACAGTTTAACACAAAAACCCAATATAGAAAACAGAATATATTTTAAAAATGAACAACCAAAAATGACTAAAACTTAATGTAGTGTGATGTATTTTTGACACTCTTCGAAAGCAAACAAAGTAGGCAATTTCTGTGAAATGAATCTGTGCTGCAATTACATGTCACTAAAATACAGATGGGGTAAGTATCAATCTATAGTAATGTCTTTCTCCCTGCTTTTCTAAAGCAAAACAATTCACATACAAGAACTGAGTAGAAAATTAAAGGTATGCCTTGTTCAGTTAAGTGAAACTAAAATACATAAGTTATTGTTAAAATATCTTTCTTCTGCAGGTGTCTAACCCTTGAAGTTGAAGCCATATATTGTTTATAATGGCTATGTACTTTTTTTTCTGGTGAAACCCCTAAAGTAGTGTAGTGTGAATGAATACTTAAAGGTTTTTTTTTTAGAAATACAGTAAGCCCTGTACCAGACTTACCTTCCATTATGCTGTATGAAAGATGTTAAATTAAAAAAAAAAACAAACAGAATGCAGACTTTGTAGACAATGCAGAGATTTTGAGTGCATTTATTCAAAACTGAATAAACAGAGTAAAAGCTGTTACTGTTGCAGCAAACGTAACACAGCATACAGTTTTTAATTACAGTTTTTCTCTGTTTCTAAATTTCTCTCAGTAAAATGCAGTTGGTAATCCTTTTAGAGAGGTATGCACTTCAGAATTCCTCCTGGTCCTTCACAAGGGCACTTAAGTGCTGAAGTCTTTCTGGAGTCACTTTGTTCTCAGTGAGGTTCCAATAATTTATCTTCTCACACCTATGCACCTCCATAACTAAATACAGTAATTCTGATGATTTAGTTCACTTAAAAAATCGCTTTCTGTTAAGTAGAAAACATGCTTTCAAACTTCATATTAAGTTCATCTGTGTAAATTAAATGGAACCTAATCTCAGCTGAATGGATTTAGTAAGGGTGCTTGCATTTGTAGTCATCCTTTGGAGATTATAGTGAGATCAGTCACAAATAAAGGTTTAGAAAACAGAAGTTCTGTGCTGGAAAATCTTTTTAAGTACACTCTAACAGTAATGCAAAAGGGATGCATTTTAGTTATTATGGCATGCATTCTATTAAACTTGTGTTACTATAGCATGTGATGCTTGACCATATTCAACTTCCAGAGGAAGGTGAAGTTTCCTCCAGAGGAAAACACATTGTCCCTAAGATACTCCAGTGTTTTGCTCTCTAAGAGTGTGGGACGTGTCTCGTAATACTCAGGCAACCTAGGATGGCAGTACAGAAGCCAGTTAGATACAGGTATATATGCTTATGGGGGTGTGTACAGATAAGTTGCACAAATCTAGGACCACAAAATGGGACAACCCTCGCTGCTGCTGAACACAAACATGTACATAATACGCCATAATCTTTTGCCACTGAAAATGTGTCTGTAAGTAAGATCATAAAAACACTGTAGTGTCATTATTAATACAGCAGAAGAAAGTAAGTTTTCACTGCCCCTCAAAACTACCAGAATACATTCAGTGAAGCATTGATACCGTGCACAGTAATGGAGCATACAAAACATCTTTCCTCACGGGATCCTGACAGCCTGGACTGTATTCAGTCAATTATTACTTTCTTTGTGCCAATATATTTTATTTCTTTTTTGTCAACAAGTTGTATTTAATTAAAACATACCATTATGTAGAAGAGTTCTCATTCGTGATTTTTTTTTAATTTCTTTAGCATAAAAATCATAGATTTATACAGTTATTTCATTGGAAACATCATCTGAGACCATCAAGTCTGACTGTACCTGTCCAATACTAAACCATGTCCCCAAGAAACCCATCCACCCACCTTCTAAAAACCTCCAGTGAGTCAAGTCCCTCCCTGGGCAGCCGTTCCAATGCCTGAGAACCCTTTCAGTGAAGAAATTTTTCCTGATGTCTAATCTCAACCTCCCCTGGCAGAACTTGAGGACATTTCCTCTCATCCTATGACCTGTCACTTGGAAGAAGAGACCAACACCCGCCTCGCCACAACCCCCTTTCAGGCAGTTGTAGACAGTGATGAGGTTTCCCTTCAGCCTCCTCTTCTCCAAGCTAACCAACCTCAGTTCCCTCATCCACTCCTCATAGGACTTGTTCTCCAGCCCCTTCACCAGCCCTGCTGCCCTCCTCTGGAAGTGCTCCAACTCCTCAACCAGAACTGAACACAGTACTTGAGGTGTGGCCTCATCAGTGTTGAGTACAGGAGCACAATCACTTCACTACCTGGTGTCCTTCAGGTATTTTATTTTCTGACAATTATTTTTATTAAAATGTCTTTTGTGGCATGTGATTTTAACAATATAACCACGTGGAGGATTTTAGTATTTCATCAAAATTTTATCTACAGTAGTCTAACCAGAGAGTAGCTTAGAAGCGATCTTTTAAATCATCTGATCCAACCTTTCCTCAGAACGAAAGTAGCTTCCAGTTAAGAGCAGGTTGCTCATCACCTTGTTTAACTGAGTCTCAAATGTCTCCAAGGATGAAAATTTCACCATCTCCACTAGTAATCTGTTCTGATAGTTAACCACTTTCTCCACAATTCCCCTTACCCAAAGTGTTTACTTAGATTTTCTTTTACTGCAATTTATATCAATTGCCTCCTGTCCTTCAGCTATGCACCTCCCAGAAGAATCTGGTTCCTTTCTCCTCTACAACTGCTCATTAGGAATCTGTAGACAGCAGGAAGCCACATAGCTCTATTCTTAGGTTTTCCATCTTCACAATAATGAGATACATGTTTCAGACTCTTACGTGCTCCAGCTTTCTGAGCAGTTTGATGGTGCCCTGCTGGGCTTTACCCAGTTTTCAGTGCCATTCTCACACTGGAGTGCTTCAAGTGTACCAATGTCACAAGTGTGAAGTCACTTTCATTTTCTGCTTTTTGTTTAGTCTGGGACACTTTCATACTCAGCTCTGGTAGTTGCCCTCACTGTGTTAGTTTAAGTAATTAAGTAATAAACACAGCTAAGATATCACTTGTTGTTTCTCTGCTGTGCTCAACTATATACCTGATAGAGTAGTAAGGTTGGAAAACAAGTTTTCCGCACTTTGGCTGAAGGAAGTTTTTAAACGTAATTTTAATTTACCGTCTTCCTTTACCCTCTCCACCATAGACTGCTTCTGCTGTCACTGGACACAGAACAGTACTTGCTCCACTACAAGACCAAGTGGGTCTGTGACCTTTAAGCATTTGGAAATTGCTAAATAAACAGAAGAGCTATTTTTTGTCAGTGAATCTGATGCTGTGATCCCACCCGCATCCTCCTTAGAACATGACTCACCATGAAGGACCAGGCTGCCAAGGACAGTAAGGCGTGACTCAGTCTAACTAGTCTGCAACATGCTGTTCAGTATATAAGTTTTCAAATCCTGCTAAGATATAATTAAATGGTAAAAGTTGTTCCTTCTTTAACTTTTCTTAAGAAATTTTTAAATGCAAGGATATCATACCAATATAAATCACTTATTTTCCAGGACATGTGAGAAGAGATGCTATACCATCCTGTTACCAGATACTGACCTTAGTGTCTACCTTCAGGAGTGACACAGAAATGGCTTTTCTATATCACGAGACAATCTGAATGTCCCTAAGAATAAATATTTTATAATATACAACTAGAACATTTGAAGTGTGATTAAGACTAAACCAACAATCTTATTTCTCTCCAAATTAAAACCAAACCAAATGAAACCAAAACATACAAACCCAACCAAAAACAAAGGCTATTTTTCTTCTTAAAGTCTTCTCCAAAAGGAGAGAGGAAGAATTCTAAAAATGAACTATAGTAAAAAATTCAGTGTTACTTTCACAATCTCTTAGGAAAAAAACCTGTTGTTAATGGACATATTGCTTCTCTGTACAGCATCCTACCTCTCACCAGGTTTCTTCTATAATTGTACCACATACATATTAATGGCAGCCCCCCGATAAGAAGCATGTGGTGCAGAATATACAGGAACCTTCAGAAAAGAGAACAAAATATCTAGTTTGCTGAATGGACCATGCAATATGAATCTGCCATATTTTTGCTGCCAAAACTATTCATAATCCCCTTTTCTAAGCACTATATGGGGCTTTTTTTATTCTAAACCCTCTCCTACTGCTCTTCTATTTCCTGTCCCAGACCAAAAAAATTCTTCGTCTTTCTATTTTTCAGTGTGATTGTGCTGGTTTATTTTCTCATGTAGATCCATGTTCCAAATGCAGTTAGGTTGACAGATGATGCAAGTTGACTCTGTGGTTCAGAAACACAGGAAATGCTTGGTTGGACATGTACTTACACAGCTGAACCAATGCAGTGTTTCTCCATGCATGCAATATTTCTATGTCCATTCAAAAAGATGTTTTGGTTTATCCTCAGCAGTTATTTCCTTCCATTTTTATCTCATGCTCTAAATTACAATATCATCCTTCTCTTTGCGGAGATAAATAAATGACGAGAGGTCTCCATTTATCACCTCTTTCCACACTGACACTAAAATCCCAACTACATCATTTGCTTTGTGGCCTTTCAGTTTGCATTAAAGTAATCCACTGCTCCTCTCAGAGAAATTCTAAGTAAAGCCACCTACGGTAGAGTATATAATTAGAGAGAGAGGAGTGGAATCTCATTACTGAAATGGCCCAAGGAAGACTACAGGAAAAGAATAAAAATATGGTTTAGTGTATTTTCCTTTTTGGTATGTAAATATTCTTGAAAATGTGTAGTTTTGAATACTCAAATGTTACATACAGTTTTATTTACCTTTCTACTAGAAACAAGTTGTTTTATTAAAGAAAAAGAAAAAATATCTCAAAACATGAGCATTCTTAATACATTAGAAAAATTTTTCAAGTAGTTTTATTTATAATTCTTACCCTCTGACGTACCTGCAAGGGACATAAAAAATTAAGATTTAATTCCCTGAGTATAGTCTGTACTAGTCAATATGATGGTTGGAACTATTCTTTCAATATTAATTCACATTTTACTGAGGATTAGGGAATTAGAAATGTCTAGGTATACACATTTTTGTTACTTACATTCCCTTTCTACACTTACTATACCAACTACATTCTCATTAGTAATATTAAGTTTTATAGCTGAGAAAAAAGTATAATTACGATTCAAACTGTACTGTGTCCATCTACAGATAGTTCATGCTAACTAGAGGGCATTATCATTATATAATATATATTGTATTTACCTTTTGAAATATAGTTTTCAGAGCCCCGTATAACTATCCACTCGTGAAGACAGAGACCAATATAATCTGAATGTTGGTGTAATTTTCTCTTTAAAGCAATCTGATTCTTACAGAAAACTTATAGATACTCAATCATGCTGAGACTAGAACCAATTTTTTTGTTAGAGGAACAGGTAAAAGCCAAAGAGCAGAACACAACACACAAGAAACCTATAGGGAGAAGTAATATATTTTCTTCAACAAAATACCTTCAATTGGTTCAGAAATTGAGGACCAAATTGCTCTGGCATTTTTACTGACAGATGAGTGAGCTGTTTGCATTTGTAGTTGAGTATGATATGTCAATAGATGTTTGTTATGCAAGAGTTGATGCTGAAGAAGATCAAACTCTAACTTGCTATGCAACAATTTCATATACCTGTACCCAAATGAAGTCTCTTCTAAATTTTTTTTGCATGTTTTAATGAACAATCACTAAACAAATTATCACTTTCCATTTACTTTTACGGAGTTTAAACCTCAGCACGAAGTATGACTGTTTTCATGTTGTTGCTGGCAAAATATGTCACTGAAAGAAGCGTATAAACATATGACTTTATGAAAGCATGGAAGAGGACAGAGAGGGTCATCTGCTGTATTTTAAAGCTATGGCTGAAGCTGGTATAAAGCATGCTTGCAATTTTCAATAATGCTGAGCAATTCAATGACTATACTTTTCAAGTCCTCTTGAGCTGTCAGTATAAAATTTATTTTACAATATACTGTGCCAGGTTTTGAATTCTAAAAAAAAAGTATAGAGTTGTGTTAAATTAAGAACAGAGACAATGTATTATTAAACTACTTCAGTGTGAAATTTTGGTGCTGATTTTCTCAGCAATATAACAGTTATGTTCAAAAAGGGTAACGAAATTTCTAACAAGGGCTCTTCATAAAAATCTAAATTTTCTAAGGAAAAAATAAAAAAATTCTCAGATTAGGAGTAATATATACTTAGGCCTGCAAAAGCAATCCTTAGTACAACAATTATGTTAACGTAGAAGTCACAGCCACACTAATTTATTATTTCAGTCTGATTAGAAAACATTTTCCATTATAGTCTTCTGTTAGTTTCTATAACTCACAGAATGCAACTGAACCTGCCTTAGTAGCTAAAGTAAAATGAGAAGCTTTAGAGCCTTGTATACTATGCTTATTTACTTTCATCTGCTTCATTTTCAATTACTTGCAGACTTTTACATTTCATAGAGCAAATGTTGATTTCATTGCTGTGCCTGCACACTCTAGAAAGATCAAGCCTGTAGTTTTAGTATAGAATCGAAATATTTTTTGTGAATAAAATTTTGCAAAGAGGCAGAGATTTCTAAATAATCTGTGGTTCTTGGTATCTAAATAATCAAGAAGTTTTATTACCACAAAAACATCAGCTTTACTTGCATAGACAATAGCACGTGTGTTTACACTGTTCTTTGAAAATCCTTGTTATACCTGGAAAGGAAATGAAATTCAGTACAACCTCTAACTGCCTCCTTGCTTCCCTACTGAGTATGTATCCATACACCAAATTGAAAACTTAATTTGAATTCTATACTGCATACAATAAGCAATTTCTTCCTCATGATTTAGAATCACAGGATTATCTATCTATACTCAGTTTTGGTGGGCCAACACAAGTACAGGAAATATCTGTTGACTGAAGAGCATAGGGGCAGCTCAACTGTATAAAGAAGTGTCTCTCATCTATAAAGTTTTACATAAACCATAGCCTTTAAAATTAATTGAGAAAATAAACAATTTATATGTTCTTTCTGCTGTTTTCTGTGAGGAAAATTCTGGATACAGCTGTGTTTAAAATGAAAATTAAGTAAAAACAAAGTTTCTCAACCTGTGAATGTGCACCTTCATTATTGGCTTTAAAAAGACAAAGTATTAAGAAGGTAAAACTCTCCTAGTATCTTTTTGGATTTCTATTATTACTATGAGGAAATTAATAAAAAAATCACAAATGTATAACAACTCCTTCAGAATTAATTCAGATGTATAAGAAAAAAATTACAATATTTTATCTTCCTATCCAAAAGGGAATGAGTTAATTTCCTTCCCAGGTTAAATACTGTTCTATTCTTGATATAGTAGACCAAGTAACTCTCATAATCCCTGTTTCACAAGCCTTTCAAATACAAGTAATAAGTGTAGAATGACAGCATCAAATATAATCGTTATTGTAAACTCGACTGCATTGTAATTCTAAAGGACATTTTCTGGAAAACTGCTTCAAGCACTATAAAACCTAGACATCATGTTAAATATGAGCTTATCCCTTCCCTGTATTAGATGTTTTTAATTTTCCACAGCATTGTTTAGCTCTTGTGAAATCTTTTCACACATAATCCCATCCCCAGAATCTTAGTCGTGATTTCATGCTTTTTATGTTCCATTTAAAGTATTTGTTTACATTACAATGGTGGTACAGCAATAACAAGAACTAGAAGAGTAAAGTGGACTTTAAAACGTTTTCTTGTATATATTCCTTCTATAATTTTGGTTAACTTCTTTTTCAAAGTAAAGATTTGTGGGTTACATTCCAGCCCAGTCACTAGAAATTTGGACATCATTTTTTTAAAGGATAGGGGCAAAACAACACTAGAAGCATCTGAAGTCTAATCTTATTAGAATGGTAGAGATAATGTGTTACTTTAAAAAAACAGTCGTGAATCAATTCACGAAGACATATGATACTATAGTTGGCAGTGAGAAGAAATTTGTATCTGCTTGTGAGTCTTTTAATACAACAGAAGTTCAAACAAGTTGTCTAAAATCTCGTGTATCCTATAAGCTGTCATCTGTGGTCATTCATTTTAAAAAAGGTGATATTTATTTGTGTTACAAAATAAATACATTTAAACATCACTGTAGATATAGTCAAAACCAGTTCAAAGGTTTTCATTGCCATGAATGGGTGAAAAAACAGCTGCCTGCATTATGAATGTGTCGGAAATCATTTTAACTCTGCACAAAACCAGTGGTTCCTGGCTCTGAACGCCCACCGATGAGGCACTGCAGCACGGGATCCTGCACAGGAGTAAGCTGACATTAACTAGTACTCAACAGAGTGCCAGTAACTGCTCGGCACAGGGACAAGATACCAATTTGGTCCTGTGCAAAGCTGTCTGATTCACTGTGTTTTGGGAATATCAGTGCCTGCTTCCTGCTGTCTCATAGGCATGAGACACTACAGATCATCTGTTCCTACCTAAAGTTGATCATCAGCCAGTATTATGAAGCAGGATTGGTTGTATTGTGTGTTAGCCAGGAACTGTTACAGGGATGAGTAATCAACAGTCAAGGAGCAGGACAAAATTACTTCCTGCCTCTGTTCAGCAGGAGTATTCAGTGTTGTCAGTCATGAAACACCCATTCCTGGTGATAAGCAAAGTTTACCTCCCCAAACCAAATAGTGTACTTTTCAGTTTCCCTCTACTGGCTTCTGTCCCCACCATCTTTCTTGATCTGATGAAACTGAAAAGGAGGCTTGTTCCCAATTGTTATGTGTCTTTGGAGTGTTCCTGCAAGGATATTGCTAAGAACCTGTAAGTACCTCCACTCAAATCTAGAGGGCTTCAAGAAGAGTGACAAATTTGAGGCCTCTGGATGAATGTCAACTGGCTAATATTTCCCCACATGCATGGAGCTGGAGTTAGGAGATCAGAAACAGTCTGGAGAAGATACAAACCAAGATGCTGGCAGATGAAAGAGGAAAATTACAGCAGTGTCCACCTAAGAGTCAGATGAATAGTAGATACTGTATGGGCTTAAATGGAGTCACTCCCAAATTCTTTCACAGTGCTCTGATTTACAGAGTCAGACTTGCAAAGTGCTGCTTGACTGGCTCTTTGCCTGAATGCCTTTTAAGTGTAGACTTTACATTCTGTTGCAGGACACCTGTCTGTTGAGACTCAAGAAGGGTAAGACCATTAACCAAGCTACACATGCTTAGCCCAGTTTGGGGAGCAGACTTGACAGTATATTCTGTAAGATACCCAAGTACTAAAGCTGCCAAGAAGTAGTTTTTCTCGGAGATGCATATTATATAATGCCAGAAAGTATATTTTATCTTATTCATAATATCACAAATAATTGACTTGTTATGAGTCAAGGGTACTATTTTAAAATCTCTTCCAATTTAGAAGCTTATTTTTAGACTCAAATCTGTTGTGTTTGAACACTGAATTTGTAGGGTTAAGGGCCACAGAAAAAGGAGGTAGGTCTGAATGAGTGGGAGATCTTTATTTTTCAGTGTAGATTACAGGGCCTCCAACAAAAGGTAGAGGTTAGAATTGGTATTGAACACCAGACATAGAAATGTACTTATATTTAATAAAAATGTATTTGTCTCCTATCAATTAATTCATTCTGTGTTTTCACCAGTGCCTGGGTTGCATGTGGCATTATTTAAATGTAAACACTTAGCTTCAGACTAAAGGATTTGCATTCTATTACAGGAATAATAATTTAGCAACTGTAAAGTAATTTGTCATCATAAATGTTAATGAGAAATTTTAATTCATCAGAGTATTGTGTTCAGTTCACAGGAAGGACATGAATCTGTTGAGACCAGGCCAGAGGAGGCCTTAAGGATGACCAAAGGACTGGAGCACCTCACCTATGAGGACAGGCTGAGAGACTTGGGGCTGTTCAGCCTGCAGAACAGAAGGCTCCAGGGAGACCTTATAATAGCCTTCCAGTACTGAAAGGGCTACAGGAAAGCTGGGAAAGGACTCTTTATCAGAGATTGCAGGGATAGAATGAGGAGTACTGGTTTTAAGCTGAAAGAGGGGAGATATATATGTTAGATACTGGGAAGAAATTTTTGGCTAGTGAGGTTGTTGAGATACTGGAATACCTGCCCAGGTATTGGTGGCTGCCCCATCCCTGGAGGTGTTCAAGGCCAGGTTGGAAGAGGCTTTGAGCAATGTGATGCAGTGGAAGGCGTCCCTGCAGGGAGCTGGAACTCAAGGCAAGGAGTTGAAGCTCAATGGGCTTTAAGGTCCTTCCAACCCGAACATTTTATGATTCTATGACTATAACAATGTAAACATTAGGTTCTGAGACTCCTCTGAAGAAGTATAATGGATGCAAAAAATAAAAGGATGTAAATTATTTTTGCATAGGCGTTGAAAGTGAAATCTGAGTTTATAGGAAACGCGCATGCCCATAGTAAGTATAAGAAAATATATGTCAATAAAGACAAAGGCTGCCTCTGCAAAGTGAAAGTATCATTTGTCTAAAATATTAAGTTATATGATCCATGTTTTTAAAAATAGTACAATGCACATTGATTGAATCTCGTTTTCAATCTTGTTTTGGTTTACATTCATTACAGTAATGTATTCCATTAATGAAATGGAAAATATTCAGGCTACTTAGAACACTTCTTTCTTTTTTTAACAGTTAAGAGTAAAAAGGGTATCAAATGTGGGGCATAAGCACAGTAAGAATTCCTGTAAGAACCTTTAACACACATTTTGCATGGTAAGGTTCTATTCTTCAATAATTAAACATAACATACATAATGATTTTACAGTTTCCTTAGTGGATCAAAGTGTTGGTTAGACTCTCAGATAACAACTTTTTGTTAGTGGTAGAAAAAAATAGTATTTTACAGGTCATTTTTTGTTAGTATGACTTCATTGACTTCCCATTATGAAAATTCAGAATGATCTGTCATGATTGTTTTAAAAGCAGTCAGATCATTTGGGGGTTTGCTTTTGTTTAAATTCCATACGTAGCATATAATCAGTAACATTTAAATTTAAATCAAACATTTCAGATCAATGACTCCTATCATGAGTCCTAAAATGAACTGTGTTGTGCTGTGGCTCTAAAATCAATCTTTTGACTGAAAACAAATTCTTGTTTACCTTAATGTTATGGATATGGATATTCAAAGAGGTGTTTTAATGACCTATTGGACCCTGACTTGGGAACTCACATTCTATGAGGAACTATAAATTTAAGCAATTATGCAAGTAACAGGAAATTTAAGCATGTAAAACAATTGAATTTATTTATTTACTTTTTGTGTACACGAGCTACAAAAACAGAAGTATCAAGCTGGCATTTTTTGTTTTATCTTGAGTTTCATTTCATCCTTACCTTTCTCTTCCAAGCCTAAAACTGTTATTAAGATGGAATCCAAAATTTGATTATTTAATAATTCATTTGATAGCTAAAATGTTGAGTTTTCATTAAACACAGGTAATTTTCACCATTTGTAAATATGTAGGTATTTGTTTCAAGCAAGATTGATTTCATAAGAAATTATCAGACTGTGCAGCCTGATATTGTTTACCAAAATAATCTCAAATTCGGGAAACCGACTCTAAATTCATCGCTGTGAATTCAATGTTTTATTTCTACTGTGTTGCCCCAAAGCTAGGGACCCACATTTTGTTTAGTGAGTTTGTGCTGATGAACAGGCTGATGTCTAAAATTTAAGACTTCTCAACACTATACTAAGAAGTCACCAATCCGACCATTTCAGGCAATGGTTCAGAAACGCTGACATTCCTACTAATTCCCTGTTGCTATGAGTTATCAACCTGTAAATGCCTGCAAAATCTTTAAAGTCACTCGTTCTTCTTTTCTTTCCATAAACCAGCAGGCAGAGAAATTGATCTTCGAAACCTATTCTCTTACGAACCTTGGGACAGGACAAGGTGCTTTTCCAGTCATTTTTTAATAAATTAGTAAACCTCTCTGCAATTCCTTCTGAGTTGCAATCATGTGATGAAGGAAAATTGCAGATAATGTTTGTCACCATGTCTTTATTTCTATTTTCTGAATGCAAACAGATACTCATTCAGTTACCTGTGGGATTTTATATGGTTGTCTTGGAGTGTTTATTCTTCAAAAACTGAATACACTATTACTAGTTTAGGGAACAGCTCAGTTCATTGTTGATGAATCAACATCTATTACTTATATGTACTGCAGCTTTTTCGCCCTATGAGACCTTTCTCCTTCAAAGAGCAATTTATTCTCTAGAAAGTGAATGAAGCAAATGATTTCTATACATGTGAAATGAAAATTATTTTACTCTTAACTTCAGTCTCCTTTTTATCCCAATGCAGTGTGTTTCTATTTTTGTATGAAAAAAGTATTTATTTTATGATTTACTCCACTAAATATTTCTCATTTCTATGAAGGGAAATTATCAATGTAGCACACCTAGTCACCTTCCAGAGTAAGCTCCAAGAAGCTGCTATGTATTCTCTGAATTGCTCTAATTTTTGCAAGTCATGTCACAGCTGATTGAATAATCTCAGACAGCCACAGATCTTAACGCACTGAAACAGTTCTCAACCATCACAAAGTGCAGATCCCTGAAATAAACCAACTGATTCCTAGTCACTACTATGTGAATTGTTATTTGTCAGAAGTTAATACTTATTTTTAGGTTCAACCTTGTGTCTCATTGTATACTTATTTGGTTTTTAGCACTAAGCAAACAGATAATACTTGCATAAACTGTATTTGTGAAAAATACCTTAAAAATATGGAAAAAGATGTCACTGTCATATTTTAATTGTCTTTAATCTGCAATTTACAAAAGACATGTATTTTATTAATTCTCAAATATTAATGAAATATATTAGTTGTCAACACATGGACAAAAATACATGGTCAATATTTTGCAAAGGATTTATGCATAGCATCTGTGTTTCTGCTTTCTGTTAATGTTTTCAATATATGCATAATTCTTTCCTTCTCTATAGATTATTTGTTGGCTTTGTGTAATTGAAATATTAAATTTTCATTTCTGCTGAAAAGAGTCTGGCTCCTTCATCACATTACCTTCCATCAGGTGTTTGTACACATGGATAAGATTGTCCTGAGATTTTATTTCTCCGGGCTTAACAGTCTCAGCTCTTTTAGCCTCTGTTCATATGAAAGGCACTTCAGCCCCTTAATTATCTTTGTGTCACTGACATGGACTTGCTCCAATGAATCTAGATCTGTCTTGTAACGGGGAGCCCAGAACTGGAGCCAGATCTGCATGTTTCACCTTACCAGTGCTGAGTGGAGGGGAAGGAGCCCCTTCCTCAGCATTCTGGCAGTGCTGTTACTAATGCATCCCAGACAGCTGTTAGTCTTCTTGGCCACAAGAACGCATTGCTTGCTCATAGACAGCTTCATATCTTCTGACTACCAAGTCCCTCTCTGTAAAGATACTTCCCAACAATTTGACTCCCAGTGTGCGCTGGCACTTCTTCTTGTTTCTTTACAGATGTAGAACTTTTTATTTCTTTTTGTTGAACTTTATGATTCCTCTCAGTACACTTCTCCAGCATATCCAGATCCCTCTGAATAGCAGCACAACCCTCTGGTCTACACTCCATTCCTTCCAGTTTTGCGTCATCCACAAATTGCTAAGCCCATTTTTCAGGCCATTAATCATCATGTTAAACAGTATTGGTCTCATGTCGACACTAGGGTAAATCATTAGTGACTTGCTCTCAGTTGCACTTTGCACCACTGATCATATCATAGAATCAAGGAATCACAGAATCATCTGGTTGGAAAAGATCTCTGAGATCGTCAAGTCCAACCGTACCTGTCCAATTCTAAACCATGTCATCAAGAAACTCATCTAGCCACCTATTAAACACCTCCAGGGGTGGTGGCTCAACCACCTCCCTGGGCAGCTGTTACAATGCCTGAGAACCCTTTCAGGGAAGAAATTTTTCCTGATGTCTAATCTAAACCCCCCCTGGAGTACCTTATGACCATTTCCTCTCGTCCTATCACCTGTCACTTACGAGAAGAGACCAACACCCACCTCACCACAACTTCGTTTCAGGCAGTTATAGACAGTGATGGGGTCTCCCTTCAGCCTCTTCTTCTCCAAGCTAAACAACTCCAGTTCCCCCAGCCGCTCCTCACAGAACTTTTTTTCCAGCCCCCTCACCAGCCTCGTTACCCTTCTCTGGATGCACTCCAACACCTCAATATCCTTCTTGTAGTGAGGGATTCAAAACTGAACACAGTATTCAAGGTGTGGCCACCAGTGCCTTCTAGCTGTGGTTTGTAACCCAAGAATTCCCTTTCAATTCTGCTGCCACCAGGTGCATTATCCCCCACTTCCTCTGAGGTGGCAGACCATCGTCCTTCAGAATCTGAGGTGCCATTCCTGTGCTTTATTCTACCAAGCCAAGTGGTGTTCCCCTCCCCCTTCCAATCTAGTTTTAAACCTTTCTTAATTAGCCCTACCAACTTCTTGGAAAGTGTCCTTCTGCTCTTTGGGGACAAGTGTACCCATTTGCCAGCAGGCCTGGCGTGTAACCCAACCCATTGTTGAAGAACTCTAAGTTTTGTTCTTCGCACCATGTTTGGAGCCAGGTATTTAATATCATTCTTGGACCCAGCTGTTTGATCAGTAATGTGTTTCTGTTCACTTATCTAACCTACACTTTGTCAGCTTGTTTATGAGAATGCTATGGGATACTGCATGAAGAGCTTTCTAAAGTAAAGGTAAACAATATCTCTTGCTCTCCCGTCACCCACAACGCGAGCCATATAATTGTTAAAGGCTGGGTTTTGTCAAGAATGGTTTCCCCATTACAAATCCATGTTGACTCTTGTCATTCCCATGTTTGGAGATGGTTTCCAGGATTAGTTGCTACAGCAAATATTACTGAAATAAACAAAAAGGAAACTCACACTATATCTCATGAAATTTCTGATGAAGCAGTGAGTTTTCAGCAAGGTAGTTTCCAGTCCATGGCATTGCTACCAACACCTAACATCAAAACCCAGTTACTGTTATAAATAAAAATTATAAGAAATCTATAAGTAGATGTGATATCCTAACTTGAAAAGAAACAAAACTGGAACACAACATAAGGAAACAGGTGAAAGCAATCTTTAATATATTGCCTTATAAGGACATACTAGTAGTCCTATTGTCCTCCATAAGCCTACTTAGCCAAAATTTTGTAATTGAATCTAAACACATTTAACAGACTCACATATTTTTTACAGCCTAATCTTCTGTAGATTATGAACAATTTCATTTTACCATGTTACTTCTACATGGAGCTCAAAAATCAGCATTTGTTAAAACAGAATTTCCTGTTCAAAACAGCATTAGCTGCTCATGAAGACAGCGCAGATAATTACACACAGGGCTTGGTGAATAACAATGTACCTGATAAAAGGTGTTGGCATACCATAACAGCACAGTTAGCATGATCATCTTTGAAACAATAGAAATTTTACCCAAACTTTAGGATAAATACATGTGAAGGTTAATTTAGGATTCTTCAGTAATCCATAAAAATACCTCTGACACCAAGCTCTGCTTCTTTTCTCAAAAATAAATATAGAGTTCCTAAGTGTTGGGCTTTTCATACGACAGAATAGTCTGTATATCCTTCCTTCAGCACAGATAGTAGAAGTGAAATAAAAACCTAATTTTTATTATTTATTTAATTATTTTATAAGTAACTGATTCTCAAAGAAGTTGTCTTGTGCGAATACAAATTTTTTTGATGAGAAAAGTTAAGCACAACAATAGTGTGCACTGAGCTCATGTGTGTTGTCAGTACAATAACTTAAACCAATAAATCTTACTAATTTGTTCCAAAAAGTAATGACATAACATTACTTATTTTATGAATGAAAAAACTCATATTACACAGTAACTTTCAAAAAAATTAAAGAACTTATATTCACAAAGAAAAAAAGGCAAATGAAGTTTTATAAACTTATTTGTGTTCTTTTCCTGCAGATAACTAATGAACATAGAAGTGGTATTTTTATCATGGATGGGGAATCTGCAAAATGATGATGTCAGAGCATCTTTACACTATTGTGTGTTGTCTGTTCAGAGATTTCTCTGAATTAATGATCTGCTATGGCACAGAGAATATCTATGCAAATGACCAGCACAGCAATACAATTTTTTCAGACATTCTGTTCTGAGATGTAATAAGAAACACCTCAACACAGATCACAAACTGCTCTTGTGTGTCACTGACTTGTTCAAAGCAGGTATTTCATGAACTAGACAGTTAAAGATGATATATTTTTACAAAGAGTAAAATGAATGCTTTCAAAAAAAATACCAACCCTGTTGTCCAAAGTCAGTACATAGGGCCTATAATAGAACAACATGTTTTTGGAAATGTTTTTTATACAGCACTGAAACCACAAAATTATTAAGGCAAGCTTATAAATTCAGAGGATGATCTAAATTTTCCAGCAAAAGCTGCTCTCTTGTCTCTCTGAGTATCACCTGGGATAAGGAATCACAAAGGCAGCGCTTCAAGATTAGAAAGTTTTTGTCCTGTATTGCCAGCTTTAAAAATATTTTTGTCTTATCCACTCTCTCTTCAGCAAAATGTTGAGGCTCAGGTAGAATAGACCATAAAGCAAGAAGAATAAGCGATATTTTTTGAAATGAGATGGTAAGGATACCCTGTGCAATAGAAATCATGACCTGACTAATTTATTTTTAAAAATAGGGCTTGTATTTTTTAGCTTGGCTGCCAGAGGCAAACCACTATGCATCTAATTTTTAAGCTGTTTTTGTTAGTTCCTTAACAATTTATAAAGGCTGCAAGACAGTATAGTTCAGCAAAAAGAAAGTGACAATTTGGACTTTGAATTCCACTGATACAAACAGAAATACTCTGCACAAATTAATTGCCAGAATAATCACTGAAGATTCTTGCAGAATATGGCACAGTTCAACTGATATTTTTCTGATGGAAATAGTTCCAGTGCCATCAATTTATGATGACCTTTTAGGCTTTTTCTCTATCATTCTTTGAATTTGTAATTATTTTAATAAAATAAACAAAATGTGAGATAAAACAGAAAATACTGAGAATAATAAAAACAGAGTCAAATAAATTCAGGATAGATTGAAATCTAGGATTTCCATTTTTACTATAAAGAGGAATATATTCAAATTGCAAGGTGCTGATCCAAAACCACCTCTGAATCTGTTGTAAAGTCTCCCTAACACTAAATTTATTTGGGGCTTGAACCAGGCATTTTCTATTTTATCTAAAAGAAAAACAATGAAGCATGGAAAGCGCAACGCAGTTATAATGAATTACAACTAATGGGAAGAATAGAAATAGAATAGAATTAATAGAAACAGAATAGAAATTGAATTGAAACTAGATAATATGACAAGGAAAAGGCAATACCCTGCTCCCCATTTCATGCATGAAGAGCTCCATTTCTCTGCAAGGATCAGGTTTTGGGTTGTTTCATTTCTTTTAATGCCAGTGATACACTTTTGCTGCCCTCACAGAAAACCTGACAGTTTCCTAATGGAAAGTCTATAAAATGATGTTACAGTTCGCATTTGCCTAGAGGTACCTGATCTCTTAAGAAAGGTGACCTTACTCTGCTGGGTTTACTAAAGTCTCTCATGAGATTTAGTGCTAACCAGCTTGCATAAATCCAGTGTACACAGCAAAATCATCTATGTTTCAGTCCTCCATAACTTGCCTGGCCTGCAAACATAAAAATATTTTTACTAGAGAGCATCTGGGAAATTTTCTCACATTATTAACAGCTGACTAAACTGAACAATCCATATGATGTCTGTTTCTTTTTTGCTTTGGACTAGAAAATAGCATGAAAGCAGGTAATGTATTTTTCATGTACTCTCAATTACTTCAACCATTGCCACCTTGGTTATGCGCATCATGTATAAAAGAAAAAGCAAGTTTCACTAAAGCAAAAGAAAGAGAAAGGAGTAGTGGGTAACCGCTACGTATGGTTATAATTTTCTATACTGCCTGAAACAACAAACAACTAAAGCTCTGGTCCTGCTGACAGATCCAGCCTTTATGATTATATCTGAAAATATATCATGGAGTTTTTAGTATTACTATCAGGTTAAACCAGCCAAAATCAAAATGCATTAATGGAAAACACAATAAAAGCTGTTGATGTTTGCAGAAGTTGGGAAGTTTGCAGAAAATTGATGTAATACAAAAGGGAGAAGGAAACACCGTATCTGAATTGACTAAATCATGCTTGAATGACTGGATTCGATGCAAGTCCAGACCAAGAATTTGTGTGATTCCACTCAAATAGCACAAGCATTTTGCTTCACAAAAAGAAAGTTGTTTGTACCACACTTTGCACACACAATCACTAAGTGAATGATGGTGATATAATGTGTTCTCTTGTGATATAAATTAGGCAACCACTGATTGATTCACTTTTGCTACTGAGTCATCAGGACTTGCGTTTTCACAGTTGAAAACATTTCACAATATTGAGTTCTTGGCTTTAGAAAAAAATAACAAACAAAAACCCCTAAAACCCCCACCCAAATAATATACAGAAACAGATGTTTGGATTCAAATACAGCCACAAATCAGGCAGAAAAATTCCAAAAATTTTTTGTTTGTGCTTCAGTTTTCCATCTGGCTACTGAAGTTCTCATCTGCAATGCAGGGAGGATATTATTTCCTCACATTACAAACAGTAGTCATGACATGGCACAGAGTACTTGAAAAAAATGAATAATTATATCTTCAATTAAAGTTGGAGCATCATGCTTTAATCTGTTTTTTGAACCATAAGGGAAGATAAATGAGTAGTATGCATGGCACATCTGTGTTGAAGCTCACGTAAAATGTATGCATCTGTTTCCTGGTACAATACACTCCAATGTGTGACCTAAAGTCTTAATCTTATCATCATTCACAGTTGTTGGACTGTTTTGCAGCTCATACTCTTACAATGTGCCCCTTTAGAAGGAACCCAAGGCACTGCTAGTTGCTGTACATACATAACACCATAGGAACACAGCCACAGGGTGCATCAGATCTTCAGGTCATATAATTTCAGTAACCATGTGATTAAAAGTCTATGCTACAACTTGCTGACTTGGAGCTTAACAAAGATGAGACAGGCAAAGCTAACCTGCTTTACTTAATCATTGACTGAACCTTAACATGATATTCCTGACTGCAATAATTATAATTAATGCAGTGAATATGAAAGACTGTGCATCAGCTGACTAATGCAGTGAATATAAGAGAGTGTGCATCAGCTGAGATCCTTCCTTTTATTTCTGTCAGTTTTGATTTTATCCTAGATTTTACAGTGACTCCCATTCTACTTCCTTTGATGACAATTTTGATTTTGACTGTAGTGTGATTTACACACTTAATCTGCAATTATCAGCCTATTTTAATGATTTGTAAATCAGTGAGACCAAAGTTAAAATCTCTCTTCTCAGTTTCCTTCCAATGTATATTTTTACTTTAAACAATAGTCTCATTTATGTGTTCCTGGGTTTTGCTTTCAAAATGCAGTGAGGTTGTAAAATTATGCAAAGTAATTGTCAAAAATTAATTTACAGTTATCTGATGCTAAGTGAACTAGGAATAGGGTTTAGGGGGTAAACAACCTCTTTCCAAATACTTGAGTCATTAAACGAACCTTCTTCCGTACTTACGTGAACACGCTTTAACTATACTTATTTCCTTGGAAAATTCTCAGTAATTTGCGTATGGTTTTGTTACAGAAAAAGCAGCCATGTTGCAAATGGTAAGTGTTCCTAAAGTTTATCCAACTGCACATTAAACTTTCATCAGAAAATAATAGCATAAGAATCTGTAATATGCAGTGTAAAATTCTGACTTTTTTTTAACAATTAATAGAGTTATTTAATCTGTCTCCTTCAGGAAAGTCCACGTAGGTCTGAAAGATTTACACAACCAACTTGGAGCAAGTGCTTCAGAACAGCAGTCTTGAACAGCAGCAGATCCTGTGTACCTGGAACTTACATTGCCCTCTAGTAGACATATAATGTGTAAGAAGATGCGAAGAGAAAACCTTTTGGCACTGTGAATATTCTTAGCACTGTAGCTGGTTTAGTGCACAGTTCCCTCTTTTCCTTCCATTCCACTGCTGTTGGGACTTCAGTGAGGCATTGATTGCAGAACAGTTGCCCTGATATATACAACTTTAGACAAATTTCAGGCTAGGTTGTTAATGGGCTCACTCTCTATATATGCATGCACTCTCAAATAACACATACAGTTCATCTGAAGAGAAGGTAACCCCTGAAGTATTCTGTGGAAAACTATTTCCACAGTATGGAATAATGGGAGTTACAGCCCCTTGGGGTACGTAAGAAATATGAATAAAGATAAGTAGGTTGAAAACACCACACTGCCTTCTCAAGTTAAATTGGTATCAGTAATGAAGAAGACATTTCTATTCTGTGATCAAATAAGACAAAACCTACAATAGTTTAAATTGGTTATTTAGAGACCGGGATTAAAACCAAATTGTTCTACCATCTAAGTAGGGGACTTCAGAATCAGAGTGAGCAGTAGAAATACAACAATAAAATATAAGACAAGTCAGTTTACCGGGGCATCCAGCAGGAAAACAGCAGAATTGGAAGCTGAAACATTCACTAATAGAAATACTTTCTGAGGATTGGTGGGGCAAATGAGACAGAAAATAAGAGAGGGAAAAATAAAAGTGAGAGATTTTCTATTATGTAGGTGAAATGACTAGCAGTTATATCTCTTGTAGAAGCAGATTCAGAAAGAAGACACTCAAGAAAGAGATCAAATCTTGGCACTTGTAAGACTTTTTCACAAGCAATTTAAATGAGTGTTTGCTTCCTGTCTCAGTAGATATTTTTCCTATTGATATGCAGAAAAGTTGGAATCAGAAACATGGTATCAGCAACTGCAGTCATGATGACAAGGAGTTATTCTGAACACTGGTCGTGAAATACTCAAATTAGGTTTTGCCATGTGAAGTAAAAAAGGTAAACTATACTTATCCTTACTAGATTCTCTGCTAAATGTCTGGTGAACTGGATAAATGTCCTGGGGAAAATGGTCATACTCTCAAAATCAGTGTTCAGGTCAGGAAAACCAAAGCCCCTGAAAAATTCTCCCACAATAACAAACGTAACTCATGTCATCTGTCTGCCCAGGACAATAATTTGCACTTTGTTCCTGGTTTTTAAGGAAGAGAAGGAAGAAAAGAATAGACAGTGCATAGGACATTGCTGAAACCATATTATCAAAACAAAATACAAGCAAATTTTTTAGAAAATAGAGTAAGTATGATTACTTTTCTGTACTCTTTCGCCCATTTTTAGGAGAGAAATAAAGAACTGAAATAGAAAATACATTTTAGTTCCCTATCTGTTGATGTTTACTTCAGAGAAATAGTAAAATCTAATTACTTCTTACTGATGCACTTTTTGGGTCTGGAAGATACCAGGGAATTTCGGTGATGTAGAACTCTGTCCTTGAAATGCACTGTATATAAAGATCAGGTAGGCCCTTAGTGAATCTGCAAATTAATTCTGATTTGCCATTACTTTGCCAAAGCAGTTTTATTTTTACCACAGTGATTGATGCAACTTTGCAAATTCATAATTGGTGAGGTCTTGAGTACATGTGGTGTTCATGATGGAGTCACTGATCTGAAATCAATAACTTGGGGCACTCTAAAATGTAGTAAATTAAAGAAACATATATAATTGTTCATTTATAATCAACTTGTTCTCTTTAGGCATGGAACACTTTTCAGCTATTTGCACTATATAAAAATGTCACTGAGATCAAAGGCATTTATCCTTTCTTCTTATTTAACGCTAGATAATGCTCAGTGGGATAATCACAAATTCAATAAAAATTTAAGAGCCATTACACCCTTTTCAAGAAACACAAGCTCTTACAAATCCTCAATAACTGCAAAATCACAGTTAAAGACCAATCTTATATACCATTATTATGCTTAATGTTCATTATACAAAAGGTCCAGAGGTAAATGCCTGCTCAGCACTCAGTATTCCAGGTTCTACAGAACTTCATGCTGGCAGCACATGCATTTTCTCCCCGTTATTTTGTATTCCTTAGAATTATGTTAGAAGACAATGCCAAGGTTTTGTCTAGAGTAGTTCTTTAGCAAAAAATAATTTTCTATGAGGAAATGGCAAATACTAAACCAAATACAAACCAGAAGATGATTTCTGGTGCATAATCTAAATACAGGATATGGTTCTAATCTTCTCTACTAAATACTGAAAAGAGTTTTGGCTAAAACTGAGAAAAGAAAGAAAACAGCTTCTTTTTCTTAATGGAAAATTCTGTGAGAGATTTTGTTTTGATTTGCGCATACTTTCTGGGCACAGCACTACTTTTTCCACTAAAAATAATAACCTTAGTCCTGTAAAGTTTAAGTTGCCTATAACTGCTGAATTGCCTGGTATAGGTTAGATGTTAAATATTTTCTATAATTTTTTTGAGTTTGTTGGAGTTTGCTAACCCTAAATCTTACTTATTTCTTTCATTTCTTTATTCATTCTTAATCTTTCTGAAAGACTGTATTTTCCTTAGTATTTCACAAAGATTTTATTAACACTGCAGAAATGCAATTTGAAAGTAAGCTGTAAGAATGACAGAAGAGGCAAGAGGGGTTTGTTCAATTTATTTCTCTGGCATAAATAAAGATTGAAATTCTTTACATAGGCAGAAAGTAAGGACAAAATAATTACTAATGTGTTTGTGTGTGTGTACATGCATGTGAGCATGCATGCTTCTGCACAACTGTGATTTAAAGTAGCAAATATGGAACAACTTTTCTTCAACCAGAATATTAATTCAAAATCAATAAGTAATGGAGGAAAAAGTAGTAGAAAGCTATAGTTAGGATTAGCTGATAGAAATGAGAATCAATACTATAAAAATAAATTGTATGAATCAAATGGATACATGAAGTCGAAACAGAATCAAGAAAATTTCTTTTAAAAACAAAAAAAAATGTTGGTAAAAGTAGTCAGGATATTCTGGATAGATAGAGCTCAATACTGAATAGCCACTTTTTTATTGATTCAGCCATCAGCCAGTTATAAATCTGTGGTTAGCATAACACCAAATCTGGGTTAACAAACCCCAGGAACGGCACGGACCACTGCCTTGGAATCGAAAGTGGATCAGGTTGAAGTTCACATGTAAACATGAGGGAAATATTATAGAATAATAGAGCAGTCTGGGTTGGATCGTCTGTTACCTAGTCCAACCTTCCTGCAATGAGCAGGGACATCTTCAACTAGATCGAGACGTTGCCAGTGGCACTATGCCTACACACTATTTTACCCTTCTTTTTCCATAATCAAAGGCAAGGAAAAGAAGAGTAGCAATGGACCTACAGCTAACAAAATAAAACACTTTCAGCCCTACACATTAATTGTTTAAGTGCCTGGCATAAATGTCTTTCTAAATCACTGGGAGGTGAAGTGCAGGCCGGGTGCCAGAGGAAGCATGGGAGCTCGAAGTCAAAGACATAGTCTCATAGAGATTCAGTCAATGCTCAATTTATTACTAAAGGTACACTGCTTATATAGAAATTTACCAGGGTTCACGAAAGAGGGTTCCGTCATTGATTGGATACATTCAGGTGTTCTTACGCTAGCTGTAGCTTTATGATTGGTTAAATATACATCAGTATACATCATGATGTAGCTGAGGTAAATCTGCTTGCAGTTAGCAAGTTTCTTAGCAATCAGCAGATTTCTTACCAACTTTCTTATTTGCAACTTTGTATCTCTTCTACTTAACCAGCTTCTTCTATCAGGCTTGACAAGGAGGAAGTGTTCTTGCGTGTAGCCACATAGGCAGGGTTGTGCACAATAGACTGAAAGAGAAATTCATTGCCTGTATTGTTCAAAATATCATCAATGGGAGGTGTAGCTACCACTGACATCCAGCAATATCAGACTAACCTAGGGCAAATTAACTGTAACTACACTTTTCCACTTTGCTGTTTGAATTAACTTAAACTTTGCTGACCAAAAGGCACATTGCTAGAAAAACTTTCAAGTTGAATATCTACAAACATTAGCAGCAGTCAAATTTCACACAGGCAAATTCCAGTAAGAATTCCTATATTTCACAAAATAAAGAGAAAAATCTTATCTAATATGTCTGTTCTACCAAGCAATGAAGTTTTAATTCTGAATATTCTTAAAAACTGCAATGTGACATATTTTGTAAGAGATTACTTGAAACAAAGATGTATATTTTATAAAATTTAAGATTCTGTCTCTCCAGAGATATTCCATAAACTGAAAGATTAATGAATTAATTAAATAAATTATTTGCTTTAATAGTTGCAAAAATAGCTAGAGTTAAGACACAAATTGAATTAAAAATGTGCTTTAATTTATCTACTAACTCACATTCTACTTCATAAAGCTGAGATTCAAGAACAAAATGCCAACCCTCAAAATGTTGCTATGAAAAATAACTGATTGAAATGCTGTCCTATACAAGTTATTCTTCTGTAAGGGCAGAGAGTTTCTAAAAGCAGCAAGAGAATACGTGACCATATTTTTGGAAAGAGTAATAAAATTATCATCATGGGATTTAGTCTAAAGAGAAGTTCACAGACATAAAAAAACCCCTTTAACCTCTTTTTGGAAGAGTTCAGTTAACAGAAATCTCCCTTCACAGAAATCTCCCTTCACATGTGTTAAACTGTTGAAACAATTATCTTACTAGTGTGTTTCATGTTGAAAGGAATGCAAACTGAGTACCAGAGCAACCTCCTATACAGACAGGTGTTTTATTCTTCTTTTAAGTTACCAGTGAACTGTTATTTAAATATCATATATAATTCAGATCATACTTTGAAGTTTTATTTTCCTTCATTTTACCCATGGATAATTTATTTAATGAGTTCAGATGACTCATGTTTGAATGACAAAGAAAAGAAAGAACCTATGCTACTACATATGACATCAGATCTTCTAGACTACCCAGAAAACTGTAGTCTGCCAGAGAAAACCACTGGATAGCTACAGGAAGGTAAATGATTACTTTCAATAAACACAAAGAGATGAACATCAGGAAGGTGCGGAAGTTCTTTAAACAAACTTGTTGAAAGAACAAAAGCATGTACTACTCTAACTACAATTAAAAATGAAGAAAAACATTTCAAATTGTAAAATTCAGAATGTCCATGTAATAGGAAGAGAAAAAAAAGACATGTTTTGAGAAACTTGAAGGTTTATAAACTTGAAGGCTGTAGCCGCTCATGGGAGTCTCATGATAGACAGTTATATGAATTTGCTATTTCAGTAGATACTTCCCTACACTTTTTGTTTGATTGATTGGCTGGTTGGTTTTGTCTTTGGGGGCTTTTTACATAGTTTTTGAGATGTTTCTGTTGTAGTGCTGAATTTGGGTTTGATTCATTGACTGAACCTGTAATTAGTGCAGTATACAGGTAACCTCTTCTCCTTATACTATGAGATCACCATCTGAGAAACAGTCATTGAAGCATACTTCCAAACTAGCTGAGAGAATATAGATTATTGAGGCTTGAAGAAAGAATCATGGAATCATAGAATTACCTAAGTTGGAAGGGACCCAAAAGCATCATCGAGTCCAGCTCCTATCCCTACAAAGGACACTCCCAACATTCACGCCATGTGACTGAGGGTATTTTCCAAATGCTTCTGGAATGCTGGCAGACTGGGTGCCAGGACTCCTTCCATGGGAGCTGCTCCAGTGCTCCACCACCCCATGGAACACACTGAGATCTTATTTTCCCCTCTTTAGGAAGGATTCAAATATCTTAGAAATGTGATTGTTTTATCAATTTTCATTCAATCTAATTGTTTCACTTATATAGTTAAGTAAGAAGTGAGACCTGAAAAATACTGGAAGCATTGGAAGGATATCTATGAAAGGACTTTTCATGTAACATCATCAGTTTTTGTTCAAACAAACTTAACTATGTCCCTTTATTTTGATGCATTTTTGCAAAGAGAGAAGACAACTATCAACTAACTGAAATGATTGGTGGCATAATCACAGAGCTGTTTTTCTTAGACAAAAGTGAACAGATGGCACATACATTACCGAGCAGATTTTAGTAAAACGAGGTTGTCTAATTAGTTCACTGCTAATGATACCTGCTTTACAGAAAATATAAGATTTATGAGTTAGAGATTCCTAGGAAGTCAGTTATTTTTATATAAAAACATATTTCACTCCCAGGTTACTTGCATTTGAACCAGACTGTGCCAAGCTGGAAGAATACGGCATCCAGTCTGCCCATGGTAACTTCATAAATAAGTAAGTCTTTCAGACATCTCAGGATACAACAAAAATTGTAATACATACTGCCAAAATGTTAAGACACTCAATTTTTCAGAGACATGCGGAGATATTTTTTAGATTCCGTACGCTGACTTTTAAAACCAGCCAATATCACTGGTGATGGATGAAGTTAGGCAAGCAGAAGAGACAAGTATTTTTAATCTTGAGCAGAAACATTGCTAGAAAACTGTGTAAGATCAATATATATATTCTAAAAGATGTGCTCCTATCCTGTTTGTTGCACTTAGTTTTAACAGTCCAAATATTGTTCTACATCAATAGATGACCCACAGCAATTTTCTCAAGCGTATGGTAATTGATTACCAGTTTAGTAGTTTTCTCTGTAAGGAAAACACTGAAAATTCTGAGTCAGAGACATATTTTCTTGTTTTAGCCTATGAGATGGAATATGTTCTGTATTCACAATCAGAATTTCCTGAAGCTGTCTAGTCCATGCAAGCGCTTTAAAATAAAGGTGGCTAATTGCAAAAGATTATTCCCCTCTACTCTGCAGTCATTAGACCACATCTAATGATCTGATTTGGGGCCCAACAGTAAGAGAAAGATGTCAACAAACCAGAGTGAGCTTCACAAAAGGCCATTGAGATGGTTAGGACTGGAGCACCAGCCTTGTTAGGAGTCACCGTAGGACCAGGGCCAGTTCAACCTAACACAGGTCATGAGAATAACAGGTCAAGTTGATTTTGTGTGCCTTGTATAAGGAGAGTTACATGAAATATTCAATATTGAGCCTAGTGATTGAAAGAAAGTGAGAAAAAATTTTGACCATGTCTGAAAGGTCTTTGGAAAGCAACAAATTATTGAATTATTTTTAAATTTTCCCCTTTTCCAAACAGTTTAATAGTCCATTTCTCTAATGAATGGATGATATAAAACTCATTCTTTAGTTTTCTTGTTTTATGTACACATTGAGATCTTATTTTCACCTGTTTTGGAAGGATACAACTATTTCCTCTAAATTTGATTGTTTTATCAATTTTGACTCAATTTAATAGGTTTCAAGTATATAGTTAAGTAATAAGTGGAGTTGAAAAAATAAAGGAGGGACAAAACATTGGATTTTTTCAGGCTATTCTCTGTTAACCATACCTTGTCATAGTTTTTGTTTTGATACAGATGAATTTGTTAAAAAATCACAGAAGTAGTATAAATCCTTGCTGTGTACACATTTAAACTCACATTAATGTTTTTACACTCTCTGTCTTGGACATAACTAGAGAAGTAGAAATCATTTTATATAGATAGATTTTATACAGTTAGATTTTATATAGATAGATTTTTTATGGTTAAAATAGTCCAAATATATTATGGACTAAATGAGAGATGCAAAAATGTTATTTATCCTTAGCTATTACTTGTATTAATTTCAGTAGAAGAGGAAAAACATTATTTAATAGAAGAAGCCTACTACTCAATTTATTTTAGTTCAGAACAAAAGGGGGTTTTCTTTTTTTAAAAAAAACTTAGACTGATTTACTGTCGTATTTTTTCAAAATTTAGGTCAGGAATACATTATTTTTTATGGATCATCTATTAAAAATTCAATTCTTGAAATAAAAACAAATAGTAAGAAAAACATGCATAAAGACCAGCTTGGGGTTATAGGGAAATTAGGCCAATACCAAGCTAAACCGAACTAATAATAAGCAAAAACATTTTCTGCAAAACGTCACAGGATTGTGAATTTTATATTAAACGTACCCCTGACAAATCTTCCTTCTGGTTCTATTTCATCTGAAAAGGACCTAGCTCATGCACTCAAGGCTGCATTAAAATGCACACCAAAGCATATAAGGACTATCAGAAAATTATTTTCAGAGGTGCATTCCTAATCAAAATGAAAATCATAATGTATATGAACTCTCTCTCACCGTTCTTGAAGTCAAGAAGGTTATTTTTTTATTTAAAACCATGCCTAAACCTTTGCATTTTATTGACTCTAGGCTTTATTTTTCTGGGGCATCACATCAAGGAACAACAAAGATCAAGCTGTAACCACAGCATTGATGATTTTATTTGACCCTCTCTATTTAGAGGATTCAGTTGTGATTCAATTCAACATACTTTCTAATTTTCATAAGCTCATAAACTTTTTTAATAACCTGATTTGTGTCTCAAAGACAGTATAGAAATACAAATGCAGAAAGTTGCAGTGTGTTAAAATGAATGCAAAGCTGTCCCCATGATTTCAAGGTTTCTCTGAAAACTAAGGAGTTCCAGGAATAAAACAGGTAAGAACTGTTGCAATTACGTTACTGTTTGAGCAACTTCAGCCTCCGTTCAACCAATGCTTCGCAGCAGGTTTAGTTCCGACAGACCCTATTGTACAGCATTACGGAGGAGGCTGCTGTTAGACAGATGGAAACCAGATTTCCTAATCCTTATATAAAAGAGTTCGCTGCCACTCAGGTTCAAACTTTCAGATGTCTTTGCATGACTTTGGCTCCTTTAATAAACTCCACGTAAAAGGCTAGGAAAAACTCGTATGTTTTGAAGACCTAGGAGTAAGGAAAAAAAATGTGTTAAAGAACCACATCTTCCAGAAAAGAAAAAAAAAATCCTATCAGCATTCTGTACTTCAAAGGTCGCTTTTTTCATTTTTCTTTCCAACCTTTCAGGCAGCAACATTCACTCATCATTTATATTTACTTGTGAAACTGTTGTTCTCTCGTACTTACAGGCTTTGGTTTCTGTCATTACACGTATTTCTAGTACCACTGTGATTAGGGTGCAAGTAAAGATAAACTCTGAGACTGAGATGCTGAGGACACTAACATACATACAAATGTGCATCCAATAATCCTTTTCATCTAATACACTTTTTCAAAGAAATCTGAGAACATTATCAGGCTGATCTCTTATCAGTTGCTGATAAGGCCTAGTCTTCTGTCAACTGTGGAAACAGGATTATAAAGATCTTAAAATGAAGCCTGTGATTCACCATTATTGTGCCTGAAATCACACAGGGGAGAAATAGCTGTAAGAGGCAGATGTCTGCAGACTTCAATGTGTCCTAGATCAGAAGAAAAATGCCACCCCTTTCCCCACGGTCAGCCAAAATGTTACACTGCCAATGAAGAAATGTTTATCTGTCATAACGCCGTTCTCCTTAACCCAGGCACAAGCATCCAAGCTATCTTGTCAGCTCTCTACACATAAACAAACAAATGTATGTTCTGTAAAAAATACTGCATTGCAGTCTTAAAAATTAAACTGGGTGGGCGACTGTTATGTCCAAGCACATAAATAAAAGGAGCCAATATTCTGTAGGTGATAGGTGATTGTGAGTTTACTGGTAAAGAGGAACAGCACTTTAGTGCCTTAGCTTTTTTATTAGCCTAAGTCAGTGTACCTGATGCCAGAAATCTGACGTGATTGCTTATATAAAGATACTTCTCTTCACTGATTCCCACATCAAATCTTAACAGCATGCAACCTTTCTACTAGAATGTAAAGTAATCTTATTTTTCTCTGTCCATACAATGTGCAGGCTACCTGGTCATATGTCTACCATGCGATAAGGGCTCACAAGATCTACTCCAGAACCACAAATAAAGCTAAATGATTGATGAGACATTGAATCCTGCTCTTTCTGTCCTTAATCAGAAGTGTAGCCTCTCACTTCCTATTATTACAAAAAAAACCCAACCCCACAACTACCAAGACTTTCTAAACTTTTATAGCTGGTTACCATACTAAAAATGTGGTACCAAAAATAAATTTACTATTTATATAGAGGTATTTAGGTAAATTTGAAGACGTTTTCTATATACACTAATATTTCACCCTTTCCACATCTTGATTCACCAAAAGTGTCGGGGTAATACTGGTATATTACTGGCATCAAAAACGTCCCTTCAGACAAAATATAACTTATCTAGTACGTCTGCATAGTCGGTCAAAAATCATTCAGCAGGTCCTATTTTTCCCCATAATAATAATCTTTAAGATTCACTACCTCATGTATTAATTAATCAATGTTCTCATTTGCTAGACTATTTTGTCCTCTGTAGTTGCTGCTTATTTGATACACATCAATGTTTTTTTATTCACTTGGAGACACATTATTAGAGTCCTGTAATTCCTCTAGAATTGTCCATGAAGATTGTAAGTGACCATGTAAAGTCATTTCTAAGGCCCTGGTTTCCCAATATTTACTAAATGAATTTAGTGGTAAAAACCTGCCTAGATAATGAAAGTAACAATAAAATTGAAGAGGGTAATTTAATAGAGGGTAAAAACAAGAGCTGTTTTACCAATTATTTGCCAATAGCAGCAGTATCAGAATGGAAAATCCATGTTAGGAAATTATTTCCGAGTGTGTCTGCAGTGAAAAAAAATGACATTGATATGAATAAGTATCTTGCTTTAACTACCCGTCTTAAAAATGTGCCTCTAATAACTAGATTCTGTTGATGAGGAGGAAAAAGTATAATTTACCACTCATTCAACTAATGCTGAAGAACTTTCTATTTCTCCTCATCCAGGTCTGGTGTTGCAACAACAGTCTCCAGTAAATTCTGTCTGAAATAATTGTGACAGTTTATGATCTGATTATTCTCCTAGAGGGACTAATGAAATGAAAGAGTCAGGCATCATAGTGTTCGGAGAATAAAGATGATGAATAGGTATTTCTGAACAGAGTGAAGTCACTTATAGTTTTCAGTGTTTATTTTATAACCCTCAGGGAGGAATTATTCTAGCTTAAGTATCTAAAAATTTTGAAGCATAATTAGTGGGAAGAAGGATGGACACACTGTATAAGAAAATAAAATGTCTTGTGCCATGCACCAGCGATCTAGAAGACAGAAAGCCCCCTGAGGAAAGTAATAAATTAGAAGGTAGCTGCTACTGGCTAGAGCAATCTCTGGCTACAAAACACTGTCAAGGATGGCCTTTGAAAGAGTTTATGAGTATTTTTTTCTTTTTAATTTTTGTAGGCTATCCCAACAAGGGGATACATTTTTTTTGAAATACAAGTTTGTTTCAATTTTTTTCCGAGTGACCTTTAATGAAGATCAGAAACAGTTTTCCATTGAAGACTGGTTTTGTTGTTATTATGCATCAGAATAAGTAAAATTTCATAGTATGATTAATTCTGATGAATTTTAGTCTAGTATTTTTAAACAATTTCCATTAGTATCTCACAGTTGAATGAACATAATAAATGCAGGTTGTTCACAAGACTGAAAGAGGCAAAGGGAGGGAAATATTCAGTTTGCAATGGAAAACTTGAGCTAGAAGTTTAAAGTTTTAAGAATTTAGCAGAGAGATAAAGGCAACATGCTGGAAGCTATAAAGAGGGTTAGGAAGGGACTCGGCAAAGTGGCAAAAATTACAAAATATACACTGACCTGACGAGTACAGAAAACGTGCAGATGAATTTCATGCCTGAGTTTTAGAAATAGTAAAATAATTATAATCTCTGGAGTTATATATGTTATTAAAAAGCTCTTCTGATTCATTTTTGTAGAGGATTTCAGTTTTGAGGATTTCATCTTAAAAATCTGGACAGGTTAAAGCACTGCAAAATGTAAGAAGATCTGACTGCTGAAAGCTCATTTTTTCCAAGAAAACTGAGAATCATGAATCATAGAACACTAATACTGCTAAAAGTATGAAAGAGTAAAGTCTTTTGGTGACAACAAAGGTAAACACTCGTGAATATACATGTTAATCAACAGATGCTGCTTTTATCTGCCATGGTTATAATAGATGCATGCACAGAGGCAACCTAAAGGAACATTGTTCTGGAAGATAATCACTGGTAGTTGAACATAAAGCAGGCTTAAAAGTGTTATGTGCATATAAATAACGCTGGATAATTAAACATTCCCAAAATGAGCCAAATCAGTCAAATAAAAGAGACAGAAACTATAGTTTTAACATACAGGACGGGTCTCACACTTCATTGCGAAGAACTGCACAGCACAAAAAAATATAGAAAATTCAAACTCTCAACATATACTGATATTTAAATAAAATTTTATCAGTTTTGCACAACATAAAAAGAGAAGAAATCTAGCAGAGAGTATTCTGAACAGCGTTTTTCCCTTCCAAACACTGATTATGTAACACAGTATTTTGAATCATTAGCATTAGTGAGACATGTTATTGCAGACACAACATTTCCAGAGCTGCTATCATCAGCTTGCTCAGAATGACACTACGTTCAGAGTAATAATGCTGCACTGCAAGTTGTTGTTACAACTCAAAGCCAATGTGAATTTTCTGAATTAACTTTAGGCAGTATCAGGATAACTATAACAAACAATTATAGTTTATCAAATAGATTAGCCAAGAAATCTTGAATCAGGAATTGTGACTACGTAGTCTGATAGTTAAAGCTATAAAACAACATCACAAATAACTTCTGGATTTGAAAAGAGGTGCGTTCCTAACAGCACTAACTTCACACACATTTGTCAAAAAAAGCAACCAAAACCGAACAACAACAAAAAAAAAGAAATCCCCAACCGCAACAAAACCCCACAAATGAAATAAATTTTGTTCAGAAAAAGTGAACTAAAATTATACCTCGAATCATGTTCTCATTGGTGTATTAGACTGTTTGAATTTTAGATTTTAAAATTAAATCATCAGAGTAATACATATTAGTGCAAAGTACTCTGCTACTTAGTCTTCATTCACCTCATTAATTCAAATACTTCTTGCTTTTAAGCTTTATATGAGAACATGTAGATTGGGATTTTCCTTTGAAAATGGAATAAAGAACACTGTGACTTTGAAAAAAAAACAAATCCAAAACAGAAGCAGGTTATATAAAACCATCTACAAGTTTGTACAATTTCAGACAGACACAAAATCCATGCTTCCTTTACATGAAGAGTCAATGGACAATTGCAATTAGTTTTCTCCTTGAAGATCATGCAAAACACATTTTTGAATAGAACACATTTTTTTTGCCTTCTAGCTGAGGCAAAATGCCAGCTGCCTACACCCTGTACAGCCATTTCGTTGCTGATAGAAAAAATATTGTCTATCAAGATGTGCAAAAAAAAGTCTCTAATTTTTATCTCTCACTAGAAAAAATAGTGAAATTATCGTGACATTTTTTAAAATTAATACTGAAATCTCTGTTGATATCTAGAATAGACAGATCTTTGTTTGAAATAGAGTAGTAAGATGTTTCTGTTTGAGGTCATGATTTTTATATCAGTCCTATGACTGACCATAAATGCTAACAGCCATTAGCACAGCTGTTGGAAGTTGTCACCACTAGAAAGTTAATACCTTACCAATATTTTGTGCCCTTACCTTCCTTTTCCTTGTTTCTCATTAATCCTTTATGGATATCCTCCTCATTTATTTATTTTCTTCTGCTTCCTCCAATCTTCTTTCCTTTTACATTGATGCATAACCTGTATATTCCAATGTTTTTTTCTTCTTTTCTAAATGGTGGCTCCATCATGGTTATGGCCTCGTTCTTAAGCTTTTTCCTTTGCCATACCCTCTACTGTGCTTTAACAAAGTGTGCAATTATCTGTCAGCCCTTGTGAGGTAAAATTCCCAACAGTGTTTTGTTCTCAGTTTGGATGTATATTTGCATTATATTACACAAGGTGAAGTACTAAATCAAAATTACGTTCCAAGTCTATAAAAAATGTAATACAGAAAGTCTGTAAAATGCAAAATGAAACAACGAGTTATACCTCTGTGTGTCATTTTCTTGTTCTCTAAAATATCTTTAAAACATTCACTGAGAAATACTTTTAGTCAGAAGGCTTATGCTTAATCCCAAAACTTGTGAAATGAGGAATCATCTTTTCCATGGTTTCAATGTTATTGGATCCAAAATTCTTACAGTAACAGTCCCCAAGAATGAAAGGAATGTCAAAAAAAATCCCCAGAAGACAAAGTCTTTTTATAGCTAATGTATGCTGTGGAATAAGACACATCGCTCCAAAACATAAGGCACTGGCACTTGTTTCTGTGTGCAGCATCTGACCACTACCTGTCCTAGATTAATTCTACTTTTAACAAAATAACAAATAATGAAGGATTTCTCTCTGATCAAATCAAATATATTCTATTCCTCTGGCAAACACACACATAGAAAGAAAAACACATTAGATAAATGAGAAAATGTGAATCTCTTTGCTTCAGATTTCCTGTCATGTTCTTTGTAGTTATTTAAAAATAAAAGTGGTAATTTCTTGTGCCCATTGAATTAAAATTCACTGCATGTTACAAAAGAATAACGTAAGCTTAGTTAACTTCAGTATTACAACCCATGCCAAAATACAGAATTCTTTGCAGCAGTAAGATGGGCAACTTCACAAGTAAATGCATCTGATTGCAATATGTCAGATTATATAGCCTTTAACATTACAGACACAGAATTATTAGAATAAAATAGGATAAAAGACTGATAAAATACTGCATTTCATGATGAGCTGACACTCTTTACATTGATGTCTCTCCATTTCAGATTTTGTCTAAGATTCTTTATTTTAAACCTGTTAGCATACAGTTTGATCCAAGCTATTCCACACTGTCCATCTTCTTCATGTGTTTTCCTACTAACCTGTTTTTAAAAAATTTCTAGGTACTAATTAAAGATACATTTCATTTATTGCCATGAAAGTTGGTGCTATGAAAGTACAAATGCATTCTTATTCAAGGAAGCATAAAGATTGAAGAGAGAAAAATTGATTCTGCAACATATTGCCATTTCATAAAACAGCAAGTTACTTTTATTGCATTAGTATCCAGAGATTTTTATATGCTAGGGACCACAAGACAACAAATACACAAGAGTCAAAGCAGATGTTCATTTTATGGGGAAGGAGCCACACTAATTGTATGCCAACATTAGCAGTTGCAGATCTTCTTTCTATGAGCAGTGTTCACAACGTTCCCATATGACAAAAGAAGATTCTAAGAACATGTTTGAAGAAAAAGTATTGTTCTTTTAAAATTAAAGCAACATGTATATATGTTTGCTAGTAGATCTGGATTGAGTAACGTGAAGTCATTCTGCTCTGGTACATTTAAAGTTTTCAATTAATTAGCACAGGTTCTTTTGGACTTAGAATTATAATGATGCTGTAACACTCAGTGTACAGATTTTAACAAAACAGAGTAATGCTCATTATTAATAATGATGCAGCTATAAAGCATGTTGCTGTTATTGATAGAGTTCAGATTTATTTGGAAACAGTCTCTTCTCTGAATTGTCTTCCTCTTCCTATATGTTATATTGACATAAATAATGTAATACCATTATGTAATATATTATTCAGGATGTCTTTAATAGAGAAAAAATAGTATGCAGAAGGGGTTAAAAGCATTTTTTCATCCTCTGCATTCACAACTTTTGAGAGTGAGAAGAGGTCAGAAGAATACGAAAGTTAGAATTTACTTCCACTCTTGTGAACCTCGTAAAGCATTTCACAAAGTTGCCTTTTTCTCTTGTTTTGTTTAACTGATTAATAAAACAGGATAAAATTAAAATATTTTCTTTCTGCCCAGACTTTACTGGAAGTCTGCTGTTTGGTTTTGAACATTGAGGAGGTGAGGCTGAAACTTTGGTCAATTTTAATCCAACCTTGCTGTTGGTCAGCCGCACACAGAGGAATTACCTGTCTGTCTCTCCATGTCTCACATTCTTCAACTGTAAATTCACAGAAAATAAATTATTTATAAACTATATATGTAAATTAATATTAGTTAATCCAAAGGAAAGAAGAAACATCCCAAGGTTTCTACTGAAAAGAAGATTGTAAGTTGTGTTAAAGCAGTCAGTCCTCTTCAGCTACAGAAGTAGGGTGCTACGTCATAAGCTTTTCTTTCATCTGGTCTTGACACAGACCATCACAAGAATGTATACAAAATCATAATCAATTACAAAAACACAAGAAAAACACAATAAAACTAACATACGCTAGTAAGCAGATTTCAAAATACGAGATGCAAAGCCTACATAAAACTCATTCATAAAGAGGTAACTCCCATTTCTGAGGTAATAGGTTTATCCACAACTGGAAGAGGATGCAGGAGACTAAAATCCATGTGTGTGAGAACCTGAGTAATACCTGTGATGAGGACATATGGGCAGGCCATGGCATTATATACAAAAAAAATCACAGGAAAGGGTTAGAGAGAAGAGAAACCTTTTTAAAATCACAAGAAACGTAGTTTTAATTGTTGCACTAAATACTTTCATCTCCACTGGAGAAAACACGGGCACGGGAAACGACAGAAACCACACAGTTTTGGGAAGTTGTTAAGGTTTTCAGTTTCACATTTTTTTCTAATTTTATGGTCATTATTAGATATTTATAAGCATCTAAAAGTCTAATAACTAAGTCAACACACTCTGTCTTCAGAAATGAATTCTCATTAATTTCTCTCACTGTAACACGGTGCTATAAAACTGCAGATGGTGCAAAGTCTCTTCCACATCAGCTGAACACATTATAGGGTGGCCTTATTCCCAGAGCTGAAGGCTTGCTCTTTGCTCTCATTCAGTTTCACTCTGGCCTACACCTGACTTTCAGGGGTCACAGATGACCATCTTCCAGCCAAGCATGAAGCCACTGGTTTCATATGGCAAAAGCGCAAGGGCGCATCCTTACTTTGCAGCATCAGGGCAGACTCACTGCCCCAGGGATTTTGCCCCCCCCCTTGCCTCTGAAACGCAGGTCAGGTGGAGTAAAGCTGGCTCCAATAGAGCAGAAGGAGACAGTCAGGATGAGGCTGCCTGTGCCAGGTCTTGAACACACAGCCAAAGCTAGACCTAAACAATAAAACTGTTATTTTATGTAACGAGCCTATGTGAAGCTCTTTACTTTAAAGAAGAGGTTAAGGTAGTACACTGAAGTTGCCTACATGGTATCCTAGCTTGTGATTTTCAAATTTTTAAAGCCAATGGAAGACCACATGAAAGAAAAAGGGACCAATCCCCCTTCACCCACAATATCTCACTGTTCTGACTACACTAGGGACAGAATATTTGGGTTTGGATCACCTAAGAGAGAGTTCCCCAGAGATTCTGTTCCTTTTTTTTCCTTTTGTAGTTGCACTTCTTTCCTGAACACTGCAGTTCAGTCCACTTGGCTGAAAATTTAGAGGAATACAAACAGCCTGGGAAAGGACAGAAACACACGGTTGACATTAGCCTATACAACTTTTTTCTGAAGAGCCATCAGTAATACCATCTGAAGTCAGGAACAGAATACAGGGAAGAATGTGGGTGACCTGTTGTAGGACATTCAGAGCCATGTATAAGGCTGATGTCATAGATAAGAAACTTGACATTCTTTGATAAATCAGAGGTTAATAATCACTGTTCTTTTGTCACCTGATGTGATTCAGCACCTCTGCTATGAGAACAGGCTGAGAGAGTTGGCGTTGTTCAGCCTGGAGAAGAGAAGACTCCGGGGGGACCTCATAATGGCCTTCCAGTACCTGAAGGAGCTACAGAAAAGCTGGGGAGGGACTTTTTACAAGGGCAAGAAGTGATAGGATGAGGGGGAATGTCTTTAAACTGGAAGGGGGAAGATTTAGATTAGACATTAGGAAGAAACCCTTCTTAATAAGGGTGGTGAGGCACTGGCACAGGTTGCCCAGGGAAGCTGTGGATACACCCTCCCTGGAAGTGCTCAGGGACAGGTTGGATGGGGCCTTGAGCAACCTGGTGTGGTGGGAGATGACCCTGCCCATGGCAGGAGGGTTGGAACTGGATGGGCTTTACAGTCCCTTCCAACCCAAACCATTCTATGATTCTATGATTCTATGTTTCAATGATCATCTCATCCTGTTTCCCTTGTTAACAAGGAAACAAAAGTGTCCTATAACACCAACCGGCTATTCTTGCCTTCCCAGCAATACAGTCCTAAGATGCAAAACCTCCTAGTTAGAATTTTGCAAAATTTTTATGTTATGTTTAAGGAGATGCAGTTCAAAATATTGTTTAGAGATTTTTACTTCTACTTCACCTTTACCTTGTTTTTGTGTTCCAGGAGTACTATGAACTGACTCTGCATCATCTGGAAGTGGGACTCAGATATTGCATTTCCATGACTGCTACTGTTTCTCTAGTAGAGAGAGTTACAGAGCGGAAACTAATTCTGACACCAGAGAGAGAATGTCCTGCCTTCTCTGTCAAGACAATAGGTAGCCTACATCAGTCATCTGATGATTCTTTCCTTTCAGTTTTCTTTCAAAATGCAAACTCATAAAAAAAACCCCAACCAACAGTGCCTTTCCTCTCCAAGGCTCTATAACACAGCCTGTTAAAATGTTATTTTCCATATGCAGAAAAAATGTGCAACAGCACGGTAATGAGCTGACCAAAACAAATTTCTACCTATTATTATTTCTTTTCTTTTATAAGTATGTAATGTTTTTTGTGGTTTGCCTTTTGGATTTTTTTAAACCATGGTCCAAGGTTTAACCACGCTTTTTTTCATTAGCAATATTGGTTGCATATATTACACTGTAAAAGAGGAAAGGCCTTTGCTGTAACTCTCTTTAGAGAGAAAGCGAACAAGGAATAATGTTTCCGTATTCCTGTAGGCACTTAGTATATCCTTTTCTCATCAGACTTTCTAACCTCTGTGTACATTTTAGTGCTCTATCAAATGAGTACTTTTCAGACAAAAAACCCATGAGGTTAGGCATAGTGGTTTTATAGTTCCTCTTGAAAAAAACATCGTTGTAATTGAAAATAGTGGTTTGGTGTACAAAAGCTATGGTATACAAAAATGACAACAAAAAATTACAATCACCTGGGAAATGTAGTTAATTACCCAATCAATAAAATACAATTAAGACTTTCAATTTTTGGGCCTGAATCCCTTTTTATCATACAGTAGAAAATACAAAAAACAGTTATTATTTGAGTAAATACCTGAACAGTAATCAGAGAATTAAAAAACTACTTTCCTTCAGTAAACACCAGATTATATACTGGCAGAGGAAGAAATACTTTAGCTTAGAAGTGCAGAAACAATCACCTGAACAAAACTGCAAGTTGTTATGTACTTTCCTGGTCTATATTTAATGTTCTGATTTACATTTAGAATGAACTGTATTTTCATGATTATAAATGTTAAAGTATTAATGTTAATTGCAATTGTTATTGAAACAAATTGTTTGTTTATTTTTGTCTGCACCATGCCACTGCTTCTATTTCACCTTCCAAAAACTCAGGTTTGTATGTATTTCGTATAACGAGGGACAGCATCACAAATAAATAAATAAATTGAAGTCCAGCATCAGTAATAGCAAATGAAGTTACTTCAAAGAAATACCTGACAAGCAGCTATCATCTTTTCTCCTGAAACACAAGAAGACTGAAAAATAGGAGAAATAATTCCGTTCCATAATAGATTTTCAATATCCAGAACTTGGTTTTGATCCAGATTGAAATAAAATCAGAATATTATGAATGAAGTAACCATAACAGAATTACAAGAAAGTGGCCATTTTCAGATTAAGGAAAAAAAAAACAAACCTTTTAAGTGTGTAAAACTTGAGAAGACAAAGAGGGACAATATTTCAGTCCAGCTGACTGAATCTGACAAATGAAAAGACTCAACTAAAATATCATCCAGGTTGCTTAGAAGTGCCTTAGCTCCCAGTCTGGAAACTATGTTTTCACTCCAGATGATGCAGACTAAGAAAATTCTGAACAACTGGCAATACTATTGTTCCATTCTAAATATTAAAATGAAATTGCTCTTTAATCAGTTTCATCCATACGAGAGAATATTTTGTCACAGATTTTTGATCTATTTTGAATTTCTCCAAATGAAATATTTAAGCAGCCTATTTATGTTTTATTCTGATCAATCACACAGTATAAATATAAGAATCCGAGACTTTCACCTTTGATAATCCATGGATAGTTGCATGTATTCTTTACTGAAATAATTACTTTTTGAAACTGAATTATAATTTAAATTTAAATCCTCATAGTTAGCATATTTCTAATCATCTAAATGCTAGTGTAATACTGTTCAGTAGTCTCTTCTTCTTAAAGGACTTTGAGTAACTGTAATAACCTAACACATGTTGGGGTAGAAGGGGGAGGAAGAGTCAATAAGCACCAGAACTACTGAAATCTACTTTCCGGCAAATTTGTTTTGTGGATAGTGGTCTTTTCTGAATTAGTAGACAGTAGTATGAAGTTTACATCCTAGCAAAACACAAGACATGTTTTGCATGAAATAATACTGAATAGTTCATGATTCATTAGGCCCTAAAGTATCTAAGCAGAAGAAAACGCTATTTTCTGTTGTCTCTGAAGACAAAAGCTTCATTTTCAGTTTTTTCTGTTGTGTTTAGAACAACATTCTGGTTCCGCAAGCATCCTTTGATATCTTCTACTGGAAAGTAAATTAATGTGAATTTAATCTCTTTTGATGCACATAGGATTGAAATAGGAAAGTTTTACTCATTAGCTTAAGTGATTCCACAGCTTCATTCCAATAAGAATAAACAGGATGAAGCCATATTTTCTAGTCTGTATGAAGTGCTTAACTATTTTGCTTTGGTTTGCTTTTTATAATACATATAATAGCAGCTCTGCATAATATTAATTATGTCTCCTCCTGTAGGGGATTTAAAATGTGTTTTGATAAGTTTAGGCAATCCTAATTTTAGATCCTACATTTTATTACCATGAATACAATCTTTTTGCCTATTTTTCCCTCTTAAGATTCTTCTTGTTACTCTAAAGGAAGAAAGTTCTCTTGTAAATAAAAGACATTCTACCAGGAAAACATCTGTAATATTGCAGAAGAAAAACTCTTCAAAGCTAGTATGGAAATGAAAATTTATTTCAAGTAGTTGTAAAAAACAGATGACTTAACTGAAGTCTCTTTGACATTTATAGATAGAATGAGTTAGTGCAGACAGGAGACATCTCTAAACATTGGCCTGCAGAGAAAATGATAGGTGTGATTGCCACATTAGAAAGATGAAATAAATTTTTTACAGTGTCAAAAATGTCTCATATATAAACCATAAATGAACAGTAAAATTTATAAAGTCTGATCTCCACACTGATTTAAATATTTTTCCAGGAGTAAAAATCCATAATTACTTGAAGATTTTTCAGATTTTCTAAAGGATTTGTTTGTTTGGGTTTTTTTTGTTTGTTTTTTAAAAAAGAACAGTACAATTCTCACTACCAACTGTACACTTTTCACTTGTAATCCAGACTGCATCATTCGTGCAACAACCAGGACCAAAGCAAGTTTAAGGCAGAGAATTACATAGAACTTCAGACTGAAAATACCACGATCCAGTATCATTACTCATACTACCTGTACTCTCAGTGAACTAATCTTGGAATAGAACGTTCATTGCTATTTTTACGGTGAAAACCAAAGGTATAGCTGCAGCCAATGTATTTAAATACCACAAATCTCCAAGGTAAGTATTTTCAAGTGTTTAAAATGTCGGAGCAAGTAGCAAACTTTCTTATTATGAGGCAAGGAACTGTTATTTTTTTTGTCTCGTTCAGGACTCCAGCTACATGCCTGAATTCTAAAATCAATACAGTGATAGTGTTATGTGCTTTGCTATGTGTAAGAGACTGTGTGAGAGGAGAAGTTCCGTCAGTCATATCCCATATAAATTCTGAAAACGTATTTATAAACGTCCCTTCTCTTTGCTACGTAGCAGTTAAATAAAACTACAATATTATTATTTGAAATTTCTAAAATCATGTCTATGGTGATATAATTAAACATCAGTAATTTTAATTAATGCAAAATCACTATACAACTTTCCTTTACTGAGCTAGGTTAGCATGCCAAAACGGCAACATTAATTTTCTTTTAAATACAACAATGATGATCAGCAGCCTGATCCAGCGGAAGATGTCCCTGCCCATAGCTACCTCGTGATTTGTAAGTAGCCAGTGTACAAAGACACATTACTTAGAAGTATATGACTGAGACACCTCAATTATTCTTAATTAATCTCCTCTTCTTTACTTACAATCTTCTCCTTTACATGAGTAATGTGCAGATAAGGTGGAAGCAGAGCTATTTCTTTGCTGCAGAACAATCTTGAATTTACATAATCTTCCTGATGAGACAGTTAGATCTAAACTGGAGGATGTAAGATGGTGAAGTCATGTAGTGAAGTTCTGTCTCTGTGTGCCAAGGCACTGCCTAAGCATGAGTGAAAGTAAATATTTACAAATGGACCTACAGGGACAAAAGACTCTTAGTTTGTGAATTATGAAATAATTTCCCAAAGTAGAACCAAATGGGAAAAGCTGGGGTCACTAAGTTGCTGCCAGTCTCCCGATTCACATGGAAAAAAACTATCTCTTCTGAAAACTTAAAGAATTTGATACTGGAATATAGTAAATCTCATAAATACAGTTCTGTATATGTATTTCTCCCTTTACTTTCCCAGAAGCTGTTGAAATGGCCGTAGGTGTGCATTACTCATTGAAAATACGACTACTTAGGACTAAGTATAATAGCTAAAATACTTTTCATTATGTATTTCATGCCCTCTTTTAGAGGTGTATAACAGGAAAAATGTATTTTTAAGTTACAAGGCAAAATATTCTCAGCTTCTTGGAACAGTTTTATAAGCATCACATCAAGATAGTTTCCCCCCTTGCTTTGCAACAAATTCTTAAGAAAGGAGGGCCCAGTGAAGATAAGAACTGTAATAGAATATTTGGTCAGTTAATCTTGTTTTCAGCCCACAAGACACCAGCATTTTCAGTCCTGAATTGGGAATTTCAGAAGGGTAGAATGACTGACAGAGCTTAAGTTTAAGCAAATACTCAGAAACTAGTTTTAATTTTATCTCTGGTGCTTTTTGCAACAGTATAATTTGTTCTGACATACAGTTTATTTGCTTAAAAAAGAAGGCATGGAGGATTTCTGGGCTCTGTGTTCAGTTTTTGGAGTTCATTTCTGTTGAGGCAAGTAAACTTCTGCTTGACATAGTATTTGGGATTCCTCAGTTTAACAATCCTCAGCATGTTCTTCGACCAGCTCTGCTTTCAGGCAATTGTAAATTATAGTAATGAATGTCCAAACATTTACAGATACTCCACTATTAAAAGGCACAAAACAACACATGCTATCGCAGTGTAGTTTGCTCTTTTGAAAACTGGGCAGTCAATACACCATGTTCTGACAAGCAGAAACAGTTTTGCAATAGGGTAACAAATATGGGTGTTGCTGGAATCCAGTGTTGTTTTGCTTTTCATATCAGCAAAGTGAGAGGCAGAAAGACAACAGATTTTCGTAAGACAGAGTTAGTTGAATATTATGGAAAAGTAAGTGGCTGATATGAAGAAGAAATATGTCAAAGAACCCTTATGACTTATTAGCGATCCAGACCAGGTGATTTCAAGGGAAAAATCTGTTTGCAGTGCAGGAAATGGGTTCAAACAGTGAGTAGATGAAATACTGGAGTAAAAGATGTTCAGTCTAATTTATTCATGATACGAAGAGATTTCGAGCAACATACTTTAGCACAGTTACAAAAAAAATATTTATACAGTATAGAGTACCATCAAATATATAATTTTTTTTAAAAAAAGAAAACAAAACAAAACCAGAATATGTAGTTTGTTATGCCAGCAAGCTGCATGTATATAGTCAGTGTTTTTCCAAGTATCAGCCACCTCATACACTAGAAAGTTATTCCTGCACACATAGACACATGCATCTAGTTCACAACAGCTATATTTACACAAATTCTAAAAGCCAGTGAGTGGAGTACAATATTCAATAACCACAGCAGAATACCATTGTTTTGTGAACCTAAATAAGTTCACCCAAATAACTGTGTTATCCAAGTCACTCAAAAATATTGGAGGTGCCATGTGTCCTGAGCTGGAGTCTGTCCCTGTCTGCCCCTAAATCTTTTGATGCCCATCTTTGGCTGAGGAAAGGCAAAGCAGGACCACTGTAACAAAGTCCCATACCACTGCCTCCAGTGGAACCTTCTAGACCAGAAACTGATAGTGGCCTACTAAAAGCACACCATAAAATGATGTAGGAGGAAAATAGTTGCACGTCACACTCTTCTGATCTTAAGCATATGCTCCCCCCCTACCCCTGGAGAAGTGTTCTGGACTCAAGGGTCCTTGATGTAGCACAACCCAGATTGTCTTACCCTTTTAAACACCTCAGGAAACAAATGCAACTCTCTAGACTGTCAGTATCTCTGGAAGCTTCCTGTCAGTTCCAGTGGACATGGAAATCACCCTGTATGGGAAGATAGTAGTATTGGGCCCTCTTCTCTGAGGGTATATTTACATTTACCATAGAGTTTGCTGCAAAACTTTAAGAATGTAATAATGGTGGTATTACGGTGATTTGATCCTCACTGATAAAGTTGCTTAATTTTTTTTAATTAAAGCACTATGCTTGAGAATAAATTAAAAAGCAAATCAGAGAACAAACATCATAAATATGACTTTTTAAAATTATTAAATGCATTGCTAAACTATAGACAAATTATGTATCTGGGTAGGAAATACCTCAACATGCTTATCTACACATCAGAGAGGAAAATTTGAAGTAGTTCTGCAAGTAGTAAAGCAGGAAATGAAAGAAATGCCTGAGGTTCAACTTTGCAGACAGTCAATCCCTGAAGTAGGCATGAATGAAGGAAGCAAGCTATAAATTCCATTTCTGCAAAGCGAAGATCCTTAGGTCAGGGAACCAGTTTTATAATTATCTGTCAAGCCACCAGCTGTATCTACACCAGTACTAAACAAATCATTTAAACCTCGAGGAGAGACTGGTACAAAGAAGACAATTCCCATAGCTTTCTCCAAGATCAAACTTCACATTGACAACTGTGAAAGTGGAACACTTCCAACAGGCTGCTGTATTACCTGCAACATTACTCTGCATGAATTAAAAACAAACACCCTCATTACATAAAACATTAAAAGACTGTTAAAAAAAAAGTTTCACAGTGTGGTAGGGTACCATTAAGTTGGATCATAAAGGGAAAAGAAGGGCTTTTAAAAGTCCTCTTTTTCCTTCCTATTTCAGTTAATATTCATCATTTTTAGGTAATTTCACAGAAAAGAGTGAGTAAGACTCAGGGCTCTGTGAATGCTATTATTACAAATAAGTAGTTTCATTGTAACTCTCCCAGACACCTCCTAACAGACTTATGTGGGCTCACAAATTTAGGAATATAGGAAATAAAGTAATTTTTTCAGAAATGCCTAACTGACTTTGGAGTTCTAACACTTATTTCCAAAGCTACTTTGTACTTGCAAACCTCTGTCTCACTGAAAATCTCCTTGTACTTGGATACTAAGTAAACAGAAACAAATCACTTTAATGGGTAACATCTGTTTCTTCAGCTAGAAGAGCTTTTTAGTGACCTATATTATCCTCCCACCTATGACTGAAAAAGAAAGCTGAAGTTTTGCCTGTATGCCTCTTCTGTTCAGATGTGCTTCAAAGAATACCTTAGGCAAGCGCTTTTGAAGCCATTAAGCTCAAATATTGAAGAGATTCCATCAAAGTCTGTTGTTAACTGTGTTATATTTTGTGGATAATGTTAAACATTTATTTAGGGAAGGAGTAGGTACAAAATAATGTTTCATGTTTTAAGAAAACAAAACAAATTGAGGTATTAAAACATCAACTAGACAATGCCCTAAGTAGCTTGATTAACTGTTGAAGTAAGCTCAGTATCAAGCAGATGGGTGAGACCACGTCACCTTCTAAGGTGCCTTCAAATCCCGAGTCTTTTTTTCTCTAGAACTCAGTTAAAAAACAAATGCAAGACTGTCTTGTAGACAAAAAAGCAATCAACCAGTGAGCTATTTGTGATTGTATCCAAGCTGGTCCAACGTAAAGCAGAATAAAATTGTATTTAAAAATGGGGGAAAAATATCAAATGAGCAATTATGTACTTCAAAAGTTTACCCCCAAGAGCCTCAAGAAATTAACTTTTTAAATTAAAATATAGAAATCATAAAAGACAAAAAATATTTTATAACACTGTTTCACTAATGTTCTGAAAGATTTATAGAATTTTGCTAAGCAATGGGTTAATTCTGTAACATGCAATCTGTAGTGTAAAAAGGTACTAAAATAAGTCCTTTTGTATTTTTGAAGAATTATATAGACATATAGACAAGGTATTTTTAATTTTATTTTTTCAGTTCTCTCTCCCGCTTCAGACTACCAGTAGTAGTAAAAAATCATATTCTTACTGTAACTAATTGATTCAAGCAAACCAAAACAAGATCCTGACACCATTATTGTGGCAGTACTTCTGATGTGACCTTTCTCTGTGTTATTGTTGGATACTGCTTCCGGAAAAGAGCTGAAATAGCAAAAGTGTCAGCAGTTGGCTTCTAGAATGATATCATTCCTTCATTCGGAATAATCTATTTATAATATATAAGATTTTGATTGAAGTGTTAGTTTTCAAAAGTCATTTAGAATCTGTGATCATAATATTTTCTTAGATTTTTCACCTCAATATATCAGAAAACTTTAAGAAAAAAAAAATCATCCTTTGGAGACATCAACACATCAAGAGTAAACAATTTTAGAGTCTGTGGGGAGTCATGGCCTCCTCACTCATAGGTTTTTTTCTCTAAGCAGAAATTAACACATCAGCCCAGAATTTTTCATCTGCTTGGGAAGTTCTTCATCCGAATTCCCCTGCCACCTAACCTGGCCATTACTATATGTAACTGACCAGTACAAAGGATGAAAAGGCGACATGTTCTTGTTAAAAAAAGAAGTCATGGAAATATCCATATACTATAACTGTAAAGAAAAGTCATATTCCTTCTTTCCTTTAACTAGGCAAATGTTCTAGACGTATAATTCTGTATAATTCTGTGAATAAGACACTACCTGAATCATTAATTATTTTTTTTAAAAAAGAAATAAACCAACAACATGCCTTAATTTAAATACTCAGATGAAGTTTGGGGTGTTTATTAGAAGGTTCATTTGTAAGCTTTGTAAATTCCCAGTGCTAGGCTGGCCAGCAGCCCCTAGAATGCTTTCCTTAATTATCAGGACATCAGTGCTGAGTTTGCTTAAGCCACTCTCATTCCTTTTTTGGCAGATTTCTTTTTTTAACCACATATGAAAGAATAAAGGGCAACGGCATCATAGTTATTATTTTTTAACACAGCCTAAAGACTTTTTTTTGCTAAATCGGTACTCCATTTCAGCCATCTAAGCCCACAGTTCTAATCAGATCAGAACTCTGTGTTCTAAATACCTCCATGAATGTTACCACAGGATATAACATTTAACATCTTTTCAGCTTCATGTACATGGTTCTGGAAGAGCTCATCTAAATGTTGTCTTTGTATCATATTTATGCCAGAAGCATTTGGATTTATTGTTCCTTAACATGATTTAAATAATCCATTTAGTTAATCTGTCTCTTTCCTAAGAATTTGATGAGTGACCTTAAAATAATTTGCCTAAAGTAACCTTTGAAGGCACAATACTAATTTTTGGACACAATAGGCACTGATTTCATTAGGAAACTCTGTTGTTTACTCTCTAAAGTTAATAGTAGGCATCTGACGGGTCTGATTTACAGATGACAAGAGTAACTACAGGTCATATTATATTATTATGAGCTGCCACAGCAGCTGCATAAAAAATCACCACAGTAAAGAAGAGATTAAAAATCCAGATTCCCCTTCCTGAGCCTCAGTAAAGTTCAATCTAGAGGAAGCAGATTTAGGAGGTCCATAGAAGTGAAAGATGGGTTTTGTGCATAGGCAAACTGCCACGTGGTACAGTTCACAAGTGAAGGACAAATACTAAAAGAGCCTCTGGGAAACAAAGCCCATAGCATTTGTAAGATTACGGAAGAGCAATTACGCTGATTAGTCATCATCCCTAAACAGACACTTTCTAACCCTCGTCTGTTTCTTTTTAGTGTCCCTCTTTTTACTTAAGAGAAATGAGATATTTTGACTTTCTTCTTAGTTCACAGCTTCTTAAAAGTTTCCTTGTGCAATTTAATTAGTTATGATTTGTCTCATCACATCCTTCTACAATCATTTCTTAAATGTCTGTACCTATCTATGCAAATCCAACCTATAATGTATCTTTAATCTTTGCTATTTAGTAGTGTGCAACATAACTAAAAAGTGATATATTTTACATGTGTTGCAATTCAGCAGCAAAGTAGAGTTAGATGTGGAAAACAAGCAGGGACACTTTAATTCTTCTTTCTGGTAGTCTTATCTGCTGTATTGTTCTAGGATTTTAGAACTTTAAATGATATTTAATAGAGGTATGAGTTACATACAGGGATTTCCAGCTGCTTTTGGCATTGCAGATGATTATAAGTACGTGTGATATTTAGCATGTAAACACTCGTGTATTAGATGCTGCCCAGAGTTGAGTTTTTACTGCACATGCATATTGAATCAGGACGTAGAATTGTTTCCAACTCTTGTAATGGTGTTATCAAGCAATATTCCAAAGGTGTTTCTGCTTTTTTCCTTTTTCTTTCTCTGACAAACATGATCACTCCCAACAGAATCAGGCCTGTAGGGGAGAAAAAAGTCTGCCTATTAGCTCTGAAGGGATATGCAGTCTGGTGAGTAAGGAAGCAGCAAGAAAGTCAGAAAATGCAAAGATCTTCCTACATATTAACAATACTAGCTCATGAAATCGCTTCTGATTATACTCAAACTGAATGGTTTTAGCTGTGTGTTAATGGTCACTTAAAGATCTTAATGGTCACCATGGTTTGATTACTAGAAAATGATGCCTAGTCCTATTTTTTTTTATTAATATGTAGTAAGACACTACAAAGGAGGGATTTCATGGGTTAGATTTGCATTTTGTCTAAGTATCACCTTTTAACAATCATTAGAAAATTCTTTTGAAATTAAAGGATTTATTAACTTAAAAGAGCTAATAATAAGGATTAATGTTCTAAATACATTTCAAGCCAAAAGAGCACACAGGTTTTCATGTGGTGAATAATTTGGTAAAAAAATGTGTTGAAATCTGCAAATAAACTAAGGAACATTTGGGGTTTTCGTAAATTCTAATGAGTCACATTGATGTGATTAAAATTAAAACATTATTTTATAGTACGAGCTGGGTTTTTTCCATTTTTAACAGAGAAGTAGGGTTCTATGATGTATGAGACTTACACGGAAGACTTCAAGAGTTTTTCCATAAGTGCCTGATTCTGCAGTTATTTGCACCTTTAGTTAACAACAAATTGCCAAAGTGGCTGAATATATACCCAGAATATTAATAGAAGACAGCTAGCTCTGTGTTCAAAATAAGACTCTTTTTATCTTCTTTTCGTGAAGAAAAAAGCCTTCTACATCTCAAAACAAAAGTTTACATTAGCACTGAGAAACCTGCTTTAACTACTTATAACAGCCTAAATATCTACTTTTCCTGTTTAAATCCTTACATGTACTATTTTAAAATAATTTCATCTGTGACTTTCTTTATATAATAGCTGTCTAACACCTCAGCAACATGTAAAATTGAGTTACCAATTCGGTAATTGTGCTAGCTGTTAACAACCACAGCATAGTAAGGAACTAACAAGAACTAATTTCTCGGTTTCTGTGTCCATACTTACTGTGATTTTCTTGTTACTGTTGTTGCTGCTATTTAGCTATATAAATAGTTCACAAAGAGGTAAAATGAAAACATTTTAAATATTTTTAATCTGTGTCTTATTAACTTCTCTATTAAGGAACAATAAGAAGAGAAGAAAACAAGTTACCAAACAGTTTAACTCCAATATTCACATCTTTTGCACTTCAAGTTATAATAGACTTTAGGGACAATTATCGTTAAAGTCTTGTCCAGAAATTCCTGAATCAAGTTAAATAAAAGACATTGGAGCTCTATTAGCCCAAGATCTTAATAATAACACTATCATCATGTGTAAGAAAGAAGTGACTCACTAATGCTTAACTGCTTTGACAGGATTTACAGCTTCTGACATTTATTGTGACCAACATTCATCCACACATTTTCTTACTTTTACTAGGCAAAAATGCTAAAATATACAGTGTTATTCCTGTTAAAGAAAATTGGAAAAAATGTAGTTCACAAGAATGTGGGTTTTTCAAATACATCCTCCGTTGTTCACATTTTTACAAAGTTTACATATTAACATTTATCAAGATTTTCCAGCTTGCTCTTCTTGTTTAAAAAGTCTAATCACTTTGAGTCATAACCTACATTCCTCTCTGTTCCAGATCAGATGTGTACAGTTTTTCTTGTCTACAGCTGTGATCCTCTTCATGACTGTTTCTTCTTACTCTGAACTTAGAATTAATTCATTTGTTTAATCTGAGAATTTTGTATTCTTTGTTTCCTTTCTCAAGTTATATTTTTCATAGAATTTAAAATCACTCAAACTGGGTGTTTCAGAAAACAAAAATAATGGACTTCCACACTAAAAATAAAAAACTTACAATATTTTTAAGGAACATATATTAGATAAGCTTCCTGGAAAATCTAAACTCTGTCTCTTGTTTGTATAATATATGGAACAGTTTAAAAACAGCACATCCTCCTGATGTGTTTGGTTTGTGGCAGGTAGTGCAATTCATTTTTATTTTTTGGTTTGTTTTGTTCATTTTGTGGTCAAACCTTTTATTAACTCATTTGTCTTTAATTTAAAATTTACAAATCTCCTGCAAGCCAGCTGTGAGTTAATGTGTGAGCAGCTGAATGCAGCATTCTGAAGCAGGAAGTGAATAATAATGCTGCAAGATATTGCTGCGTTCAATTGCTAATTTTTTCCTGATGACCTTGACAACTGCAATATATAACAGAATCTACACAATCGGTTGTTTTCTAGATTTATTACCCATTCTGTTGATCCATGAGCTATTAGTCCTTCTGAGAGTTGCCTTTTTTCAATTAAAATCGTTGCTCTGATTCTATTGTTCCAATTATTTTATTAAGTATAGATGGAAATAAATACAACACTTGCATGGTTCTGCCTACAATGGAAAAATTTGCATACTGGTGACTGAGGTGTTTCTGTAAATGGAATGAGAACCACATTCATAGAAAAGCAGGAAGATTGCCGTTCAACTGCAATGTGTTCGATCCAATTTTATCAGTTTGGGTTTTGTGAAGATGAATATCCTGTGTAACAAATAGAGTAATAGAGCAAACTTCATCCATGTAATCAGTTGAATTTTATTTTCTCTGCTGCCCTGCTGCAAATTCTCTGTTGTAGACAGGTCTTTTCCTAAATGTTGCGTAGCTTGTTGTTTGGTTCTGCTGGAGTGCAGTCCTTACTGATACTAATGTCCAATTCCAAGTTTAATGACATTGTGTTATTGCTTGCAATATTCCATAGGACATTTACTAATAAGTTTCTGAACACTAGAAAAGCACACATAACGGGACATTTTCACAACTTATTGCATGGAAAATGCATTGCTTATTGCTCACCAACTTTCTGAGGACAAAAAGAGGACATGTTAATGACATTTATCATTCAAGTGAAGTGTAGCTAAACTACAGTCAAGGAAAGCAAAGCAGCGAGGACTCCACGGCAAAGATCTGAGCTGCAATCATTGAACATTTACCTGTTCTGCACCTCTGTTCTGTCAATGAGCACACACAAGAATTCTTCTCTCTGATACTTCAGAAGATACCCAGCTTTCGGAAATTCTCCTGTTGTACATTTTCAGGTTCTTCTGTTGGAGCAGACCAACTTCAGTGCGATCACGTGACAATTACAAGATAACCAGGCTATCAGGCCCAGTCAGAATGGGTTTAGGAAAGCCAGATCCTGCCTGACAAGCCTAATCTCCTTCTGTAACAAGGTGGCCCATTTAATGGATGAGGGAAAGCCAGCTTAGAATTTAGTAAAGACTTTGACACTGCTTCTCACAGCATTCTTTTTGAAAAACTCTCTGTTTATGGCTTGGATGGTTGTACGCTTTACTGGGTGAAAACTTGGCTAGATGGCCAGGGCCAGAGAATTGTGGTAAATGAAGTTAAATTCAGTTGGTGACTGGTCACAGGTGGTGTTCCCCAGGGGTCAGTGTTGGGGCCAGATCTGTTTAATATCTTAATCAGTGATCAGGATGAGGGGATCAAGAGCTCCCTCAGTATGTCTACAGACATCATCGAGTTGTGTGGCAAAGTTGATCTACAACAGTGTTAAGTGTTGGGTCCTGCACCTGGGCCACAATAGTCCCATGCAGCTCTACAGGCTTGGAGGTGAACAGCTGGAAAGCTGTCCAACAGAAAAGGACCTGGGGTTGTTGGTTAATAGCCAGCTGAATACGAGCCAGCAGTGTGCACAGGTGTCCAAGAAAGCCAACATCATCCTAGCTGGTATCAGAAATGATGTGGTCAGCAGGACTAAGGAAGTCCCCTGTACTTGATGCTGATGAGACCATACCTTGAATCATGTGTTCAGGTTTGGGTCCTTCACTATGAGAAAGGTGCAGAGCTGCTGCGACGTATGCAAAGAAAGGCAATGAAACTGGCAAAGGGTTTAAAGAATAAGTTTTAGGAGGAGTGGCTGAGGGAATTGGGGCTGTTTAGTCTGGAGAAAAGGAGGCTGAAGATCATATTGCTGTCTGCCATTATCTGAAAGGAGGTTGTGGTGAGGTGGGTGTATCTCTTCTCACAAGTAGCAAGTGATAGGACAAGTAGAAATGGCAACAGGTTATGCCATAACAGGTTTAGATTGGCTATTAGGAAAAATTTTTCACCTAGAGGATTGTCAATCACTGGAACAGGCTGCCCAGGGAAGTGATCGAATCACCATCCTTGGTGATAGTATTTAAAAGATGTGTAAATGTGGCACTTAACGAATGGTTCAGTGGTATACTTGGCAGTATTAGGTTAATGGTTGGACATGATGAGCTTAGCAGTCCTATTCAAACTAAATGATTCCGTGACTCTGTAATAAAACAGAAGGAAATAGTTACAGCTCTCACTAAGATCATCTGTTTTTCCAGCATAACTCTTGTTGCTCAAAGTTTACTCTAGCACAGAATACTGTTGTTCTTATTTATTAACTTTGACTGTTTCAGTGTTTAACACTTATCCACAAATATAACAGGGCAAAGGGGCTTTTTTAGGTGCATAAATATGGATGAATTCAGAAACTTTAATTTTTCCTTGGCCTACAATACTATGAAAGCAGCTGTCTAGCCATAGAGAAACTAAATTTCAAGTACTGACTTTCTTTTTCTACTTAAAGGAGAAAAGTATATTAAGCCAACTTTATTTGCAAATAGCTTTGTATATAAAGACTACTTATCCCACTGGCAGATGGATGATGGATAGTGCTCAAATTGGAATTCAATTTTAATTCACTAAATATTCAAATTACCATTTTGCAAGTTTTGAACATTGTGCATGAATTATTTTTAACCTAGTAATAATTGGAATCTCCAGGGTTACTTGTGTAATGAACCACACTCTGCAATGTTGTTTTAGTTTCTTGGAATGGACATCTGTCTACATTTCGCAACATATTTTTTATTCTCAACCAAATACAGTGATTTAAATGACATTTTAAAATAAACCCTGAGGATAAGTAATTTTGTAATTTCAGGCTAATAGTCTCGCAGAGCTCTCATTCGCAAAAAAAAAAGGATGTCAGCATATTATAGACTTGAAGAAAATGATTCTGTATGCATTACAGGCAATTTATTGATTTTCAGCTTGCCTTTATAAGTAATTCATGAGCTCTGATTTCACTTTATTTCTGTATGAGTAATTTGTGAAGCCAAATTTCTTATTTCTTCTTCTTCTTTAAGGCTGAATCCATTACAGTCAGTTTTTAAAAAGCTTTTGTGAAATAACATGCAAGAAAAGTTATTCAGACTTTCATTTTCTTTTAGTTTTATCACCCACAAAGAATATGTAATGAACTGTTAAATGAAAAAGTGGTACTCTACCAAATTATGCCAGCTTTTTAAGAGGCAGCTAATACAGGCTTTCTCATGCTGTTTTATGTAATGTTTAGAAATTGACATTTATTTTTAAATCATAATCAATTTTGCTATTTCGTGACAGTGCTATTTCATAACATAGGAAACAGCCGAAGTTTTCATGACGGATGATACCATGGTACATAAGATGTTATCAGATTCCCACTTTTTTTTTCCAAAAGAGGTAATCTGACAATCATATGCTCCATAGAAAGAAACTAACAGCAGCTGAACATGGGGGTTTGCTCTGGAAATGAAGAAGGGGAACTGGTACATATTCTCATACTGTCCCTGAAGACCACATGCATACATAATATTTTATGGTCTGTATTCAGCATGCTTAGTCTAGAATTTTCTTGATTTTCCTTATATTTTGCTTCTTCCCCAGCAGTTTTTTTATAAAAAAAACCAAATGATATTATACTATTCTGCTTTTCCTATAGTCCATCAAGTATGGATTAGTCCATTTCTAAGCCTTCAAATTACAGACCAGCTCTTCTTTCTGCTGGCTCCCTGTGATTTAATTGAATGACTGATGTTCAAACACTGTGCAACTGTGTAGAAAATTTTCTTTTCTTACCATTTAATAGAGTTTCAGTAAATGTGTTAAAATCTGAAATCTATTGACACATTCTTCCTCCTAAAATTAAGAACTTCGATTATTCTGTGCTTCAGTCCACTTACTGTCTCTCTGCAGGTGTTCCTGAACAAGCAAGGACAAAACAGAGGAAAGAGAGCATGAATATACTTTATAGAAAAAAAGGGATGTGGTTTCATGGTGAACTTGGAAGTGTTGAATTTATGGTTGGACTTAATGGTCAAAGAGGTCTTTCCCAAATGAAACAGTTCTGTGATTCTCTGATTCTGTGAGTTACTTCTCCTCTGTTAATTCAAAAATATTATTTTGACAAATCTAGCCCTTATACGTACATTAAACAGATCCCTGTACTCTAAACATTTTTTGTTATTTTCCACTTTCTTGTAATTTTCTGTCAAGATGGTTTCTAAGTTTTTTGTAGCTGCATAAATATTAATGTACAGACTTTTGTATCTTAATTGCTAAGAAACTAGATTGCCTTCCATGCACTAACTAATAGTACATCCTCTCTTGTTAGTTTAAGAAGTTAGGTATAAAAAAAAACCAAAAGAAATGCGTATATATGTAATGAATTTGTCATTCCATTTGTTTTTAATACAAAGTAGTGATACAATTTCAAAATACTCATTGATCTATTAAACAAAATACCATCACATCTCTGATCAGATAGTTTTATGATGTACTTTACATAGATGTACTTAGCCTTTGGCACTGAGTTAACTCACCACAAAAAACAATAAACAGTCAAGATACAGGCACGATTATCTTATAGTGCACTGGATAATATTTCTTTTCAGTTTGTGTTAGATTTATTCAGCAATTGCAAAATTCTGGAAGTTGAATAGTAAATTGATCTTCAATGACCATAAGCAAACCATCATGAACTGAAATCTGTGGATATGTGCAAAGGCTGAAATGACAGAGTATTTTCATAGAATCATAGAATCTTCCGGTTGGAAAAGACCTCTGAGATCAAGTCCAACCGCACCCATCATCCGCTAAACCATGTCCCTTAAAAACTCATCTATCCTTATTTTAAATACCTCCAGGAATGGTGATTCAACCACCTCCCTGGGCAGCTTTTCCAGTGCCTAACCACCCTTTTGGTAAAGAAATTCCTCCTAATATCAAGTCTGAACCTCCCCTGGCACCACTTATGGCCATTTCCTATGGCCTTGTCCTATCACCTGTCACTTCAGAGAAGAGATCAACACTCACTCTGCCACAACCTCCTTTCAGGCAACCGCAGACAGCGATGAGATCTCCCCTCAGTCTCCTCTTCTCCAAACTAAACAACCGCAGTTCCCTCAGCCGCTCCTCATAGGACTTGTTTTCCAGTCCCTTCACCAGCCTCGTCGCCCTTCTCTAGATGCGCTCCAACACCTCAATGTCCTTCTTGTAGTGAGGGGCCCAAACTGAACACAGTACTCAAGGTGTGGCCTCACCGGTGCCAAGCACAGGGGCACAATAATCTCCCTTGTCCTGCTGGCCACACTGTTTCTGATACAGGCCAAGATGCCATTGACCCTCTTGACCACCTGGGCCACTGCTGGCTCAGTCGGTTGTCAACCAACACCCCAAGACCTTCTCCTCCAGGCAGCTGTCCAAGCACTCTTCTCCAAGCCTATAATGCTGCAAGGGGTTGTTTTGTCCCAAGTGCAGGACTCAGCATTTGGTCATGTTGAACCTCATCCTGTTGGTCTCAGCCCATCGATCCAGCCTGTCCAGATCCCTCTGCAGAGTCTCCCTTCCTTCAAGCAGATCAGCCAGCTTGGTGTCATCTACAAACTTGCTAGGGGTGCACTCGATCCCTTCGTCCAAGTCATTAATAAAGATATTGAACAGGATTGGACCCAGCACTGAACCCTGGGGAACACCACTCATGACTGGCCTCCAACTGGATTTAACTCCATTTACCATCACTCTTTGGGCCTGGCCATCCAGCCAGTTTTTCACCCTCTGTGCCCATCCAGGCCAATGGCAACCAGTTTCTCCAACAGAATGCTGTGAGAAACGGTGTCAAAGGCTTTACAAAAGTCCAGGTATTTTGGTATGACGATGTCTCCATGATGTGTTTAGTAAAAACAGAAGGAAACTGAAACTGCAATCAGATTATGCGAAACAGTTTTTAAAATTACTGGCAAAATGAGAGAATACGTGATGATATTAATTAAAAATTCCAATAAATTTGCTTCTATTTTCTTTTCTAAATATATAAGCTATGGTTGATTTTTAAGCCTGATTAACACACAGAGAATTTAAGATTAACATATGAGAACTCAGCATGATTGAAAATGATCACATTAGTTTATGTGCCTAAAACAGAATTTAAATGCTAATTTTAGGTACACAAGGAATCCTAACAAACTACAAGAAAAATTGTCTACATGGTCTTTGTTTTTGTGACTCATTCACTTGGCATGCCTGACCACCAGCACAGATGAACACTTGGAACTGAGTGGCAGAAGCAGGCTTGGCAGCAATGCCTACTAGTGGGGATCCTCAGGACTCCCACGCTGCCCGACTGGATATTCCTGAAGGCTATGCGTACATTATTGTTTCTGAAATTACATGCTTGAAAGTAGAACCACCCTCTACTAAGTCAGTAGAGACTCAGACTTCACAAACTGCATATTTTTAAACCTTATGTATTGCATATTTTTATTCAACATTCTATTTTTTGTCTGTGTAGAGAAGTTAGCGTTCCTGTTCTCCTTAAATGACAGTGCCTTTTATAAGGATGGGGAAAGATTTATAATACATCAGATGTTTTAAAGAGAATTCTTTTCATACTGCAATTAAACTCTTGGCACAACTTTTGTCTTCTTTGCCTGGGCAGTCTGGACACAGAAAATTATTTGCCTTGGTAAGCCTCCTGCCCATCTGCTCTGCAGTTCAATATGTCTTTGTCAATGACTCTTCTTACCTTCAGTAAATCCTAACTTCTTTATGTATTTGTCCTTAATTAGTGCTCTTGTCTCTGGCTTTCTCCATTACTGATTGTTTTTTTGGCATCTGACTTATGAAATAGATAGATACATAGCACTAATGCAGCAAGTGAATTTATCAATGGCAACCAGAACCTGTTTTAAACTGTTACTTGAATTAAATGTCTTACTGCCTCCAGCGTTACGAAATTGTGTCTCTGGCAGGCATCATGAAACTTTCTAAGCTATGCTGGCCACTGGCTTGGGCTCAAGGGTCACAAGTCTGAGGACACTCTCACAGGTAACTGAATTGACTGGTGTTCAAAATACACACACACAGAGACGTATCACATAATCCTTTAGTCCTAAACCATCAACTAAGTCTGGGTCTAGAGGTGAACCCAGCCGTGCCCAAGCTCCTCTCTGAGGGCAATCTTAGAAGGCATGGGGTCCATCTTGAACATTGTGACCCAATAGTAAGGCACCTCTTGGCCATCTGTTAGAGCCATACCTATTAAATGTGACAAACACATCTTTTTCTTCTTATTATGACAAACACTCTGTTTAATTGGAGAGACTTACATGTTACAGTATTCATTTTGACACTGCTGTTTGTTGTGAAATTTCTCTGGTAGTCCATTTTTCATGTTTACCTCTACATCCATTAAACTTCTTCCTTTGGCTCCATATGCTTTCTGCTGGTATCCAGCATTCACAGTTGCAATCTATGATTTTGTGACGTGGACTAGTATCTATTTTTTGACACTGCAATCACTCACTATACATGTTTTTAAAAATACTTGGTACTTGTATGCATATTAAGTGCTAAGTATTTGCCATTCCAATTTTTTACTAATATGATTATTTATTGGAGTCCAGTTTGTTCTTTTCTTGTATTTAATCTAAAACTCTACTCCTACAGCTGTGAGGCAGACTTATAAAACATTCCTCTTTCAACAGTCATTTTTTATTTCATCCATTGGTTGCATAACTAGTGGGGAAGAAGAATCAATATTTATACAGCAACTTTTAGCAAAGTTAAACTGAAAGCAAGTTCCAATCGCAAATTCAGCATGCAGTAACCTTTTCTTCTAGTCAAAATGAAAGGTAAATATTTTCATATTGTGTTGCCACTGACCTCTTCACCTGAAATAAAAGTTTAAGTGCACTCTTAAAATATTAATCTTCACTCATGGGCATTAGTCTGCTTTATTTAAAATATTCAGATAATATTGCATGCAGGGAGAGGTTGGAACATGATGGTAAGCAAACTTTGGCATGGCCTTTAAATTTCAACATAAAGCCTTGCCAGGATTCACAAGCCCATACACTGAGAGGGGCTGCAGCACAAGGAGAGCTTTATTGCAGAAAACTGTTGGTGTGTTCAGAACTGTTGGGTGTATTACAGAAGGGCAACTTTATGAGCATTTAGAAGAACTAGAAATATGTACAGATTAAAATAAAGAGAGGTAAAAAAATGCAGAAGACAACAGAATTTAAATACGGACTTAGATCTTTCACTAACGCGACATCTTGATTACTGAAGAGCTTGGTTGTGGAAAGCATGAGTATAAATAGACTATGTAGGTTGCCAATCATGACATTAGTCACCATCCACAGCTTTTGCACTCTTTGCAGAGAAATGAGAGGATGGATCAAAACACAAAATAATTGCTAATGTACAGTTTCTTACAGTGCAGAATAAGGAACTTATTCATTGTTCAGTGCATACTACCAAATATAACAGGAAGAAGAGGAACCAAAGAAGAGAATTCCAGTATGACATCTATAAGCAAGAAAGAGAAGGCATATAAGCACACAGTAATAGTAGGTAAAAAAATTCATAAGATGATTGATGTAGTAACATCGTAGTAAATAATATAACATGGTAATCATACTAATGAGGTGAATCACTGTACTGTGTCAGCAAATTAAATAGCATTGTTTTCCAAGATTCCATATTTAAGCTGAAATGAAACACTGAAATTACAATAAAAGCTTTGCATTTTGCTATTAATGTACCAGTGTTACTTTCAATTAAGAAAACAATTAGACATTTGTTTGAAAAGAGCATGGCCCTGAGGGTTCAGAAACATGAAGACATTAAAATAATTCTTCACTGCTATTAGACTGAAAGAGGAATTGTCCACTCACTGATTAATTGTTTCCAAGGCAGTAATGTTATTTTATACAAAAATAAACAATAGGGTAACAAATATAAATTAAATAAAAAATTTAAAACTTTGCTTTAACATAGCAAAACAGCATCATATCACTACACTTTTGAAACACTATTCCATCTGCAAGTTAAATGGGTATTTGCATGTCTTACATACTACAGAATGAAGAAAAATATACTGTAAGCAATCAAGTTTGGAAGTTTTTTTCATTATATAGGCTCTAATATCAAGACATTGACATCCAAAATTTTTTAAATGAAAGATGCACCTTCCTTTTCATCAACTTCAAATATTCAAATTGGAGACATGATCTGGAACCACACTGTCTGTTGGGAAAACAAAGGCAGTGTAAAACACATAAACATAGCGAAGAGAGAGCAACCGGAACAGAATAGCACTGAAGCTGAACATAAAAAACTCACTAACAAAATTCATGTTCAGGATTTACATATCCCCTCAAGGCCTACATAAAACCAGAAAGAGAGTGACTTTTCCATCAGTGTGATATCATCTATAAGCTCTTGGCAGACAGCCTGCTAAGAGGTCGCATTTGGTCTCAACACAGGCATATTTCAGCTGAGAACTTTTAACAATGAACTCTGGAGAAAAAGGGGTTAAGGAGAGACCTTATTACTGCCTACAAATATCTGAAAGGAGGTTGTAGTGAGGTGAGTATTTGTCTCTTCTCCCAAGTAAGAAGCAGTAGGATGAGAAGAAAAGGCCTCGAGTTGCACCAGGGGGAGGTTTAAATTGGATATTAGGAAATTGGAACAGGCTGCCCAGGGAAGCTGTTCAGTCACCATCCCGGGAGGTGGAAATGGTTTAGCGGTGGACTTGTTAGTGTTAGGTTTACAGCTGGACTTCAGGATTTTAAAGGTCTTTTCCAACCTAAATATCCTACTTCTAGACAGGTGTACTAAACAAAATAAAGAATGAAACACTCAATGAGGAGCAACTTCACAGTATGTAACACCTACGTTCAACTGAGGCCAAGATTAGCAGAAGGTAGACACACCTCTTACTCATGGACATTCTTGGTAAGCAGTAATCAGAGGCAAATATTTGCTTCTATGTAATCTCCCACCAGCCAAGTTCTCAGCAGTATTATTCTTTCCAAGTGACTTCCTGCTACCCCAATGAGAAGCAATTATGTAAGAGAATAGCATTATCCCAAATGTTCAGGCTGGGAAGATATACTTATCAGATTTCAAATATGTGCTTCCAGATTTACAGGCAAAACTCATGTAAAACATATGAAATACGGTTCTCAACTCTTAATACAGTTTCATTTTTCTTGTTATTTTTGGCAGACACAAAGGTGAGCGGACTTGATAATTTATAACCTACCAGAGATGCCTGCTTTAAGATTTACAATGTTGTTAACTTCTTCTCTGTGGAGAAATATTTACTTTAAGCCTACAAGGGTCATCCTTTTAACAGCTGATGAAAAATTTGATATCTTTAAGTCTCACCAAAGTTCTACACAACATAGATCCACTGAATGGTTAAGAAACTGCTGTGACTTTGCCATGTTAATGTTTTGTTTCTATTAGGACCTAATCAATAACTTGGTGAGTGAGCAATAATGCAGAGAATCAGAAGCCAATTAGTTGACTTTATGAAGACAGCAAATATTCACAAATGTGTATTCCTGAAAGCAGGAGTATTGTAATGTTTAAATATGCCAAATAGAATCACTGGGCAGAGCACTAAGAAATAAGCCTACACAGATCACCTTTTCCTAGCAATTACATCAGACTACAGCAAAAATCCCAAAGACATTCATCAATATATTTTAAGGCATAAATCAAGATGTTCTTTTATATCCTGAAATGGGACATAAAGGAGAACAAATGCTTTTAGATTAGTGTTATGCTAGTTATGTAGAGAACTCACATAAAGAGATGAAAAATAAATTAAGAAAATACAGAATAAAAGCATATATGCAATTCCATTGATACAAGAACCCAGTTAAAAGCACTGTATATGTATGAACCCGCTACATTTTAGTATACTTTAGACTTTGGGTCTTTTTGAGCAAAAATTTTTGAAACAGAAACTATGACCTAAGACTCTGTTCTTTGTTAGTCAATTCAAACTAATTGATAAAATATCAGGCAAATTTTTATTCTTTCAAAATGTATTTTACCCCAGCACATTCATTTGAATTACAGTGAGGAACAGTAAGACAACAGCCGTGAATTGATGTTTTCCTGCTCATATTGGCAGTTTTACACACATGGTTAAGAGGGAATTTTGTGAAATTATACTGGTCTATTAAAGCTGTCTATACTCTTCTGAAAGGTGGAAAAGTCTAAAAGAATGTATGGTAAAAACAAAAAAAGCAGACAAGCAAAATCTGTTCTATTTGGCTCATGGCCACTGGGCACATTTTTTCTCCATGAACTCCTTGTAAAAGTTTTTTAACATGGATCCTTATGAAAAATAGGCTTATGCAGTTTTCTGTGTGCCTGACATATACAAATACACATCACCTTTGGGTCTTATGGTAAATTCAACCAAATTAAGAACTGTAGGAAGGCTCAACTTATAATTACATTACCACAAGGTTACTTAAAAATGTATGTATGCATGCACAGAAATTCCTTTAATTGGCTGGTGTAGTTTCTAAGTCATTCTCAATCATATTTCAAAAGTCATGGCACTCAGGTGAAGTCTTCAGTCACTGGAGGAAGAGAAACATTGTACTCATTTTTAAAAAGAGTTTATAAACAGGACAGAAGTACTGACCAGTCAGCCTCATCTCTGTGCCTTGTGTAGTAATGGAGCAGATAAAGCTAGGAGTATCTTTTGAAGTATATGGATGACAGGGAGGAAATTAGAGACTGCCAACAAGGCTTCAACAAGAGCAAATCATGCCTGTCTAAACTAGTGGCCCTCTACAATGGAGTGACTGCATTTGTGGAGATGGGAAGAGTTTTAGTTGTTATCTACTTCAACTTATGTAGGGCTGTTGACATGGTCCTCCACAAAATTCTTGTCATTAAATTGGAGAAACTTGGATTTGATAGGTGGAGTGTTAGATGAATAAGGAACATTAAAACAATCGCCCAGTGTCTTAGAGGAAACCAATAACAAGTGGTATCCTTACAGTCCTTACTACAACAAATACTATTTAATATCTTCATTAATGACATAGGTAGTGAGATTGAATGTACCTTCAGCAAGTTTGTAGATGATGGCAAGCTGGCAGATGCAGTTGATTTGCTTGAAGAAAGGGATGGCAACCTGTTGGACCTTAACAGACTTGAGGATTAAGCTTATGTTAATGTCATGAAGTTCAGTACGGCCAAGTGCAAGGTTCCGTGCTTTCATCAGAGCAATCCGCAAAATCAGTAGACAATGAGCAATAAGTAGATTGAAAGCCTCCCTACAGAAAAGGACCTGGGGATACTGGTGGATGAAGAATTGGGCATGAGATGACAACATGTGCTTGTAGCCTAGAAAACCAGTTGTGTTCTGGGCTGCATAAAAAGAAATGTGGCCAGCAGGTTGAAGGAGATGGTTCTCTCCTCCTGCTCTGTTCTGCTGAGACAACACCTGCAGTGCTGCATTCAGCTCTGGGGCACCCAGAGCAGAAGGTCCACAAAAAATGATCAGAGGGATGGAACACCTCTCCTGTGAAGAAAGCCTGAAAGACTTGGGGATGTTGTTCAGTGTGAAGAAAAGGAGTCTCCAGGGAGATCTTGTTGCAGGTTCTCAATATTTAAAAGAGATATCTATTCTACAAAATAAAATTGTGTTTCAGCATATTTTTATACATACAGTAAAAATTCACAAGTGAACAGCCTCCTAACAGTGACTCTATGCACAATCAACTCCTTTGCACCATGATAGAGCAGCTGAAAGAGTACTCTACATTGTGATACCAACAAATGACCATTTGACCATTCCTTTTGCACATAACCGCATAAGCAGTCCTTATGCTGGACTTTACATATATCATTAGATTAGCACAATAAATATCTCCTAAAACTAAGATGAATCCAAAAGCTGCCTTAGATTTATCCTGAAGGCCAAATACAGTGTGTCTGTGTACTGCTGGAAGCTAGAAATTTGTTAAATAAGCAACATTCTCTGACCATCCATCATTTTTTTTTCAAATTTTGTCTTTTCCCTAGTTATTGTGACCTTTAGACATTGAACCAATATGTGCTCTGTCTTCTGTGGTTCAGTTTTGAGACCTCTGCCAGACCCATGTCCATGTTCAAGAGATTTTTTTATGAGATCTGTCAGTACCAATACACAGGTCTGTACAACCTGTGACAAAATGCAAGCCTTGATATCCACCAAGGATATACCACTCAACAAACATTCACTCAACAAACTGAATTTGTTTGTGTTGCAATGCTACTACACTCCTCATCTAGCAGGCTTCATCTTTAAAGGACTTACATGATTGTCCATAAAGATACTGGGTCAACCAGACAACATTTATATTAAAATTTTGAAAAAGGTGAAGGTGAATGTCAACATCCTGTTAAACTCCACTGTGATGTACACGTAGTAGTTCATCAAAATTTTTTGTGTCAGTATCATTTCGCTCACTGTAATACAGAGTAATTCAAAAGTGAGATGTTCTACTGTCTCAGAAGTACATGTTCTAACTAGTACTTATCCTAAATTTTAATTGCTGTTACATTTACAGAAATCTTTGTGACTCCGTTCACTCATTTAGTGGTTAAATTATAAAGTACTGTTGAGTTAAAAGATTTTAGTTTTATCTTCTGTCTTTAGTTTTATCTTCTGTCTTTAGTTTTATCTTCTGTCTATGTTTTTCTATTTTGTTTGAGAAATATTACCTACATCCACAAAATCAGGAACAATGAACACACAATTTAAGTATTGATTCTAACATCTTTGGTGGAAAACAAAAGGGAAAATATGAAAGAAGATAATTTATCTACAGGAATTATAAAAATCTGAATCAGTCAGTGGACACAAAATATTTTTTATGTGTATTTAAGTATACATTTCTGCTCCAATACTCATGATTTTACAAAAGGAAGCAGTCTCTTGAATGAGAGACTACTACTGGTATTAAAATACCTAGCTTTCATTGATATCAACAGTCATTAAGCCTCTAAATATCTCTGGGAATCTGCGAGAGGCATGCTTCCATTCTTTGAAATATCCAACATAAATTAGAAGCATATTGCCAAGACAGTAGAGTCTTCATGTCTTCTACGAGTTCTGCTGAAATGACAATCAAAAGAGTAAGTAACAATATCTATTTTTTGTGACTTTGACAATGTTTGATATCCACAAAATTGTTTTAGTCATTTGAATACAGATACTTTTTAAAGAAGAACCATCAGGAGAAAATAAGTGGAATTCCTTCTTCATGCATCTTTGTGCAATTTAAATACATTGGAAGTGTGCAAATTGTGTTTTACTCTAGTGTTTCTTAAGTGGATACTAGAACTATATGGAAAATAGTCTAAGTATGCAGTTTTCTAATTCTAAACCCATAGTGATTCCTGTAAGTAGAATCTGGGTTTTTTAAATATCCTTTAAGCTTACTTTCTTTTGTTCCTTTGACCATAGCTAAGCTTGTTTCTCCATCTAGGGAGAAACAATGGTTCTAGAGCTATTTGAGCTGCTAAGGATGGGATCTGGCTCCCTCTACAGGTTCATTATTTTTGAAGCAAACGTAGCGGAGAGTTATCATCAATAAAAATTTCATCATGATTTCTTCTTAAAACTATGAACTATTTCGTGTTCTAAGAAAAAGTGTTTAGTTTCATATTATTCGGCTAAGTAAGTACTCCAATCTCCATGGCAATTTCTTTTCACAGAAATTATCTATCTCAGGTGAATTTCAGAGAAAGTTTTAGCCGAAATTATTTAACTGTTCACAATTATATAAAAGGCTTTATCACTACGTCAGAGTGCAAGATGAGAAAACTGGAATTACGTGGTGTCATGGTTTAGCCATGACCCAGCTAAATTTTTCGGCAGCTATAATCATCCAGTTGAGGTCCCTAACTCCACTTCCCAACTCCCAGGAGAAGGAAGAGTAAAATGAGAAGAAAAAGGCTTGCTGATTGGAAACTAAAGCTACAGTTTTAATGAAATTATGATAATAATAGTACCAATTATTAAAATAATTAGACAATAATGAAATAGGTACAAATATCTGAGATGGCACCCCTATCCCACCCCTCAATGACTGTAGGTCACCACAACTGCTGTAGAGCAGACACAGGGAATGGGTCCACAACTAGGAGGGAAATGAACTCAGGAATGGGATTCAGGAACGCACGGATCCGGGGTCAGGAGCAATCAGACAGATGAGATCCTCACTGGGCATCAGGCATCAGCCATCAGAGAGGAGAGTGAGACCCTTGTGATCTCTCAGGGTTATACCTAGTATGATGTATATGGGATGGAATACTCTGTTGGTCAGTTTAGGGTCACCTGTCCTGTCTGCTCCCCCTGAAGGTGCAACCGTTTTTGACAGCCCAAGAACGACCTTGGTTACTAGAGAAATAAGTATAAACTTTCTGCATACCAGTGTCCAATGTTACCACTTCTAGAGAGAAACTTTCTGAAAAGCATGCAGTTAGGTTTCAGAAAAATTAAGTTAATTTAGACAAAGGCCAAGCCAGAGTCAGAGTCCTCCCAATTAACTCAAACCACAACATTCCACACTTACCGTTTATGTCATGTGAAGGTAATTACTATTTATATCTTCAAATACATATACATGTAAACTGTTTATTCATGATTTACCCGCACAGAAGTTCATTAAGTACATCATTGTGGATATCCATCCATTTTAACAGTTTCTCAGGGCAGGAAGAACAATGTGAAGATTCATTGTTGTCTGTGCCCACAGGCTGTAGGTTAGAGATGTCAACCTCAGAAGGTCAGTGGATGCCACAAGATGAAGCTAACTCATTATCTTGAAAAATTAACTCAGAAAACACTATTAGTAATACAGTTTAAGATTGAGCATTCTTATCCAGGGCCAGATTTCCTTGAGGTACACATTGAAATTCGCTATCCTTCAAATCATAACGTGTGGATAAACTACCTAATACTGCCTACATTTCAAGGGACAGGTTTTCAATCCTCCTAAAGTATTTTCATGCAATTACATAGATGGTACACTGTATTTATCATTGCTACTTTTTGTCAAATTTGCAGCAAAGTTGTTTTCATTTCGGAATCCTTGAAGGGCTGTTAAAAATTTTTATCAAAGAATTCATGATATCACAGCAATTGCTTGGAAAAGAATGATACCAGTTCACAGGATTTGTGGGTAACAGAAGCTCTTGCAAATTGAAGTTCCTTCCAGAAATCTCTGAGATGACAAAAGGTTTAAGTGAACTCCTACTACATCAGAAATTATTTAAATATGTAATTCTGTTATAAAAAATTAGAAGAATTTAATATTGTAACAATTTTTCATAGTGTGTGAATTGTAATGTAAGCTACCATTGACAAATGCAACTTCAAATAAATTGGAATTCCTCAGAAGTAACCAACTCTCTACTCCTGGGTTGCATGTAAAAGTGATACTGCCCTGCCATTAGGTTTTTGGAATATATTGTGTAATGGAAAAAAGTTACCCAAAACTGCTGTGGTATTAAGGAAATTTGTTGATTACCTTTTGAGATAAAGAAGGGGGGGAAAAAAAACAGAAAATATTTATAGGTAAAGAACATCAGTAGCATGATAAAGAATGGTATTACTGACATAGTGAGAGGAACAAAGAGGGATAAAAGAGAAACAGAAGCAGGCAAAATGGACGGAGTTTGCAGTCTTGTTGGTATGGTACACAATGAAAAATGCTGCACACTTAAATACTGCAGTTAATAAAAATTGAAATCTACTCATATGCAAAAAACCAGCACCAAACAAGCTGCTCTGCATGTTTCTTCTGCTCAGTTCATACTCTTTTACAGTATTAAATCACAACAGATTCGCAGGTCAGTGTGAAGCTTCATCCCTCCAGTGTTTGTGTCTGATCCTCAAGTACGACTGTGTCCAGCTGATGTTATAAAGAACTTCAGAATTGAAAGAGCACAGCCATTAAATTTGTGACTTGATGTTGGCCAGTAAGGCAGCTGTCAAGCAGACATATCGTAAGAATATCTTTGATTTTAAATCATTTAGAACTACCAGCACGTATACAACTTTTTGCAAAATTATTTGTTTGAAAGTAAGAAAAGATCATTCCTCTCTTTCAAGCCCCTTGAACTAGTTCCAGTTCACTGATAATGAAATTATTTTAAGAGATTCCTTCCACGATACTGAACATCAGGGTTATAATCCACACTCTTCAGCTTGTGGTCTTTAGGGATGACAAATATATTCTGCTTTTCAGGTTTCGGATTAACGAACTCTGAAGAACTCCATACTTCCACAACATTAGCCACGTGAATTTATGAATATATTTTAAAAACCATCAATTTTAATAATCTTGAAAGGAACAATAACACTAATGTTCATTTGATTTTGCTTTGTGACTTAGGGATTGTTTTGATAGAAGTTGGGAGGAGCTTACCTGTATGGATTATTAACCTTCAACAGAAACACTTCAAAATAGGTTCTTATAACTTAACATATCAAAAGCAGTGAATGAATCAGCTTCATCCTTTTATAAAATATTAAATTACAGATGTCATCTGACATAAGAGAAACTTTTTACACATTATTAACGAATGACAGTAATGTCAAATGGATATACGCCTTTTTATGATTTTCACCTTTGCAAAATTGTTCCACAGGAGTAGTTACTTCTTTTACCAAAGGCAGTTAATCATTTTCTGTATAAGGAGGTGAACAGGTAATGTTGTTTCTTGTGCAATGGACCATGCTGTCATCTGCTTCTAATGGATTGTTTTCTTGCAATTTTATTTTACTAAGACTGCATATATTTACTTAGAAATACCTTCAAGAGTTATAGATACAAATAAAATTTTCAATGAGTAGGTTTTGTATTTTCTCACAAAAAAACCCCAATTGTGCTTATGTAGTTTCACAACGCTGACTAGTCTAGTTTCTACACTTACATCATTGTACTTATATCCCCATCATACAGAACAAGAGATATGATTTGACTATGATTAACAAGATTCAATAATAACAATTGAAACAAAATGGAAGAATAAATAAGGTAAAGTAAAGCAAGGCAAAGAAAACCAAAACAAAATAAAAGTAAGTCAAACCAAATCAACTACAAAATACAATACAGTACAAAAAATACAACAAAACACAACACAATACAATACAATAAATATTATTGAGATTATTTTGGACTGTTGCTGTAACACAGTAGTACTAAAAGAAGGAGAAGATACAGAGAAATATTAGCCACTTGAAAATTCAGGATCCCTTTGTCTTTGGTGAGAGCTATTTTGTCTACTAATATAAGCGTCTATTTTGTTTTATGGGTATTCACAGTTGCTATAAATAGATAAAAAACTTATTAACCATTTATGTGAAAATAAGCTGCCTCTGCCTTTACAGTAGCCTGGCAGCCTGAACTGTATCCAAGAAAGTTAACTATTAAAATAGATACATACTTATTTCGTGAAGTTCCACTCAACCATCATCACTGCAACACTGAAGTATGACATCTCCAAGCCATACTTCACAGGAACTGAGTGCAGTGTTTTCACAGATTTTAAAGTGTCAACACATGTTCTCAGAAGAATCTTGAAAAATAATTTCTTGAAGAAAAAAGATATGAATATGTAATAACCCATGAAAAATTGGCAGAAGCAGTATAGATCAATTCTACACTCTAGTGAAACTACAAACCTGTAATATATAAACAACTTGCTTTTAACTTAACTGCTGATACTGAGGAATCACTGAAAGCCAAGCATTTGGTAACAGTTTCATATGCTATTTGAGTAGTAATCTAAAAAAATTGTAAGTGGTATTTCCATTGATAGCAGCATGTCATGGGCCTTAGGCTAACTTTGCCATCTGTTAAATTTGCTCTCCCCAGTGCTGGCTTGTTAGGCTTGTTATCAACTTATTATGAGAAATTGCTGTGCAAATTGAAGCTTGGTACCAGATACGTCTTCCTGTGATATGAAGTTCAAGCAAAGGATAAAAGCAAAGACCCTGAAAATACAAACAGTGTTGAAAATGGAGGCCAGAGGACAACTCACTGATGGCCACTGCTGTTCATAGTATAAGTACTTCCTTACAAGAAAGGAAAATGACTGCATCAAAAGGAATAAAGAACAGCAGCAGAAGCTCAGGGCAGAAACCCCGGGTGTATTACTGGAGCTGTGATCATGCTGCACACATTGAGAACCGTGCCAGCTTTGCAGGCACTCTTCCCTAAGCCTGTAAGATTGCATGGGGTAGTTGTGACCCAAAATTTAATTTATCCATCTTCATTGCGTTCTGATTCGTCATTACCTGAGTGGGTCTGTATAACTGCACCTAGTTAAGTTGATTTGTCATTGGAGCACTTTAGGATTAAGTGCTAGAGTAAGATATCTCTAAATTCTATTCTTTTTCCAAGCATATCATCAGCAACACAAGAGCATATATTTCCTTCACAGTATAAACACAAAGTTTTAAGTTATTTTGTGACCATGTTAATATCATCCATGAAAGAGGTTTTATATAGATTACAGTCTCTAGACTGTTCATCCACCTTGCTAAATAAAAAGCATAATCCAAATAAAGTGAAATTTAAGTTTTTCCAATTATTCCACTCCTTTTTTCATGCTGTGGTTTTGAGGAATTCTATCCCCGTTTCTGCAGATCATTTCTGAGGTCTACCCCATAATAATTTCACCCGCAGGCTCACAGATGCCCAGATAGGTTCTAAAAAATTTTCCAAGGCAGCCTGGCCATGCACAGTTTATACATCAGAATCATATAACTACGGCACTCACCACGGCAGAGGAAGTCAGTTACCTTAGATGCAGGTCATTCACATAAAGAGACAGACAGAAGGACAAAAAGTAACAGTTATTTCAGTGAAGACCAGAACAGATTTTAATTGCCATACCTAAGTTTCCAGGCACTGTCAATCACATAGGGCTACTGCATATTTTGACTTAATTTTTCAATTAGTAGCCTTCCTTCTTATTTTTACCAAATAATTTCTCAAACTATTTTGATTTGCATGATTTATAGGTATGTAATGAACCACGAATACAAAAAATATCCTTTTGAGGCAGCAATTACTGATGGAAATACAATCTCCACAATAATCACAACCATCAAAATGGAAGACATGTTCTGGGAAAGTCATTAAAGCTGTAACTTCTAGAAAACAGAGGTATATTAGAAGTAGTATTGTAATGCTTACTTTCTTAGTAATTGAAGTGATGTGAAAGAAAGAACATGGAAACTGGAAAATAATCAGCTCTATATAGAGCTTTGTATACTGTCAAAATTATAAAGACTTTATGCAAGCAGAAGGAGCCCTGTGTTATATCAGCAGTCGGTTGTTGCATCTGTCTTTCAGGTCACTCATTTTCAGCCCATTGAGAATTACCTACATTGTGCAAAGCATCTCAGGACTTAGACATGACAGTCGTTTAAGTTTTACAGTGTTTATTTATAAATATTAATGTGCATATATAATCACTCACAGATACACATAAATCCTAAGGTAGGTATCATTGCAGTTTTTTACTTGTATTTTTGCCATACAGCTTTCATCCAGAAAAACTGCTGGATAAAGAAATTGTGCCAGATGCTTGCTAACATCATAAAGGTAACACCACAAACCAGTTTTTGTTATGTGTACAATGTTGTAATATGAGCAACACTTGTTTTGCGCCAAAACTCACTAACACTGTGACTCCGTTGTTTCTGCATGACAATGTTGAGCAGTTTTAATTCTGTTGCTTTCATCTCCTGTACTGATCCTTTCTGTATTTATTACACCCAGGCCCATAGACATTGAAAATGCTGTCAGATTCAACTCAAGCAACAAGTCAAACATTTTCCTGTGTAATTTTGATATTATAAAAATAGTTGGACCTAGATCAGAGCCCCACAAAACTACACATTGATGAGTGGTGCAGGAAGAGTCAGTCACTATTATCAAATATTTACAATGTAAATTTACAACTCTGCCCAATTCCCTATATAACCTTTTCAAAACAGATGGAAATCCAAAGTTCAAATGCTTTTGCTGCAAGACAGTCCTTCCAGTACTATTTATTTTTGGTATTTCCATTTATTTTTAATCCCTCGAAGAGAAAGTTTCCTTTTAAGAAAATGCTTTCAAACTTTGGGGATATTAAAATCTAACTAAAGAGATGGATTGTTTCTTTCATTTTCCTTCACAGAAATTAACAAGTCAATCAGCTGGAAACAGTTAAATATGGTCATGTATCTAAAAACATGTCACTCAATGGATTCCTGAAAACACCAAAAAAAAGGAACTACTCTCATCGTAATCTATGTCAAAATATTAACGATTACATGAATATCACAAAACAAATCACCTCTAAATATACACCGCAAGTGTTTAAGGAATTCTTTAAACTTGATTAAAATTTCTATGCACAACATTTTAAATTCCAAATCTAAACTTGAAAAATCCACAATATATAAATTCTCTGTTTAATATTCAAAAATTAATAGAATAAAATTAATAAATAAAATCTAGAAAAGACTTCCATCTGAGGTCTAATGTAGTGTATATTTTTTTTAAGAAGACCTTTTGTCTCCACATTTTGTTTATTTTTTATTGGGTCTGACTGGGATGGACTTAACTTTCCCTGTAGCAGCCCTCATGGTGCTGTGCTTTATATTTGCGGTTAGAAGGATGTTGATTTGAAAACACATCAGTGTTTGAGCTACTGCTGAGCAGTGCTTACAAAGCACCAAGACAGTCTCTTCAAACCCATAGTCCCCAAAGGTCAGTGTGCTGGGGATGAGCAGGATGTTGGGAGAGGACATATCAGGGCAGCTGACCAAAATTGACCAAAGGAATATTCCATAATATATGACATCTGCTGATCCATAGAAAATAAGAGAAGGGGAGGGAGGAAAGCTGTTGTTAAGGTGGCTCTTTTCTGCAGCAGCCTCTACGAATACTGGGGCACTAAGGTCCAGGAAACAGCTGGACATCACCTGCTGATGAGAATTAGAGAATAAATCTTTTTGCTTTGTATCCATGTTTAGTCTTTGATTTTCTTCTTTATCTCGACCCATGAGCTTTTTGTCTTCTCTCTCCCCTTATCCTGCTAAGAAAGGTGAGTGATGGAGTGGCTTGATGGACATCTGGCAGCCAGCCGAGCCAACCCAGCACATTTGCAACACATTTATTTCACAAGTAGTTTATTAATAAAGTAGGACAGACTGTTTCTTAAATCATTTTTTGACTAAGCTTCAAATGAACTGTGAGAAAGCATCAGTATTTAGACAACAATGCTAAAGTAGTTTTTCTTCTCAGTCATACTACACCTACATAACTACATAATTGATTTTCTATGTTATTATACTTCTACTAATTTGTATTATTTCTGTACCCATCGAGCTTTCACATGTGTTTAGATAGTTTATCAATATCTTTTATTGAAGTTTTCTGTACACTCAAGATAACTCTATTAAACACTGTGCTTCAAAACAATTAATTCATCTTTTAAATAATACTTACATTGCTGTTTTGCCTCAGAAAAACAATGCTATCGTACACACAGTGAAGTGAGGCAGGTGATTTGTGTAAAGAAAGGATCTTTATCAGAGTAGTTTTAAGAGTATTCCTCGTATGTCTGTAGCTAAATGACTTGGTCTATAAACCTTTATAGTTGTATTCTGATGTATTATGAAGAAGTTTCGGACTGCAATGTTTGACCGTAATCAAATAAGTTTTTAATGGGTTAAATACTATGTATATTATGAACAGTAACTGTATCTAAAAAAAATTAAATTGAGAAGTATTCACATTCCTTTTTAGGCTCCCAAAAGTTGTTAAAGAAAAAGCCAAATTGTTTATTTGTTTTGAAACAGGACAAATTTTAATGTTGTGGCCTCTTTCTCCTAACAGTCTTTGGTGATCTTGTTTGTAACAAGTTAGAAGTGTAAGCTGTTGCCATACCAGTTTGTATGCTTTGAAATTAAAAGACATAGACATCTAATACTCCAGAACATTGTTTCTTGAAAAATATTTTGCCAAAAAAGGAGCCAATTTTATATGAACACTTTTCTTATAGTGTTGCTTCTTGCTGTAAAATTTTACATCATAAGAAAACATTTGGGTTCAAGAGAGTCAAAAAGAACATACCGACATATTACCTTATTGGGGCAGTGCATTTGTATAAGCTTGATTTTCACCTGTGAAAATGATCGACCCTAGCATTCTAACAAAACCCAATTTTCAAAAATATGGAATAACTTCAGAAGTTTATTTAAATAAAGGTCCTCAACTAAACATAATTTTAATACTAGATTATTGCAAGCTTTTGCCCAAGTAGTCCATACTCGTCATTAAAAAATAATTTTGACAATGCCACTTTGGAGCAAGTATTTGACCTCCATAAAAATTCAATGGACAGTAATTATATAATTACACTTATTTTCAAGGTTTTATTTCATAAGCTTAACAGCTAAATGCATTAAAAGATAAACTAGAATAGACTCTAGAGAACTGAGAGTCTTGTTCTTCTGGTTCAACTGACACCTTTGGTAAGCTTCTTGTTCCTTAAGCCTTGATTTCATATTTCTTACTTTGAATAACATTAGCCAGAGGTCTTCTTTCAAGAGGTTTTACCTTTGAATTTCTATGATGGAATGCTAAAATAGGTTTTTAAATTAGATTTCATTAGACAACATGTCACAAAGCAGGCTGAAAGGGAACTGTAACCATTCCTTCATAGTTTAATGATATTACAAATAATGAATATACTGCTAATATTGTCTAAGTATAGCTCAGAGTCTTAATTTTAGTGATTGGTATTATAGATTATTGGTTGACATAGACAGTTCTTACAGGGCCCAAAATGTTTCATACTTTTTAAGAAGAAAAGCAATATGAACTGTCTACAGCAAGATGGGATTGTATTAAAGAAAACAGGTAGAGTGTAACAAAAAGTAATATGCTCTCTATTCAAAGACAGAAAAAAAATCACAAGTAGGTGACAGAACACTACATTTACATAAAAATTATCTTTAAATCTTATTTATTCAAATAAAATCAAGAGGAATTCAGCATCAAAGTATATAATATTCAACACGCAGACTTTGAAAGCAAGGGGAAATGTGAAATGCCATCAGGTGCTTGGTGGAAAACCACTACAAAAATTTCATCAATAGGTTAATCAACATATGGGAAATTTGTGAGATAGAGATGGTAGTGGGGAGATATCAAAAAAGTTCTCTTCATGGTACATTCTCTTAGATATTAAGGAGCAGTTGTTTGCAATGCATATATGTTAGAAATTATCTTAACTCACAGATGCTGAGTACCAGGTAATGTAATGGCTAACAACAGGCAACATTTTCAGTTAGCAGCTCTTCATAACAATTAAGAGTTAGTCTCTAAGTATCAGTAACTGTAAATACCACAAGCATTCTGAAAACAGTGTTACTTTTGGGCAATATTTCATAAATAAATTGTTAATGATAATTGTGTATGTGTTGCTAAGCAATGTCAATGATCAAAACTATGAAGTTTTATTTACACTTTTCAGCTTGTAGTAATTTAACTTCTGTGTACTACCATCTTTAAGTCAATAAAGACTTCTGAGAACATTTACTCCAGGATAAACAGATCCTTTTCAACTTCTTCTGACACCTGATAGGGAATACTGCTTAGTCTAAAGAACTACCTTTACAGTAGGGAAGTGTCCTAATGGCACAGTGGCACAGTGTGAAGTGACATGAAGACATCAGTAAAGCTTCTGTACTTAGAACCGTCATAAGTGTATTGGCCAATTTTTTTGTTGAATTCCAGCATATGGCAAAAGTCATAGGGGCTGTCAAAAGATAATTATAAGTCAGATATCTAATTCAAGTTATGGATTTTGTCTAGCACTTTGTAACTGATGTAGGCTGTAGAAGAGATTTTATTGGCAGCTCAAAAGAAAAATTTTGCTTGCTGCAAAATATGAAAACTCCTTTCTTTTTTCTTTTTCCTTTTTCCTTTTTTGGTTTTTTTTTGTTTTTTTCTGGGTTTCTCTTTTTGTTTTTTCTTTCTTCTTCTTTTTTTTTCTTTTTTTTTGATTTGATAGTTATGATGACATTCAAATTAATGCAGTACATGAAATAGCCTTGATGAGGAACATAAATCCCAGAATAATTAAAATACAGAGAGCATAGGAGAAAACTATATATTAATCTTTACATTAATCTAGGATAACAAGTTTATCTGAACACTGCCATGCATATACGGGAAGAGAGTTTACTGTTAAATTAAAGAAACAGATGCTGGACACATCTTATACTGCTTTGCAGGCAGACAAAAGCTCACCCATTTGAATTCTGAGCAGAACAAAAGAGTTGTGAAAGCAAAGGGTTTAGAATAAAACTAGATCTTAAAGCAATGTAGGTATCTATACTCACATGTCTAAGCAGGGCTTAATGCCATGTAGAAAATGAAACTGGTGTCAAATGTATATGAATTTTAAACACTTCAACTTACACATAGAAAGCTGGAACTGCTGGCCAAATAATGTGATGAGATCTACATTTCTAAAAGGGTGAGATTTGACAGGGAAGAGCTGGTTGATTCTCAGCTCACAAGTGTGACTTTTTGGAGGAAGAATAAGAGCAAAAAAATGGATTCTAGAAGACACTGTGCAAATGTATTCATGTAGGGGCATTTATCTGCCACCTTTTGTGTAAATTCACTGTGAGTGACATTTTCTGGATACTAATTTTATATGTGAAGACGTTTTTTAAAGTTTATGCTGAGTCAAAGATCTTTCTGACATGACTACTCGTGCTTTTGCCACCCGAGTGTTGAACTCTACCTCATCCCCTCACCAGGCCCAAGGTCTGAAGTCTCATTTCCTAAATTAATGAAGCTGAAGGCAGTACAGAAGTTGTTGGCAGCCACTCAGTTATTAAGCCCCCTTTCACAGAAGCAGCCTATTAGTTACCAGTTCTGCAGCCTGCACTAGCCCAGAGTTTATTTGATGATGTTGGTTCCAACATGTAAAATTATAAGTAGTCCTAAGACTATGTGGCATCTTATCAGTTAATGTTTTTATTAAAATGCAAGGAGGATTCTGTAAAGATACTTTTTAAAATATACATAAATAACAAAATCTGGTTCTCACTCAAAATACATTTCGCTTGCCTCCAGTGATCAAATATAATGGCCTTCAGAGCATATTCCAATATTTATAAACTTAGATTTTCAGTCATCTAATTTTAATATGGCTATGAGATTTTCTAAGTTTTAAACAATTTAGACATACATCCTCCTCGTTTGGTGGTTGTAGTGTAACTTGAAATAAAAATACTTGTCCATTCATCATCCAAAGGTAAAATTTCATTTTAACACATGATCACCTGTACTTGATACTTAGCTGAATATTTCTTTTGGTATTGATAGGGCAGTGGGAGCCCACTATTTAAATTTCACTCATGAGCTAGCTTGAAATAACCTACCATATTAATAGAGGATTGACTACTGAGTAGCATTTGCAACAGCAAAGGGAGAAGCATTTTCAGCTAATTATCCTGAGTTTTGAGTGAAACTGTCTGCATGAAAATTTTATCTGCCCCAGGATTCAGTGTATCATCTCATGAATCCACCCTCTTTTGTCTCTTCAGCATGCAAAGGCGCAATTCAGGAATCTCACTCACTCTAAATCAAATTGATATGCACAATCTGTGAAGGGGGAAGAGTGAAAGAGATTGGAAACAAACATAATTTAATGTTTAACATGCCTCCTTTCTGCAGATATTTTCAAGGTTTTAAAAGCTAAATATCCTAGTATGATCACATTAATGAAATGAAATCAACACATCTGCACTTGCAGCTGTGGTCACAGACATAAAGTGGTCTTTCTTTAAAGGTAAAGATAAAAAGGAGCCAGTGAAGTTGTGTTCCTATTGCAGTTTCTTATGTTGCCTACACAAAAAAAAACATTTCTGACCAAAAAAACCTGCAAACAACAAAAAAAACCCCTTATCTGAGTCCTGCTTCACTTTCTGTGCTTGGTAGAGTTGAAAATGTCTCTGAAGAACAGAAAAGAGACAAAGAGGCAATGATAAGCCATCTGAAAAAAATTGCAAAACCCATAGGAGAATACAAGAGTACAGATCTTCATTACACAAGAATTATCATTCTTTGAATAAGAAAGTTTTTACTCAAGATTAGTTGTTTCTATAGACTTTAAAAGGCTTGTCATGTGCCATGCAATGTGTTTATAAAGTATACTTTTGTTCTATCAAACTTACTTTATAATCTCCTTCCTGGCACAAAATCATTGTTTTATACAGAAATGAATTAAAATAGAGATGTATTACTACTGATTTTATGCTATTTAGTAAGTCTGTAACACTAAACAGGTATTTTTATCAAATTTGGTATCTTCAGAATAAAATAAGATTCCTTTGACAACCAATACACAACAGAACACTCTTTCTAAAATATAGAATCATAGAATCATGGAACTATAGGATCGTGTGGTGGGAAAAGACCTCTGAGATCATCAAGTCCAACCGTACCTCTCCCATTACTAAACCATGTTCCTAAGACACTCATCTACCCATCTTTTAAACACCTCCAGGGATGGCGACTCGACCACCTCCCTGGGCAGCTGTTCCAATGCCTGAGAAACCTTCCAGTGAAGAAATTTTTCCTGATGTCTAATCTGAACCTTCCCTGGTGAAACTTATGGCCATTTTCCTCTTGTCCTATCATCTGGCACTTGGGAGAAGAGACCAACACCCCCCTCGCCACAACCTCCTTTCAGGCAGTCGTAGACAGTTCCCTCAGCCGCTCTTCATAGGACTTCACCAGCCCTGTTGCCCTTCTCTGGACGCACTCGAACTCCTCAATGTCCTTCTTGTAATTAGGGGCCCAGAAATGAACACAGTACTCAAGGTGTGGCCTCACCAGTGCCGAGTACAGGGGCACAATCACTGCCCTGGTCCTGCTGGACACACAGTTTCTGATATAGGCCAAGATGCCATTGGCCCTCTTGGCCACCTGGGCCACTGCTGGCTCATGTTCAGTCGGTTGTCAACCAACATCCCCAGGTCCTCTCCTCCAGGCAGATCTCCAGTCACTCTTCCCCAAGCCTGCAACTCTGCACAGGGTTGTTGTGTCCCAGGTGCAGGACTTGGCATTTGGTCTTGTTGAACCTCACCCTGTTGTTCTCAGTCCATCGATCCAGCCTGTCCAGATCTCTTTGCAGCTCCTCCCCTCCTTCAAGCAGATCAACACTGCCACCCAGCTTCGTGTCAATCTTGCTAAAGGTGCACTCGATCCCTTCGTCCAGAACAGGACTGGACCCAGCACTGAACCCTGGGGAACACCACTCATGACCAGCCTCCAACTGGATTGAACTCCATTTACCACCACCCTCTGCGCCCGGTCATCCAGCCAGATTTTCACCCAGCAGAGGGTGTGCCCATCCAGGCCAATGGCAGCCATTTTCTTTATCAGAATACTGTGAGAAATGGTGTCAAAGGCTTTACAAAAGTTCAGGTGCACCACATCCACAGCCTTCCCCTCATCTGTAAACTGGGTAACCTTGTCATAGAAGGAGATCAGACCAGTCTGGCAGGACCTGCCTTTCTTAATCCCATGTTGACTGGGTCTGATAGCCTGGCTGTCCTGCATGTGCTGTGTGATAGCATTCAATAAGATCTACTCCATGACTCTTCCCAGTTCCGAGGTCAAGCTGACAGGCTGTAATTCTCTGGATCCTCCTTCCAACCCTTCCTGTAAATGGGAGTTACTTTTGCCAGTCTCCAGTCGACCGGCACTTCCTCAGTCAGCCAGGACTATTGATAGATGATGGGAAACGAGTTTGGTGAGGACTTCTGCCAGCTCCCATAGTACCCTTGGGTGGTTCCCATCCAGCCCCATAGACTTGTTTATGTCTAATTGGCCGAGCAGGTCTCTAACCAAATCCTCCTGGGTCATTGGAGCTTCATTCTCATCACCTTCTGGCTCAGAATGCTGTATATCTCGAGAACATCTCACCTTACTATTAATGACTGAGACAAAGAAGGCATTAAGTACCTCTGCCTTGTCCTCATCCCTCATCACTACTGTCCCTCCTGCAACCAGTAAGGGAGGGAGGTTCTCCTTGGTCCTGCTGTTGTTGTTAATATACTTGAAGAAACATTTTTTAGTGCCTTTAACAGAACAGTTGGAGTTCCAGTTGGGCTTTAGCTCTTCCAATTTTCTTTCTACATGATCTCACCTCACCCTTGTAGTCCCCCAGGGATACCTGCTCCTGCTTCCAAAGCTCATAAACTCTCCTCTTCTTCCTGAGATCAATACAAAATATTTGACGCAAAAGAACAGTGTTACTTGCAAATTGAAACATGCCAGTCTATTAAATAAAAAAAGAAAAAACAAGGCCACACAAAAAACCAGAATTTATTAAAAACCAACAATATTTCATAAAAAAAAGAGCAACCCACAAAAACCCACCCTCTCCCTGAAACTGCAGAGGTTCTGAAGACATATCATCTCTTCACCATCACAAGTAATGGGAGCTTACTCCTCCAAACACATTTTAAATACAAGCATTTGAATTATCAGTCATTACTACAACTTGTGACAAAAATACTGGCATACAGTAGAAGTTGAGAAATTCACAATTAAAAAGCAAAAATTAAAATAAATAAATAAATATTAAAAGTGAAACTATGATGATAAAAGCAAATTGTTCTATAGTAATTCATTCTACCAGTTAGGATCAAGTCATAAGCAGTTATTCACTTCACAACCTTGCACACTACAGGTCCTTGTAGCACTGTTTTCACGTACGCTAATATTCTCGTTACTTGTTTAGCTGCTGAATACATTCCTATATCACTTGTGTTGGTGTTCCTTAGAATCCCTTGCAGACTCCCACTGTGACTGGCAGTATCACATTACAAAGCTACAGCAAGAGTAAAGTGAAAACCTTCTTTAGAAGTGAGCTTCCCCTTAAGCAGGGTGCAGCTAAAGTACCAGAGTAAAACCACGTGGAAACAACCTTGAAAGTTCAGTACATTCCAGGTTCCCTGCTTCAGTGACTTGATACGGCCAGACTACCAATACACTGAGGAAGAGAATGGAAAAGATGGATGCAAATGATATTTTAGGGTTCTCCCTTTCCTTTCTATTCTTGGTGTAATAATGCAAAACCAATTACGAACTAAAGGGAAATGCAGTTATCATTCAGAGCCAATGCCGAAAGGTGAAGAGATACAGAGCATCCTAAGCTGCCACTCTGACCTCAGGCCCATCTTTATATCAAGAAACTACAATTGCACCTAGAAGCAAAGAAATGCACAAATGACTTAAACTATCATTGAGAGCTAGGACAGCCATTGTCAGTATCCACCTATAGAGGTTGGGAGCAAAAGGAAAATGTTATTATTATTGTTTGGCAAGGCAGAAGAGGATTTCTACCAGCATATTCTTTACTTTTTCTGTCGATGAGGACTATAAGCCTATGTTTGATGGTTGGACATTGTAGAGTCTTTTACCCCTTGGAGTATCTTTCCCCAAGTCACAGCAAGTAAGGTTCATCTTCACAAATCCTGGGAAGATAAAAAAACCTCCCAAGAACAGAGGAGTATATTGCTACCAGAAGGCTTGCAATACATTTTCTCCCTCATACCATCTTAACCATCATCAGTATCCAGACTTGGGAAACAGTCATGCTCTTTGAATAAATACATAGTATTTGTGCTGAGTAAGCTATTCCTCCCCACGCATCCGCCCATGGCTTAAAAAGGACAAAATGTTGCTATAGTCAGGTGCACAAGCTTGCAGTTCAGAGAAATGTGCCCAAACCACTAAAATTGATTTCGACTATTACACATCATTTGGACTATCACACATTTGTCCTGATTTGAAGAAACAAAGAGGTACAGCCATTGAGTAAAGAGTTCCTATTTACATTAGACTTGTATAGAAAAAGTTGTCTGAGTAAAATCATCAGTAGCTTGTACCATAAGGGCCACAAAACTCCAGGAAAAGAATTAAGATTGTACACAGCTGTTATATGCAGATATTTGAAGATTTTGAGCACCACACAGAAAATAATTTGCCTAAGATTTCATTCTATTAACCATCTTCCTTCTCAGAAGTTTTATTTATTAAAACTCTTAAATAAATCCAGAGGGTTGTGGAGTATTGCAACAGGTCTCCAGGAAAGCAGTTGTGGTGCCAAGGCTGACAATATTCCAGAAGCAACTGGTTGATGCCCTCAGACACACAGTGTGAATGTTGAGGCTGTCCTATTCAGGGACAGGAGCTGGACTCGACGATCTTTTTTAGTCCCTTCCAACTCAGGAAATTTCATGATTGTATTAAGTCCTTGTTGCTAAGATCCCTCTCTTCATCCTCACACCCTGTAAGGAAGCTGTAGGTGTTTTTCTGGAACTCTCATGGATAGGCTAAGGGCTCCATGCAGTGCACTAAGCCCGTATTTAACAGACATAGGCTCATTTCATCACTTGTGTCATTAAATAAAAATAATGCCACTGTTCTGTCACTAGATAGATCTTTGTACTGCCAAACTCAATATAAGTCACTGTTGGTTGTGTTCCAGTGCAGTTTGTAAGCACTTCACCAAAATCTTTCTAAAATGCATTGTTGTTTACGTTGTTCTCTCCCCCCTTTCCCTTTTAGGGAGTCAAACAGGCTTTTGACAGTTATTTTTCTCCTTCCTTAGCTAAAATAACAAGACCAAAACAATAAAAAAAACCAAAACAAACAAATCACCACAATACCCACAGCTATTATCTATGTTTCTGTTACCCCAATAGGAAAATCAGAATGAGTGCCAAGATTTCCCTGGGAGCCAGCTCCAGATTTGCAAAATTAAAATCAATTGTATGCAATTACCCTTCTGATTTGGCACCTTCTACTAATAATTCCCCATTTCATTATTACTAGAAGCAGTTCTTCACCTCAATTGTAGTTGAGGTTGAATTATTCAACAACAAATAATTTGAAAGCTATCTAATAACACAGACTTTTATAGTTTCTGACAAAAAAAAACCCAAACAAACCAAAAGTTGATGGTTAAATACTTCACTGCCCCAACTGTTTTGTGCAAGGGAGAAAGTGATAAGGAAAACAAGGATATTAATGAATTATCCTTTTATTTGAACAGCTTTTGAATATTTTGAGGTAAAAAAAAATACTGGAATTATAGAATTTCTCTTTCAGAAGAAAACTGAACCAGTGTGTGTAAAACTGACCTGGACTGTAAGATGAGACTTATTTGTAAAGCCAGTTCAGTTAACATGATGTAAAAAGGGCCAAGAAATTTGATTTACACTTACTGAAACTGCAAATATCCCAAGAACTATTACATGACTGGACATGCTCAGCTAATCACCTGAGTAATCTCACACAAACAATCAAGCCATAATTTGAGCAATAGAAATTTGTTGGCACTAAGTACTGTTCGTTTCCCACATACTGATGACTGTATTCATGAGTGGAGGATGTGGAAATGTTACGATGCAAGCATAAGTGAAAAGCAATTTTTATTGGCTGCTACTGCATCCAGAAAAAGGAAAGTAACTGAGCAATTCAGTCAATATTTTCATTCTGAATATTTGCTTGTAAATGAATTCGCTTGCCAAGAATTAGTGCAAGAACATTGCAACAACTAGAGAATTTAAGAGGAAAGAAAATACTTAGTCTCAGGTGTCGTGAATTAAGAGTGGTTGTTAATCTATTTCAAGAGAAGTTATTTTGTATGAACACTGAGGAACAAGCTGACTACTTGAAATGCTTAATAACCCCCTATTTTCTTGAGGTGGTACTTTGCTCTTAGATTGGTAAGGTACATTACAAGGCAGCTCCCTGGCTTCGTGATTCACTGCAAATATGTTTCAAGAAGCCTACACTAACAAGAATGTTTATCATCAAGTACTGCTTTCTATTGAGATGTAAACTTTAAAATGGAAAATGCCAGTATTTCAAATACGCTGATTTCAAACAAAGTTTTAACTCCTTCGTACTGAGTCAGGATCCTTAAATGCTTACATGTCAGATGTTAGCTTTGCTTCAGTGTAATTCAATCTGGCAGAACAAAACCAAGTATATCCAAAGTTTTATGTAAATTTTAGGATGTTGGAACAACTAGTTACGATACAGTAAAAAAAACCACCAGAAGTCTCATGCTAATGTTAAATAAGAGCAAGAATTTAAATGTATAAATAGTCACCATAGGTGATCTTCACAAGAATCTATTTGATAAACTGTAAACAATTACATTGAGAACTTAACTACAGTATGATGATACAATAAAGACTAAATTTTGTGATATCTGAATATCTTCAGAATACTTCAAAGCTGTTACACATTTGCCACATCTTAACTTACTGCGTACTAGGGATTTTTCTATTATATCTATCGGTCATTCTCAGAAAATTTTCAACGTGTAACTTCTACTAGAGCTCTATAAAATAATTATCCCTTCAGTAAACTAGCTGTGAAACTGGCTTGTTGCCAGATGCTAAAGAGGAATTTCAAGAGAATTAAAATTTTCAGACCCCAACAAATATATGTACAAACGCAAGTGTTAACAGCTTCTTTGTTCAGGCAGCACCCCAGCTCTTTACAGATAGCACCTTCAGTCTCACAAGTATGTTGTAGAAGAAGTTTCTCTGTTGTTTTGTTTTTTATTTTTCTAGTTGTTTGTAATTCTCTTGGTCTTCATTGTATTCAACAGCTGCAGATTGAAACATGAAATAGAGCCTGAGTTAGATGTTTTCCCGAAAGGCCTTCGAAAATAATAAATAACCGTGTGTTTATTGATCAGAATTGCCTCAACTACATGCTTGCTGTTTCCTGGTTCTCCAGTCATGGCAATCTCCTTTGTCAGCCATGCAGATTTGTTGCATTTGTGTGAGTCAATACTAGTATAAACCTGTTCTCATTAAAAGAGACAAATGATACTTTGTAACAGCACAACCTAATTTTCTTTTGAACAAGGTTATGTCTGAAGCCGTGCATATGATTAAATAGGAACATCAATTTGGGGCACTAGATAGTAGTACATAATCTATTGTCAACGATACATAAATCTGCTTGAGAAATTACAGTGGGCGTCTGCATACTCATACATTCAGTGCTGTAGGGTCTCATGGGAGTAAAAAGGTGAGAAGACAGTAGCAGCTTCCCCAATGAGTGCCTCAAAGACACAAAATAAAGTAAAAAATATCACATAACAATCATTGGGAGAATATAATTTGAGAACCATGTAGAACTAAATTTGCAAACGAGCAAAGAGAATAAAAAGAACATGTTCCCAAAATTTGTAAAATGAGTCCTACAAAAACGTGAGCAAAGGAAGACCAGAAAATTCTTGTTCCAGCATTCTCGGAGAATCATAGGATTGCTTGTTTGGAAAAGACCTTTCAGATCATCAAGACCAACAGTGTCTGTCCACTATTAAACCAGACCCCTGAGCACCTCATCTACTCATATTATAAACACCTCCAGGCGTGATGAACAAACCACCTCCCTGGGCAGTCTCTGCCAGTGCCTGAGAACCCTTTGGTGAAGAAATTTTTCCTGATGTCTAATCTGAACTTTCCCTGGTGCAACTTGAGACCATTATCTTCACCTTAAAGATCTGTGAGCGTGATTAATACCACTACTGATCTACAGCAAGACCTTCCTCACCTTCCATAGAAAGAGGACATTGCTTTTTTCTACCACAAGACACATATTATTACTGCAACTGAGGACTCAGAAGAAAATCACTGTTTTTCTTAGAATTTGAGTTAGATATTTTGAATTTTAAACAGCAGTACACATGTACATTTCTGTGTTTTCAGTTACAGTGTTACCACATGACAAAGTGATTAATATTGAGTCAGACTAACCTTCAATAAAATATAATATACACTAAGTGTTTCAACCCCACAACACTCACATTGCAAGATGGGTTTTGGTTTGTGGCAGATTATACGTTCTACATTTATCGAGCTGTGGCAGGATGAAAAAACAGAGCGAGTAAAGTATATGAATAACAACAGGCATTCAGAGGTATGAGAAAACCATCATTTATAGAGGAACTGTGAGAGGAAACAGTTCCTGCTCTCTAGCAAAATCTCTTTGAAATAGCCACTAACTATCAAATTAGCAAATTAGTCACTTCTATCAAATGAAGTTTTCAAAGGGAGTCCACAGAAAAATCTTAAAAAACATTCTCACCTACCATGCTCTGTAGGATATCTTTCAATTTGGAAAAGGTAAAAATAATAATGATGTAAGAATATATGGGTTTTTTAGATGATGTTAATATTTCTTAACTAGTAAAGGGTTAGTATGCTGTAAGAAAGTCCTCTAAAATAGGAATAGAAACTTAAAATTGGAAGTTAATTGTATGCGTCCAATAGTTTGCACAACAAAAAGTTCTAACAATGTTTGTCGTAATCTTCCTGGGTTTTTTATTATAAAATCTCCACTTTAATAAGTACATCATATTCTGTATCTTGGTACAATAATCAAGGAAAACATTCCAATCAAGAATGTATTTCTAATTAGTTTAAACTGCTGATCTCTTCCAATGATAAGAGACTGTTGTAATACTGAAGCAGTACAACCATGCCTCCAGTGAAGTCTCCCTAACTGCAGCCCCATTACCTGTACCTGCCATTGTTTCCCGGGCAAAGTGGAATCTAAGTGATCAAAGATTTTTGTGTGCATGGTAACAGCATCCATGGACATAACAGCTGGGGAATTTCACAACGTACTTCTCATCTCTGTATAAGTCTTGAGACATTTGAATTCCCTTATACTGTTTTACTGCAATGACATTTTTCTACATTCTTTCTATTCAATTTTTTTGTTATACCATCCTAACGTCTAAGACCAAAACACCTTAGAAATTAAAACAGCCGTATAACATCCTGGTATGACAAAGTAGCCTTCAGTTTACTGAGGAAAGTCCTTGATACAGGGTTGCTGATATCATGGACACATAAAAAAATCAAAAAAAAAAATTTGACCAAATTTTACCTCGATTGCCATATGAAAATATGCAGACTGGGAGAACAACTCTTCTTCTGCACTATGTCACAATCAATAATCAAATTATCACCCAGTAGTCTTGGTATTAGCAAGATAATTCTGGAGTTTGCACCTCAATCATAGAACATCAAGAAAAACTTGCTATTTTTTCCACCCTCCTGTATGTGCTGGTTTCCCTGTCAGTTTCAGTCTTGACAGTTTGACTTGATGGTCCACATATCCATTCAAAAGCATATGCTGTCCCCACACCTAGGCTCGTACACTTTCAGTTCTTACTGTTAATACGACCCCCTTCAGTACTTTTTAAACATGTATTGTAAACATTAGATCATTCTGAAATACCTTTTCCTCTCACACATTGCAGTCTACACAAGGTAAACAATTGCTATTCATAGATTGCTACCTTAGACTTTAAACTGGGCAAATTTCATTGTATTCTCAATGACACAAGCTCTATCTGTTTGGCATTTAAGATTCATCACTTCAGTTCTCTTTTGGTCTTCTGTTGCTTTTCACTATGCTATGTGCTGCATCAGGAATATTATGCTGGCATCATACATCTATGCCATGCCTTCTGTTCTCATAAGGTACTTCAAACAACAGAAAACATACAATCTCTTCATTTTCAAGGTTTTCCAGCAGCAAGAATTGAGAGAACGGGCAGTGAAAGTCACTATCCCCAAACATTTCCCTTATACAGAGAGAAATAAAACCTATCAGGAGTTAGAATCAAAGCTGAACCAACTTTTACATAGTGCTTTGGCATTTAAGAAAATGTATCAAGAAAAAGGAAAAGCTTCAAAACTGCACATTTAAAAATTTTCTGAATTTTCATTCCTTTTTGTTCTCGTGGATTTAAATCCTACTTAACTTATAGATGAAAGGATCTTAATTTATTTTCACTTAGTAGTCTCTCTGCACTTTATCCTTATCCCTCAGAAGCCAATGGAATATAGACAGCTCTTTTATCAGAAAAAACATACTGAGGTTTTATCATATGAGACATATCAAAAAACACAGTCGAAGAAATATTCTTTAAAAGAAAAAATAAAAAAAAAAGCCTTTACCCAGCAGCCAGGACACCCCTGTCTGCTTTAAGAAATTCAAAGTTAATTGTCTGTTTTCTGAGAGATTTATCCACCATTATGAATTTGTCCCTGACTGGTATGCTCATAAACAGCTGATATACAATGTACTCCGGATTTCATTATTGCCTAAAGACAGATGCACACTGGGCAGTCCAACCCTTTATTTCAAAGCTCACAACTCTTGTATATATATAAAACATCTTTTTTGGCTCATTATAATGGCCAGTCACTTTGATGTTAGCTCTCCCCTTTAAAATCCAGGCTTTGAAACCTTATGAACTATGCATACAAACATACAGTAAGATTCACAGATAATATGCAGCTAATTTGAGATCTCCTTTGCTTAACTGAAACCAATTAAGCAAATGAGAACTCATATTTGATAGCTATACTGGCGAACTTTTATATAGCAATTTTCCTCCCACTGTTTTCTGCCCATTGATCCTTATTTAAGAGTGAAATAAAAATTTTTACTCCTATAACTCATAAAGGAAAACCAAAGAAAAAGGACCTCAGATGATAGGTCTTTAATGCGGAACTTGGCAGGACCTTTCACCATCAAGTCTTGAAAAACTTAAAAAGCCTATATGGGGCTTTTTTTCAACCTTTCCCCTTACCCATGAAAGGAAATATGCTAGAAAAAGAAACTGGTGCTATTGCAGATATTGGATCAGGGAAATTCTTGGAAACACAAGATAATGCAGTAATGTACAGAGTATACCTGGTTATGATATAGCCATGAACTGAGCTCTCCCACTGACATCAGGAAAAAATTCAAAAACATGTAACGTACTATTTGTAAGTGTGCCTCAGTAATCTTGCATCTTTTTGGACTGGCTGGCTGGCCAAATAATGCATTCTCATTTTATTTTTCTGAATGAAGTCTTCATTAGTATAAAGTAGTTGTCAGCAGTAATGAAGTTAACCAAGAAGATATTACTAATTATAAGTAAATTAGTGATCTCACCGAGTTCTTATCCCAAGGTTAACTATATCAGTTTCCTGAGGTGCTCTTTTAAGATTTGGAAAACATAGCTACAGTTAAACACTGCTGCATCCAAACTGCAGAACTGTGGAGCTTCATATTAGATGCACAAAGAGAAAATATTGCACTCATAACACATTGCAGTTCAGTAAGTAAACTTAGTGGCACACCTTTTATCTCCATCACATGTACATCAGTGAAAAACACAAAATGCAAGGAACACAGCAGTTCCGAGAGCTCAAGCAGTATTTCGTTTTGAATTTGCAGTTTATTAAAAGCAACACATCCAGCACAAACAATCCTGAGATACTACTGGATGTAACTGCTGATGCTCACCAGTTCTGCCAAGAGGAAAATCTTCACTTGCTTTTCAGTTGTGCACAAAAGCAATCTTATGGTGTAGGTGCAGTTGGTGCAAGACTTCACAGAAGCAGGCAGATGCAATCTGCACTGCAGGAAGAGGGGCTGTCTCTTAATCTGGGTCTGTGTAGAGCTGAATATCGTTCACTTCAGAGTTTGGCCTTTACAGTATTGCGTAACATAAGAACAAATATTGCAAATTTTAAATCAAGAGTTGAAACGGAAAGCTATTTAAGCATGTTCATTTATATAGGACACGACCTATAGTAAATTCAATCCAATATAATTGTCAAGCACCTTATTTTTTTCTGGGATATTACAATTTAGAAGTATTGCTTAGAATGCCTTGCAGATTTAATTTAATTATTGTAGCATTGACATTTTTACACTATTAACAAATAATCCTTTGTCCCTCTAGACTAGGCTGTTTATTGCATTTTCTGCCCACAGCTTAAAGCACATTGATTCCCAATTACTGGTTGATAAAACTGCCAAGTCATCTTTGCCATACAACTTTTCCACCCTCCTAAAGCAGATTTAAAACTACATAGGTCAAAAGAGGTCACAAAAACATTAACTAAAAGTTACAGGAGGAAACAAACAGATGCAAACAAAAGAAAAACATTTTCAATTACTTCAGTAAGGTTTTTTTGTGTTTTGCAATCTTGTATTATCTAAAGATGGCTTCTTAATATAAATTAATTATTTTTTATATTTTTATATTTAATATTTTTGTAACAAGGATATTATTTGCCAAGAATGAGATAACATTAGAGAATGACAATTAAATTTATGTTAAAATGGTATAATGACAGAGATATCTTAAAAGGATATTGAAAGAAGCATTTTTGTTGTCCCAAAATGTAATATCTTAATGTTGCAGTGTAATGTAAATTTACGGTTATGATTTCTAAGCTAATGCTCTTTCCCTGAGTCCCATCAATCCACCTGGACAAGGAAGCAACATAAATCTTCGTTATGAGCTAAAAAGGTCATGTCTGAGGTCATATGTCCTGAATCCATTCCTAGGATTTTTAAGCATCTCTAAAATCAACCAGTAAGTAGGGCAAGGTTAAGGCTATTAAATCGCTTTTTTTTTTAATTTTAAGTATAAATTTGGGGGATATTAGTACAACACATGTTTACCAGACCATGTCTTCCACTATTTCCAGACCACACTGTATAGTACTTAACAGTCTTTACTATTGCTGCCCACTTCTTCCACTGCAATCTGATGTTTTAGTATAATGGCAACTATGCTCTGAAAAGATTGCATGGCTTTCCCTTTGCACTCATTGGCCTAGGAAAGTCCCTAGTATGCTCTCCTAACTAGCCAAGACTACTAGTAAATGTCAGTCTCATGTCTAACTGGTAGTCATATGCACTGAGGGCAAAATGATTTCTGTCTCCCAGGAATTTTGACATTGAGCCTCAAGTTTTGCATAGATTCATTCCAAATACTTTTTTAGTATTCATCAATATTGTTACAGTATTGAGGTCCAACACATTAATCTGGCAGAACTGATAGGCCAAATTTTACTAGAATTTTGACACAATTTTTAACCTGTACAGCTTTCTGGTTTAACAAGCTGCATGTTAATTGCCTCTTAAAGAAGTGGATCAGCATGATATGTACCAGCAACATGCAAAGGTACATACTATTTCAAAATGTTTACATGATTGAGCGATACAGATGATCAAATGTAAGCCAGACCACTCAAAGGAAAGGCACAAATTGAGAAAAACACATGATGTTGCTGATAACATAGTTATTTATGACGCTTTATAAACCTGAAAGTTTATAGCAAAACTGAAATAGGAGCTCAATTGGCGCCTTTTTAACCTATCACATCTGCATTTCCACCCTAGCACGGCAGCACTCTGTTTTCCTTAGCCATTGCAATTCTAGCAGTAATCTTTGAATGGATTAGTAAATATCAACTACAAAAAGTGACATTTCTGTCAAACAAAGTCCATAAGTCACACAACCAATGCAAACATCAAACTTGACTACCATATCCATCTCTTGGTGTTTCTACTGAAAATAATGTATCTTCTACCTTTTATCTCTAAATATTTTATCTTTAAATATTTATTTGCGGTTACTGAAACCAGACTTACTACTGTTCACTCTTAAATTGTAGGGTGAGGGGTTTTTTTAAATGTAGCTCATCACTGCAATGGAACATGACCTCTCTATGCATGCTGACTATTCTCCAACACACAAGACTGTTAAAGTTCACAGAAACACAGGGAACTGTTCACCCGGAACAGCTCAGACAATCAAGTCCTAAATTTTTGAAAGTTCATTGGGATGGTCTTCAATGAAAATGCTTGCCCCAGTGCAAATCACTGCTGTTTCTGATGCAGGTTTCTCATATTTTCTCTTTAAGTCCTTGGAGATTAATGTATCTTCACATAGCATCCCATTGAAGCTATCTGTACACAGCTGGTAGAGGTGTGAAGTAAATAGCGAAATAAACCTCCCCCAAAACCCACCCATACTATCCAGGTTTTTAGGCGAATCTTGAAGAAGGCTTCAACTGTAAGTCACAATGTAAATGTGAGACATTTTCATGTGGCTAAGCACTGGGCCTATATAAGCACACACAATAAGATCCATTTTGTCTTGCTTTCTGACAATCACTGCCTCAGTCTACCTGAATTACTGTGCACCCTTAGTATTGTATTTGCAACATGGGTGTGCACTCTAATGAATAGCTCTTCTTTACGTTGCTTCTTAGACCTAAGGCAGTACAATAAATAAGACTGCAGGAAACTAAACAAAATGAAAAGAACAAAAAGAAAAGAAAATCTGTTGAGTGCAGCAGACTGTGAGGTTTTATTCCTTGTCCAAGGCATAAAGCAATACTTCCTAACTCAAGAAACAAAGAGAAAAAAAGATATCCAATATTACTAACATGGAATTAATGTTGAATATTAAAAGGAATTTATTTGCTATGTTGCATCCAAAGCATATTTGGGAAATTAACTAAAAAATGATACTGTTTTAAGAAGTCTTTAAAAGGAAAACTACTTCTCAAGCATTTCAAATCACAATGTAAATTACCCAAAGTACAATTTTTTCTTCAACTTTTTAAATGATGTTGCAATGTTTTTTGTAACATTATTATTTCTGCTGCTAGAAAATTAAAGAAAATAGTGTTGGAGACAAGAAAGGTTTCTAATGATTTTCTTTGCTCCTATAAGACTTGATGACATGAACAGTTATTCACTCATTCCTGGATAACTCCATCAATTTTTATTGCAATACCCTTTCCAGGGATCTAATTACATATGGAGAGGGCTATCCTGGTACTCTAGGACATCTGTGAATAAAAATATATGTATTTCGGGGCACCAGAGTTAACTAAAGTTCTTTTGTGCTACCGGTGTTTAAACAGTTTCTGTTAGCCTTGGCTTATTTAGATTGAAAATAGCCATATTATTTTGTATTGAAAGTGTGCATGTTGGTCACCTGCCATGAGACTGGATAAATTATTTCAGGACTCTCTGAGAAGATTAAACGTTCAGTAAGAAAGAAAAAAATATAAGGACATGATCTTTTTACATTGTTTCCTCAGTGATACTCAACATATATTCATGTAAATTCTACACTTGTTACTAAGAAGTAGCTAAAGAATCACAGTAGAATAGAAAATAAGACATCATAAAAAAGGAGAGAAGGAGTGGGTATGCTTAGAATAATTCTGAAGATTACCTTGTCCATCCTCTGTTTTTTTTTAAGAAGAAGTCATGAGGTAAGAGGGAAATACCTGTACATTTGAGAAACCTTCTACTCATCCATGTATCTCAAATAATTTGCAACCTTGATCCATATTTAAACATTACATAATATTCTTGTGTTTTCAATAACAGTCACTTACCTGAATAATTTTATCAGCACACAACTCTTTCGCTCTTCACTCCTCTTCATAAAACTGATTGGAAAAGTGTCGAATAAAGGTATTAGCTGTTACGTATATATGATTTTCTGTAAATAAATGTCTTTCTATAAACAGGCATACATATTTAAATATGTTACATTCATACACACACTGTCACGTCTAGATACAGATAATATGTCTATGAAGAATTAGTATCAGAAAATTATCTCATACATGGTAAACTATTTTACTGTATTTAAAAAATAGATTGGCATCATATGATGAGAGTAGAGAAACATCATGTGATGAGTTTGCCATGCTTTTTTCTTCTTTAATGACAATTACTCCTTTAGTGACCACCATTAAAACAAAAACCAAATGGCCAAGCCTTCAGTAAATTGAAAATTATCTTTCAAAAAAATTTGTGCTGTTTCTGCAAGTCAGTTTATTTTTAATTTTAGAATAGGTTGAAAAAATGCTTGATGGGTCTGCAGAACATTGAGAATTGTCCCTAGGATGCCTTTTCAACATTCCTTTTCAACAAGGAAATTCTTATTCCTTGAAGCTTTACCAGCTGCATCTCTCTGCTCAGGGGTTTCCATATGGCATTTCATCAAAGTCTTCTATCGACAATAAATTATTCTGTACTATCTGGATATTTTCAATATACTTGAATTAAATTATAATTTTACTACAGGAATAATAAATCCCTTATGAACAAGTCTGTAAAGAAAATACAATTTCCCCCCTTCAGTTTGCAATTATATTCATTGTTTACTTTAAATTGAAATGGTGCAGCATCTGTCTTCTGATTTGTATTTCTAATGACATTACAAGCTATTGGAAAATAGAAAAATGTTTTTAAGCATCTGTTATGAAAAGAAGTCCTTGATATAAACTTAAAGAGTGACTTAAAGCAAAACTTGATTATTGAAACACAAGGAAAGAAAATGATAGTTGTTCAAGAATAACTTGTTCTTGTGAAAAGACATCTCAGTGGGTGGGAAAGGCATCATGAGTGGGAAAGACATCATTAGGGGCTATTCAGTTTAATGTAAGAATATTAAGAATGTCTTAGAGGTACAATATGATACCTTGTTCAGCTACAAATATAGACTGTGGTAGGTCCTGGCAGTTTCAAAGAAGTTCATGAAGAGAGACGAAATCTCCAGAAGAAACACATCAAACAAGATTATCCAAATGACAGATGGGTAGCTAATCATGGACTAATTAATGTAATTTCAAAAAGCAGCTCTAATTTAAACAGAAATTTAAATCATTATTTGCTTGAGATTTGTTATTTTTATTGTGATATATGCAGAATTGGTTAAGTTATAGAATCATCATAAAATCATAGAATGGTTTGGGTTGTAAGGTAACTTAAATATCACTCAGTTCCAAGCCCACTGTCATGGGCAGGGCAGGCTGCTCAAGGCCCCATCCAGCCTGGCCTTGAACACCTCCAGGGAGGGGGCATCCACAGCTTCCCTGGGCAACCTGTGTCAGTGTCTCACCACTCTCATTGCGAAGAATTTCTCATTAGTGTCTAATCTAAATCTTCCCCATCTATACCCCCTCGGTCCCCATCTTGTTGTTTATTGACCCTGGTTCAGTGAGGAGAGTGGTTGCCAGTGAAGACTGGAGCAAAAAGGTTGTTGAACACCTCAGCCTTCTCCTTGTCTGTTGATACAAGGTCACTTTTTCATTCATCAGTGGGGGTACAGCTTTCTTTAACCTTCCTTTTCTGATTGACTTACCTGTAGAAGCCCTTCTTGTTATTCTTTGCTTCTCTTGCCCAGTTGAGTTCCAGTTGTGCTTTGGCATTCCTGAACCCATCCCTACACACCCAGGCAGCATCCCTATACTCCTTCCAGGTTTCCTGTCCCTGCTTGCACTGCCTGTGCAGTTCCCTCTTGCTCTTCAGTTTGACCAGCAGCCCTCGACTTAGGCACGCTGGTCTCTTCCCTTCCTGATTTCCTACATCTGGGGACTGAGCACTCTTGCACTCTGTGGAAAGCAACCCTAAGTATTTGCCAGGTCTGTTCTGTTCCCTTACCTGTAAGGACCATTTCCCAGGGGTTCCTACTGACTAACTCCCTGAACATCTGGAATTTTGCTTTCATAATATTTAGGGTTCTTACTATACTTACTATAATTATTATACTGACTATACTATACTTACCATATGTGTCCCATACCCCTTAGGACCTTGTACTCCACCAATGCAGTTATGATGTGCCTTATAGTGGAATAACACATAATTAACAATAAATTTCATAAAATTAGTAAGCAATGAGAATCTATTTTGACTACTGTAAGAGTTAATAATCAGGTGTCATGAAAAGATGAATTTCATTTTTTTTCAGTATAAGTTACAATCCAACTTGTTACCTTTAAAAAAGTTGTACTTTGCCCCATTTTTATTCATTTACATCTTGTTGCATGCTGTGGGTAAAATTAGCCATGTCATTCAGGAGGTTCACACCAGGTCTTCCAGACCACGTAGATATGTACAGAGTAGTAAGACAAAATGGAACAGAAGCTGTATGCCATACTGGTTTGGATAATAGCTATCAGAACATTTTTATGAAGAGAATTGCAACTTTCTGAAAATAAAAATTAAATAATCTTCCTTTTACATTACAAAATTGTAACGCTTTATTTTTCAAATGTTCTCTATTCATGAAAATATATACTCTTCCTGGAAATTATAAACTTATGATAGCCACGTCACATATAAAGAAACCATGAAAACAGACTGTTCCATGCTTTTCTGATACATTTGGGACAACATTGTATGTGGACCTCAATGAAATTTTGATTTTTTAACAAAAGATACTGAGTTCCAAAATTACCTCTAAGTACAAATGCTTAGGAAGTTTCAAAGACTTACCACTATAATGTCATTCTGATAATGCCACTCCTGCAAACAGAAAACCTGTGACTTTCCCCTGTATGGACAGAGAAGACTACTAATGGAATTTAGGTATTTGTTACAGTAAGGTAACAATCTTAAAATTCTCCTGATGAATGCAAGATGAATGCTGTGATTTTAGCCCGGAACATCCTTTGGCAACTTGTTCTGTGCTTCAGCCATTGCTTTATTCCAACACAATCAGAGCTACCTGCTCATGACTGTGTTATGTGGACTGTTTCCATGTTGAAGAAAGTACATTAATTTACATACATCGTTAAGTGAAAAATTACTCTTCAGGGAATTTTTGAAAAACCCCCATAGTTTGATTTGGAGGTTTTTCTTACTCATGGAGAAAGCCAGGTGAATAAGTGTAAAATAAGGTATGAGTATTTGTGCTGTCTCTGACCAAATGACATTTTATTTACGGTTACCACACATTCAACATTTGCTTCTATTCATACAAAAGCTCATTATTATTTACATTGAAGCTGATAATAATAAACAAAGGAACAGAATTTTGGCTACTAAAATGAACTGCTTTGAAAAACTAACCAGACAGAGGCATGGAAATAAACAAATGGTTTCCTTAAAGGTCTCAGCTTTCCTAAATAAAAGACATTTTTCAGAAGAGTAAGCTAACTGCCAAAATTGGATGCAATTTATTACTGTAAAAATATTACTAGTTTTAAAACTGAAAAAGTATTGTTTGATTATTTGTAATCTCTTTTCATTTTAATCACAGATTAAATTGGATTTCTTCTCAAGGTAAATAGTGTATTAAAATACACTAAATCAAAAACTGAAGAAAAAGATTTAGTCTTTAAATAAAATTTAATACTATAATAAAGAAGACATTACTCCAATCACAAATTTAGTCTATGAATCAGATTCTCTAAAGGAAGTTTTTGTAATTTTTCACTAAAACCTGTTAAAAAGATATTGATCCCGTTCTAATAGTTCAGCTATCTTACTTGACTTTACAATATGGGACAAACCTGATTTACTTCAAAAAAAGCAAAAATATCTAACATTTTCCACAAGATTACTTACATTCTCAATGAATTGTAAAACTTGGTGAACACAATTGGTAATTATAGTACTTGTTATGGAGAGGAATAAGTCAGAATTGACCAGTGGGATGTATATTTCTACTGGCTATGGTGTCGTACAAGCATTCTTATCCAGAAAAAGCATAACAGGATACCATAACAGCATACGACAATTAGAATCAATTGTGCTGGTTTTATGTTAGTATTATTGTAATTTTTTTGTATATTTACACAAATTAGGCCCATTAATACCTTGCTTGGTCCACAGCTCTGGGGATCGGATATCAGCTCTAAGGATTAGGCACTGAATGATAGATTTGTGCACAATATATGTATAAAATTGAAAATTTGCTTAGAGCTGGGAAAATAACTGAAGATACTCTATTTGGAAAATGCTATTTCTTGTCTTTGAATCATCACATTGATTTTACTGACACATATATTCTACAAGACAAGCAGAGGAAGATATTTATTATTACTAATTTAGTGAGCTTTGCTCCTTTAATTTTGCTGTTCCTTAGGTTAATAAATCTTTGTTATTTCTTCACTGTTTTTTCACTTCTTGTTCAAATTGCTGAAATAAACTGGTACATTATCTTTTCCATCAGTTTACTGTGTAGTCTCTGATAGTTGCTTGATCTAATCCCTGCCTCTTCTGCTTTACAGGTATTAAAAATAAAATCTGCTTCCTCACTTATTAGTGTTACCTTGGGTTTGGCAGAAAGGTCAAAATAAAACAAAACAAAACCCTGAACCTTGCGTAGCTAGAAAATTACTCCTAAACACGTAATAAGTACACTTTGTGGGAACCTTTATGTAGATGTTATTTTAACTATGTCTTCTGGTCAAATATTTATTTTCAAAAGTTATGTATTAAAATGAATTATCCAAGAATATTGAGTCCAGGTTCCTCAGAATACATTGGTCACAAAGGCATGAAGAGATATTCAAATATACATTATAAAGGGTGGATATTTGGCAAGCAAATTGTTATTAAAGGTAACAGAAGGCAGCGGTTAGTGTATTAGAGCAGGTTTGGAATCATAGAATCATAGAATGATTTGGGTTGGAAGGGCCATTAAAGATCACCCGGTTCCAACTCCCCTGCCATGGGCAGGGACACCTCCCACCAGACCAGGCAGCTCAAGGCCCCATCCAGCCTGGCCTTGAACACTTCCAGGGAAGGGGCATCCACAGCTTCCCTGGTCAACCTGTGCCAGTGTCTCACCACCCTCATTGTGAAGAATTTCTTCCTAATATCTAATCTGAATCTTCCCCTTCCAGTTTAAAGTCCTCCCTACTTATCCTGTCACTACTTGCCCTTGAAAAAAGCCCCTCCCCAGCTTTCTTGTAGCCCCCTTCACATACTGGAAGGCTGCTCTAAGGTCTCCCCAGAGCCTTCTCTTTTCCAGGCTGAATAAGTTTAACAAATCTTTTCCAAGTCCTTTAGTACATGACATGAAAATTTTTCACATTTTCAATTCCAGGGCTGTTCATGTTTACTGATTTTATAATGCAGAAACAGCACAAAACATTTTGAAAGAAAATTTTAACTTACAGAAAGCTTGGTCATTTAGATTTTGTTTTAATGGTGGTTGCTAAAGCATTAATTCTTTTCCTTACACTCCAATATTTTGACTAGGTGACGGAATCTTATTGTTGAAAAATAGTTATTTTCTTCTGCATATTTAACTGAATTTGGGAGAGGGAGGAGGGAGGAAAATAAAATAAAAAATAATCAGAACCTTGTGTAATACGTTTGCCCTGAGTTTAAAGAAAATATTGATATATTCTCCCAAAGCTAATCATTACTTAGCTTCATTTGATTTTTTTTTGAAAAATAGAAGACTTAGGAAATAAAGCACAAAAATCCGAAGATCCAGGTCTGAATGACCTGCAAATTCACCAATAATATTCAAGACAAAGAGTTCCTGATATTTGATAAATGCTAACATAAATGTTAATTTGAAGCCAATCTGCTAAAAATCTTTACCTTCTTACTGCATAGTCCTGTAAGAAAGCATTCCAGATTCTACTTAGTGATCCAACAAACATACCAGTAATAAATGAGTGTCTCAGGGGGCAAGAAACTCGACTGTCTAATTTTCCTAAATAACACAGAACTTGCAAGTTGAGTATTAAAATTGGAAAGAACAATATATTAAGGCACAGAAGGCTAGCTCAGAAGTCCATTAAACAAAAAGATGAGCAAAAAAAGTATAAGGTTCCATGCAGAAACATAACCCTTTCATTTAACGCCTCATAATATTGCTATGTTAATATATTTAAATGACTATTAAAATTCCTTCCACAAAGAAGTCACTTCCAGTAAATGGTTTAGCTTACTCTACAAAAGATGAATCAGCAGTTAATATTGTAGCTTCCTTCTCTGAGAGAAAGGTATGAGCAAAATTGCTTAGCTTGTATTGTGAGCCTTTCTGTCAGTATTGAAGAAGAGGAAAGTCCTTATCCAGGATGGAAAGGTTTAAAAATTGTGTATATTTGGGAGTGGGGAAAGTGATGCAGAAGGATCTTAAAAGTAGCAGTTAAGCAACAAGCAGTATAACAGAAGACATTTTTTCTCCTAAAGTTTGAGAGCTGTTAGTACAAGAATTTCAGTAGCCCCAAAATAATCTTCACAGCACTGTATGTGTGATAGATACCTCTGGGTTTACACTTGCAAAACACAGACAATTGCAAGACCAACATCAGCGCCAGTGCTCCTGCATCTTTCTTACCCACAGAGTCCCATTCCTGATGTCAGCGTTTATTTGCTCTTTTGTAGACATGGTTAGACTCTGAAGAGTGTAAATGGGACAATCTGATTTCAATCCATCCTCACATGCCCAGGCTCCTCTGGAGCCGAGCCAGGCATTCTGCTTAAATCATAGAATCATAGAAACTTCTGATTGGAGAAGATATTTGAGATCATCAAGTCCAACCGCTCCCACTATCCGCTAAACCATATCCTTTAATAACTCATCTACATCTGCATGGAGCTTGGACTCCAGAACCACTTATTTTTAATAAAATATTACAAATTTTCATTCTAGTATGTCATGAGTTAGCTTTGATCAGGCTAAATTTTTGGCTAAACTCATGCAGCTGGACTCCCAAATTCCACCCACTCACCCCCAAGGGAAGGGAGAGGAAAACGAGAGGAAAGAGGCTTGTGGATCGGAAACTAAAGCTGCAACTTTAATGAAAAGATGGTAATAATAGTAATAATAATTAAAATAGTGATGTGATGGAAAAAAAGTGATGAAAATATGTACAAATACCCGAGATGGCACCCCTACCCCACCCCTCAATGACCATAGGTCACTGCAACTGCCTTGGTTACTGGAGGAATAAGTATAAATACTGGCCTCTCTGCATACCAGTGCTCCATGTTATCACTTCTAGAGAGAAACTGTCTGAAAAATTACTTCCTAAATATGATGGGATGCACATTAACTTTGGTATTCATGAAGTAGCAACAGAGATGACAACAAAGGTTGATGTCTGGATCTGCCAGGATCCTCCTGTGCATTGGGACCACAACAAGGAGAAGATGGCAACTCGACCAAAGCTGAGCTTCACGTTTGAAGCCAACTTCTTTCTCCAGGAGAGCAGACAGGGCATGTTGTGGGATCAGCTGAGGCTCCTCCTTCAATCCAAATGAGCCAAACCAGACAGCTAGTGGAGTGGATTAATTATTTGGAGACTTGTTCTAAATATAAAACGAAGAATTAGAATTCAAAGTACACATTATTGACTAAATAGGTCCTTCACTATGAGACGATTTGGCCACAAGTGGAAGTAGTACATGGTTGGTTCAACCCCCTAAAGCCACTCTGTGCCACCAGAGACTAAAAATAATGAAGTTAATTATGAAGTAAATTGGAGAAATTAGGAAATGGTGGAAAATGCACCACTTGAGTTTTCTAAGTTGATGGAAGACATTTACCAGTGTAAGCAGGAAACAGGTACTAAGAAGTGATGGAAGAGGGTCAAGTTTGGTCATGCTTATTATTAACATCAAAGCAAAGGGTCAAATGAGAACTGGCATTTTGCTGGGGAGTATTTTGTCTACAGGAAAATGATAAAACTGAGTGACCTAAAAGACTAAATATGTGAAATGAAAATCTAAAGTTCCATAATTTAAGTAGAAAATTGGAAAAACTTTTGTACCTCTAATCACATGGGTTCTGAATTTGGACTTTTTCTTATTTACAGATCAATCAAACCCAAAGTTAGTTAAATACTTTATTGCTAGGAGCATGCCTTTTCTAAAAAGGAAAGCAGAACACAGATGAACAATCACCAGTCCAGATGACTTATAGTCTGAATAATAAACTTGATTTCAATTGAAAATACAGTAAAACCCAATTTTATTTATTACAATAGGCTAAAAGCTAGAGCAGTGATACAGAGCTACTATATATTAAAAGTGACTGTATTTTGAAAAGTTCTGGAAAACAAAAATATTTGACTATCTTCTATTTAGCAAATAAAAGTGATAAGGGTAATTCCACATTAGTGTGTCCTGAAAGCCAGCTCAAACTATACATTTTATACGTATGATTAATTTTCACAAACAAGTGTCGGCTCTGGAGGACTTACATTATAATTAAAGAAGGGGAAAAATGTTGAATTTGTCCATCTGTGAATGAAGTACTATTTATAAAATACAATTTTTCTTTCATAATTATTTTCTTAACTTATAATTTTACAAAATACCACTATTGTAGTGGAAGATTAATATCAGAACTAGAAAATATCCAGACAGCATTATTTAGGAGGGGTAGGTCCTGCCTGACCTACCTGATCTCCTTTTATGACCATGTGACTCGCCTGGTGGATGACAGGAAGGCTGTGGATGTGGTATACCTGGACTTCAAAAAGGCCTTTGACACTGTCCCCCACAGTAGACTTCTAGGGAAGCTGGCAGCCCATGGCTTAGATGGGAGCACTCTGTGCTGGGTTAGGAATTGGCTGGATGGCCGAGCCCAGAGAGTGGTGGTGAATGGTGTCTCATCCAGTTGGCGGCCGGACACCAGTGGTGTCCCCCAGGGATCGGTGTTGGGTCCGGTCCTGTTTAATATCTTTATTGATGATCTGGATGAGGGGATTGAGTCCATCATCAGCAAGTTTGCAGATGATACCAAGCTGGGAAGAAAGGTTGATCTGTTAGAGGGTAGGATGGCCCTGCAGAGGGACCTGGACAGATTGGAGAGATGGGCCGATTCTAATGGGATGATGTCTTAAAAGTCCAAATGTCGGGTACTTCATTTTGGACACAACAACCCCATGCAGAGCTACAGACTGGGGACAGAGTGGCTGGAGAGTAGTCAGGCAGAAAAGGACCTGGGAGTGCTGGTTGACAGGAAGCTCAACATGAGCCAGCAGTGTGCCCAGGTGGCCAAGAACGCCAATGGCATTCTGGCCTGCATCAGGAATAGTGTGGTGAGCAGAACCAGAGAAGTTATTGTCCCCCTGTACTCGGCACTGGTCAGGCCTCATCTGGAATATTGTGTACAGTTCTGGGCCCCTCAGTTTGGGAAAGATGTCAGAATACTGGAATGTGTTCAGAGGAGGGCAACGAAGATGGTAAAGGGGCTGGAGCATAAGCCCTATGAGGAGCGACTGAGTGAGTTGGGGCTGTTTAGTCTAAAGAAGAGGAGGCTCAGGGGAGACCTCATTGCTCTCTACAACTACCTAAAAGGAGGTTGTAGTCGGGCAGAGGTTGGTCTCTTCTCTCAGGTGACCAGTGACAGATCTAGAGGGCATGGACTCAAGCTTCGTCAGGGAAAGTTTAGGCTTGATGTGAGGAAGAAGTTCTTTACTGAAAGGGTGATCGGCCATTGGAATGCGCTGCCCAGGGAGGTGGTGGAGTCGCCGACCCTGGAGGTGTTTAAGGGGAGAGTGGATGTGGCACTGAGTGCCACGGTTTAGATGATGGTTGGTGTTAGTGTTGGGTTATAGGTTGGACTTGATGATCTCAGAGGTCCTTTCCAACCTTGTGATACTGTGATACTGTGATATTGTCTGCTACACCATATACAAATTGCTTCTCCCTTTAAGAAGGAAGGGGTGATACAGAACAGGGAAGAAATATATATTAGGAATAATAATTAAAATAAAAATAAACAAAAAGTAGTAGCATGAATTAACACTAATAATTGGTGGCTTTATCCAGAAGAAGGATCAATAATCTTCCAGTCGAGCATTTTAATCAGTTTCCAGACATTCCTACCTCTCCTCATGCAGGGTTATACATTTAAATTGGATTTATATTTATTGTACATCTAGGGTCATGGTAGCATGCAAGAAAGTACAATGAGATAAACTGAATTTGACGAAGTTGAACTTACCATAAAGATATTTTTGCCATTAAATATACCTCCTCTCTCTTTCCACTCCAAAAACTTACCATTAAGATGTCAGCTTTTACATGAATACTCGTTTCTACAAAGAAATATGAAAAGACCAGGATCCCTGTTATCCATTTCAGGGACAGAAAACTCAAAGCTTAGGGGAATCTCTAACAACACATGCATCAGCCTGAAGTCAGATTAAGTTGCATCATTTAATATCTTACCTGATAACATTTCTCAACAATGCTGTTTATCACACACATACCCTAGTAAACAGGCGACGACACACCAGGGCATTTTAACCTTGGTTTACAGGCTAGAGTTGGACAGAAATCAATCATTGCAAGAGAATAAAGTCTTCCCTGCATTCTGAAGTTTAGAGAGTCCTTGCCGCAATTTTGAACTATTTCTTTTAGGAAGGAGAAAACAAGGTGAAGAAAACTCAAAGTACTTGGAGATAAACATTCTGATAGAAATGGGCTGAGTTCCAAAAGGCACAGCACTAGGATAAGCCTGACTTTTTATGCACACTTATTACCTACACTATCAATTCAAATTTTTGTACATAACAGATGTAATTTTTTATGGGTTTTGTTGTTACTTTGCCTTAGTATAATTTCTAAATGGCAAAAATAGTAGGAAAAATACACTTCCAGTGACCCTTTAATGCTTATATATCTCTTATTTCACATGCTTGCTTTCCACCTCTCGGCATGTTAAAGTAGAAGACATTGTTTAGTGTAAGGTAATCACTGGGACCCTTATCATAAAAAAGTCATCTGAGATACTTACATGTATTTTGTCAGTTTCCTTTTACACAGTTCAAATAAAAGATGTGCTTTGCCTATATATCGGAAGCTTAGGAGGCTGCCGGAAAGAAAAGCATTTCAGATGAAATAAATTTGGGTCTTTACTGAAAGGAAAACAGAGCAAATAGTTACAAACCTAGAAAAATTACCTTTTCTGTAGATAAGCAGGTTTCAAGACACATAGACTTTGTTCACAAAGCAAATTCTGACAAAAACACTCTTCCACGCTACTTGCAAAGGTACTTTTATCTATGCACGAAAAAAACTTACCAAATTAAGTTAGGCAATCCTTAGCTGCGTGTAGGAAATCTTGCAGGAGACAGGCTGCAGCAAAGAAGGATAACGTGTCTCATGAAAACAATAAAATCAATGAGACCACAGTCCCAATGCACATTATTTTCCTGGGACCTCATTTTAACTTACATTCATATGCCATCAATTTTGGACCACTGATCTGCTAGCCAAACCCCTGATTTTTCTATATAATTTTATATCTTCAGTGGAAATTAGGACTACTAAGACACAGGATTCAAATCAAGTATATTATAATGTAAATAGACAAGTCAACCACAATGTAGAAGGTGGAACAGAAATTAGTTATTAAGTCTCTAAATCAAAAGAGATATAGCATTGAAACCAAAGCTTTCTGAACACTGTTAACACTGAACTGCGCTACCTAAAAACAGTCTTAAGTACTAAGATTTCCAACACTAAAATGATACCTTACAAGAGAAAATATTTTAAAACTTCAGTTTTCACACATTAGTAAGACTGTACATACACTTCTAGTCCTAGATAAATGCACACTCCCTAAAAAGTTTTGTATAGGTTGCATCATAAAATAAAAATTATACCATAGACAGGATTGTGCCAAACACAAACTGTTCACAATAACAGAATAGAAAACTAAGGAGGGTTGATTTAGTGGAGGGTTTATTTTGTTTCTTTGACTGATTTTTACTTTGTACTAGTGCCATGACTATAAGCAGATACAAATTTTGACAGACTTTTTTTTTTAAACAGGAAGTAAAGTACCGTCAAATCTAACTGTATGGAATTAAGAAGGGGTTCTTGTGATACAAACGGTGAGTGACAGGTTCTCTCTTAAACAAGATGAATGTATCCTTCAGAAAGAAGGAGCCCCTCACTCTGCTCTAGTGAAACACCACCTGCAGGACTGTGTTCAGCTCTGGAGCCCTCAGCATAGGAAAGATATGGACTCATTGGAGCAGGTCTAGAGGAGGGCAACAAAAAGATTGGAGGGCTGGAACACCTTTCCTATGAATAAAGTCAGGGTTGTTCATCCTGAAGAGGAGAAGGCTCCAGTGAGACCTTATTGTGACCTTTCAGTACTTAAAGGGAGCTCATAAGAAAGATAAGGACAGATTTTTTAGTAGGACAAGGTGTCATGGTTTTTAATAAAGAGGGTAGATATACATAAGGAAGCAATTTTTTACGATGTGGGTGGTGAAACATGGAATGGGTTGCCCAGAGAAGTGGTAGATGTTCCATCCCTGGAAATGTTCAAGGTCAGGTGCGATAGGGCTCTGAGCAGCCTGATCTAGCTAAAGACGTTCCTGCTCAGTGCAATGGGATTGGACTAGATGACCTCTAATGGACCTTTCCTACTCAAACCATTCTGTGATTCCATAGGTAAAAACTCTATATATACTTTCCAGTCTCCTGCCTACTGAAATTTTCTATACTGTCATATCTCCTTAGTTCCCTTTGTTTAGATAAGAACACGCAAGAATTACAATCAGTCTAAGGCTGCATGTATTGTAATTTAAGAAATGCCAGTTAGGTTTCTGTTTTCATGTTTGATTGATGTCAGCTTGATTTATGTTTTTATACTTAGTTGACGCTTTGAGTATTTATTTAATGTAATGGCTCCCCCAGTCAAAAAAGAACCCCATGAAGAAGGTGCATTTTCTTTTATAAGCAGATGTAAGTTTCTAAGTGAGACAGTAGTATATCGTCTACATCATAGCTATTTGCTGGACTCTAAAGAAAGGGATGATTCAATACATACTAACCTATAAATAAGCACAATAATATTTACACAAATTTATTTTGAGAGACCTGTATTACATAGGAATTGATGTGGCATCTCTATTTTTAATAATTTGATACACTGGTCAGCAAAAGACTAAAAAATAAAATAAATTTAAGAAGTACATATGGTCTCCATTTATTGCAGTTTTAGAAGATCTTCCTGATATTCTCCTATCATGCTACTCATTGTATGGATAAACAAATAAAACAAGGATAAACAAATAAACTCAGTATTTTCTTCACTCCTTAAACGATTGTATGGAGAAAGAAGAATTTTGTAAAGATTATGTCTTGCCATAATGACAATTGTCACTCAGTATTTTCGCATTATAGTCTTGAAAAAATATTTTCTAATACTATAGACATTTTCTGTGTTGAAATCAGAAACCAGTTACAATTAAGATGCCTTTTACACTTCTTGAGCTTTTGCACTCTCCAAAGAAAGCCAAAGATTTGCAGTGCTTCATGTAAGACTAGGGAAGAAAGCAGGATCCTTCCACAGTCAATTACTTTTATTAAATAGCATCAGATTTTCTTCCTAGAGTTTCATTCAATTTCTGTGCTCCTTTCTCCTTCATTATTATCATTCAATTTCTCTGATTCTGCACTTTCTTTTCAGTGCTTTCCAGAAGTTTTGTGGATCAGTAGTGGCAGAACAAGTTTGCCTCAAGAGCTGGCTTGTCATGTTTGTGTATTTTACATTATAAATCTCACATAACATTTTTGTTTGTTTGTTTTAGAATTCACCAAATAAAGACAAGAAGGAGATAAAATATTCATGTTCATTGCTGGTTTCCTAGACTAATAAAAACTATCACTGAAATCTACTTCGCCACGAATAACTTTCCTACTAACAGTTATTTGTTTTGTTTAAAATTCAGGTGAAAGTTTTGCAAAAGTTTTATGGAATAAAATGAGGATGATGACAGGTTGAAACTGCTAATAGACATCTTGCAACTGTTTTCCCCAACTAGGGAAAACTAGAGATAACTTCTTACCATAGCACGGTTTTTGTTTTCCACGTCTTTTTCCGTCTCCTTTTCTTATGCACCTTGGTGGCTAATTCCAGTTTTTTCCTTTCTTGGATTGCATAATTCAGAAATATATTTGCCAAACAGGGTGGCAAAAATGGAGGTCTGTTTATGATGTGGTGTTTGTGCTATTCCCACAAAGAGACATAAATCCTTGCTATAATATCCTATAAGCTATTCATCTGCTTCTTACAGTGTTTTGTTATTTATTCAATAAGCTGGAAAGACAACCTTTCACATTCATCATTAGCATGTGCCAAGAACACAAATGAGGAAATATTATCTTTCACTGACCTGAGATTGGCTGACGATCTGGAAAATCCCAAAGACAATCTCCAAGGTAGAATTAAGGTTTATAGTTAATATAGTACAGAGTACTCTTTTTTATAGTCTAGTACTTCTAAGAAATTTTGAATGTATAGAATTGCACAGAGAAGTGAGTACTTTATTGTAATGTAACCCCCTCCCCCGAAAAGAAAATTACATAATCATTGCTATTGATTTGACAAAAATAAGCTTCTTCTAGTATTAGATTGTCACCAGACAGTGAAGATAGGTAAATGACACAGGATTCTGATACTGTTCTGTCAAATAAACAGCACAAGATATTATAGGTATCTGTTTTATGCTGTTTGCATGCCTACACTACTCACAATTTAAGGATATTTTAAAATTATGGAAGTATTTCCTGAGGACTTTGAGTTCGTTTGTTTTTGTAAATCACAGTATCACAAGGTTGGAAAGGACCTCTGAGATCATCAAGTCCAACCTATAACCCAAGACAAAAACAACCCATCATCTAAACTATGGCACTCAGTGCCTCATCCAGTCTCCCCTTAAACACCTCCAGGGTCGGCGACTCCACCACCTCCCTGGGCAGCGCATTCCAATGGCAAATCACCCTTTCAGTGAAGAACTTTTTCCTAACATCAAGCCTAAACCTCCCCTGACGAAGCTTGAGTCCGTGCCCTCTAGTTCTGTCACTGGTCACCTGAGAGAAGAGACCAACCCCTGACCGACTACAACCTCCTTTCAGGTAGTTGTAGAGAGCAATGAGGTCACCCCTGAGCCTCCTCTTCTTCAGACTCCCTCAGTCGCTCCTCAGAGGGCTTGTGCTCCAGCCCCTTCACTATCTTCGTTGCCCTCCTCTGGACACACTCCAGCATCCTAACATCTTTCCCAAACTGAGGGGCCCAGAACTGCACACAGCATTCAAGGTGAGGCCTGACCAGTGCCGAGTACAGGGGACAATAACTTCTCTGGTCCTGCTCGCCACACTATTCCTGATGCAGGCCAGAATGCCATTGGCCTTCTTGGCCACCTGGGCACACTGCTGGCTCATGTTGAGCTTCCTGTCAACCAGCACCCCCAGGTCCCTTTCTGCCTGACTACTCTCCAGCCACTCTGTCCCCAGTCTATAGCTCTGCATGGGATTGTTGTGTCCAAAATGAAGTACCCGACATTTGGACTTTTAAGACATCATCCCATTAGAATCGGCCCATCTCTCCAGTCTGTCCAGGTCCCTCTGTAGGGTCATCCTACCCTCTAACAGATCAACCCTTCCTCCCAGCTTGGTATCATCTGCAAACTTGCTGATGATGGACTCAATCCCCTCATCCAGATCATCAATAAAGATATTGAACAGGACTGGACACAACACCGATCCCTGGGGGACACCACTGGTGACCGGCTGCCAACTGGATGAAACTCCATTAACCACCATTCTCTGGGCTCGGCCATCCAGCCAATTCCTAACCCAGCACAGAGTGCTCCCGTCTAAGCCACGGGCTGACAGCTTCTCTAGGAGTCTACTGTGGAAGACAGTGTCAAAGGCCTTGTTGAAGTCCAGGTATACCACATCCACAGCCTTCCTGTCATCCACCAGGAGAGTCACATGGTCATAAAAGGAGATCAGGTAGGTCAGGCAGGACCTGCCCCTCCTAAACCCATGCTGGCTGGGCCTGATCTCTTTGCCATTCTGCAGGTGCCGCATGATTGCACCCAGTATTATCTGCTCCATAATTTTACCTGGGACCGAGGTCAGTCTGACAGGTCTGTAATTACCTGGATCATCCTTACAGCCCTTCTTGTGGATGGACGTAACATTGGCCAACTTCCAGTCTTCTGGGACCTCTCCGGTGAGCCAGGACTGTTGAAAGATGATGGAGAGCGGCTTAGCAAGCTCATCTGCCAGCTCTCTCATCACCCTAGGATGGATCCCATCCGACCCCATAGACTTGTGAGGATCCAAGTGCCTCAGCAGGTCTCTAACTTCCTCCTCATGGATTGCAGGAGGGCCATATTGCACCCTGTCCTCATCAACCACTTTGGAGGACCAACTGTCAAGCGAACAGACTTCCTTACTGTTGAAAACTGAGGCAAAGAAGGTATTAAGTACCTCAGCCTTCTCTGCATCTTTGGTTACCATACTTCCCTCCACATCCAATAAGGAGTGGAGGCCACTGCCGCCCTTCTTTCTACCATTGATATATTTATAAAAACTCTTCTTATTATCCTTAACAGAAGTGGCCAATTTAAGCTCCAGCTGGGCTTTTGCTTCCCTGATTTTTTTTCTACACAACTTAACAACATCTTTGAACATGACCTGGCTTACGTCCCCTTCTTTCCAACAGCGATACATCCTCTTTTTCTTATTTAGCTCCTTCAGAAGCTCCTTACTCATCCAGCCTGGCCGTCTGCCCCTACGACTCTTCTTACAACACATGGGGACAGCCTGCTCCTGCGCCTTCAAGATTTCATTCTTGAAGTGCATCCAGCCTTCCTAGACCCCCTTACCACTAAGAACTATTTCCCAGGGTACTTTCCTGACTAGTTCCTTAAATAATCCAAAATCTGCTCGCTGAAAGTCCAGCATCGATGTCCTGTTCCTGCCTTTTCTTGTTACATTGTTTACAGAAAACTCAATTCTCACGAACACTACACCCCAGACAGCCTCTGACAACAACATCACCCACCAGCCCTTCTTTATTTGCAAACAGCAGGTCAAAGAGAGCCTCACCTCTGGTAGGCTCACTCACCAGCTGCAACAGAAAGCAGTCCTCAATACACTCTAAGACTGCTTCCTCTTGGCAGTGTTAAGTTCCCAGCAGATATCCAGAAGATTAAAGTCTCCTAAAAGAACAAGGGCAGCCGATCTACAGGGAGCCTCCAGGTGTTTAAACAACAGAAGATCCACCTCCTCATCCTGGTTGGGCGGTCTATAACATACTCCAACCAGGAGGTCAGACTTGACTGCCCCTCTGACCCTTACCCATAGGCACTCAATCTGGTCATCACTGATCTCAACTTCAACAGCACCCAGAGTTTCCTTAGTATAGAGGGCTACCCCTCCACCCCTCCTCTCGTGCCTGTCTCTCCTGAAGAGCCTGTAGCCTTCCATGGCAGCACTCCAGTTATGAGAGTCATTCCACCACGTTTCCATGATAGCAACTATGTCATAGCTCTCCCGCTGAACCAGGACTTCCAGCTCCTCCTGTTTGTTCCCCATACTGCGTGCATTTGTGTACATGCACTTCAGTTGGGTTACTGATGACACCCTTTGAGATGGCTCATCCTCCACAGCAACATCTCTGGTAAGCCTAGTTACTCCCCCCTCCCCCTTCACACCTAGTTTAAAGCCCTCTCTAAAAGCCCTGCCAGCTCCTGGGCTAGAATCATCTTGCCCTTTGTAGTTAGACGAGACCCATCTGGGTCAAGCAGGCCAGGTGCCGTAAAGGTTTCTCCATGATCTTAGAACCCCAAATTCCTCTACCGGCACCAGCCCCTAAGCCATTTATTAAGAGCATGGATTCTCTTATTCCTTTCAGTATAGATCTCTGCCACCGGAGGAACCGAGAAGAACACCACCTGTGCTCCTGTCCTGTTCATTGACCGACCCAGCTCCTGGAATTCCTTTTTAACAACCCTCGATCCTCTTTTAGCTAGCTCATCACCGCCAGCCTGGACCACCAGAAACGGGTAATAATCTGATGGTTTAATTAGGTCCGGGAGTCTCTTAGCAATATCCCCTACCCGTGCTTGGGGAAGGCAGCAGACTTCCCTATGAGTTGGGTCTGGTCTACATATAGGTCCCTCCGTCCCTTTCAGAAGGGACTCACCCACTACAACTACTCTCCTTTTCATTTTTTTACTCGAAGTCCTGACCTGTCTTGACAGGCAAAGCGAAGTTAATAACCTCCTCAGGTGAGTTCTCTGCAATACTGTCCTCCACCTGAGCGTCAAATTCCAGCATCCCAAACCTGTTCTGTATGGGCAGCTGGAAAGGTGGCATCTGAAAGGGAGGTCTATAACCCCCACAAGAGCAGACCTGCTCCCAGTCCTCCTCACCAACCAGGTCACTCCCCTTATCCTGTTGGTGAGGAATATGGCCTTCCTCTGCCTCCTGGGGAGGATTACTGGGAGGAGAGAGAGTTCTACTCCACCAGTCTATCTCCCTTTCACTCTCACAGATACTCTGCAGCCTCTCTACCTGATCCTTAAGATCTGCAATTATAAGGAGCAGATCATGGACCTGTGCACACCTCACACAGGTGGGTTTTGGATGGTCCTCAGGAACCACAAGCAGGCTGAGACATTCCTTACAGTCCTGGTTCTGGGTGGCCGCATCCCTTAACAGAGGCACGGTTTGGATAGCTACACTCCTGGTAGCAGATGTTTTGCCACGCCTGGTCATCATTGCCGCAGGTGAGTGGGAAAAGCCAACCACCTGCCAGAGAGTGGTTGCCCACTGCTTGCCCTAACTGCCGTGCAAACTGCCTCTACTGCAACCCTGCTCGCCGCGGCATTTTAAATGTCCCGCGGCTTCTTCCGGGACCGCCCCCCCCCCACGCGGTCGGCCCACCTGACAGCTGCCGCTGCAGCTGTGCATTATAAAGCCCATGATCAGTTAAATATTGCAATTTACTATAATTATCATGTGACATCACAGAGGAAAATTGAAGAATTTAAATTCTGCTTAGTGAGTTATTTGCCCTTGACATCTAGGGTTTATAGCTTCAAATGCACTGAAGAAAATTTATAAATAAAGCAGCTAAGTGGTAACACCATACATAAGAAGCATGATTTAAAGCAGGTAAATTAAAGGAGGGGATAACAGAACTATTGCACTGTTGCTTGTTCTCAAAAGGTCTCATTTTTAAAGTCACTGTTTATTTTCTGCAGCAGTTAAAAGTAATGGAAATTGTAAATGTTCAATGTTTCCAGAGATAAATGTACAAATAACTCAATTGTCTCATAATATCTTTGACTACTTTCAGTTCTCCATTTTAAGATGCCAATAAAGAGTGTTCAACAACTACTACTATCCCAAACAAAGTAGGAAAACAAAACCAAATTTCCAAAGCTATTCACTCAGTGAGAGTTCTGTGTATCTCCAGCAGTGTCTGCAATAGCCAGTTCACCACTGGATGCAGAAGACCTATAAATTGTGCACTGAAAGTCACAAGACATTTAAGGGCACTATTGGAGTTTCAGTGAAAGTCCAGAACAAAATGCATACGTATCAAAGGATAGAGCAAAACATGAGAACAGTCTAAGGTAACATTTCTTTGCTAATGTTGAAGCGTAGAAGTGGGAGGCAGGTATTCTATTTGCAGTGCCTCTGAGCTTCTGTATTATTTTTTATCTCCTGCTTCTGAGATTCACCTACAGTATATAACAAAATTTAGTGTTATTATTGAGACTTAGAGAGTCACAGAGCTGAAATTTAATCTAAAACCCCCTTTTTTTTTCTGAGGTATCACAGTATCACAGTATCACAGTATGACAAGGTTGGAAAGGACCTCTGAGATCATCAAGTCCAACCTATAACCCAACACTAACACCAACCATCATCTAAACCATGGCACTCAGTGCCACATCCAATCTCCCCTTAAACACCTCCAGGGTCGGCGACTCCACCACCTCCCTGGGCAACGCATTCCAATGGCTGATCACCCTTTCAGTAAAGAACTTCTTCCTCACATCAAGCCTAAACTTTCCCTGACGAAGCTTGAGTCCATGCCCTCTAGTTCTGTCACTGGTCACCTGAGAGAAGAGACCAACCCCTGACCGACTACAACCTCCTTTCAGGTAGCTGTAGAGAGCAATGAGGTCTCCCCTGAGCCTCCTCTTCTTTAGACTAAACAGCCCCAACTCCCTCAGTCGCTCCTCATAGGGCTTATGCTCCAGCCCCTTTACCATCTTCGTTGCCCTCCTCTGAACACATTCCAGTATCCTGACATCTTTCCCAAACTGGGGGGCCCAGAACTGTACACAGTATTCCAGATGAGGTCTGACTAGTGCCGAGTACAGGGGGACGATAACTTCTCTGGTTCTGCTCACCACACTATTCCTGATGCAGGCCAGAATGCCATTGGCCTTCTTGGCCACCTGGGCACACTGCTGGCTCATGTTGAGCCTCCTGTCAACCAGCACTCCCAGGTCCCTTTCTGCCTCACTACTCTCCAGCCACTCTGTCCCCAGTCTGTAGCTCTGCATGGGATTGTTGTGTCCAAAATGAAGTACCCGACATTTGGACTTATTAAACATCATCCCATTGGAATCGGCCCATCTCTCCAATCTGTCCAGGTCCCTCTGCAGGGCCATCCTACCCTCTAACAGATCAACCCTTCTTCCCAGTTTGGTATCATCAGCAAACTTGCTGATGATGGACTCAATCCCCTCATCCAGATCATCAATAAAGATATTAAACAGGACCGGACCCAACACCGATCCCTGGGGGACACTACTGGTGACCGGTCGCCAACTGGATGAGACACCGTTCACCACCACTCTCTGGGCTCGGCCATCCAGCCAATTCCTAACCCAGCACAGAGTGCTCGCATCTAAGCCACGGGCTGACAGCTTCCCTAGGAGTCTACTGTGGTGGACAGTGTCAAAGGCCTTGCTAAAGTCCAGGTATACCACATCCACAGCCTTCCTCTCATCCACCAGGCGAGTCACATGGTCATAAAAGGAGATCAGGTTGGTCAGGCAGGACCTGCCCCTCCTAAACCCATGCTGGCTGGGCCTGATCTCCTGACCGTTCTGCAGGTGCCGCATGATTTCACCCAGGATTATCTGCTCCATGATTTTACCTGGGACCGAGGTCAGGCTGACAGGTCTGTAATTACCTGGATCATCCTTACGGCCCTTCTTGTGGATGGGCGTCACATTGGCCAACTTCCAGTCTTCTGGGACCTCTCCAGTGAGCCAGGACTGCTGAAAGATGATGGAGAGCGGCTTAGCAAGCTCATCCGCCAGCTCTCTCAACACCCTAGGATGGATCCCATCCGGCCCCATAGACTTATGAGGGTCCAAGTGGCTCAGCAGGTCTCTAACTTCCTCCTCATGGATTGCAGGAGGGCCAACCCTGCCCCCATCAACCACTTCAGAGGGCCAACTGTCAAGCACGCTGACATCCTTACTGTTGAAAACTGAGGCAAAGAAGGCATTAAGTACCTCGGCCTTCTCTGCATCAGTGGTTACTATATTTCCCTCCACATCCAACAAGGAGTGGAGGTCGCTGCTGCCCTTCTTTCTACCATTGATATATTTATAAAAACTCTTCTTATTATCCTTAACAGAAGTGGCCAATTTGAGCTCGAACTGGGCTTTTGCTTCCCTGATTTTCCTCCTACACGACTTAACAACATCTTTGAGCATGACGTGGCTTACGTCCCCTTCTTTCCAACGACGATACATCCTCTTTTTGTTACTTAGCTCCTTCAGAAGCTCCCTACTCATCCAGGCCGGCCGTCTGCCCCTACGACTCTTCTTACAACACATGGGGACAGCCCGCTCCTGCGCCTTCAAGATTTCATTCTTGAAGTGTATCCAGCCTTCCTGGACCCCCTTGCCACTAAGAGCTATTTCCCAGGGAACTTTCCTGACCAATTCCTTAAATAATTCAAAATCTGCCCGCCGAAAGTCCAGCATCGATGTTCTGTTCCTGGCTTTTCTTTTTACATTGTTTAGAGAGAACCTGATTATCTCATGATCACTACATCCCAGACAGCCTCTGACACCAACATCACCCACCAGCCCTTCTTTGTTTGTAAACAGCAGGTCAAGAAGAGCCTCACCCCTGGTGGGCTCACTCACCAGCTGCGACAGAAAGCAGTCCTCAATACACTCTAAGAACCTCCTGGACTGCCTCCTCTCGGCAGTGTTAAGTTCCCAGCAGATATCTGGGAGGTTAAAGTCACCTAAAAGAACAAGGGCAGCCGATCTAGAGGCAGCCTCCAGCTGCTTAAACAATAGAAGATCCACCTCCTCATCCTGGTCGGGCGGTCTGTAACATACTCCAATCAGGAGGTCAGACCTGACCGCCCCTCTGACCCTTACCCAGAGGCATTCAACCTGGTCATCACCGATCTCGACTTCGACAGCATCCAGGGTTTCCCTAGTGTAGAGGGCCACCCCTCCACCCCTCCTCTCACGCCTGTCTCTCCTGAAGAGCCTGTAGCCTTCCATGGCAGCACTCCAGTTATGAGAGTCGTTCCACCACGTTTCCGTGATAGCAACTATGTCATAGCTCTCCCGCTGGACCAGGACTTCAAGCTCCTCCTGTTTGTTTCCCATACTGCGTGCATTTGTGTACATGCACTTCAGCTGGGTTACTGATGACACCCTTTGAGATGGCTCATCCTCCACAGGAACATCTTTGGTGAGCCTAGTTACTCCCCCCTCCCCCCTCATGCCTAGTTTAAAGCCCTCTCAACAAGTCCTGGCAGCTCCTGAGCTAGGATCCTCCTACCCTTTGGAGTTAGGCGAGACCCATCTGAGTCAAGCAGGCCAGGTGCCGTAAAGGTTTCCCCATGATCAAAGAACCCAAAATTCCTCTGCCGGCACCAGCCCCTAAGCCATTTATTAACAGCATATATTCTCTTGTTCATATCTGTATACATCCCTGCCACCGAAGGAACCGAGCAGAACACCACCTGTGCTCCTGCCCTATCCAGTGACCGTCCCAGTTCCTGGAATCCCTTTTTGACTACCCTTGACCCTCTTTTCGCTAGCTCATCACCACCAGCTTGTTCCACCACAAGCGGGTAATAATCTGATGGTTTAACTAGGTCTGGGAGTCTCTTGGCAATGTCGTGTACCCGGGCTTGGGGAAGGCAGCAGACTTCCCTATGAGTTGGGTCCATCCTACAAATAGGGCCCTCCGTCCCTTTCAGAAGGGAGTCTCCCACTACAATGACCCTCCTTTTCTTTTTCTTGCTTGAAGTCCTGACCTGTCTGACGGGCAATGTGTGGTTAAGAGCCTATTAGCCTCCTCCCAAAAGCACTTAATGGAATAGTAAAAGCTGACTTTAGATCATTTGCTCCATGTTGTCCATCTGTTTTTATTTCACTCTCCTACACTTGAGTGTTCAAAAAACTTAATCTTTCAAAGGTGGTTGTTTGTTTTTTTTTTTTGAGAAAAATTCTGGTTTGGCAGAAACAGAAAGCTTCTGAAGCTCCAGAAAGACTGCTTCAAGCAGAGCTGGATGAATTATTTATAACTTACAATATATTGCCCTTTTTCCTTATTAACTTATCATAATATCCACAATCATTTTAACTTGCAATTGGCTAAAAAACAAATTATAACTTGTGAATCATCAAGAAAAGAAATACTGCATATATGCTTTATACTTATTATGTATGCCCAGTACATCACAAGATAACATTTCTGTTCTCTCTTTGGATGACTTATGTTTTCTAATTAAAAGCATAGATTACCAAGGAGGTTTGCAGTTCTTGAATAAAAACAAAAATTGAGGTAATGAGATGAGAGAAGCTTCATTGACTCTAGTAGGTTTTAGAACACAATGTTCATATACATGCAAGTCTTTCTTTGATTTGAATTCATATTTCATAATGTAAGAGAAAAAGTGCGCTAATGAGATATTTTATATTCTCTCAAGCAGTAAATGCAATATTCTCTAGTTTTATACTAAAAGAAAAAAAAAGGCATGCTGGCTCACTTTATAAAACCACCTCTGTCATATTATTCTGTCCTTCTCTTTTCTTCATTTCGTCTTAAAGGCTTCTTTGATTTTTCCACATCCTTCAAAATTTCTTTTCTGATTATGCATCCTCCAGCTGATCATTTATTCCCACCGTCACAGACATCGTTAAGGATTTGCTCTTTTTAGGCCTTCTCTCATCTTCTCAGCAATGGATATTATTCTGCATGTAGAACAAAACATTCTTGACCTTCTGCTACATATACAGAAGACCTTATAGTGGCGTTCTTCCACAAGCAGCAATCTGTTTGCATGTGAAGATATGCAAATTTGTTTGCTGTCTGGCTTACACATTGGGCCAAACTAACTCTGTTCAAGGCTACTAGTATGTGCTACAATATATTCATTGCTCAAGAGATCTTATCACTGTATCTTTCTCATCACTGCATTTTTTAAGAGACCAAGGCAGAAATTTTTTTCTTTACCTGTAATATTTTCTGAACCTGGTGACAGTATTTCATAATCTGTAATTAGCACTCAGTTTCTGTGTTTTAAAGCAAGAAACTGACAACTTTTACATTATTTATTGTTACTGTTTTCTGTCTCTAGGGAATCAGTTGTTATAAATATTTATATACACCAAAACAGCAAGCAGAAGGACTAAGTGGGTTTAGCAGCAACTTTTGGAAATGAGCCAGTTGCCAGATTTCACAAAGCACTGGGGACTGATTACCACAATAAAAATGTAGTTCCCACATGTAGATGGTCCAGCCTTTCAGAATTATCAGTATGTTGCACAGCCATGATAAAATTTTCCAAACATTTGTTCCCAATCTGCATTCATAAAGACTACCTGCTGCTACTAATTTCATTTAAGGACTAAGAGGTTCTCATTTCAAAAAATCACACCTAGGTCAAAAGAACCATGTTGACTTCAGGCTGTTCATTAAATGAAAAATAATAGCACTAAGAACTTTTAAAAAGATGCCTAAAGTTAACAACAACAATAATAAAGATTATTGGACTTCCATGGTTATTGTTTTTATTCAAGAAACCAATGATCTATGAATCGCATCCTTTTTATTACACAGATATCTTCTTGGACATAGGTTACAGCAGAGAAGTAATAGATGTAAAACCTATTTAGGTAAGTTTTACTTTAAAGTTTTGAAGACACTTTAAAAAACAGACAAAAACCCCCAGTTGGGAATAAATTATAGATACTTAGTGCAAATAAAGGAGGAACTAAACAACTAGTTGTTTCTTTAATAACAAAATGCAGTATAAAAACTCTGTACAAGGAACTTTGTTCCTTGCTGTCCAGCCTTAACCCACTAGAAGAAACAAATTTCTGTGACTCATGAACGACAAGATTTTTCTTCTTCTAACAGCACACAAAGAAACTGCAATTCTACCAACAAAAGGAAAAAAGTTCTTTATAACTTACGGCTGTGAAGAAGGTACAGGTTTTTCACAATATTATAAATTTATCCTGGCAAAGCAGGAAACATAGAGACATAAGCAACTGATCCAGTTGTTAATCTAAGCTTCTGAAGTTCACTTGAAAGAGCAACAGCCCCTTGGAGAAGCACCTAATCTGCTCATGATAGATCTCGCAGAATGAATGTTCCTAACAACTTATTTCTTAAAATTTGTACTAACATTTCAAAGTCAAGCAAGTACATATAAGAGATTCAAAGAGCTTTCAATTTAGATATTTTAATTTTTTAGAGAAATATATTAATGTATTCTACCACAGGATGAAGGAGTAAGAGACATTTCTAATAAAGGAAAAATAATGAAAATTAGATCTGAGATGTGCTATTTTTAATGAATTCCTGACCTTTCCAGCTTGCACGTAAACTACAGAACTGTCCCTTGTAGCAATGAATTGGCTCTGAATAACAAAACAGGATCATTCCACCTCACATGGGAAGACCCTGGGAGAGACCAACAGGACTGGCTTCTGGGCAAGCAAGAGCTGTAGCCAAGAGTGCGCTCACCAAGAAGGGCACAGCCTCACCACATACCAATGAGGAGAGCAGTGTGGGTCCAGCACAACGATGGGAACAGTCAAGGTGCCTGTGATCACCACATCAGCCCCAGCCATGAGCAAGTCTGAGGCCAAGCCAGGAAGCCAAAGCAATGAGTTTGGGTCAGCAAAGCACAGGGCACAAAGCTGGGAACATGCAGGCAAAGGATAACAGTCTGAGCTGAAATGCATTTTCTGAGTTGTTGTGGTTTCAGTTACGGTCAGGAATTCAGTCTTATCTAAGTAACTTCATTTTCTGAAAGCTAACTGCCTGTTTTTCAGACAGTGTTTCTATGTAAAAGAGATAACACGGGACACTGGTATGCAGGAAGGCTAATGCATGACCTTCTACCTGTAGAAACCAAGGCCATCCTTACGCTGGCACAAAAGGCCTCTTCTGCAGGGAGGGGCGGACAGGACAGTTGTCCCCAAACTGACCAACAGAGTGTTCCACCCCATATGCATCATACTCTATACAGTATTGAGAGATCACGAGGGTGACACTCTCTTCTGCGATGGCCAACACCCAGTGAGGACTCATCTATCTGGTTGTTCCTGACCCCAGATCCGTGGGACCCAGTTCCTGAGCCCATCTCCCTCCTAAATGTGGACCCATTCCCTTGCGGATGCTCTACAGCATGTGTGGTGATATACAGTCATCCAGGGATGCAGTGTGGGCACAATCTCATATATTTGTATACATTTTATTAGGTTTTAATTATTTTAATTTGTTATTATTGTTATTATTTATTATTGTTGTTGTTGTTGTTATATTGAAGATATAGTTTTAGTTTCCAACCAGCAAGACTTTTTCCTCTGATTTTCCTTTCCTCTTCCTCCAGCATTTGGGGGAAATGAACTGAGATCCCAACTGCATGGGTTTAGCTGCTGAAATTGGCCAAGCTGGGGCTAAATCGTGACATGAGTCAAAAAAAGGAAGGCTTCAGGGATATTCCTCACAGATATTTGTCCTCCCAGCTCTTTCCTAGAAGGCTGCAGCAAGGCCACAGGGCTGCACCCCACTGGGGCCAGCCATGAGCACTGTAGTCCAAGCCCTGTGGCAGGGAAAGGCTGTGCTCTGAGTTCTGACCAGCGCATGGCCCGAGAAGCACAGTAAACCAGGGTACGTGAGACTTGTTTTTTTAGTTTTTCTTCTCAGAGTGTTTATTCGATTGGCTTAGCAATTTTCCTAAAAAGAAATGCGGGGAGTAGATGTGCAAGAACTTTTTGGGACAAGTGAGAACCTAAGTGGCAGGACAAGCAGTGGGAAATCATGAGAAGAAGAACTTGACATTGTATTTTGAAACTTGTCCTAATTTTTTTTTGTTGTTGTTCAGACTAATTATTCTTTTCTATTTATATGGATTTTCACAGATATAAAACCAGGGTGCTACATGAAAGAAAGAGAGCCTACTCAACGTTCTAGCTGAAGAGGAAGATTCAGTCATGGAGTGAAAGTCATCTTCACAGTACAGGAGAATCAAATCTATCTCTCAACAGCTGCATTGTTCAAGGGTCTACTTCTTCTTTTAAGTTTGTAATTCTAAAATATATTCATTAGTAAAAATATAGTTATTACAGATACATATTCATAAGATTAAAATATATGTCTTATTTCCCAGATAGCACTGACACATCAAGGCAAACACATTCTAAAATACTCTGTCATTCATACAGTCATATACTAAACACTGCCTCTATGATTTCTTTATGGCCTATTCCAGTAGGAATGATGAGATGAGTTAAGTAAAAATAATCCTTCCTGAAGCAAATATTATGAGAAAGTAAAATATAAATGTAATGTCTTCTATTTAAGAAATTTTATTACCTGGTATTTGCATTTATAGCTCCACCAGTGTGGAGAATAAAAAGTGAAAGGAAATTTGAAACACAGAAATTTAAAAACCTGGTTGCATTAAACGTCTTGAAAGAAGATGTTTGAGATTTGACTGAAATGTTTGGAGTGCATAAGAAGACTCAACATGGCTAAGCAGATAAACAAGGGTTTGGTATGTATTAACTGTGTATCCGAGCTACAGAATTTAAACACCAAACTGAAAATTTCTTTGTTTAGTGCTTGAATTTGGAATATTGTCACAATATACAAAATTAAACAGCCCCAAATACTGACATTCGTTTATGAGATACTAATTAAGGCTACATATTAGAGAACTCTTTTAAAATTAGGTTACTTGCTATTGAAATAACCTACCGTCATTTTTCCTTCTTTGCTAATGTTTCAGTACATTTCTGCTTTGCAAGGAACATGAGCAGTAAATTAAATTGCCATGTCTTTATTTAGTTTTGCAAGTCCCTCTGCAGTAGAAGCAGAAGCTGTATATCATGACCATAGAAATAACATTATTTAATGGGATGGATAGGTAGTCAGCAAACTCCATCAGAAGAAAAATGAGAAAGGAATAAAAGCTATTAAGGGTACTGCACAAGGAAAATCCATCCCAAATAATGTTCCCTTTTCCTGTACAAGCCTGATTTTTTTTTTCCTTCATTTCCAACTTGAGCAGGAAGGACCTTTGGTAACCACAGTAGTTAACTATTGCCAACCAAGACATTGTGCTTACTACTCGTTTATACCTTTATGTATCCTCTCTTATACTGAATTCAGTACTCACTGAGTAATTGACTCTGGATTACCATTACAGCAACCAGCAGGAAAGACATGCAGTGCCATACTGTCTCCACAACTTGTTCCAGAGACAAGACAGAGGTTCAAAGTTCATTTTCCCTCTTATTTTAAAGTGCAGTCTCAGGTAAGGCATCTTTTCTAATGTAGGCATTGTTAAAAGTCTCTGATCAAAAGAGGCACAAATGAGGTAATGATAGTTGAGTTTAATTGAATTACAACAATAACAGCTTCTAATATTTTCCCAAGACAATCTTCTTATGTAATGTTGTAATCATGTATGCTTCTATACATCTTTTCTGGTTTGGGGAGTTTGTTTTACAGCATTCATGCAGGAAAATTTGGAGCTTAGTTTTCCAACTGGATTTATTTCAGAATTTAAACTGCAGCTGACTGATTTACGGAAGCAAGAGTATTTGGCTTATTTCTACTACAGTCAATAGAATATGCTTAACTGTTAAGGAACCATTTCCAAGACACATTACTAAAGCACAGAAAACTGGTATAGCATATGGGTTAGAGGATTCATGTAGTCTATGCAGCTATATTTTGGAATTCTGAAAACTTTTACTCTCAAAAGTACTCATTCTTTTTTTTATGAACATGAGGAAACATTCTAGCAAGAGGAATGGGAAAAATTGTAAACACCATAAGAATGAAACAGAAAATAGACTAGACTAGACTAGACTAGACGAGAATATTTCAGTTGGAAGGGACCTACAAACAATCATCTAGTCCAACTATCTGACCAAGTCATAGCTGACCAAAAGTTAAAGTATGTTGTTAATGGCATTTTCCAAATACTTCTTAAACACTGACAAGCATTGGACATCAACCACCTGTTCCAGTGTTTGACCACATTCTTGGTAAATAAATAATTTGTAAACCTCCCTTGGCATAGCTTTGAACCATTCCCATGCCTCCTGTCACTGGATCCCAGAGAGATCAGAAAAGATCAGGAAATTAGCCAAGTAAAAGATGAAAAATAGACCTCATTTTAAATAATAATTAAAATGTAAGCAACAACCCTGCTTAACTATGCAAACAAAATGTAAGACAAATACATAAAGAAGAGTTTTTATTAATTTTAAAAGTATTTTTTTGTGTATAATTGTTTTCTAAATTGGGGGCATTCTAGATAAACTTGTTCTCAATTTTCATTACAATTTTTTTCTTCTATTTTTCATATATTGCCCAGAGCTGCTACTGCTATGCCCAAGGAACTCTAAACCAGAGGAAAATCTAACAGAACTCCTGCTGTTTATACTGCTCAAGAGATGAGAAAGAAGTCTTTCTTGCATTATTAAATTTGCGCAGGTAAAGCTATCAGTGATACCTGCATGGCTTTAACAGCTGTTCAACACCATAGATTTTCCCTATTTCCTTGCTTGGTTAAACTTGCTATACTACCTGTACAATTTTTAAAATCAGACAGTCGTATCTCATGACTTGTGCCAAGACATAAGACATCTGTTATGCAATTAATCTAGGTTGACTGTTCTAGTGAAAAAAATAGAAGATTGTTTCATTAGACTCAGAATTTTTACCAAAGAAAAGTACTCAATCACAGGAAAACCATTAATCGTGTTAGCACGGAGCTTGATTTCCAAAGTATAGCTATATTTGTCTGAATTTAGAACCCCCCATGACTGCAAGACTTCAGAGGCATGACAAAAGTTTCACATTTCTGTCACAGAACAACACTGAATTCTGCATGTAAAAATATTTATTCAGCCTAGAAATGAAAAAGACAATTGAGTATTTCACTTTATTAGTCAGGTATCTATGTTCTGATACTTCCCTACATGTGAAGGATCTCTGGCTTGTAAGCAACTGGATGCTTCAACAGATAAACTCCTTCTATATTTGATTATATTCAATTAAGAAAGTGACATCCAGATCCCCATTTTGCCTTTTCAGGCCTGCTTTGATGGGCTTAAGTGAATTTTTCTATATCATTTTGCTATAATTAATATCAAGTTTAATGAGGGCACGTATTTCTTAGTTTAGAAGACTGGGGTTTTTTTCTTTTTTTTTTTTCTGACTGCTATTGCTATCTATTTAAATAAAAGGGCAATGCATCAATGTCTTTTTAGAAACATGCAACTGGATATAAGGTTGATGCTTAAATCTTAAGCATCGTCTTCTTAAAACATTAAATTAATACGAAAAGAACCAAAACACTTTGACTGCAAGGCTATGCATTCATTTCCAGTATCACGGAAAGCAGCACCGAACTTGGATGTTGCCAGCAACAGTCAAATCACTGACCTTCTTTAATGGGAAGCAGCATTATAAGTGGACAGAAAAACATATGGAGAGTCTGCTCTGAGATTCGCTTGCTGTAGGATCTGCTCGTCTTTGCACATCTAGCTTGCAAATCCACCAGGGAGGGGGCTTGCTTACACAGCTTGGAACTCCTACTCTTCAGCATCATATATTTACAAAATCATATAAATTATTTATAAGAAGACAGCTATCTTTAGTGAGACATCCTTGATTAACCTCATAAATTTTTTCATCTAGGAACAGCCATCTTCAGGAGTTTAAGTGACTTTATTAGAGTAGTCACAAGAGTTACAAAGTTCTCCAAACAACTCTAGGGGACAATACTGCTTTCATAATAATGGAAGTTCCTAGCACTTGGGTGGTAGGTTGGAGAAAGAGCTCCATGGACATCAACCAGCACCAGGTCCACATGTTGGTATTACTGGATGCAGAAATGCCACAGCTGCAGGGCAGTCTGCATCCACCCACTTACAAAAGTAGGCTCTTCCTCAAGGGTTTCTACAGTCTCTCTTGACTTATGTCCAAGTGATTTGCCGAGTATCAGTCATCTGTGAAGGGTGGTGGCTATGTAGCATCAAGCACAATATTTCTGGATCATTTCACTAATAGAAAGTGCATATTTGTACATTGTGCTAAGGAGTGAGGTAGTCTATATCTTTTTTTTTTTTTGCATCTAAACATCTCATAGTTTTGTGTGCTTCAGTAGAGAACACTTCAAAGTCAAATTCAGCTCTCAGAAAGTGATTTTTTATCGTTATTGTCTAAAATTCTGGTGTGGCAAGAGCCACAATTTCATGTTGTTCAGTTATTGAAATATTTGACAATTGTCAAAAATTTTCTTCTGTCAGTATCAGACTCAAAGGGTTCATGATTTCAGCTAAACTAGTGAAGAGGTAAAAATCTAAATTGTTTAAAAGAGTTTCCAGGTCTTAAACCACCAAATGTTCTAAAATTAGGTTAAAGCTATGCACAGTATTAAGTCCTAAAAAGTAAACATACTATTAAAACTGTTTTACTAGATCAGGGTCTAATTTTTCTGGGTAAATATACTTTTGTGTTAGATTATAATCATAGGTCTAACTGGTATATGTTGCATGTATGCCCTAAAGCATAAATAAGGGTAAAAAATGAGTTACTTTTCACATTTATCTTGAAGGTCCAGGTTCAAATGTATCTATTTTTTCCATATATATTTTAGCATGTTTAAAGATGTTACATTGATTTTAAAACCCAATATATTGAGGATGTCCTCAACAATAATTGTAAATAATATGGTATCTTTGTCTGAAGGAATTAGGATGTCTCAGATGCAGTCCTCTAATCTGAACAAATGCCGATGCAAGAAAAGAACAGAAAACTGAATGTCGGGCTATAACATGCTGTTGTAGGAAAAAACAGTGTTATTACTACAAGACCAGGGATATGATCAGTTTTGTCACTGTTGTGTGCTGATGTATCCTATGTGGAGTATGAGCAAAAAGAAACTCAAACAATCTGGTTATCGTGTCTTCCCTGCCTAAGGCTCTTGGTACCAGCTACAGCATGGGGTTTCTTTGTGACGCCTTGAGCCATTAATCATCTTTAAATAGACAAGCAATTGCTGCAGGATTTAAAAGACACTTTTAAAATGTTTTGTATAACTAATAGAAGTCAACAAACAGTTACATAAATAGATGGGCAGATATGACTGGAACCTTTCATAAGAGACATGAACAATGCACTTTCCAGAAGATACTGGTGCAACTTTGAGCAAAAAGAAATACATTTTTTCACAGGCAATACAAAGGAATCCTTCTCTCCTAGATGCAAAGAAATTTGCCTGAAAAATGGATGCCTGTTGTCAGTGTTAGTACTCCATCTTGTGGATATCTGGGCTAATCGAGAACGTCACTGTAGGAGGCTGGAAGCAACAGGATGGCTTCCTATTCATACAATGCTTAGGGTCACAGGTACTCTCTGTTTTATATGCATTATGAGTAATGACCAAATCTGCTTGTTAAAAATAAAACTTTTAAATGTAAAATAAGATATACATAAATTAAGAAAAATACTGATGTTTGCATATTAGTTAATTATTTCTCGTAGGAGGTACTTAAAATACTATGGTTGGAAGAAGTCAAAGCTATCAAACACTTAAGCATACCAAAGTAATAACCCCAGATGTAGAAAACTACTTATGTAATCTGCTGTAAATATACTCTCATGGTCCAGTGAGGTAACTACTGGTGCCTCGGACTGGTGTCGGGTGCAGATCAACATTGGAAAGTAGATGTTACCTTTAAGAGCACCTGTTGTTATCGGTACCAAAGATGCTAACTAGCTCTCTTCGTAGATTAGAGACTGAATATAACTTCCACAGTCTGTGATGCTTCCAATACTTTGCTCATACAAATTTCAATCTTATTTCAGCTCACTGGAAATAATAATAATAATAAAAGAAATATAGACTAAGCAGAAAGTGTGGAAGAGTTCCAGGATTTTCATATTATTCATTTTTATGTATCTATGATTAAGGATCACACTCTTTGAAATTGTAAGGTATAGGCATTAGAAGGTGATCTGATTTGATTTGAATGTCTCTAAGACAGATTTCCTGGCCAGAATTATCCAGAAACATTACAGAGAAGACAAGAAAGCTTAATCTGCATGCGCCAGATTGGAGGTACCTAGCTTCTTCAGTCATGTGTTGTTTCACAGCATCAAAATACATGAATTTTGATTCTCCATGACAAACCTTGTCACAATGAGGACACTGAACCAGTGGAACAGGCTGCCTTGAGAGGCTGTGCAGTCAATACAAAGTTAGAATAGTGAAAAACAAAACATCACAATAGCTGCTATCTGCATGCTTTAGCAATACATCTGTTTAGAACAACTACAGGGTTCAGAACAGTGGAGGGTACAGCTTACTGAACTTAATTCCTTAATGCTGCCTTTTCTGCCCACCCTTTGCTCTGCAAAGACACACAAAGAACTTGAAAAGCTGTTTCAAGGTCCTAGAGCTGTGATTACCTGCCATGAGTAATATACTCACTCTGCTCACATGGACACCCATGGCCTCTCTGTTACCATTGTGAAAGCAATTCACATGAAATATTAGAAATGACATAGAAAACAATATCGATTTTTTCATATACCATCCACTGAATTTTGTGTAGAGCAAAACCTTCTGAAATAAATGCTCTTCCAAAACTCTCCTCCAGCATCCCCAGAGTATATGTATTTTAGAGAGCTGCTTCCTTTCTCTTGGAATCCTTCCCTTGCATTCTCTGCTGTTACTTCTGCCTAAAATGAAGATTGATTGAAACTGTCAGCCAGAAGGGATAAAAAAGTTTAAAACAAGAACAATCAATACTCACAACTTCTGCCTCCATAGCTTTGTGTTACTTGCTGTATTTTATCATCTACAAATACAAACAGACAAATCAACTGATATTTATTCTGTAATACAATAACTTGGCATTTATGAGATCAGTGCATTGAGTTCGGTGTGCTTTGCTGCATTCTAATATTACAAAAAACGTGTAGTAGGGTTTTTTCCTTTACTGGATTACTATTTAGGCCTGATTTGTCTCTAGAAGATATATTGTCTGCTATTGTATTTTTATGAGAATAGATCTGTTCTTTAATGTGCATGTTTAAAACAACAACAGAGGCAGAACAGATATTGGGATGTTGTACCTGTTGATGATGACCAGCTGAGCAAGGAATCAATCAGGACAATTACTTGGGTCATTTGGAAACATGCACAAACAATACATAGCTCCAATATCATGGGACTGAGTGTAGAATCATTACAGCTCTTTCAAAAAGGAATTAGAACCTGAGTGCACCAAAGTAGAAACAGTTCTGAAGAGAATAGTAACGCTATAATGTTATTTAATACAGTTTAAATTGCCAGAATCAGGGAGAAAAGGCTGAAAACACAGAAAAGCAAATAGGGCCAATTAAATCGAATGCATTCACATTCAGCATAGGTAACATAATGGATAAAATAACCAGGCTGCAATTCAGTACTTTAAGGTTGTTTTCTAAAATACAGAGCATCTGATACAGTGCTGCTGTGATGATTTCCATTATGTATTCCTTTGCATTTTTACTCCAGAGGTTTTAAAGTAAAAAGAGGGATGCATCAAAAATTTACTTCATAACTTGCTGGAATTTTAATTTACTTTATTTCACAGTTAGAAGAAATTAATAATGGGACAAATATGTGAGTAACATATTTGAAAAGAAGGTAAAATACTTAAGGCTGTTTCAGCTGATTGACCAAACAGAAATACAGAGAAAACTTTCAGATCAACATATAATGATTTTTTTTGATCCTGAAAGAAAAAATATGCAAAAGTCTATTTGATCAAACTATGTTTTTCTTGTTTCAGATTAATATTTTGTATCTTTCTCCTTTCACCTTTCAAGAAAGCATGAAGTACAATCTCTGACTAACTTTTCATTGCATATAAAAACTATATTCCAAACTAAAAGTCAAAGTGGTTCACTTTTGTTTCCAAAGGTATTCTAATACTCATTCTGCTGGTTTTGCTTGTCTGTGAGCAGTTTAATCCTCTTACTCCATGTGCACTTATAGGTGGGAATATAGCATTATCTGCTCTTGATTTTCCCAGGTGTTTTCATTGTAAAACTATCATAATCCCATTGTTTATAGCTTTTCACAATTTGCATTTTTTGGCCTGCCTCTTTCTGAAGCTGGGGACAAGAAAGGACCATTTTGCATATTCTCTGGGAAGACTTGGCAGATTTTAGCTGCTTATCTATTTACTAATTCTGCCTCCTAATAATAAATGGCCTGTACATGCCTTCATGCACTGAGCAGCTGGGCATGGCCAATCCTTTCCAGGAGTGCATGTGCAACAAGGAGACAAGGCAAGGGCAAACGAGAAGAGTTCAGGAGCTGGATGGTAGTTGACATAAGAAAGCCCACAGAAGCATGCCACCCTCCAGAGTCTGAAGGGAAATCAGAACCCCCTGAGCTGCACTGTTCCTCTGCTACCGTAATTGTGGAAGTACTGGCAAAATATACTGAAACAGTCTTAAAAGTTGTTCCACATCCAAATAATGAAGTACAGCAGAAACAATTTCATTTTGTTAACTCAAGTGATGCAACACTGTTGACATCAGATTGACCACTGATTTACACCACAATATAACAAAAAATAATCAAACTCTACCTTTTTTAATCTATTTCCTCTAACTAGGAAAACATGCTGCAAGAAAAGAATGAAAGATCTACTAGTTATCTACACAAGTGCCCTATCCTGCAACTAACAAGCTGGAGGTTAGGAAAAGTTGTTGAGATGTGAGCATCTAATAGTTCACTTTCAAAAGTATTAGAAGTTCAGTCTATAATCAATTGTAACATAGTACAAATGATTTAACATAACATTTTAGAGGCACTTTGAGGGATGGGAAATTTTATGGAACATTAATTTACAATGAATATTATTTGTGAGAACATCTTGTCTGCAAAGTTGAAGGTATTTCTTTTCTAAGTTATTTTCTAAGCAAAGTTTTTAAGTTGGCTTTACCAGACAGTTTGTTCAAACTGCTGTCACGTAGAAGTAAACATGTGCCAGGGCTAAAGATCTTAGTGGCCTGGAAGGAATTGTAATTGTTCTTCATTTGAGATTATCCAGTATTTCTTTTCACCTTAAAAAAAAAAAAAAAACGAAAAAACCCACCCAAACAAGAATAATAATTATAAAAGGACTGCTTTGACATATTTGTGACTGATTAAATAAGAAGTGAATAAATTTTGAAAGCTTTCTAAAAATGTGTGATCTAGTACAACAGTTTAACAAAAAATCTTGTGAGAAAATCGTATTTGTTTATCTGTTTTATTAACTTCAAATAATTTTTTCTTAGGTGATGTATGAACTAAGCTGTGGAATTTTCACCCAGTTGCATGTGTAGCAGCCTGTTATGTGGGAAAGACAGGAAAATAATATGTGCTTCCATAATAACTATTCTAAGAAGGAGATGAAGTGTCCCCCAAGACATAGATGCAGTGCATGAATATTCTCTTTTAACATTTGAATATTCTCCTTTAACTTTTTTCTCAAACAACAACCTGAGATAGTTTTACCTCCTCCTGCTTTCAGAATACGGGCAATATCTTGTGTTGAGACATCTGAAACACAAATCAGTCAACTCTCCTTTCAGAGACCAGCAAAAGGAAGAAAGGAGTCACTAGCAAGGCCAAATATGTTCTGCTCTGAAATATGCAAAATCACTTCTCTATCACTTCCTAAAATAATTCTACTGTGCTCTCCTTCCCTCTTTTTTCATCTCATAATATTCCTGGTCATCTTTCTGTTCTGTAATGTTGAGACACTAAACACAAAAAAGACAGCAAGTGTCTTTAGCAAACACAGGTAATAATAGTAGGCGTATTCTTTTCTTCACATACTTTGGTGATTTCTAATCCAGTACTTTTACCACAAAGTTCTCACTTTCCACAATTTAATTATCAAAAAATACCAGGGAGAAATGTATTTCTTACTACTGAGTTGCTATCGTGTTTTCCACAATGGTAATTTTTGTTGTTAATTGCCCTTATTTCTGCTCAGAGCATTACTCATCTCATGTCTCTTAACCCTTTTCTCCTTCTACCATTTTGTTTTACTCCATTCATATTACTTCATTCTTCCTTTCACATATGTTTTCTACTCTGAGTTCACTTGATTGTGTTCATTTGGGAATATGCTGACTACAACTGATTTAAAAATGAAGCAAAATCTTCTGGCTGTTTTTTTCCAATATCTTTAGAAATTTTTACTTATCTTTCAAACCATCTTCTAACTGAAGCTACTGAAAGGAATGACAGTTGTAAAAAGAATCCTTTGCTTTTACTTTTCGTAAGGAGAACTTTTTTTTTAAGACAATACATTACTTTTGTTAAGATCATTCTGATTTCTTAAACTAGAAACATATTGGACCTTAAAATTATTTGGTACGCTGAACTTATAATATTGTTTAAGACAGCAAAAAAGATTCTCTGATCTAAACTGAAACAGCCTGAGAAAGTTTGGTCAGGCAAAGGCAAAGGCTACAGTTTGTTAATTGCATTCCATGTCTAGAACATCCCTTCACAAAAACATCATTTAGAAACAGTGAAATACAAAATCTGGCATAGCTTTTCACATTACAAGTCATTCTGCCTGTCAGATGCCATTTCAACAGAATATGTCACTGCAGTAGCAAAAGGACTGAGCAATCATTGCACTAACGGGACAGCACAGTCAAGTACAGTTTAAAGTTTACACATTTGCCCAATACAATCGTTCAGTGTATCTTTCTGAAAATATCAAACATACCTTTTTCTCAAACTAGGGACATTTGCCAAGACAATGGCATTACCATTCAGAAGGTCAGGCATAACAGTTAACATTCTCCTTTGTGCACACTTTGAAGTTTAACCCATACCTAGAAAAGAAGAAGTGGGTCAAGAGAAAGGTGAGAAATCAAGCAGCACGCTTAGAAGTATTTAAGTGCCTGATTTTTGGAGCTGGGAAATTATGCACTGGTGACATAACTTTGGCAAGAGTCATGCATATCAAAGCAGAGCAGTACGGTAAGTAATTTTTGAAGTCAGAAGCTTTGAGTTACACTCATTAATGTCTTTCATGATCTTGCAGCTCACTTAATTTCACAATGTTCTCTTTCCTTTCTAGACTTTCTATCTTTTTCTATTTAGATTAGATATTCTCTATGGGTGTCACATTCTCCCAGTTCAACTTCTCACACTCTAGCTTCCAGTCAAACTAATGAAAATGTAGTGATACTGTCTTGTCAGGCTATCAGAGAAGAGAGTAAAATTATAAATAATGTGTAAACCAAAATAGCCATGATTAATCCTAAGCAACAGTAACAAAATTTTCCGTTTTAATCCTTTTTAAAACAGGAAAATATTCCAGAAAATGAATAAAACGTTCACATATTCAATACAATCTATGTCTCAAAGCTGCTCAATCATCTGTACCTTCTTCTTAAGAAGACAAGCGAACAAAAAGGGTAAAGTTTTGACCATGTTTCAGCATTTAGGCCTCCCTGGAATAGAATCTAGGTAATAAAACCTAGACTGGTCCACTGGCAAAGAAACAGAAGGAAAAGGCATCCTTCTCACATACTTGGGAATGAGAGGAATATTTCAAAGATATATCTACTGTACTGTGATAGCTTTCACTTACATTCTTCATCTCATAATTCAACCAGATACACAATGGTTTTTATTACATAGCTTTCCTTTTATAAAAAAAGTAAGTATACAATTTCAGACACACATCTACCTATATGTTACACTCAGATGCCCCACAGAAATGTTTTGTTGTGTACATAAATCTCAACTTTATTTTTAAGGGACATTAAAGATAATTTTCAAAATAACTACAGTGTTAAAGGTATGGATAAATACACTGCCATATTAAAAAGATTGTATTTCCAGGAAAATACATAATTTTGTATCTCTACACATTAAAAAGGAAAACCTTTCATTGATGACGCAGAAATCTTTTATTGATGATTGAAAAGTAATGTGCATTAAAACCAGATTTCTTACTTAGTTTATTAAGTCAAAGTGGAGCATATTGGAAAATTGTTGAGACTAGTTACATGAAATCTTTCTGCTGGGGATGTCTTTCATTTGTACTCTACCATCCAATCCTCTCTTGACATATGTAGAGCAGGTAATGCCGAATGAATTATGCCAAGCACTGTCTACAATCAAACACTCTTTAACAGCCCCAAGGGAACTGAGACTTCAGCCTCTAGGTCTGTTAAAAAAAAGAATTGTTCCATTATGGGTCCTTTTATCCCAGGATGAACAGGTGGAAATATTTGTAAAGATCTGCCTGTTAGTGGTGAGCGGCAATTGCTTCAGATGACCATATTGAGCTTAAGATATTAATTATTGTCACCCTAGACTAACCTCCTTCCCATGCCATAATAAGAGTGTTGTGCAGCCCTTGAAATCACAAACTTCTCCTTGAACTTGACATGGTTTCCATGAGAAAATTCTTATCTGGGCAAAAACTTCAGAACAAGTAGCAAAAATGTATGTGCAGGTCAGCCTCTTACACAAAGAATTTCATGTGTTTGATTTACTCTGCATACACCAAGTGACCAAATGTAAACTTACAACAGTAAGTTTAAACTTTGTGAATGTTCTGCATGTGTCTGGATCATAGACGTGACAAGCACTCTGTGCTGCAATATCCATGTGCCTGAAAAAGCTTAAATAATGAAGTCAAGTCACTTGGTAGTATAAATACTTTCTCCTGCTTCCTTGCGTGAATCCATGTAGACTAATTACAATCCAGAAAATACAGTAGGAAATCCTCTGAAATAGCTGTATAATAGATTTAATCAACTCACTCACTGCAGTTGTAACACACGCTCCCAGAATTCTTTCAAATTTTGCAGAGGTAAAAGATAATAATAATCAATTCTCAGTTCATTAAAATTGTGAGCAATGCATGCCATTATGTTTCAAATGTAAGAACTTCTGTGTCTTTACAGAAGGTCTAGCTCATCCCAGAATTTTTACAAAAATATCTTATGGAAATCAAATTTTTAAAACTGTTTTCAGAACAACATAGCCCTAAAAATTTGTTTTTCCTCCCATAATACAGAAGACTGAGTCTCAGATATTTCCTTTTGGCCTCTCTCTACCTTTAATTAAACTACTGCAACAGAAACAGCCATGAGAAAATGTTACTTAAGAGTTTAGTATAAACTTACCTGTGTTTTGCAACAAATTTCCTTACAAAATAACAGAATAGGCTTTCAACAATTTACTTCAGCAAGGTCTCTGCCAACCATTAGTTGTCCTCAAGCCGTAGCTTTTTTCAGCTGGAAAACGGTGTAAAATCTCAGAAAGAATGAGCAGGACAAGGTATGAAAAGATTTAACCTAACCTTACCCTGGACACCAAAAACATCATATACCATTTAGATGCTATCTTGCTTTGTTAAAACCTAAAACAAGAGATGACATTCTGATCAAAATTCATTCAAATCTTGTCAGCATGCCACTTCAACCCATTTGAAAACCTGCTACACTCAATGAACTATGGTTACCTGCAGGAAAGTGGACAGAACTTACTGAATATACTTAGCCATGCATGCAATTGATCCATTCTGGAACAGGTAGTCTATTACTATGCTTGCTATAAATATTCTAGGAAAATTTTGCTGCTTATTTTTGCTTTGTTACCATATGATTTCTGAGCATTATTTCAGTTACTTTGTGCAACTTAGAATAAACATCAAAAAGCTATCAGTAAAATTTTTTAAATACTCATAAGTTGGTTAATCACTAGGAACTTGCACCTTGGATGGATTAACAGTTCAAAATTAGTGGGCTGAACTACAGCTTCTCCAAGTAGTGGAAATTTCTGCAAATACTTATGCTCTAGCAAAGTCAAAGGCATATTCTGTGAAAAGCATTAAGTCCAACACCTTTCTCCTTAGAATGTGGAAAAATAAGTGGTAGTAATGGAGAAGTCTTGTCCTTTCATTGTTGAAATTTAAATCAATATGATTTCTTTGCATCAGATAAAGAATAGCTACTGTAATATTTCTTATCTGGATTGCTCTCTGCAAGAGGATAGACTGATGACTCTACAATGTGATATTGTGTTAAAAAAAATAACCCAGAGGTAAGGCTCTATCCTAAAGTTAAAGTCAAATATTGATTTATAATTTAAGTAACTGGTAAAGACTGTTTCATCTGAAATGCTAATAAAACATGCAAGAGATTGCATAAAAACTTTTAGGGATATATATATGGACTTTTAAATAGTGCACATTGGATAGATACAGGAACATTAATCTCTAAATGTCTGTATAGGCAAAAAATGGAAAATCTGTGTAGGTCAAGCATTTTGCAGGTCATTTTAAGCTGGGAGCATAGAAGATGTCATGAGGCTTTAATGTAATAGTGATTTTGTATAGACCTTCACAAGTCTCCTTCTAAGAATTCTCCTTAAAGTCTCTCTTTTCCCAACCTCTGTGAAGACCCGAGTTATACCAGTTCTTACCTTTATTCATGCACAAGCCCCACCTGGAAGCAGGTGGGTTCTTGGGAACCCAAGTCTGAAACATTGTGAAGATCAGAGAGACTCATCTATCACTTTGATAACTCCTTGCATGCTACTCAAACCTGTGATTGCTAATGACTTTGTCAGGGTTTTGGCTAAGGAGTGCACTAAAATTCAAATTGTTTTAGTGTGTAGTTAAAATCCAGGCAGCTGAACACATGCCTTCATGTACACATACAAGTGCTGTTGCCACCTCAGACTTTTCTGACAAAGTGACATCATAAGTAGACAGGCAATGATAAAATTTATGTCAGAAAAAGGAGGCGAGCAATGCTGGGTACAAATCTGCTTCTGAGTGAAGGACACTCTTCCAAAAATTAGGAGGATGAAGAAAGTACTAGCAGGTAAATATGAAAAGTTAAAATCTACACAAGAGACTAAGAACTGGAATAAAGGGGAGCAGGGAGAGATGCCTCTTTGTAATAGGGGCTAAGGAATGACAAAAAGAGAAAGAGTAGGTCAAAATACTTAATGCTTTGACTGTGTTAGAAAAAAGGATGTATGAGTTAAAGTCCAAAGAAGCTGAGAGCTTGATTTTGTGAACAAAATTCTGACTTAGTTTCTCTTCAGAAAGAAAAGAGGCCAAAGAGAAGACAGCAGCTTCTGCATGGAGCTGTGACCACTTGGGAGAAAATAGCTGAGAATAAAAAATTGAGATAAACTATGGAACCATAGAGCTTATGCAAAGGAGAAAAAGAAAAAGCAGAAAAGTATCTATAAGAAGGTTTACTTTAATAAACTAAGAAATCTGGTAAATAATATTTCATGGAGAGAAAATCTAAGCAAATAAAGAATTAAGAAGAAAAAACAGTTCCTCAAAGAAATTATACAAGACGACATTAAGAAATGACACTAAGAGATACAAACTGTTTGGCTGCAGAGGACGAATAAAGTACAATGAGAGCCCAAGAGAATACACTTTGGTATCAGACACTCCATACTGACCATACAAAACAAAACTAAGTTTGAGAAAGGTGTATAGAAAGTATTGGGAGCATTTAGGGACAACATTTAAAAAGGCAAAACTTGAGTTCCAACTACCAACAGAATAGCATGATATTGTCAGGAGGAACTATGGAGAGGGTGATTTGTTGCTCAAGGAGATGGCAGATCTAGTATTAGTGAAGATAATAAAGAAAAGATGGAAGAGTTTTTTTGCTTGTCTTCTTAAAAAGAAGGTACAGATGACTGATCAGCCCAATACTAATTATAGAGTGATAAGATGTCAGCATAGAATAGGGAAAGAGCAGTAGTAAGAGAGTACTTAGATAAATATTGACAGAAAAGTTGTACTTGGTGAACATCAAACTACAGTACTTAAAAGTCTGAAGCACTCTTAGAATTGCTTACCATTTGTGAGAAATTTTGTAGGAAATCAGAGATATCAAAAGACCTCATCCTTATTCTCTTCAGAGGGCAAATTGTACTCTTTAGGGGAAACTTCAAGTTTTTAGGGAAATAGCTTACGGTGGTTGCTAGAAACTCTTCCTGGATTTAGTCATCTAAGAATGTAACATGGAATAGCTACAGCAGTAGAAAATTAATGCAAAAAGTAGTCAAAAGTGTACATTAAGTGTCATTGGCCATGTGTAGCTATGTATATCTCTATCAGTCATGTGTCTGTTCTCACAATCAGTCAAGACACAAATCCTTCATGAATAAATGAAAAAAAAATGGGGATTCCACAAGCATCCACCTGCTCCAGCATGGGGACCTCCAGGGGCTGCTGCAGGCATATACCTGTTCCACTGTTAAACCCCAAGGGCTGAAAGGAACAGATTGCCTCACAATGGTCTTCATCACAGGCTTCAGGGGAATCTCTTCTCCAGTGCCTGGAGCAACTCTTCTCCCTCCTTCTTTACTGAACTTGGTGTCTGCAGAGTTGTTTCTCTCACATATTCTCACTCCTCTCTTTGGCTGCAGTTGCTGTTGCACAGCAGGTTTTCCCCTTTATGAACTGTTATCCTAGAGGCACTACAACTATCACTGACCACCCTGGCCTTGGGTAGCGGAAGGTCGATAGTTGCCATCAATTTAGAATATTTCACTAATCTTAAGGACATCGAATTATGATATATGGATAGCAAATATTGCATACAATAATCCCAAATTTTTTTAAATCCAGCATTACCAGCTCTATCAGATACTAAAGAGCTACTAATACCAAAGTATACACCAATGTCATTTGGAAGAGCAGAACACAATATCTACCTTTGATTTTACTTGAAATTTACCTAGACACTTAAATTCTTCTTGTTGTTGACCAGAAACAATTAAGTCTTTATGATATTGAGGAACACCTCTCTGTCTCATGTCTTAACCTTGTGAAGACTCTAATTTTCAGCACCTCTCAGTCTTGTAGAGAATTAACCCAAACATATGCTAAATAGTAATTTTATCCACTAGATAACTAAAGAGACATCTTCATCAACAGTAAGGTTAATAATCTTTTATGTGTGTGTTTGAAATCAGAGCACTAATCTGTTCACCAGTGGAGAGAAAATGCATAATTAAATCTCTCTTCCATGGTGAGCCAGAGAGTTTTCATGTTCTGTAGTTTTCATGTGTTTCTCTGGGGTTTTAACATCAAAATTTTATAGTTTTCATGTAGCAGAGGACCAAAACTGATAAATAAAACCTTTGTATAGCTAATAGTCAAGTGAAAGAAGAAATATAATTATCTTAATAATAATTATGCAAAAAAGGCATCAGCAGCATTATGGACCTTTCTAATTGGTTAAATACTACTCTTTATCCACTGAAGAGCTTCAAAACACTGATCAGCCATAGACATGGTTGAGAATATTTTGCAAAGTCTTCCATGTAGAGAAGAGGGTTCCTGAATACTTACAGATGTGTCAATCAATCAGTTCTACTTTTCAGTAGGTAGGTGCATATCTGGAAGTCAAGAGATTACCCTGTTTTCTTGATATTAACAAGTTTCTAAGAGTGGAATGACGAAACAAAATTAATTAACTACAGAAATAATTAAAGGTATTTGGGAAAACAAATAAATGAAAGCTACTCTGTAGCTTAACAGATATAGATGATCAATGATGAAGAGAGGAGAAAAAAACCTGTAGATAGACTGTATATAGTAGACATCATAGGAAATTGAGCTATGAGGGTAGAAGGCCTTGTCATAGACGTAAACCAAAAGCCCTAAAATTAATTCAATGTTGCAGAAAAACAAAAATTACTTTCAATTTACAATGTGAAGCCTGAGTGAGGAAAAATGTCTTTGTAGAGAATTTCTTCAGAAAATAAAAAGGATAGAAAGGAATTATAATAATATATAATATTTTTGTCATTCATTGACCACAGATACCAAAAGGCTTTGATGCAAACATGTCATGCCTATGGCAGGATTGCCTAAAAAAAGGAGTCTGTAGTCTAAAATAGTCCAAAATAAACAGCCTGTAGTCCAATAACTTCGTCTGTACCCAACTCACCTGGGCCTCACCATAGGCTGCCTCGTGGTAAACACCTGCCTGATGTCCCACGCAGGGGCTACCCCTTGCTGTCCCCTTCTTGGGGACCAATCAGACAGGGCCTGGACTTTGTTTACATCTCTCATAATTACAGTAATATGGCATCCTTCTGATACTTTGAACTTGTGGAATAAATTTAAAAAAAAAATAGGAAGAAAACCTAAAAGTTGGTAGAAATTATGAACACTTGCTTCATGTATCACATAAAGTGAATGTCGAGATGGCCACAGAGGAACAGAATTGATAACTTCAAAGGCTGCTGGTTGGAAGCAGAACATCTGAAATAAGCCAGCAGCTCAAATTTGGAAACATGAAGTTCATATGAAATGACAGATATTTTATAACCATCTCCTTATCAGAGATATATAAATCAAAAAATACAATGATATAAATAATGCAAATATATTTTATTGCAGAAAAGAGAGAAAGATAGAGCTAGTTGAACAGATAAAGAAGTCATTGATTGCTCAGGCATCTGAAAAAAGTATTCTTAATGAATAATATTGGTCTTCTTTCTTGATTACAGAATCTACAAAGCTGATGATGACCATTGTAACTGAGGAGAATTTGTAAAAAGTGTCTAAAAACCAGCTGACCTGAAAGATTAAAGAGCCTTCTTAAAAAAAAATCACAGAAAATATAAAAAAAATCCACATATGTTCCTCTTCTGCAGTGCAGGAAATACAATAAAACTTATAAATGCAGATCTAAAAAGGATCCAGATGCCCAAAATGGAACCTAAGCACCAGACTGAGGCACTGGAAATCATGTACCAAAATTCCAAACTTCAGCTACTTCATCTGTCAGTTAAAGTCCACAGACAGGTAACTGTTGACTAGAGAGGCAAGATCTCCAGTCAGAATAGCTAGCAAGGCTGTTGATTCAAATACTAACACAGAAGTATGAAGGCTGAATTTCATAGAACCATGGAATGGCTTGGGACCTTAAAGATCATCCAGTTCCAAGCCCTCTGCCATGGGCAGGGAAACCTCCTACTGGATCAGGGTGCTCAATGCCTCATCCAACCTGGCCTTGAACACCTCCAGGGATTGGGCACCTATGACTTCTACCTGAACTCACCGGAAATTAATTTTTACAAGCAAAATCAGAAGTTGAAACTTCAAATGACTCTTCGGAAGCATCGATCATCACCAAGAATAAAGACAGGTGGCCTCTCTGTGATTTCAAACATAGCTCAGTATTTATGATCAGCTTTTTCTTAGCAACACAGGCTACCTAGATTATACATCACTAGATACAATTTTTTTTCAATCAAAAAATAAAGGGCAATACTTACTGTATTTCAAAGCACTAGATTTCCACTTCTGGAAATCTAATAGCTTTCTATAAATGTACTGATTTCTAACACTGTCAAAAATATAAATGTCTACTAACATATTTCTCCCTTTTCTGCAGCCCCTGAAAGTTTGTTTTGAGTTACAGTACTGAAAGGCACATACAGAATCCATTCCTTTCCAACAAAAGGCACATATATTCCCTGAAATTATTTTAAAATCCTCAAAATAATTAGAAATGCTGCAAAGTTAAAGATTTCTATTTCAAAACTCTGTTCCTACAGAATATGCATTTTATTGTAAAACAACTTAGCAAATATTTATAAATTAATTTTTATTCTTTACATTTACACTGGAATATGAATAATTTTTAACTGGAAAGCACTGTATCATGTCACATTTATGTTACTGCCTTCATTACAAATTGCATCATCTCTGGAAATCCATAAAGATATTAGATCTGAAAAGAAGGTATTTTCAAATGTAATTTGAAAACAGACCACATATGCAGTTTAGCCCATCAGAAATGACTTTTACATAAAGCAATACTGTCAAAGCAAAAAAGGAACTTTCTTCTTTCAGTGGATGAAGACAACAGAAATTGACGTGTCTTTGCTCAGTATAATGCAGTGTCATTAGTAATGACTTAAAGATCATAATTTTTACTGTCTTTTGGATAAGTATATCTTACTCTAAAAGCAACTGAACTTTTAAGATGTAGGTTTTTCTATTAATTTCCATTTATTTCAAATAAAACATAACCGTAAAACCCCCAACGTTTACTTTCGCACAAGGATAAAAATCTCAAAATGTGGTACAATATCTAACAAAGTTCAATATTTCAGTTTTCCTCGGCAGTACTGGGCTGCTTTGGAACCAGTGTATTCCAGGTTGTCTTCGTAGTCAAAAGACTAATCTACAAACAGTACTGAACACACCCCCTCTTCCTCCACCTGTAGGTCCACAACTTCCCGGAGGATCACCGTCATCAAATCTCCTGGGTCAGAAGGAGATTAGACTGAGGCAGCCTGAAGTGTTTGCATTCAAGCACTAAACTCTTGCTCCTGCAAACATTTTGTTGTCTTTTGTAATTGTATCCATAAGGTATTTTTATAGGGAAGGGTCTCCTTTTATCCAGATTCCTTTTGCCGAATAGGTGCTGAAGTCAAAGGTGCTGTTTATTTTTTTTGTAAAACAGAACATAAGAAGTGACCTTTGGAAATCTACTGGTAATTTTCTGGACTGACTGAAATGAAGTAAACAACATTTCACTGTTGTTGAAGTGAAAACATTCTCTTGAAGTCTCAGTGTCCAGCTCATTTTTGACAACAGTACAAGGACTCTCCTCTGTCAACAACTTATCCTAAGCAGAAAATAGACTGGTGGCAGAGTCCTGAAGACCCTGATCCAGTAACTTTCCTAGCATATGAATAATAACAGCCACTGTCAGAGGATACACCAGTATGCATCACCACAGAGCTTTCTTTTTTTTCCATTTTGTGTGGTGCACAGTGGCAGTGTCTTTGCCCAAGGAAATGTAGAGGCACCATATATAATACAGCATTGATACAGCTGGTGACACATGGCATGCTTTATTTAGAAAGTGAATGCCTCAGGTCGAGGGTTGTTCAGCTCTTAGAAAGAAAGCTTAAAATTTCAGGAGAAATTTCAAGTCCATTTATGCTGACTTGCAAAAAGACATCCAAAGGAAAAGATTTAAGATTAATGTGATCGCTATGTTTCCTCATCTGCTACTGACTCTCAGGGAATATTTGCCCAGTAGGTTGTGAGGTTCCAGACCTCCCTCCGTTTGCAGCCCCCTGACAACACAGGCAGAGCAGTTACATAACATTGGGCCTCCAGTTCCACCTGAGAGGCCACACACCAAGAAATTCAGAGTTGCAATGCATATTTTACCATTAAAATCTTTTTAATCTTATTCTGTTTCTTACTATGCTTTCACTTAAATAATTAATGGTTTGGGTTTGGGAGTTTTTTGGAAGATGTTGTATCTTTTCACTAGTATGACTTTAAATAAACGTCCTGTTTTTAAAAGTTTTTGTTTATTGCAATAGTTTTAAGGTCATATTACCTACAAGCAACAAATAGCTGGAACAATTAACCTCAGCACATTGCATAGAAGTAGGGTGATAAAGGCAAAATGATAAGTATACAAATGGAAAAAAACCAGTTAACAAAGTTTTCTTTCTGAAAAAGCAGAAGACGAGATGTTTGTTACAGATTGCTCTTAATGTTCTCCACTCTTTACAGCTCAAGAGATTTTAGTAGTAAGAAATATCATATTGCAAATGGCTATACCAGCATGGAATTTTGAGACCTAATTAGAATTACACAGAGAGAAATAACTGGGTACATTATCTCACTGTGTTGACTCCTAAAACACAGTAACTGTCCATTCATAAGGTATTACTACTTCATAATGAGAAGTAGAAAAGGCCCTCCCTCCCGTATTTAAAATATCTGTGAACAAACAATACCAGATGAAGTAAAATTAAGCTGTAAACTGCAGTTTCCTAGTAATGGAAAAGAGTTCGAAAAGTTCAAATTTAGTCACTAGGAAACATTTCTAAATATCTCTGCCTAAGTAACTGGAAGTGCTGCTAGCACTGGATTAACATTCTGCCACATGCAACTCCTCTTATCATACGCTAGAGGATACATGGAGTCATGGAATAAACTAAAATCTAATGTTTCAAATGTCTGTCATTTTTCAGAACTCTCTATGAGACTGTTTATACAGAGTTCAAACAGAAGATTTTAACTGTGTTAAAGGCAAACCAGATACCATTTTCTGTACTGTGAGAAGACAGAAAGCTTGGTCCTTCTCAACTGTTATTAGTTTGTAGTTGGTTTAGATTCCAAATGTGCATTGTTGTACAATTGTTTAATTGAAAATAATGAGACAGATAGTTAAAATTCTCTAGAAAACTTAGTTAAATCCTTTTTCTCAGTGCATGCACCTAAAGGGAAAACTAGAATGAAACATGACCTCATTCCTTCTTACTGGGCTGAAAGTATTTTAATACTAACTAATACTCATTTGTGCAAAAAATTTATACTGTACATTGTATTAATGCATTATACATTTTCAACCTTGCCAATGCAAAAATAGACATCAGGAAGTTTTTTGATACCTTTGTGCTCCCCAAGGTTCCTGATCTAATCAGATGACTAGACCTGCAGAGATCACTTAGATTTCCATGAGCTTATAATGGGTACCATTACTCAAATGAAAACATCTTTAACTTCCTCCAGAAATGTGTTTTCCATGACCAGAACCAAAGACACTGCAAAGTCTCACTCCCGGCCAGACACAGGTTAACCATTGTTAGATGGAAGATTTGTTATACCATCTAACCTCCTTCTAGATATTGCTAAAGAACAAACATTACCCAGTGCTTTTATCCATACAAAAAATAGGATGAGTATGTTCTTGTTATAAGCCAGCAGGAGCTGACACTGGTACAGTATAGCGTTCCTTAAATAAGAGAGTAACTGAATCCAGTGCTACCAATTTACAAGCCTTACATTAATCATTTTCCAGCACTTGAAATGTTTAAAAATATGAGGACTGTACCACAAATAAAAGAAGGATACACTACAGAAACACTGGGTCTTATTGATTTCTCATTTATATATGCTTCAAGAACACCTGTAAAAACAGTGGAATTATACTAGTAAGAAGTGGCACAGGAGAAGAATTCAGGACTTTGTAAAGAACATACAGTAAATCATTTAATAAAATCTGCCTCATGATTCTTCGATGCACCAATTCACTGAGGCAGAGGAGCCGATAAAGTTGGCTATATTTGACTAATAAAGCAAGAAATCTGGATGAGGATGGAATCTATCTATCAACTGTCCTTTTGCTGGTCATTACTGCTTCTTCAGTATCCTCATGACGGTAATTCACTTATGAATCAGTGATGATTTACACAAAAGAGTCAACTGATACAGAGCGCGTGTCACAAAATTACATAAAAATCCCCAAATCAAACACATTTCCCAGCCTTTGATAAGGTGAGCTGTTAATTTGATAGCTGAACAAGAATTATATGACTTACTGTACCATGAACTGTACATGTGTGAATTTTCAATGAATTGGCTCCACACCAGAATCCTGAGGAACACATTTCAAGTTTCATATATTTAAATATGTTTTTATTTCTATAAATTCCAGCTACAATAAGCTCACTCACTACTGTCTATACAAAATGCTGAGCATGATGAACCATATGGCACATAAAAATGAAAGAAAAGTAAAACCATACAAAACTTACTAAAGACAAGGTGTTGAAAAGGTGGGGTCAGTAAGACAGCAGAGCAGTAGCAACCATGCAATACGGCATCATCATTCAAAGTGAGAGAAGAAAATAGTAGATAGAAATAGCCGACATCTGTTGACCAAATTAGAAGAGCAAAGTGAATATACCCTGAAGATACTGACAGTAATGAAAACAAGCCTAGTTTTACTGAACACTAACAAAACAGCTGGGGTGAGACTCTGCTCCAAACAGCATTTAGAGTCCAGCGTACTGATAATTTGCTGGAGAAGGAATAAAGAATTTCTAAAGTCTGCTAACTGATTTCCAGAGATATCAAAACAAGTCCTGCCCTGCCACAGGCAGTGCAGTCTGTCAGCTAGCCAGAGTGTGTAAGGAGCAAGAGCCTTAGAAAACATTATCAATTGTTAAAAAATGTTGTTACTACGAAGAGAAGCTACTCTAGGTTGCTTTATTTCAGGTAGGCTGAAAGGCTAGAAAAGTACACAGGAGAAATGTTTTTACTTTGGATAATGGAGTGTGAAGACATGAATAGGCCCATTTTACATGTGCAATTACATTATACCTTCTCCTGAATAGGAACTGGTTCATTTTTTTTCAGACAGCCATTTACAAAATTAGAACATCATGTTCATACACAGCCAGGAAATGAGGCACATTATCAACCTGCAAATTTGTGTGTTACTGAAGTTATTAAGATGTGTGACAAATTACTTAGGGTGACATACAATAGCTTTGTGGCAAACTGGAAAATATTCATTTTTTTTTGTAAATGGATTATCTTCTTTGACATCCACATATATGGAACAAATTAATAAAAATTAAGATAAGAGTAAGAACATGGTCGCAGTGTCCAGGGATAGTCTACAATTCACCATTCCCCTGGATCTCCACAAATAGTATATTGCATCTGCCAGGCTTTTCATAGGAAAATTAATTCAGCCTGCTATCAGTGTGATGTTACCATGTCAATACAATCATCAAAACTTTCAGCAATCATTTGTAATTTTCCTTTACAACAAAAGAGTGGGCCATTCTAGTAGGAAAGAAAACTACAATACATGCATTTGGGAGAAGGGCAAACTCTTTCCTGCCACACTTTTCACCAGAGAGATGGCACCAAGGATTCTGCCAGTATTTGGGTTTTTTTTTTGTCTTCTACTGATGTGGAAAGTTAACACACTTATAGTATTTCACCTTCATCTGTAGACATGAAAGTACCTGAAATCCTGAATCTCCCTCTTGAGAATTTTCTGCTACTGAGCAGACAGGGGACAGTAAACAGACAAGAGACCAAACAAATTTCCAAACAAATAATTCTGTCTCTGACAACCGAAAGTTCTCCTCCACCAATGGAAAACCATACTTTCTTGTTTCTCCACCGAGAGATGTCCCACCACATTCTACATGGTGAAACTTCCTCTTATTAGCTATGGAGCTTTGTGTCAGTAGCTAGATACTTACATGAGGACAGAGCACCAACACAAGTGAGAAGTTACAATACCTGCAGAAATGCCTTTACTAGAGCTTTTCATTCGATTTTAGAAAGCTTATATTCATTTTATTACAATAGCATCTTTGTTAACATTGATTTATCCTTGTGTAGTTGGTATGAATAGAACTGAATCAATTTAAAGCTGAGGGAATGGCCAAATGATTTTCCAACTGCTATCATTTCATGCACAGAGATGTTACTGTGTAAACTGTGAGCTCAGATGCCCCTTTGGTGTTGTCCCTATAAACATGAGTTGAATACTTCACGATCAAGTCTGTACAACTATGGCCAACTGACTAACAAAACCAGTAAGGTGAAGGCCATTCAATGACAGAAGTGACATTTACGGAGAGTTTTACATTTGATTAAAGAAGACAAAATTCGAGCTAAATAGGCATGACTAGAAGCACTAGATGTTAAACTATTCTGTATAATTCTGTGTTTAAAAAACATGAATTAGCTGATGCTAAAGGCAATGAACTGCTGAAGTTTTAACGTAGGAAGTTCTGCCTATTGCCATGAATACGAATTGCCTTGACAAATACTTCTCTCTCACATGTTGCATATGTCCACCTAATGACACCCAGTTGGACATATGTAACAAGAAATTAACTGCAACTCTTCTGAAATCTACTTTAATATATGCCAAGACTTCTCATAATTCTGACATTTACTTTCAGAAAATGAATATTATATGGTGATGAACTTGGCCATGAAGTTCATATTTGAGATTAAACTAATTTTTTAATTTACTATGTGGAGATATGGCAAAGGCAAAATTCATCGAAATGGTGCTCATATGGCAATGACAGGCAATAAATATCCACCCCTTCTACCAGCAATAATACAGTAAAGGTATTTTGTTGTCATATAATAATTATCTGGTATGAAGAAAGCAATTATAATATACAGTAATAGTTTGCAAATCTTGAAAGTATGAGCTTAAATTTTTAACAGACGCTGACATGTATATTCCTCCTTAAAATACTCTCAGAGTTAAAAAGGGAAAAATCAAATGTGTATATTTTAAACAAAAGAGTACCATGACGGTAATCTGGACTTGAACCTACACATTGTTCATTTATTTTGTCTAAAATTATAAATAAATTTTATACATAATACCTCTCCTGAAGTTTTGTATAAACAAATTCTTTAAACTACTTGTATATTGTAATATGAATTTCAACCAATATCTCATTTAATTCCTTTTAGTGTGATGGTCTGCCTCTCTTTCAGATTCTGGTGCAATTTCAAGTAAATTATTACCCAATCAAAAGTAAGTGTCTCATAAAAGAGCATAGACACACAGAAACTACACAGCAACTTGTATTTATCTGCCACATTATTGGGTGTGTGTATAGTTATTGTGATCACTCACAGTATGGACTACCTATTTGTTCTTGAAAAAACTCTTCCTGGTTAGTACAAAATGTAGATATATAAAAACCAAGCCATAATTTTGAAAAACAAATATAAGAATATAATATAGTAGATTTTAAAACAAAGAAAAACACCCATAAAAGAGAATTCACCATCATCCTTTTCCATTTAATTACAAGAGCATGTCTCCTAAAAGATAAGGTCATAAAAATGTAAGTCATTATCATTTCCCTTGCCTTTTTTTAAATCATCGATGTATTTGTTTTAAGACCTCTTTCCCTCAGTAAAAGAAGGACATTGAGGTGCTGGATTGTGTGCAGAGAAGGGCACCTAGGGTGGTGAAGGGGCTGGAGAACAAGTCCTACAAGGAGTGGCTGAGGAAATTGGGGTTGTTTACCTTGGAGAAGAGGCGGCTGAGAGGAGACCTTATCACTGTCTATGGCTGCCTGAAAGGGGGTTATGGCGAGGTGGGTGCTGATCTCTTTTCCCGAGTGACAGTGACAGGACAATAAGAAACGGCCTCAAGTTGCACCAGGGGATGTTCAGGAAAAACTTCTTCACCGAAAGGGTGGTCAGGCATTGGAACAGCTGCCCAGGGAGGGGGTTGAGTCGCCATCCTTGGAGGAGTTTTTTTAAAAGACAGACAGATGAATTTCATAGAAACATGGTTTAGTAAGGGGGCAGGTGCAGTTTGACTTGATAATCTCAGAGGCTTTTTCCAACCAGATGATTCTATGAAATCAAAATTTTTATCTTGAAGGCATATCCCCATTAAGCTCTTAAGTGCAATTCTAGAAAGAAGCTACCAAGTCCATTTCTTTTCAAAATTCAGAAATGGGTGCAGATAACTATATCTTCAGTTTTCAGATCAAAGGTCTAGAAACTTCTGTTAACTTGGCTCTATGTGTCAGTTCCTTTGTACGCTGAAGCTAAAGGTGAAATAGAAAACCTCATATGTACATAAAGAGATTTTCAAAAACAGTTGAACATTAGAAATAACAACACAGGTATGTCTGCGTGCTTTTATTAAATACATTGACATATACTATTTTACATATTTTCCAAATAATAGAAAAATTTTGTGTTGGAATTTCTTTATTAAAAAGTCTCTCATTTGAAATTAATAAATTTTTAATATTTCTGAAAACTGCATTTTCCTTCTCTGTAATTTGTAGGCATTTCTTATATCTGTCAAAAGACCACATAGACACAAAAAATTTTAAAGTAATATATTCACATTAAAACAGCTTACTTCATGTTTTTGTTATCATAAATCAAAACCTGTGAAAATTATCTTAAGCTGCAACATAGTAAGAAAGATGTCCTGATTATTAAAAGATTACCTTCTATAGAGTAGAAAATGATAAATAGTGATTACATTATATCTTTTTTCTCTAGACATTAACTTATCTTTTATTTTGTTTTATATCTCACCCTTATTGTTCTTTGTTTATTTCTTACTTGAAAGTCTGACCTTTAGTTTCATTTCTAAATTTAAAAAATGCATTGAACACTAATAATAATACCAAGGAGGAAGTTATTAATCACAGAAAAAAATAAAATGTAACCTAAACCAGCTTATATTCAGCCCTGTGTCTACAGCAAGAAGATCTATTTTGGCAGGACTCTGGTTAGAGTGCAACAAATGACAAAAATTACAGCTACTTCAGTGGAATCAAACCTTTGTCTAAAGTGTCATCAAACATTTACAGGATTTTTGAAGTTGTGCAAGAGAAACAATCCTTAAACTATTTCATGTTTAATGAAAGACTGCTAAGAATTCTTTAAGGAATAAAAGTGTTTTTTAAAGAAATTACGGATGTTACCTGAAGTAATGTTCAGAAAAGTGATATACTTGTTAGCTATTTTCTGTCCAAAAATCATTATAGCTGTGACAATCAGCAAATTATATACCATTTATTTTCTCACATGCATGAAATTACTTGAAGTTTCACTGTTACTCTATTACTCATTTGCATCACTCTTTTCTGCCATTGTGTGTATGTTATAACACTGCTCTTGAAGTTCTGACATCAGAAAACAATACCTTCAAGGTCTTTTCCCATATTTACAGGTTATTGGTTTTAGTATTGGATATAGTTTGGAAACATTCTACTGTTAAATTTGTCAGAGATCACTTGTAACATCTTGATTCTCTCCAATGTGTTTATAACCAACTCAAAATAAATATGTATAGCAATCTACTGCTCACATCCTTATTTGTGTAACAAACACCAGTGAATGACATTTTTAAAAGCAGAAAATACAGGAGTTTAATATCCAGCTTTAGATGTCATTTAATGAATGTAGCTAACAGTTAAGAGGACTTCATCTCTTCTAAGAAAAATAAGAATGATTTAATAGTCTTCTTGCCTAGGAGTAAGAAATAAAGGATGAGGAAAATTGCCCAGTAAAATGTACTTCCACTGTGTGATTGTGGTTAAAGGCGAGAATTCTCACGAAGTGCTCAATCCCAGAGCAAAGCTGGGATCACCACTCGGCTTTTATATTTAGTCCTGAGTGCTAACGGCTTAATTCATTAATTTGCATACTAATCCTTCGTTCTATCACCTTTGCTGACAACATTTGAGCTGTTTGATATTCTGTTTGAGCTAACTGCTTCGGTTTTCACTGAAATTGGTTGTATACAACTTGACAGTTTGATCAGAGACCCCGAGATTTGTTAGCTAGAAATACCATGGCCATTGGGCTGTATAAGCCCCAATGGGTACATTAGACATTGCTTGGAAGTTCTCCACATTGAGCATTACAAATTTTAAAGGATTGTATGTATGTGCAGAGAAAATTATGTTTTTGAGGGCCAGCCTGTAGGAAATTCCTACTTCTAGTTAATCACTCCATTCAGACAATTCTGTCACTGCTTCTGCAACATGATGCAATCAGTTGAAAGCTGTATTCATCTTTCAAAGGCGTAGAAAGTTAGAATAAACATCATTAATTTAATATTGGGCAGTATAAATTTTGGGGTGAAGAACAGTAAAGTTCAATGTAAAGTAAATGCTAAGATTTTGAGTTCAGAAAAAAGGCAGTAACTACACTGAAAAATATCTACAGTTACAGTAGAGCACCAGTTGTTTCATTTGTCAATAATACAAAACTTCTCCAGCCAGTCAGCCACTGAAATAATTTGTTAGCAGCACATAAAACTGTGTGAAGCAGGTTATTTAAAACTACATCAGCAAATCTTATCCCAGAACAATGTGCTAGTTTTTCCTTGTAATACTGTTTATATCCCTTTCTTCTAAAGAAATTGGTACTTGAGATGGCAGAGCAAAGCTCCCAGAATGGGTGTGGTACTGGAGAGGCAGCTCAGCCATAGGGACTGACAGTGTCCAGATCCACAGCTTCCAGCAGAACCACTGAAGAAAATTTGAAAACCTGCAAAATGCGGGCCTGGATCTGAACCTCTAACTTAAGATATCATCTTGTGTCTACTGTCATTATACTCCACCATTACGCACAATTTTTCTGCATTTACTTCTATCCCTTCCAATCTTCTTATTTTTGCATCAGAGTGTGATCTTATTTTAACTAATTTTTGAGATACAAAACTTCACTAGCTCCAGAGAAATTGAATTTGGTTTACATTGGTGGAGTTATATTAGAGTTAAAACAATGATTTAGACATGATCATTGTCAATGTTAGACTTATTTTGCAAAAAGCTGATTTTTTCCCCCCCATTTGCTGCCACTATAGCAACAATATCCCATGACTTGCTGTGACAGCATGTGCAGGGGTGGGAGTTGTGATGAAAATGAAACGATAAAAATACTCCTCTTGGCAACAAATTAAATCTGAAATAAAGTTGTATTACTATTTTCTCTCCTTACATCTATCTCCTCCATGCTATCTTTCACCAGATTGTTAAAAATCCCTGGTTGCTATTTCCAAACTGTGTGATGCATGCAAAGTTTGTTGCTTTGGCACTTTTAAGATTGCAGAGAGCTGATGCAGACTTTTCAGGCTAATAAATTCAAAATTTAGCATTACCTTCGCTCTTTAAGGCAATATTTTATTACTTCTCATAATTTCAGGAAAGGCTTGAGGGGACTTTGGGTGATATATACAGTGTAAATATGAATATTGATTCAGTCTGTCAATCAGTCAAGCAATATTTTATATAGCATATCTACCTTTCAGTGTTCATCTTTGGTCACTATAGATAAAAAATGCAAAATGAATTAGAACTATAAATAAAGCTTCTGCACAGGAAGTATTGTTCTGAGAGAAGATGAAATATGTAATAAACACGCACATGAGAGCAACTTATTAATAAGACAATTAGCTTTCTAGATTCTGAATTAGCATTCTCAATTGTGTTATAAAACAGATGCCAACCACGTTCCCTAGAGGCCAGCTATTAATTCCTTGGCTAAGCAGCAATATAAGCAACATTACTTTAATCACGCGCTGTTTCTCCACTACTCTCCAACTATCCCACAGTGCCGAAATTATAATGAAAAGAGATATGAAGCTCAGCCAGACAGTCATTTGAAATCCAGTCAAGCGGATAAAACTGCACGGAGACAGATTTTTCTTTTTATCCTTTTCCGCAAATTAAGGTTAAATACACCTGTTTTTTTAAATTGGTCCTTTCGCTCCTATGAGTATATCTACTTCAAAGTGACCTTCTTATTTGTAGATTCACTAATTGGATAGGACACATGCTGCACAGTGCTAATCGAGAGAAAATTAAAATGTGTTATTAAATTTATGAGTAATCCTACTCTTATCAAATCAAATATTAAGCCTCAGCTTATCTGTGAGAGTGTTAGCTAAGTTTGCAGCGAAAGATATGTATGTGTTTTGCTAGATAAGTTTTTACATTTCCTTTATTTTCTTGATAAATAACTGACACTAAAAAAAAAATTAAAAATCACAATGGAATATCTGAAATTTGGTTCTGAATACTACACTAAATGTTGTTTAGTGAGAATAGAAATTTACTGGTATTTCAGCTCCCGAATAGCATTCATATTTACCAACAAGCTGTACATTGGGCTGACCTTGGCTTGTAGGTAACCTCCTGCCCCATTGGATACTCATCTACCCCCCAGCAAAATGGAGAAAAAACGTGATACAGAGGCACTCAGCACTCGTCATCTCCCACAAGCAGACTGATGATCAGCTAGTCCCCAAGCAATGGCTACCTCACAAAATCCTCTCCTCTCCAGTTTTAAAGATGCTTTTGGTGTAATACAGTGTAAAATACCCTTTGGACACTTCAGTTCATCTGTCCCAGCTCTGTCCCTTCTCAAACACTTGCCCATCCCCAAACTACTCACTGGTTGGTCAAAGGGAGAGACAGAGGAGATCTTGACACTATGCAAGCCCTACTCAGCAATAGCCAATCATTAGTGTTCTCAACAATGCTTTGGTAACAAAGCAAAAATACAGTACCATAAGGGTTGCTGTGAAGAAAATTAAACAGAAAAAAAAAAAGGAAAGAAAAATGTCCAATTCTCAATACATACAATTAAAAGAAATTTTTAAAATAGGTTGTGATTGTTTATGTATTAAAGCACAGTTAGACAATTTTGCAAGTAAAACTGAGTCTGAAAAATAAAATAGAAAAAGTGTAAAGATGAGCCTGCACAACAATCCAGACTCTAATATTTCCACTGACTTCTCCTAACTAACAAGTCTTCTCCCAAGTAACAAGTGATTGGACAAGAGGAAATGGCCTCAGCATGCATCAAGGGAGGTTTAGATTGGATATTAAGAAAAATTTCTTTACCAAAATATTCAAATATTAGAATAGGCTGCCCGGGGAAGTGGTGGAATCTCCTTCCTCGGAGAGGTTCAAAATACATATAGATGTGGCACTTTATGACATGGTTTAGTAGGCACAGTGGTGACGGGCCAGTCATTGCACTGGATGATATTAGAGATCTTTTCAAACCTGAATGATTTTATGATTCTATGACTAAGGCTGATAACCCAACAGTAATTTTCTCATCTTACTTCCACGAATAGTACGTTTTCCATATATTTTTTATTTCAGTGGGAGTACTCGTAAAGATTTCTTGATATAATCAAGGCAAGTGGAATTTTTCCAACATGGGATCCAACCTGAGATCCAAAACCAGTTATTAGAAACTATTTTTTGATCTGTGCTACAGTCTAACATGAACTATTACCAACCTACAGCTCAGTGAGTGGCCTCTGCTAAGTCAATCAGACCTGATCAACACTGTTACATATTAACAGACCACATAATACCTCCTCCAAATCATATCCAAAGTACCCTAATAACATAAAGTTGTCTTCTTGCTTCCAATTTCCTACTTACTCAACTCATAAGCAAGGCTGTTTTTTAATGATGCTGGGAATAATAAATTCTTTTAGAGAAATGTGAATTAATGTCTGACCATTTAGTTGTTATTCTATTTATCAAACCTGTACAGTTTTAGCTGAGTGAATAATGGAATTCATCTAGGAAATAGTAATTTGCTAAATCATTTCATAGTGACATTTACCAAAATTCTATTAGTGAAAAGCACATTATTGTATCACTCTTTCCTTGACAGTATACTGAAATATAAAATACTCTTTGGACAGGTCAATAACGTTACACTTTGTTCCATTAAATTGATTTGATTTCAGATTTGACAGTTGCTTTCCACACCTTAACAACTAAACTTATCCAACTATATGGTAGCAAGGCAGGCTTTTAAACTGATAGTCTAAGGAACAGAATGTAAATATCTTTGTATTCTCTATTCTAGAATACATGTATTGACAACTACACAACTGCTGAGAGGCAAGGGTATGTCAAGAAACATGTAACAGAACTTCAATACTAAAATTAATATGAATTCCTGTCAATGTATGTATCAATCTACACAACTTTTACTTTATATACTATTTCATAAATAAGGGAATAATTCTGGCAGCATTCCAAAGAACGGACCAACTTGTTTCGATCCTTAAAATCCCCAGAGGATGCAAGTGCAGTGTTAGGTATTCTCAAAAACAGTACTATTCCCTCTGAACATAATTTGTCTTCATTGTCTTTGCTTTTGAAAACTGTCAAGAATATAACAAGTTAATACCATTATTAGCAACATCACTCTGCCAGGATGACTGAACACTGAATAATGTAGAAATATTATGCATCAGTCTCATTTAAGTCTCCATTTATTAGATACAGCCTGCTCAAGATCTATTTGCAAAGACTGTATAAACCATTTTCACTCTTTTACAAACCTCTCTTTACTCATACATTGTTAGAGGGGAAATGTCAATATTTCTAATTGCCATTTAAAAGCACAAAAGAAGGGGGAGGAGATTATGGAGGGAGTGGAAATGCCACCATACAAATCTTTCTATATACCTATCCTCCAAAAATTCCAGCTACTTTGGAAGAAATACAGTTTCAGGTTCCCACAATTCAGTTATTTAAAATATAAAGAGACTTCTCAGAAGTAATTAATATTCTTCTCCAGGTAAGGCCAGTGAAAACTGAGGATGTTCAAAGATGCAGCCTAATATTTTATAGGATGATGCTGAAGGGCACCTCACTGTGCAAGAAGGCAGCCTATTGGAAATGGGTTACTGTAAGGTGATTCCAAATAATAAAATAATTTTGTCAGACCTGTCCACATTCTCTCTTTTACCTTAGATTCCTCACTCATAAGTCTGGCAGTCTTCAGTGAAGCAGCTTCAGAATTTATTCTTCTTGTTTTACCCTGACCCTGTGCCTTACCAGAGCAAACAAACTGGACAGGGTCTATATGGGGAGCATGGAGTCATTCTAGCTAGAAGGAAACCCAAGACTCTGCCAGTGCTCTTGTTTCCCACCCTGACACTACACAGTCTGCTCACCTCCTCCACAGTGTCTTCCTCTGCAACTCAACCAGGACCACCCTCTCCTCCAGGGAAGGATAGGCAATAGGCAATTCCTGAACGCCAATACCTGGACAGCAACATCTTCCTACCAGAGCTTCAGCTGGGTCACTGCCTCTGAGATGTAAGGACAGCTTCTCAAACCGGTTCTGGAATCATCCTGGCACATCATCTCTGCATCACGGCACAGTGTCAAGAAATCCCACACTGTCTGAAGCAGAGTTTCCAGTGCCCTTTACATTCACCTTCACTGCTACAGTCACGGTTAGTTGCTCCTATTTGCTTGACTCCTGTTGAAAAGAGAAATGCTTCCACACAGCCAGGCATCTGATACGTGCAGATCATGCAACAGTTAAAGTCTAAAGATGGAGACTTTCCCTAATCAGAAGCCAGATAACCAGGAAATGCCTAACAGAAGCCATTAGGCGCAGATTCACCCAATCACAGTTATAAGCAACTGAAAGCAGAAGTCTAAATCTAAATGAAGAAAGAGTTAGTGGGCTGCAGCATGCCACAAACACTGCAGAAAGGTGGGAAGTTCCTGGAGGAAAGATCCCTCTCCATAGCCACACTCAGCCTGACCTGCCTAACCTGCACACAACATTGAGCCTTCAAATGAGAGCCAAATCTGTGTGTGGGCTCCAGCAGGGCAAACTGTTCAGGTGAGATGCCTGCAGTGGACTTTGGAGGCAAGCAGACTCGTGTGACTGTTGCCAGTCCTTCTCACAATTAGGCAGACCAAAGCTGAAGGCCACTTTCAAGACGGTCAGTCTCACATTGGCTGAAATCCTGTGTTTCCAGTCAGCCACTCTGCCCCTACACAACATTGCTGTGCAAGCAGTGCTGGCCCTGCTCTCCCCAGGCTTCCAGATGCTCGGGATTTTGCATCCAGACCCCAGAAGGGCTGTGCCCATCTCCTCTCTTGTCTGCTTCCCCTCTTGCTCCTGGCCAACTCCCTTCCACCATAGAAGCTGAAGCAGCTACATAGCAAAGTGGCTGAATGACAATTAAAAATGTTACTTTATTGCTTACTTAGTAAAGGAGGGGGTGGGAAGGCTTGGCTGCTATCAGAAGGATGATGACAGTGAAGATAAAAGGAGCATCACCTTGAATTGTTAGATTTATCTCATGGCATTACACTTCTGAATCTTCTGTATTCCCTGTTATCCAAAGAGTGAGCAGCTACATTTTTCAACTCATATCTGGCAAAAAAATTACTAGTTTTTTATTATGCCTGACAAGGCTGTTGTGGGAACAGTATGTATGATGTATGGAAGGTTAACCATTTTTCCCTTTGGCTCTGATCCTGGTTACAGCGAAATCTAAGTTTTTCATCCAGAAAAATGTAGTCAATATCACAACTCTTCCCATTTAGGAATACATACCCTAGGGCATTCTTCCGCAAGAGATTATTCATGCTTCCTTTTTTCTGATACAAAAGAAGAAATTACATTGGAATTTGCCTTGTTCTAGGTTTGAGAGAGATTTATCAATCTGTGAATGAAAATAAAGAAAAACAAAAAAAGGTTGATGTACTCTTTTCTAGGGAAATCAGTGCTTCAAAAAATGTAATTAAACAATTTGTATACAAAATTTATTTGGCAGTGGTGATTTACGCTGATGATAATCTGTTAACACTTTTGAATGACTATAACAAGCACTAGATTAAGGTGATTTGTCATAATACTCCACGTAAATACATAATCAAAAAGCACTAAAGATTTCAAGAATGTACAAATCAGCAGATAACTGGGACAATTATTCCCTCAGCAAAAGATAAATCAAGAATATAACACAAATAATTTAATGCTGATTTTGTGAAGGTTGGTATGTCAGTTTGTGATGAACAAAATAACAAAATGCAACAAAGTTTCTCCTTCAGGCTGCATAAAATTAAATATCAATCTTAGAAATTTGTTTCTTAACATCTTCCATCTAGAGATGGGATTATTCCTGAAGCTGCAGTCTCCATGTGGATCTAGTGATTTTGCCAGATCGGCACACAAAGAGCTTCTAATTAGATTCCAGTCTAACTAAAATCTTAATAACTAAAAACATTTGATAGATGAACTCAGGAAAAGACATTACTCTACATAAACAGAAACATGTCAATGACCCATAGTTTAGGAGCTGAGATTGTCTATTCAAAACAACCAACTCAGCATGTTCCTTGCCAGTGAACACACTAATAGGCAGTGCCCATCTATCAGTTATAGTTTCAGTGTTTACATTAGCAGTCACCATGATTTAAACTGACAAACACCACAATGATGTGGCAGTACAATGACAGTTGGAAAAGCAATATCTGCCAAAATATCAACACAGTTCTACAGTATGAAACATTTTCTGAGGGAATGTATATTCCGAGAACACACAGGATAAAGTACTACATTCATAGTAGGGATCATAGCCGCAACTATTTGAGTAAAATAGCACATCAATGATTCTGATAATCGCACCAATCTAAAATGTGTATTTACCTCAAAGACTAAAAAAAATTCCATTATTTTCATGTGTAAATAAAAGCTGGCTGAAAAATGTACCGCTCTGGAAGATGAGTGGAGATAAGCTTGACTTATGCCTATACAAATGTGAATTGAATGCACTGGTTCTACCAGCTGCTTACAAGAAATAAGAAAATCTTGTTCCCATTACTTCTCTGTTTTCTTATTCTAACTTAATGGTATTAGTTTTAAAGGTAAAGTAGGTTAAAGTGCAGTTCTGTTCTGAAAAGGAAATTTGTAAATATTTTTATTGTTTTCTGTAGCTGCAAAAAATACAGCTTTTATTCTTTCCAATTAACAGCAATAATATAACTATCTGAGATGCACCTTAAGGCAAAATAGGTTTGCTGAAAGGTTTGTATGTTGCAAAATTACCATTTCAAACCAGAATGTTAGTCAATGCCTAAGATGAAATACAAACTGATTTGCAGATCCAGATCACTCCAGATCACTTCCCTGCAGTTTTAACTATGCAACTTTAGCAAATATTAAAAAAACTTTATTTGTTTTAATAAAGACACAAACCTGGCAGCACATGCAGATAATAAATAATATTGCTTTGCTGAGGCTTAATTTAAAGCAGAAGTATTCCTAAATCTACTCAAAATTGAGCTAATAATGACTTGTTCATGCATGGAGTTTCATTCAGTTACACAATTACAAGTTCTTATTTGAGTCAGGTTTATTCAGCAGGTGGTTCTCTACAATGTCTAATGGCAATTATGATTGCTAGTGGAAAAAAAGACCTGGGAGCTGAAAATGAAATGAGTGAATATGTGAAATAACACAAACAGAAACTGAGGAAACACACAAAACCAGCAATGATGAAATATTATCAATGTATATTACAATAGAAACAGATTTTAATCTACAGTTCTCCTTGGGGTATACATCTAAATTCACGCTTCAGATCAGTAAAGTGAAAAAAAAAACCTAGTCATATCTGAATTTTCTAAAGCTTACAGTGTCAGATCTCAGGGTGAAGTGCAGAGCAGCCTCTGCCTTCTCCCACAGATTCATGCTCATGACTGGTGAGGTGCAGCCTCGCAGGCTTGGGGCAACCTTCTGGGGAAAAGCTGGGGGGGAAAAATCTGTGAGGAACCTCCCTAGGACCTCCCCACTTTCACTCAGAAGATGCATTTATGCTTTGCCTGCTTGTTCCCAGCTTTATGATTTGAGCCTTGCTGACCTTGACCTCCCCATGGCTGGGGCTGGTGTGGTGGTCATAGGTCCCTTGGCTTGTCCCCATCATTATCCTGGCCCTACACTGCTCTCCTCACTGGGGTGCAGTGGGATTGTACCCTTGTTGGTGCAGCATGGCGCTGCCAGCCCTCTTGTCCTTGTGGAGCTGCCCGTTCTTTTGCTGCTTGATACCTGTATTCAAAAGAGACCTGGTCTTATATGTTCAAAAGCAGTTAGGCACGGACTTTTTACTTCTAACTGTTAAAAACATGAAAAATTAGGATAAAATCCAAAATTACATGCTGGGAGTACGTAGGTTTAAATTAATCTTCTGTATGTCAACATTAAATACAGGCTTGTAGGTAACAGAAAAGTTGTGTAAAATTTCAACTAATCCACACTTGCAGTATCTACAATAACAAGAAGAAAAAGGCTTTCAGAAATTCAGTATATTTGCTTAACTGTGTTCTTGCTGCCACTACAAATGCCACTATAATGAAATCAGCGAGGACACAAAACCCAAAACAAGCACAGGACCTTCTTAAGAAAACTGTGGACCACTGCCAAACTCAACTATAACTTTAATTCAAGAATCTTTTTCTTGATCTAGATTATTCCAGAACTCAAAATTTGCCAAAAATCCAAATGTTAATTGGCCAGAGCTAATACACATACTCATGTACTCCCATTAAGTTCACATTTTCACTTGCAGACCTCAGCTACGCAAAGAGGATAATTAAGTATTTTCAAAATCATGGTCAGGGTTTAGGATCTTGGAAGAAGAAACCAAACTGAGCAGTTTTGTAGGAAAAAATCTCCACAAACACTATAAAGGTCAAATAATGCAAATGAGATGAATATCAACCATAATTTCATAAAAAAAATAATTACCATTGTAGCACAAAATGCCACTTCACTGTCACCCAAGAAAAATCCTGTGACTGACTGGAAAAGAAATTAATTTTTATCTCCTGTCATGAACTATTAAAGTATTATAATAAGCTATGTAAATAGTAAAGAGACTGTTCAGCTTTATCAATTTTGGCAGCTAACCCCAGGAAACATTTGCTTCCACGATAATTGGATGTTCTCATTACTTTCTTGTTTATACAGTTTTTAATCTTAATCAGCTCTCCTTGAGTTCTCCAAAGGTCCCAGCTCCACAAAACATGAAATCTATTACAGTATGCAGTCAGCATAGAATAAGAGTTTGAAGAGTTACACCTAATTCAAACATAAAAGTTTCAATGTGCTTCAACACTCAATACAGCTTTTCTGTAGACCTCCTTAACTACAATCTATTTTGCCTTCTCCTCTCCCATATCCAGTCTGCTCTTCCCTGATTCCTCAAAACTCAGGGTATTTTATAATCTCTGTGATTAAAACTCTCTACTAGGTGTTGGTCTTCTTCTATACTAATTGTACTGCCACTTGTCTAGGTTATTATTACCTTTGTTTGTCTCTTTTCAGTTAGAAAGTCACTGTCAGAATCATCTTTCACACTTAAAAGACACAAAACGTCTTCCTTTTTATCTGCTCATTGGCTTCTTGCATCTTGTGTTACAATTGCTGACTTCTCCTAAGCCTGCCATAGTCCTTGATTTCCTTTCTTGTTTGTTTTTCCCCAGTAACCTTGCTATCTTACCAATTCTTCTGTGTTATATCTCTGCCCTCTTAAGCCTTCATGTCTTCCAACAGATGGCTCCAACACCACTCGAAACCTACGGAACAATTCCGTCTCAGACAAGTGGGTGCAATAGGACATATATGATCTACATTTATCAGTGCATGATAACTGGACATTAAAAACATTCTACATATTTGAAGCGTTCCACAGGGTAAATCTGTGCTTCAAACCCCTAGAACACTCAGCCTATTCTCCTGTACGTTGGAAACTGACTGCCCATCCTCATGGTTTTCATTGCTGTTCTGAGTTATGTTGTCACTTCTCATATCTTGTGTAAATCGCAAAATCTTTGGAACAGGCAACACACAATTTACTCATGTTGATAAAAGTATCATTTAAAGTGAACCTACACAAATATGCTGATTGTGATTATTTACTAGGGTCTTTTTGAGATCTTCAAGCTTAGTTAATTTTCAGTGAGCTGTAATGCAAAATCTAACACTCTCTGTATGTTGCTCTACTGACATAATTCAGCATTTTATTTCGGACTTGGGTAAAGATATGAAAGGGTTGAGCTGTTTTCTAACCTACATTTTCTTTCTGGACCTCTGTAACTACTGCTAAAGACTCTTTGCATAAATCAGTAGAGTTTCTCAAAATGTAAATTTGGCCTCTAGAGTTTTGCAGTCTTTTATTCAGGGTGAAAATTAAGTAAGTGGAAATGTTCTTCTGTCTTACGCTTTCCCTAGTTAATATCCTTACCATGACTCAGTCTTTCTTACCTTCTAAAATTAAATCATAGAAAGCAAGCAAGGCAAAAGGGTATACATATATTTAAGAAAAAACCCAAAACACACCAATTTAAAAAAGGATGTAAATTTACTGACATTTATGTTACCATGTTTCACTGTACCTCCTTTATCGCCTATGCTTTATTACCCATAAAGCCAGTATGGTTTAGTCATGTCTTCCCTCGGGGGAAACTTAGATTTAATACTGTAACCATTTAATTTTTTACTATCCCCTTCAATTTAATTTAGATTTCACCTTTATTTTTTTAATAACTCCTTCCTTTCACTCATTTGCACTTAAATAATGGCAGAAAGTTTACTGGCAATGTGATGTCATTTCTTGACTTCTACCTTTGTTCTTACATTTTAATCCATTTCACTAGTTCTTTTTTTTTACTTGGAAACTGCTTAATATTATTTTTCAAGGCTCTGTTTAGATAGCAATTAATTTCTTGACTCAAGTTCAACACAAACAGAGAGAGCTGATGTTCCAGAGTCTGTTTTCCCATTAAGTACTGAACAGCTTCTCCGCATAATAGTCTTTCTTCTATTGTTTCCCATTAGAGTAAGAAAGTCTAATTTTAATGCAAAACAATGTTTTTGGTGTTTTGGTTAATACATTTGCATTTTGCAGTAATCTTCTTAGTTCAAAATACAAATCCAAATGACTGAAAGCTTTGAAAGGAATGATATATTCACTAGATCCTTTATATGACAATAAATGTAGAACAAAGGCTAAATTAATCACTCAGTAAAGACTGCCAAGAAATCTAATATTAGTTGGAATTTAGTAGTTCAAAATAAGAAGCAAAAGGCAAGAGTTCCTCCACTGCTTGAATTTATTCCCTATGTAAGATGTTCAGAGTATACTAACTCAGAGAAGACTGAATACATTTATGTTCAAATTCACTACCCAGAAGTGAAATGTGCAGTCACTAAGAAACTACTAGTTTGTTCAAAAAATTGCAGGAATTTAAAGTTTTCTTGCAAATCGCATGATAGGTGGATGGAAAAAACAGGCAGCTAAAGCAGCAGAGAATTTTAATTCTCCAGTATCCATGAGATCATCAGCTACTTTTAAAGCAGTGCCTTACCAGGACTGCTGGCAATGGTAATTAGCTAAAACTGACAAAGTATTTTTTGTAATATATTATGACAGGGAAAAATTTGTACCACCTCTCTACTTAAGTACTTCAACATATTATAATAAATTAGCCTCATGGCCTCAAAAGGATATTCAAGTTTCCTCTCCTTTAATGTTTTGTTACGTCTATCATCTTTTCATGCATTATTATCTCTATACCATCAAGCTCTTTATAGGAGTCTCTCTACAGAACGTGGTTTACATCTCTTAACCACTGCCCTGATGACATTTACTTCAATGCACAGCTACATAGTAGAGTTCTTGATAAGGCAGAAAAATCTTTCAGCATCACTTCCTTTTTATCTTGAAATACAATACTCATTCTAAGTGTTGGGCTTTTGAGTTATTATTTTTTTGGGAATTACGAAGTTTTGATTTTCTGCTTTTGTTAGTACTGCATTTTGATGCATCTCTGAGAGAGAGAGCAAAAATATTTAGGAACATATTAAAACTAACACAATACTTTATAACTTGCACTTGCTTGAAGCTTTTAATGACATATCATCAAAAACACTAGAGTCTGCCTAAACCTTGCAGTAATGCCTCCTGGATGAAAACATTTTTTGACATGGAAACAGCATAAGCAGGCAGTATAGGAATAACTAGAAGTACAAGAGAGTACTGTATTTCTCTTAATGTATTTTTTAAATTGGTTTCTAATAAAATATTTGGCTTTCTGATTTTGATTATCATGCACCAGTGGAGGGGGAAGTGAAAAATATTCTTTTCTTCAACAGCAGTCACAATCACTGTCAATGTAAACACCAGTGAAGCCTTCAAAACCTCCAGTAAGATATTGGTACTCAAGCAATAGTTCAGTAAGCTTAGCTGAACTGGAAGTTCTCCAACACAGTCGAGGCACAATAAAGTTTTTAAGGAAATTAATAAGATAATCAGGTCTTCTATTTTTTAAAACTTTGAGCCTATGAAGCATTGCTCTTTGCTAGATTTTCTACAAAGTCAACAGCTTTCTATGAATATTTCACCTTAAAATCTTGATAGATATAAAAAATTATAACATATATCTGTAATTCTACAGTACGCAAATTTTAAGATTTCCTTTTGGGTCTATGCAATATTCTAGCACAATTATAAGACAATTGCTTCATTAGCACTTGCATGCTCATTCAATACACAAAAACAAAATGGAAGGCAACCTACTTTTGCCACACATTTGTCTGAATAATAAATAAAAACCTGAGGTTCTTTGAACAAAAAGACTGTATTTGGCTAGCATTAGAAGTATCTTCTCCTGCAGAGTCTGCACAGGGCTGTCAGTTCATTTCATAGAATCATTGAATCATAGAATCATAGAATCATAGAATCGTAAGCTTGAAAAGACGTCTGAGACCATCAAGTCCAACTGTACCTTTCCCCTTCCTAAACCATGTCCCTAAGAAAATCATCTACATGCCTTTTAAACACCTCCAGGGATGGTGACTCAACCACCTCCCTGGGCAGATGTTCCAATGCCTGACCACCCTTCCAGTGAAAAAATTTTTCCTGATGTCCAGTCTAAACTTCCCCTGGTGCAAGTTATTGCTATTTCCTCTCGTGCTATCATCTGTCACTTGAGAGAAGAGACCAACACCCACCTCGCTGCAGCCTCCTTTCAGGGAGCCATAGACAGTGATGAGGTCTCCCCTCAGCCTCCTCTTCTCTGAGCTTAACAACCCCAGTTCCCTCAGCCTCTCCTTGCAGGATTTGTTTTCCAGCCCCTCCACCAGCCCCACTGTCCTTCTCTGGATGCGCTCCAACACCTCAATGTCCTTCTTGTACTGAGGGGCCCAGAACTGAACACAGTACTCGAGGTGTGGCCTCACCAGTGATGAGTACATGGGCACAATCACTGCCCTGGTCCTGCTGGCCACACTGTTTCTGATACAGGCCAAGATGCCATCGGCCCTCTTAGCCACCATTTCCTTTCAAAACTAGTAAAACAGCTCTTCAACAGGCGAAAAGCTAGGAGAAATTCTAGGTGGTACTGCTAAATCTTTGCTTTAATCAGCTTTGCTACACAGATCTTGTTTTAAAAACACATTCTTCTCCATGGCACGCAAAAAGCTGAAGTAGAAAAAGTTACCACTTTTGTTTCAGATCCTATGTGAGTATTTAACATTTTCAGTGATGCAACTGGGACTCTCTCTAAAGCTATCGTACAACTGAACAGAACTGCTGAAAGGGTCTCTGAAAATACTGCTAGTTTGCACTAGGCAGTAATAAAATTCAGAAATTCAGGATGCAAATCTGATAACTTTACACTAACAGCACTAAGCAAGGAAATCCCTGCACACGTAACAGTAGCCTCAATCACGTTCCACTAGTTTTGTGTCTGTGGTGTAGTAAGTCCCAGATTTGATCATGTGGTATTTTCACAAGAGCTACTGAGACCTGAACCTCTGAAGCAAGTTCTCTTTAAAACTCTTTTTAATCTTTCTTTACTATACCCTTCCAGCAGTTTTTCCCTGACGTCCATCCAGTAACACAGGATATGCAAGTCAGCCCACACATTACCTTCATGAGATTCAGACCTAACAGGAAACATTTGAAGTATTGAACTAAATCAAACCTTTTTCTTTCTTCATCTGTGTCCTAACACAGTGAAATGGGAGATATAGTCTCAGAAAGGTTGTCCTCTGGATAAAACAAAGGACTGGAAGTCAACAAATTTCAGTTTTGTCTCAGATCCTTAACAATATTGGGATGTTATCCACATCTGAAAACAATGATAATAACTATCTAACAGCCTCAAAAAAGTATGCGTGAGGCTTTGTTCTTCAGTCTTAAGAGTGATGATGTGTTTGACAGAAGTCAATGAAGTACACAACACTGTTCTTCCACATGGAGTGGACTGTAAGAACCATTACATCTGGCAGGATGATCACTTTTCCTTCTGGGTTTATGACTACAAGGATTTGAGACTGACAGCTGTGAATCTTCCATTTTTAACTATAATTGAAGTATCACTTCAGTGCTTTGCTTCTCCGAGCAGAAAAGAAAAAGGCCCTACCTACTCTCCACAGGATTTTCTGCATTTTATAGCAGTAACACAGGATTACTGACTATGGGTAAAATCATTTAGCCTTGTCTGCTATTGTTTCGAAATAGTGCAGATGACTTTTAATATAAAATTGCTGGCACACCTCTACACAGGACAGTATTGTATTGCTTGAAGGACTGTATTGTGAAAACCAAGTTGCAGAATGTGAAGGTGTATAAATTGATCTGCATTTGAGCATAAAACTAAGCAGATGCCATCTATGGAATGGACTGAGCAGCAGCTCAGAATCAGATTAGTCTGAAAACATCAGCTTCTAGTTGAAAACACTTTCAGACTAAGTAGTTGTAGAGGAAATGCTCCCTATATATGCTTCAAGATCAAAATTCAGAAAAACCAAATCCTGTACATAAGGCCTGAGAGCAGGAGAGAAAGGAGAGGCTGTGATTCATTGTTTTTGCATGTTTACCATTGACATGAAAAACTCTTTTCCATTCAGTGTAAGTACTTACAATGGCCATAGTACAAACATGTCTATGACAGAAATTGCATTACGTCTTTAGAAATAAGTTCCTTATTAATTTTTACTAGAAAGAACATGACTGATGTTAGATTACCAGTTTCTAATGAAATATTGGCCTTCCTGAAGGGTATTGGATTCCAATTAAAATTTACTGAAGTTACCACAGATTCATATATTTAGTCAATAACAGTTGTTTAATTTATATTAATACTAAGGCTCACTTTTTAGTTTTCCACATGAATGATTTTACCTAAAACCTGATCTTCTGATGTGAAGTCAAAATCAAAGATTTCAGATCTCTGGCTAGTGTCTCTAACTAGTATATTTTATACTGCACTAAAAGGACATTCTTATATTTGAAATAACAAAATATTAAACAGCATTTGCCATGTACTATACTACATTACAGAAATCAAATTTCAGGCTTCTATTCCATTTTGGCCTATGTTCTCCAAATAATGTTTACAATAACACCATATGAAGTTCTCTTTGTTCAAGTTGGCTGGTGCTACGTGAGAAAAAAAATTTTAATTCATCATAGAAGGAACTGCAAAGCAGAAAGGACCCTGGATGAAAAGGCATTGCACACTGTGTTCAAATCAGTCTTTTCTTGCCTTGTTGACAATAGGAACACTGAAATACCACTGGTCTCCCAGTGTCAGAGTCCTTCTTGGCAGTCCATGAGAGACCTACCAATGTACCCTAGAGAAATTTCAGCGTCACAGAATTCTAAGAAAACTCTTCACTCTTTTAGAAAATTATCCTATACAATTTTATTCATCATTTATTCAGCATTTATTCACAAAAATATTTTAGAATTTTCTGACAATATTCATCTGCTTTGTTTCTTTTTGTAAAGAAAACCCAGAGACATGTCAGTTTCACTAAATCTCCTTGAATGTTTAGGAAACATTCCTAAAATATTTCCACTGGATATTTGATGAGGTCGGAGAAGCGTTGCACTTTTAAGTTCTTCAGTGAAACCTGGACCAGGTCTAGCAGACAGCCACATCCTGACAACTCTTTGGAGCATCCTAGCTCTTTTGAGGTAAGCGCTCTCAAAAGAAGAATTGCTGCCCATTGAGTGCTGGTAAGTGATTTTTGTGTGAAGGATGACTCAGATCAACAGGGTGGCAGATCTATCTGCAGGCCACAATCTCTAAAACATAGTTTGGGACCTGAGACTCTTCTATTAGCCATTTTTACTGCCTTTCTTCAGTCATAAAATTGGGTAGAGATTTTCCTGACAGAAAAAAGAATGTAGAATAAGGTGGGTGCACATTCACACTTCTGGTGGTGTAGAATATTGTTGCCTGACCACAGTTTCAGGGAAAAAGAAATTTCTTTTTATTCCTTTCTCCTTTTGGCAGGTCCATTTCACAGTGAGGCCCAGATGGGGCAGGGAAATAAAGAACAGAAAGTTCAAATATGAGACAGATTTTGGAGAAAACTGTTGAAATAATATTTGGAGCCCCAACTGCTATTTGTTTTAGTACCCTGAATACCCCAACAACCTCATGAAAATACAATAAAATATATATCAGTATGGTGTTGGAAATTAATAGCACGTCATCTTTTAAAATCAACCTTATAGAGTAAAAAGTACTGAAAACAGTGTTCCATTTTTGAATAATTATTTATGAACTAATTGATTATTAACATATTACATCCTAACCCAACAATACAGAGCTTGATAGTACAATTTTGTAAGTTATTAGACATCAGATTATTCTGAAATTAAATTCATAGGCAAAAACATGAGTGAAATGAGACTTAGCAATGAAATGCTAACTTTCCAGCAGCTCCAGCAGGAGCTGTTGTGAATACAAAAAGTTTAGTACCTGTAGAGTAAACTAAATGCCATATTAAATCACCACTTTTCTGAACTGAAAGTCCTTTTTTGTTTCTAAAGTCACATACACCATTCTCATCTCTACAGGCAAGCTAACTTCTCTTTTTAGTTAGATTAACATAGCAACATCTCCAGTGAGGATCTCAGAGAGTGTATAGCAAGGCAGCTTTTCTATTCACACTACAACAATACTATCACACCATCCTACTCCTGACAGTACATGAGTTCTGGAAGAGAACATGCCTTGCTCCTTCACTTTCTTTTCCTGCAAGCCATCTCTGCCTTATTATGTTGCGTCCAGGTGACTGCAGGAGGACAGTTAGGCTCTCTATGGTGTTTTCAAGGGCACTTTGTCCAGTTACATTTTTCAGAACAAAATAACACCTCAGTCCCGTTATTGCTTGCTATCATGCCCTGTAAAGAAGTCAAAAGGAACAACTGACTTTGGCTGAGCTGTATCTGGTTATATATCTGACCACTTCACAAAAACACATTTATATAGTTATTGTACTGGTTGAGTTGCATTAGAGTGTATATCTCGCTACTTTATATATTACAAATCTTGAGCTTTGCCCATTTTCTTTAGTAGTGAAGAAGCCTTTTCTAAAAGAAAAATGTTCAAATATTTGATTAATTTTTAAACTTTACTCTCTAACCTCAGCTGCTGTAATTTGATGATGCAACTTTATTTTCATCACAGTCTTTGCTACAAACCATATTGGCAACAACCATTTGTAATGACAGGTCTCCTACAGAAGGCTGCTGCACACAGCTAGCCAACAGTTTGGAGTGAATCAACAGTAATTTTTTGTTAGCACAATTCTATTATTCACATTTCTTGTTCTGTTGAGAACTAGAGATTACAAACATGGGCTGATGTTTACATCTAAACCTGAATGTGACATATAGACAGAAGGATCAATTTTACATATTTCAGAAAAATTCAAACATTCTAGTTGTAATTTTTTTTTACTTACAAGGAGGTGAATATTAAAATAATGCTTCGACAAGCGTTGGTGGATTTTTTAAAGCAAAGCTCTATATATTCCCAGGAATGATAAGGATTTAAGGGTGTACATACAAAACTGGTTTCTACCAAAATACAAAGCTACAAGGTCCTCAAGAAAAAAAGCAGTTTTACAATGAAGTTTCTCCCTACTCATAAAAACTGTGAAATACATCCATAAAGTCAAGATCATATCTAATCATTACATTATAGGCATATATGTATTTTGCATATGCAGAATCACAGAATCATAGAATGATTTGGCTTGGAAGGGACCCTAAAGATCATCAAGTTCTACCCCCCTGCCATGGGCAGGGTTACCGCCCACTAGACCAGGCTGCTCAAGACCCCATCCAGCCTGGACTTGAAAACTTCCAGGGATGGGGCATCCACAGCTTCCTTGGGCAACCTATGTCAGTGTCTCATCACCCTCATCATGAAGAATTTCTTCCTAATGTTTAATCTAAATCTTCCCCCTTCCAATCTAAAGACATTCCCCCTCATCCTATCACTACTTGTCCTTGTAAAAAGTCCCTCCCCAGCTTTCCTGAAGCCCCTTAAGGTACTGCAAAGCCGCAGTAAGATATCCCTGGATCCTTCTTTTCTCCAGGTTGAACAACCCCAACTCTCTCAGCCTGTCCTCAGAGCAGAGGTGCTCCAGCTCTCTGATCATCTTCACAGTCCTTCTCTGGACTCGTTCCAACAGTTCTATATCCTACTTATGTTGGGTATTCCAGAACTCAATACAATACTCCATGTGGGGTCTCACAAGAGCAGAGTAAAGGGGGACAATCACCTCCCTCACCCTGCTGGCTTCTAGGAGGATCTGTTCCATGATCTTCTTAGGCACAGATGTGAGGCCGACAGGTTGGTGATTCTCAGGTCTTCCTTTCTGCTCTTTTTCAAACTGGACAAAGTTTCCCTTCTTCCAGTCACAAGGGATATTCCCTGACTGCCATGACTTTTCAAATATTATATAAAGTGACTTGGCAACCACATCAGTTTCCACAGGTCTCTGGGGTGCATCTCATTAGGTCCCAAAGACTTGTACCTCTTCATGTTCCTCAGGTGGTCACGAACTTGATCGTCCCCTACAGTGGGAAGGACTGTACCCACCACATCCCCATCTTGTTGTTCCTTGACCCTGGAGGGGTGAGGAGAGTGGTTGCCAGTGAAGACCGGAGCAAAAAGGTTGTTGAACACCTCAGCCTTCTCCTTGTCTGTTGATACAAGGTCACATTTTCATTCATCAGTGGAGGTATGGTTTTCTTTAACATTCCTTTTCTGGTTGACTTACCAGTAGAAGCCCTTCTTGATATTCTTTGCTTCTCTTGCCCAGTTCAGCTCCAGCTGCACCTTGGCCTTCCTGATCCCATCCCTACACACCCAGGCAGCATCCCTATACTCTTTCCAGGTTTCCTGTCCCTGTTTGCACTGCCTGTGCAGTTCCCTCTTGCTCTTCAGTTTGACCAGCAGCCCTTGACTTAGGCACGCTGGTCTCTTCCCTTCCTGATTTCCTACATCTGGGGACTGAGCACTCTTGCACTCTATGGAAAGCATCCCTAAATATTTGCCAGGTCTGTTCTGCTCCCTTATCTGTAAGGACCATTTCCCAGGGGTTCCTATTGACTAACTCCCTGAACAGCTGGAATTTTGCTTTCATAACATTCTTACTATACTCTTCACCTGTCCCAAATACTTCAAGACTGTGAACTCCAGTACATGATCTGAGCTAGACATAACTGATGAGCTCACTCTCATTGGTGACCATCAGGTCCAGTATGGCATCCCACAGGGTAGGGGTGTCTGTTATCTAGGTTAAGAAGTTATCGTCTACATGGTTACCTGGATTGTCTGCTTGGCAGGCTGCTTTCCCAGCAGCATATATTCTAAATAAACATTAGCCAAAATTTTGGAACAACAGGTGTTAAACTAGATGTAATAATAGAATAATAGAATCTTCTGGCTGGAAAAGACCATGGAGGTCAATGAGTACCCATCCTTCGCTAAACCATGTCCTTCAAAAACTCATCTACCCATTTTTTAAACACCTCCAGGGATCATGACTCAACCACTTCTCCCAGCAGCTGTTCCAATCCCTGACCACCCTTCCAGCGAAAAAAATTTTCCTAATACCTAGTCTGAACCTTCCCTGGAACAATTTATGGCCAACTCCCCTTGTTCTATCACCTGTCACTTGAGAGAAGAGATCAACACTCGTTCTGCTACAGCCCCCTTTCCGGCAGCCTTAGAGAGTGATGAGGTCTCCCCTCAGCCTCCTCTTCTCTAAGCTAAACAACCCCAGTTCCCTCAGCCATTCCTCCTGCACTGCAGTCCCTTCACCAGCCTGGTCGCCCTTCTCTGGACGCACTCCAACACCTCGATGCCTTTCTTGTAGTGAGGGGCCCAGAAATGAACACAGTACTCGAGGTGTGGCCTCACCAGTGCTGAGTACAGGGGCACAGTCACTGCCCTGGTCCTGCTGGCCATGCTGTTTTTGATACGGGTCAAGATGCCATTGGCTCTCTTGGTCACCTGGCCACTGCTGGCTCATGTTCAGCCGGTTGTCAACTAACACCCCCAGGTCCTTCTCCACCAGGCAGCTCTCCAGCCGCTCTTCCTCCAGCCTGTAAGACTGCATGGGGTTGTTGTGACCTAAATGGAGGACTCTGCACTTGGCCTTGATAAACCTCATCCTGTTGGTCTCAGCCCATCGATCCAGCCTGTCCAGATCTCTTTGCAGCTCCTCCCCTCCTTCAAGCAGATCAACACTGCCACCCAGCTTCGTGTCATCTGCAAACTTGCTAAGGGTGCACTCGATCCCTTCATCCAGATCATTAATAAAGATATTGAACAGGACTGGACCCAGCACTGAACCCTGGGGAACACCACTCACGACCGGCCTCCAACTGGATTGGACTCCATTTACCACCACCCTCTGGGCCCAGCCATCCAGCCAGTTTTTCACCCAGCAGAGGATGTGCCCATCCAGGCCAATGGCAGTCAGTTTCTCAAGCAGAATACTGTGAGAAATGGTCTCAAAGGCTTTACAAAGTCCAGGTACACCACATCCACAGCCTTTCCCTCATCTGTTAACCAGGTAACCTTGTCACAGAAGGAGATCAGACTGGTCTGGCAGGACCTGCCTTTCATAATCCCATGTTGACTGGGTCTGATAACCTGGCTGTCCTGCATGTGTTGTGTGATAGCACTCAGTATCTGCTCCATGACCATACCCGGTACCAAGGTCAAGCTGATAGGCCTATAACTCCCCAGATCCTCCCTCTGACCTTTCTTGTAAATGGGAGTTACAGTTGCCAGTCTTCAGTCGAGCGGTACTTCCCCAGTCAGCTAAGACTGCTGGTAGATGAGGGAAAGGGGTTTGGCAAAGACTTCTGCCAGCTTCCTTAATACCCTTGGGCACATCCCATCCGGCCCCATAGACTTGTGGATGTCTAATTGGCCAAGCAGGTCTCTAACCAAGTCTTCTTGGAACATTGAGGGTTCACCTTCGCAGTCTTCTGGCTCAGGAGGCCTGGAGCCCAGAGAACATCTTACCTTACCATTAAAGACTGAAGCAAAGAAGGTGTTAAGTACATCTGCCTTGTCCTCATCCTCTGTTACTACCATTCCCCTTGCATACAGTAATATGCAAGATCCAGATTCTCCTGGGTCCTCCTGGTTTTTTTAATATACTTGAAGAAACATTTCTTATTGTCTGTCACCGAACTGGCCAGTTGAAGTTCCAGGTGGGCTTTAGCCCTTCTAATTCTTTGCCTACGTGATCTCCCCTGCTCCTTGCAGTCCTCCTGAGATGCCTGCCCTCTCTTCCAAAGCTCATATATTTTCCTCTTTTTCCTGAGACCAGCACAGAGCTCTCTGTTAAACCAAGCTGACCTTCTTCCCCACGGACTCATTTTATGACGCCTGCACCACCAGAATTACGTTTTTGAGGAGCATCCAGTCCTCTTTGTCATTTAGAACCTTCTTCCACTGGACTTTATCAAGCAGCCTTCTAAACAGTTCAAAGCCTGCCCTCTGGAAGTCCAAGGTAACACTTTTGCTGACCCCCCTCCTTACTCCTCCAAGAACTCAGAATTCAATCAATCACCTCATCATCCCTGAGCCCCAGGTGTCTTCCAACAGTCACGTCCAAGCAATGGCTTTTAGCCAAGCAATGGCTTCCAGCTCCCCTTGTTTGTTGCCCATGCTGCGTGCATGGGTGCAAATGCACTTCAGCTGGGTTGTTGTTTCCACCCCTTTCCTAAACGGAATAGCCTCAAGTCCTGATTGTCTACTATTGATGGTTTGTAACTCACCAATAACCTTTGAATTCTGGCTGCCACCTGGAGAGCTGTTCTCCGCTTCCAATGCAGTGGCAGACCAGAGACTCTCACCAGAACACTGTCCCTCAGAGGCTGAGGTGCCATTCCTGTGATTTAATCTATTGAGACCAGAGGTGTCCCCCTCCCCCTTCCAATCTAGTTTAAAGCCCTCTTGAGGGCTCTTGAAAATATTCACTTTCAAAATAAAGTAAAAAAGACTGACTAGTTTCTTAGAACTTTAAATAATATCAAGGACTTGTGATTGAATTCAATTTTCAAAACCTTATTCATACACTTTTAATTTACTCAAATATTCTCAAGGTCTCAGATATTGAACATAGTTAAGAGAAAAAAAGTGTAGGCCAGTAAAATCAGCTGACAATACACAAGTGCTAAAAGTTTTGTTGTCTTGGAAAAGGGATTTCTTATGACCTGAAAATCGCTGCATCTTGTCTCCTTGTCAAGATTTTCCTTCAAGATGGAAAAAGAAATAATTCCTTGAACAGTGTGAACTTTCAGAAAAATAGTGTGAACTTTTAGAAAGCTGTCCCTTCTAGCAGTGCTGAGTCCTTGAATAACTCCAGCAGTAGTCTTAATTTATTCCTTATAAATAAAAACAAGAGGATTTCAATATCAACACAACAAAAGAAGGGATGCACATACATATAAACACCTAAAGTCTTCTTCAATCCATGAATACTTCCCAAAGGTTCTTTCAGGCTTTGGAGGTAGAAGATGGGCTATTTATTTGTTAGTGGGCAAAATTTGTAAGAACAGCTGTAATACATGATTAGATCTGACTGTTGAGTGATGTCTGAAGGCATTGCTTGGTGATATTAAAAGCTGAAGAACTTCTCCTTCCACCTCCATCTTAATTAGTAGTTACATAACAGAAGTTACAAATATCAGCTTTATAATTTTTTTCTTGTAAGAGAAGGAAAACACGTACTCTTCCAATGCAGGTGGTGTGCCCTGTGGCCATATCATGTAGCTAACTATTTTCGTAGGCTATTATTCTTATTATGTATAATTACCACATATCAGACCTGTTCACCACACTTTAACAAGCACTTTCATGGATTTGTATTCATAAAGAAGACAGACAAAATTTGACCAGTATTACTTTAAAATTATTATAAACTATTTTCTCTCTGCTGACTTAAGCAGACTGAAAATCCTTTCTATCTATGTTTCCCTAAAAGTATGCTACAAAATATATTTCTGAACATCCATGTAAATGAATGTTGGTGGCCTCCCACTGATAACAGCAAATAATAAACTCTGTAGGATTTCATCATTTGGATGCATTATCCTAATTGCAAATCAGCCTTCTGAGAGTCATCTAAAATAATTTTTTTTTGCAGGGTTCATGTGTCTTTTCAGCTTTCAAACCATTAGCGGAAGTACTAACTTCTGCTGCCAGTACAATCATTCCTCAATTTACTGAACGTGTTCAAAATGCGTTTAACATTTCTTGCCATTGAACTGACATATATAACAATGAAGAGGCTCCAAATGATATGCTGCAGCACCAAGCCAGCTGTAGGCAACTCAGAGCTATCAAAAAAGTGTCAAGCTTCATTTCAGAGAAGAAAAATGGAGGAATAGAAACAGCAATTCAGAAATTCATTTACTCAAAGTCCAATGGCTGGGTTTTATTTCTACATTGTCCTTCAACACAGTCACCAGAGCAGCTATTTCCTTTGATAATATTCTAAACATCATATCTAGGGTATACGCTAAGGTGGATTTTTTCCTGTTTGAAGTTTCTCTGTGAATGTTTTTACTGAGTTGGAGAGACAGAGAAAGTGGGTAAGACTTTATAACCCGTTCCTTAAGGAATATAATAGAGAATACCAAAACATGGATGCTAGACCTTGCTGCACTGAACAGTAAATTTGAATAAATTCAGAAGAGAGATATGCAATCAATTAATAGAATAAGAGCTTAGAAATGCATACACAAGACCTATGAGGACAAAACAATAGAAACTGTATTTCCTAGTGCATGGTCAAAACCCAAATTAAGCTATTATTACAGACTAGATGGAAATAGACAAATGACTGGAATATTAATGTTATTAATATTGATAATACATATTATTATACATTTTATATTGATCGTGATATTGGTTTTATTAATAATATTGCTATTAATAGTAGTATTGATAGTGATATTGGTATTCATATTAATTAAGGGTGTAAGGAGATATCTTCTGTGTATCAAAACTACACAAGCTTTCTCTAAAGTTCAGGATGCAGAGGGAAAAATGCTAGAAATATGTACATATTGATAAAATCAGAAAACAATAATTTACCACTCAGTAGTGACAATGTTACAAGAGTAATCTACCACAGACAAGCGAAATCAGGAACCTCAGATGAAGCAAGCACTTTATGAGTCAATAATAGAATAATCTAAAGCATCACACACAGCAGCAACTGGGGATTTTTAACTATTCAACCCTCCATTGTGAAAACATTATGGCGAAACAAAGACTTTACAGGAACGTCTTCGAACAAATTGTTGATAAAATAATTTGTCAAACAATAATACAAAGAAAGGTATAGGAAGAAATTTTTTTCTTTTCTAGATGCTCTTCCAAACACTGTTCTACACAATACAAGACATGAGGTTTAAATGGGAAGTGTAAAATTGCTGTAAATGACCACTATTTTAAATTTATAATCAGGTAATTTTTAACCTTTTTTCCTTCAAGTTTCCAGGTTTGACATCAGGCCATAAAATAAATTATTCACACACCATTTTTCAGTCTATGCGTGCAAGGTGAATCTCCTCATTCCTTCTGCTGTGCATATATAGACCTTGGAGGCTTACGTATTACTTTAATGACTGTATAATCATTCAAAATGCAGTGTGGAAATTGGCTTCTGGTCTTTTTCACCAATTTTTAATTTTAATGGTATCAGAAACAAACTCATCATCTCTAAAAGAAATGCATCCTAGAGGTAGTAGAAAAATCACCATCAGTCAGATCATTGTAATGAGACTAACCCTACCAAATCACTCAGGACTTTAGAGCAATCTTAATTAGTGAACTTTAACAAGAGACTTGAAATTAACTTTTATAAAACAAAGTCTGGCTAAGTGGGTGAAATACTTATTTTAGCTGAAGTCTGACTCTTTATGTGTGAAGCCTATGCACAAAGGTTCTTATGCACTGCAGATTTCAGATGCACCAATTTCAGCCTAGATTTTCTGATTCCCAGCTCAGCTATGCTCAGCGAGTTTGTTCCAGGTCTGAACTTCCAGCAGCCCTGCAACTGGCTTACTTGACCCTCACATAAATTAAAGCATTCTGTTAGCCTGTTGCCAGTAAATGCAGAGAACAATTCAGTTGCTAAAGACTATCCTGACTTTGCTTCTTTTTCCCAGGAGCTTGCACGACAAGGTCAGGAATATGATCAGAATCCATTAGCATTCTTTGCCCCATTAGAAGTTACACAGAGAAGACAGAGGCAGAACTATCACCTTTCTATCTATTTTCAAAACTATTGCATTGCACAACAGTAATGCAGAGTCTGGCCTTTCACCTATAAATAAATAGAGGAATCAGAAGAAGGACTGATATAACCTAACCTTCCTTTGGAAATCAGTGGTTAAAATGTTGTTAATGCAGCAGATAGGCCATAAAGCTGAAAACCAGAAAACAAATTAATTTCCTTGGCTTTATCACAAATTTGAGCAAGAACTTTGAACAAGCCACTCAGGACTTAAAAGTTAAATTCTTAAATCCTGGCAGTCTGAAAAGACCTTCCTAAAATGTCTGTTAAGGCTGTCCTCTCTAAAATTATCCCAGAGGTGTGTAAATGTCATTGGACAGCAAGAAATCAGAGGATGTGAAATTATTTCACAGGTTTTCCTATTCATACTTTTATTTGAAAATTGCTCTTGAAATATGCTTCTTTTTGATTGAAACAAACTGAAAATACTTGCTCATTTTCTAGGCATGATTGCCACGAATGGAAGAATTACAATCAGGTATTAATCAAGATACTATTACGGGCTGTAGGGATTTTGTAAGTTCATTGGCAAAGAAACAGACAAGTCACTATGCACATGCATTTCTTCATAAAATAACTGCTATTCATGCAGTTTTGTATCACTGTAACTGCTTTCCACTTATGGATATTCACTTATGATGACCATTTTCAGGAGAACTCATACGTGTATTAACTTACTATATCAAGCCAGTCATTGCTTTCCAAAAGTAATAAAAAACAAGGGCCAAAAATATTGTGACTGAATGATTTGCCTGCCATTGTTGTCAGTGCTTTTTTGGAGTTTTGTATTGCAACAGAAGCCAACAGAGAGGTCAAGTAATTAACTATCTTCTCTCTTATTCTGTTTACTTCCAAAGAAACAAAACCTGAGCAGAGCTGTGTCTGTACTAATTCAGCTGTGCAAACACTGCTGCACCAGCCTTATGAAGACCTTGTGAATGAATCCCTGTAAATTTTTCTCAGTAGCACAAAAGACTTTTCTACTTACTCTCTCACATAGTATCAAAACAAAATAACACATCCATGGTGTACATGTGCACATACATAAATAACTCAGTCAAAAAGGAAACACTAACGTATTTCTTATCAGGCTTAACAAATTGGCTAACACTAAGAAATCAAGGGAAAAAAAGGCAAATAAGAAATTAGAATATTCTTCCTACAGTTACTATAAATTAAAACACAGAAGTTAGAAAATTTCTAGAGTTCTAGCTGAAAACTTGAATACACTGCAGGAAAAAATGAAAAAAAAAACCAACAGATGTTACAACTTACACATTATGTTTCACAGCTTATTGCATCAAAGACAAGCTTTTACTACAGAAATGAAAGCTAGATCAAGACAGAACCAAGAGCAGATGTATATAATTTAGTCACTTTGGAAAAGGACAGGAAGAAAAAATCATGAAATAGCCAGGCGGAGTTTGTTCTCAGTCTACTCTTCAATGGACTGAAAAGCCAGGCCTAATTTGGAGAATGTGAAGAAAACTATGGCAGGTGTCCAAACTATTTAGGCTTTAATACCATCCATGAGTCTTACATGTTCCAACATATTCCTTGATTCACTTGCTACAGAAAGAAAAGTCCATCTTCTTAGAAAATTACGTATCAGAAAATGAAAAATCAGAACTAAGAATGCATTCTCTTTCGTTCAAATCATTCAAGTCCATTGACTAACATTTCTTTATCATTCTAGCAGAAAGCTACATGACCAGAATACTTGTTTCTACCACTGATATGTTTCCTCTAAAAATAATGTTAAAGTTGCTCAAAAAAAAAACCTGCCAAAGAATCGACACCGTCATCATAAAAACGAATCAGTTAATAGACCCTTCATTCCATCACTTACCTATGCTTTCTTTCAAAATTGAGAAACAAGTACCTAAAACTTACTTACTCCCTGGGTGGTGGTGGTATTGTTATCAGTTTGAATCCACTTTTCCTACGAGTGGACACCTCTACTTCCATTAGGTATTTATGTACATTGATAAGATCCTCTAAGTCTTCTCAAAGCTGAACAGTCCCAGCTGTCTCATCTGCCCCTAGATGCTCTAGAGCCATAGTCATCCTCTTGACTCTTTACTTCACCTGATCCAAGATGTCCACGTCTTTCTTAAACTGGGGAGCCTGGAACTGGACACAACACTCCAGATATCTCTCACCAAGACTGTACTGATGCGGGGAAGGATCGTCAATCTCAACGTACTGGTATCACATTTCCTAATGTAACCTACGAGACCAGAGGCCTTCTTTGCCACAAGGGTGTATTGCTTGCTGATGGTCAGCTAGTGTCCACCATGACACCAAGCTCCTTTCCTGCAAAGCTTCTTTCCAGCCTGTCAGCCCCTAGCACAGATGATTTACAGCTACTCATGGGCAGGACTCAACATCTTACTTTACTAAAATCCATGAGATTTCCTCTGTCTATTTCTCTAGACTGTCCACATCCCTCTGAACAGCAGTACACACTTCCCCATTTATTATCTTCTACAAACTTGTTGAGCAAGTGAAGTCATTAACTACTACTGACCCCAGTACTGAATTCTGCAGTATACCACCAGTTACTGGCCTCCAGTTAAGTGGTCTTCATGCTGAAATTAAAGCCCTTTTTGCTCAACAGTCCAACCAGTTTTGATCCACTACACTGCCCCTTTATCCCTCTACCTAGTCCCTGCTACTTCAGTCTGTCTGTGAGGATGTTAAGTGTCAAAAGCTTCACTGAGGTGAGCAACCACTGTTTATTTCACCCACCAAGCTTCCCACCTCACCGTAGAAGGCTACAAGGCCAAATGTGATTTCCCCTTTGGAAATCTATGCTGATTCTGCTCAATCAGCTGCTTGCACTTCATAGGTTTGACAATGGCGTTCAGCGTTATTTGCTCTGTTCATCACCTCAGCAACTGAGGAGACGTTCAACAGCCTGCAGTACTCCTGATTTTCAGTCTCGCCTTTCTTGAAAATAGGAGTGACATTTGCTTCTTCCCAGCTGTCAGGAATCTTATGCCCTTCCAAGCTGGTCTCGCCCAGACCTTTCAGAAATGACTGAAACTGGTGACAATGGCGAGCTTCCTTTTCAACTACGGATACATTCCAACAAGGTCCCATGCACTTTTGTACATCCACTTTGTCTAAACGTCCCCTGATCTACCTCCACCAAGGGTAAGTCTTCCTTGATGTGGAATTTCCTACTGATTTCAGGCACCCACGATTCCTGAAGGTTGCTCTTACCAGTAAACACTGTAACAAGGAATGATTGAGCAGCTTTGCCTTTTTAAGGTCCTTTATCATATTGTCCCTAGTCTTCTTTTGGCTGCTGATAGTACTGCGGAAGTCCTTCACTTTCCTTGTTCAACTACAGGGGCTCACTTGGACAGTGTCTCTGTACTCCTCCCAGGCCATCTCTCTGTATTTCCATCTTGTATGTTTCCCTATGATATCTGAGTTGCTCACAATCACTTCGTTCATCCAGCAGGCCTCTTGGGCTGCTTTTCTTGACTTCCTTTGTGGTGGAATAGTTCATTCTTGAGGTTAGAAGTGGTTATACCTAAAAATCAACACCTCCTGGACTCCCCTCCAGGACTGGACCTCCATGGGATTCTTCTAAGCACCTGCCTCAGAAGGACAAATTCTGCTCTCCTAATGTACAGGGTTATGATCCTGATTTTGTTTGTTTGTTTTTTCCTTCTCTCAGTCCCACGGATTGTGCATGTGGTGGGGGGGGGGGGGGAAAAGGGCTCCCTAAACCAGGGAAAAGCATGTCACCGTTGAGAGAACAGCTGGAAACTGGCAGCCCCTGCTGCTGATGTGGAGGGGGTGTTCCCAGAAGGAGAAACACGAGATTTAAACATGATGAAACCGAAGGCTCCACTCAGTCGGTGAGGAGAACTGCTGCAGCACCAGTAAGTCTTGTGGATTGCACACATGGCGAGGAGGAAACCACGAATATAGGGCGCAAAAAGGAGTGTGCAAAAAGGAGTGCACAAACAGTAGCACCGTGAACAGGAGAGCGCAAACAGGCCTATGCCAACAGGAGGGCAGAGAACAGCAGTGTGCAAACAGGAGCGTGCATACAGGAGCGCGTAAACAGGACTGCCACGGACAGCAGTGCCTCAAACAGGAGCACGCAATCAGGAACACTGTGAATGGGAGTGCACAAAAAAGGAGCTCACAAACAGGAGCATGCAGACAGGAGTGCCGTGAACAAGAGTGTGCAAACAGGTGCATGCAAACAGGAGGGCCATGAACAGGAGCGGGCAAACATGCCCACGCAAATAGGAGGGCCGCAAACAGGAGCGCCCTGAACAGGAGCATGCAAATGGGAGCACGCAAACAAGAGCATCACAAACAGGAGCGCTGCGAACAGGAGCACGCAAACAGGCCCGCAAAAACAGGCCGACACAAACAGGACAGCCACACAAACAGGAGAACCATGCAAACAGGAGCACCACGAACAGGAGTACCATGAACAGGAGCATGCAAAGAAGAGCACACAAACCGGAGTGCCGCAAACATGAGTGCGCAAAAAGGAGCGGGCAAACATGAGTGAAAAGGAACACCGCAAACATGAGTGCACAAGCATGCCCGCAGAAACAGGAGTGTCACGAACAGGAGAGCCGTGAACAGGAGTGATGGGAACAGAAACATGCAAAAAGAATCATGCAAAGAGGAGCATGCAAACAGGAGTGCTGCAAACAAGAAGGCCACGAACAGGAGCGCACAAACAGGAGCGCATAAAAAGGAGGGCCACAAACAGTGATGCCACAAACAGGAGTGTCACAAATCGGAGAGCCATGAACAGGAACATGCAAGCAGGAGCAGTGTGAAAAAACGCACTGCAAACAGGAGCGCTGCAAAGAGGAGAGCACAAACTGGAGCACACAAATAGGCCCGTGCAAACAGGAGCACCATGAACAGGAGCGTGCAAACAAGAGTACTGCAAACAGGAGGACTGGGAACAGGAGTGCCACAAACAGCAAACTGTGAACAGAAGCGCCCAAACCAGGAGGGCGATCAACAGAGGCACTGCAAGCAGGAACACTGCAAACAGAAGCGTGCAAACTAGAACACGCAAACAGGCCCTTGCAAACAGGAGCGCCATGAACAGCAGCACGCATACAGGAGCGGCATGAACAGGGGCACCGTAACCAGGAGCATGGCAAACAGGAGTGCGCAAAGAGGAGGGTTGTGAACAGGAGCGCGCAAACAGGAGCATGGAAACAGGAAGGTCGTGAACAGGAGTGCGCGAACAGGAGCGCCGGCACAAACAGGAGGGCTGTGAACAGTAGTTCCACAAACAGGAGCACCACGAACAGGAGCACCGCGAACAGGAGTGCACAAAGACGAGAGTGCAAACAGCAATGCTGCGAACAGAAAAGCGCAAACAGGAATGTGGTGAATAGGAGTGCGCAAACATGCCTGTGGAAACAGAAGCGCGCAAACAGGAGTGCCATGATCAGGAGCACCACAAACAGGAGCGCGCAAAGAGGGGGACGCAAACATGAGCGCCACGAACAAGAGCACACAAACAGGCCCCCCAAAACAGGCCCGCACAAACAGGAGAGCCAGGCAAACAGAAGCGTGCAAACAGGAGTGGTGTGAAGGTGAAGGTCTCGCACACAAGCGTGCAAACAGGAGTGCCACATAACCAGCAGGGCCGTGAACAGCAGTTCCTCAAAATGAAGTGTGCAAAGAGGAGAGCGCAAAAAGGACCGCCGCAAACAGCAGTGCACAAAGAGGATCACGTGAAAACAAGCGCCACAAACAGGAGCACGCAAACAGGAGCACGCAAAAAGGACCGGCGCAAACAGGAAGGCCATGAACAGGAACACACAAACAGGAGCTCCGCGAACAGGAAGGCCATTAACAGGAGCACACAAACAGGAGTGCCACGAACAGGGATGCTGCAAACCGGAACGTCACAAACAGAAGCGTGCAAAGAGGAGAACGTAAACAGGAGTACCATGAACAGGAGCGAGCAAACACGCCCGTGCAAACAGGAGCGCGCAAACATGAGCACCACAAAATGGAGTGCTGTGAAGAGGAGCACCACAAACCAGAGCGCTGCGAACAGGAGCATGCGAACAGGAGCACCGTGAAAAGTACCACCGCAAACAGGAGCACCCAAACATGACCGCCTTGAATAGGAGTGCTGTGAACAGGAGTGCGCACAGAGGAGCGTGCGAACAGGAGAGCGCAAACAGGAGCACTGCGAAAAGAAGCACCGCAAACAGGAGTGGACAAACAGGAGCATGCAAACAGGAGCACCACAAAATGGAGGGCGCAAAGTGGAGCATGCAAATAGGAGTGCCGTAAACAGGAAGGCTGTGAACAGGAGTGCCGTGAACAGGAGCAAGCAAACAGGAGTACCACATACAGGAGTACCCTGAACAGGAGCGTGTAAAAAGGCCCGTGTAAATACGATCGCACAAACAGGAGTGCAGTGAATAGGAGCACTGAGAAGACGAGTGCGCAAACAGGAGCGTGCAAACTGGCCCAGGCAAACAGGAGCACCGCAAAAGGGAGCGCCATGAACAGGAGTACCGCAAACCAGAGAGTGCAAACTGGAGCACGCAAACAGGCCCGTGCAGAAAGAAGAGCCACGAACAGGAGCGCCGCAAACACAAACACGCAAACAGAATTGCGCAAAGAGCAGCGTACAAATAGGAGCGCCACGAAAGGGCAGGCCATGAACAGGAGCGCACAGAAAAGGGCATGCAAACAGGAATGCCGCGAACAGGAGCACATAAACAGGAGCACTGCGAAAAGAAGAAATGCGAACAGGAGCACGTAAACAGGAGGGCTGCGAGCAGGTGCACCACAAACAGGAATGCCCAAACATGAGCGCCACAAACAAGAGCACGCAAACAGCCCCACAAAAACAGGCCCACGTGAACACACCTGCACAAACAGGAGTGTGCAAACAGGAGCACTCAAACAGGAGCACGTAAACAGGAGGGCCGCGAACAGGAATGCTGCAAACTGGAGCATGCAAAGAGGAGAACGCAAACATGAGCACCGCAAACAGGAACGCCATGAATATAGGACGCAAAAAGGAGCATGCCAACAAGAGAGATGCAAACAGGAGGACCACAAACTGTAGCACTGCGAACAGGAGCGTGCAAACAGGAGCGCCATGTAAACAGGAAGGCCGCAAACAGTAGTTCCAAAAACAGGATTGCCACAAACAGGAGCACTGCAAACAAGAGTGAGCAAACACATTCTTGCAAAGAGGAGCATGCAAAGAGGAGTGGGCAAACAGGAGTGTGTAACAAGGAGCGCCGTGAACACGTGTGCACAAACAGGAGTGAGTAAACAGGAGTACCATGAGCAGGAGCGTGCAAACAGGAGTGCCGTGAACAGGAAGGCCACGAACAGGAATGCCGCAAACAGGAGCACCGCAACCAGGAGTGTCACGAACAGGAGTGCACAAAGAGGAGTGTGCAAACAGGAGTGCTACTAATATGACCGCGCAAACAGGAGTGCCACAAACAAGGCGGCCACGAAGAGGAGAGCACAAACAGGAGCACATAAACAGGAGGCTGCGAACAAGGATGCCACAAACAGGAGCGTTGCAAGCAGGAGCGCACAAAGAGGAGCGCATAAACAGGAGTACCACGAACAGGCGCGAGCAAACACGCCTGCGCAAAGAGGAGCGCCACGAACATGAGTGCACAAACAGGAGCGCGCAAACATGAGCACCACGAATGGGAGCGCTCAAACAGGAATGCACAAACAGGACCGCCATGAACAGGAGCATGCAAACACATCTGCACAAACAGGCGTGCACAAACAGGAGCGCCCAAACAGGGGCACGCAGACAGGAGCACCATGAACAGGATCGTGGTAATAGGAGCGCACAAACAGGAGTACTGCGAACAGGAATGCTGGGAACAGAAGGGCGCAAACAGGAGCACCACAAACAGGAGTGTCGTGAACAGGAGCACGTAAACAGGAGTACTGCAAACAAGAGCACTCAAACAGGAGCACGCAAACAGGATGGCCGTGAACAGGAGTTAGCAAACAAGTCCACGCAAAAAGGAGCGCGCAAATAGGAGCACCGTGAACAGGATCGTGCTAACAGGAACACCACGAACAGGAGAGCACAAACAGGAGTATCACAAACAGGAGTATCACAAACAGGAGTACCTCAAACAGGAGTGTGCAAAAAGACACGCATAAATAGGATTGCACAAACAGGAGCACCGTGAACAGGAGCGCTGCAAAGAGGAGTTCTCAGACAGGAGCGCGCAAACAGGCCCAGGCAAACCAGAGCGCCGTGAACAGGAGGGCTGCGAACAGGAGCACTGGGACCAGGAGCACGTAAACAGGAGTACTGCGAACAGGAGCATGCAAGTATGCCCACGCAAACAGGAGCATGCAAACAGGAGAGCCGCAAACAGGAGCGTCGTGAACTTGAACACCATCAACAGGAATGTGCAAAGAGGAGCGCGCAAACAGGAATACTGCGCACAGGAACGAGCTAACATGTCTGCACAAACAGGAGCGCACAAACAGGAGTGCACGTGCACACAAACAGGAGGGCATAAACAGGAGTACCGTGAACAGGAGTACGCAAGCACGAGTGCCGTGAACAGGAAGGTTGCAAACAGGGATGCCACAAACAGGAGCACCGCAATCAGGAGCGTCGCAAACAGGAGCACGCAAAGAGAAGCGCGTAACCAGGAGTACTGCAAACAGGTGCACGCAAACAGGAATACTGTGAACAGGAGTACCGTGAACAGGAGCACCAAAACAGGAGTACCGCGAACAGGAGGGCGCAAAAGGAGCACCACTAACAGGAGCACCGTGAACAGGAGCGCGCAAAGAGGAGCACGCAAGCAGAACCGCCAAGAAAATGAGTGAGCAAACAGCAGTGCGCAAACAGGAGCGTGCAAACAGGACTACCACAAACAGGAGTGTGCAGACATGAGTGCCGCGAACAGGAGCGCCGAAAGAGGAGCATGCAAACAAGAAGGCCGCGAACAGGTGTGTGCAAACAGGAGCGCCACAAAAAGAAGCACGTAAACAGATGTGTGCAAACAGGAAGGCCGTGGACAGCAGTACCACAAACAGCAGCACACAAACAGGAGTGCTGTGAACAGGAATGCCACGAACAGGAAGGCCGTGAGCAGGAGCGCGCAAATAGGAACACGTAAACAGCAGGGCCATGGACAGCAGCGCTATAAACAGCAGCGTGCAAAAAGGATCGCCACGAACAGGAGTGTGCAAACAGGAGCCTGCCATAGAAGCGCCATGAACAGGAGCACTGTGAACAGGATTACACAACCACTTTAGTAGACAATCAGGACTTGAGGCTATTCCACTTAGGAAAGGGGTGGAAACAACAGCCCAGCTGAAGTGCATTTGCACCCATGCACGCAGCATGGGCAACAAACAAGGGGAGCTGGAAGCCATTGCTTGGCTAAAAAACTATGCTATAATTGCCATCACGGAAACATGGTGGGATGATTGGCACAACTGGAGTGCTGCCATAGGTGGCTATAAACTCTTCAGGCAGGATAGGCTGGGAAAGAGAGGCGGTGGGGTTGCCCTCTATGTTAGAGAAAGTTTTGATTGTGTAGAACTAAAATATGCTAATGATAGGGTTGTGTGCTTGTGGGTTAAAATCAGTGGAAACCAAAGCAAGTCAGACATAGTGATGGGAGTCTGTTATTGGCCGCCCAGACAGGATGAGGAAACCGATGAGTTCTTTTACGAGCAACTGGGAGAAGTCTCACGATCACTGGCCCTCATTCTGTGGGAGACTTCAACCTTCCAGATGCCTGCTCGAAGTATAACTCAGCAGAAAAGAAACAGTCTAAGAGGTTCATTGAGTGTATGGAAGATGATAACTTCTTAACACAACTGGTGAGTGAACCGACTAGAGAAGGTGCCTCACTGGATCTGCTGTTTGTGAACAGAGAGGGCCTTGTGGGGGAGGTGACTGTTGGAGGACACCTGGGGTCATGAGATGATTGAATTCTCAGTTCTTGGAGGAGTAAGGAGGGGGATCAGCAGAAGTGTCACCTTGGACTTCCAGAGGGCAGGCTTTGAACTGTTTAGAAGGCTGCTTGATAAAGTCCAGTGGAAGAAGGTTCTAAATGACAAAGAGGACTGGATGCTCCTCAAAAAGGTAATTCTGGCGGTGCAAGCGCAGGCCATTCCCATGTGCAGTAAAATGAGTCAGTGGGGAAGCAGGCCAGCTTGGCTTAACAGAGAGCTCTGTGCTGGTCTCAGGAAAAAGAGGAAAATATATGAGCTTTGGAAGAGAGGGCAGGCATCTCAGGAGGACTGCAAGGAGCAGGGGAGATCACGTAGGCAAAGAATTAGAAGGGCTAAAGCCCACCTGGAACTTCAACTGGCCAGTTCGGTGACAGACAATAAGAAAAGTTTCTTCAAGTATATTAACAACAACAGGAGGAAAAAGGAGAACCTCCCTCCCTTACTGTATGCAAGGGGAATGGTAGTAACAAAGGATGAGGACAAGGCAGAGGTACTTAACGCTTTCTTTGCCTTTGTCTTTAATAGCAAGGTAAGATGTTTTCTGGGCTCCAAGCCTCCTGAGCCAGAAGACTGCGAAGGTGAATCCTCAATGTTCCAAGAAGACTTGGTTAGAGATCTGCTCAGCCAATTAGGTGTCCACAAGTCTATGGGGCCAGATGGGATCCACCCATGGGTATTATGGGAGCTGGCAGAGGTCCTTGCCAAACCCCTTTCCCTCATCTACCAGCAGTCTTAGCTGACTGGGGAAGTGCCGCTCGACTGGAGATTGGCAACTGTAACTCCCATTTACAAGAAGGGTCAGAAGGAGGATCTGGGTAATTATAGGCCTGTCAGCTTGACCTCAGTATCGGGGAAGGTCATGGAGCAGATCATATTGAACACTATCACACAGCACATACAGGACAGCCAGGCTATCAGACACAATCAACATGGAATTATGAAAGGCTGGTCCTGCCAGACCAATCCTTCTATGACAAGGTTACCCAGTTAATGAACGAGGGATAGGCTGTGTATGTGGTGTACCTGGACTTTGTAAAGCCTTTGAGACCGTTTCTCACAGTATTCTGCTTGAGCAATTGGCTGCCATCGGCCTGGACAGGCACAGCCTCCACTGGGTAAGAACCTTGCTGGATGGCTGGGCCCAGAGGGTGGCGGTAAATGCAGATAAATCCAGTTGGAGACTGGTCACGAGTGGTGTTACCCGTGGTTCAGTGCTGGGTCCAGTCCTGTTCAATATCTTTATTAATGATTTGGACAAAGGGATCGAGTGCACCCTTAGCAAGTTTGCAGATGACACAAAGCTGGGTGGCAGTGTTGATCTGCTTGAAGGAAGGGAGGCACTGCAAAAAGATCTGAACAGGTTGGATCGATTGTCTGAGACCAATAGGATGAGGTTTAACAAGACCAAATGCTGAGTCCTGCAATTGGGGCAGAACAACCCCATGCAGCATTACAGGCTTGGGGAAGAATGGCTGGAAAGCTGCTTGGAGGAGAAAGACCTGGGGGTGTTGACTGGTAACTGGCTGAATATGAGCCAGCAGTGGCCCAGGTGGCTAAGGTGGCCAATGGCATCTTGGTCTGTATCAGAAACAGCGTGGCCAGCAGGACAAGGGAGGTGATTGTACCCCTGTACTCGGCACTGGTGAGGCCACACCTCGAGTACTGTGTTCAGTTTGGGCCCCTCACTACAAGAAGGGCATTGAAGTGTTGGAGCGCGTCCAGAGAAGGGTGACAAGGCTGGTGAAGGGGCTGGAGAATAAGTCCTGCGAGGAACGGCTAAGGTAACTGGGGTTCTTTAGTTTGGAGAAGAGAATACTGAGGGGAGACCTCATTGCTGTCTACTACTGCCTTAAAGGAGGCTGTGGCAGAGCAAGTGTTGATCTCTTCTCTCGAGTGATAGGTGATAGAACAAGGGGAAATGGACATAAATTGTGCCAGGGGATGCTCAGACTGGATATTAGGAAGAATGTCTTTACTGGAAGGGTGGTCAGGGATTGGAATGGGCTGCCCAGGGATGTGGTTGAGTCATGATCCCTGAAGGTGTTTAAAAAATGGGTTGATGAGTTTTTGAAGGACATGGTTTAGCAGAGGATTGGTGTGTTTGGACTTGATGATCTCAAAGGTCTTTTCCAACCGGAAGATTCTATGATTCTCAGCACCCTGAATTCTACAATCTTATGCTCATTGCCATCAATTCTATCCCTGACCTTCATCCTACTGACCAGTTCTGCCTTGTTTGTATCAACCAAGTCCAGCAGAGTATCTCTGTCATTGGCTCCGCAATCGTTGTTATCATCAGTGCTCTCCAAAAATCTCCTGAATAGCTTGACAGGTGTGTTTTATGTCACTGTAGCACAGAGTGGGGCAATTCAAATCTGCAAGAGGCTGTTGACGAGGATACTTTTAATTGTCTGAAGAAAGTCCTACCTATAACTCAGGAAGTCTGTGTGTTGCCATGAGGGAAAGTCAGTGGTCCAGAAAGCAGAGCCAGGGTGGGGGCCTCAGGCAAGCACTGGCATGGGACGGCATGTGCAGCCACTGCACCCCTAATGTGTTGGGTAATTCCACTCCTGGAAGTTAAGAAGGGGGGAGGGGGCAGTTAGTACTGGGATGGGGAGACCATCTGGGGACACCAATGTTTATGAATCCCAGAATAGTTTCATCCTTTTGACATTAAAAAATAAAGTTTTTTTCTTCCTAATTGGAAATTTCCGAAATACTCTTTTTAAAACAATCCTCGAGGGTCTGGATTCTTCTGGTGAGTTAAAGGTTCAGTGATTTTTTTAGTATATGATTTTGCAAGAATTTTAAAAGCAGTTAAATCCCCAAGAAAAGTATAATCAAAAGATTTCATTATCTCACAAATTAGAAGTAATTTGTGGAACAGATTAAGAAATACAAGCTCTTTATTGCTAGAAATTCAAATTACAGTATCACAGTATCACAAGGTTGGAAAAGACCTCTGAGATCATCTAGTCCAACCTATCACCCAACACTAGCACCCATTCATCATTTAAACCATGGCATTCAGCGCCTCATCCAATCTGTTTTTAAACACCTCCAGGGACGATGACTCCACCACCTCCCTGGGCAGTGCATTCCAATGGCCAATCACCCTTTCCATGAAAAATTTTTTCCTAATATCAAGCCTAAACCTCCCCTGACAAAGCTTGAGACCATGTCCTCTTGTTCTGTCACTAATCCCCTGAGAGAAGAGACCAACCCCTGCCTGACTACAACCTCCTTTTAAGTAGTTGCAGAGAGCAATAAGGTCTCCCCGAGCCTCCTCTTCTCCAGGCTAAACAACTCCAGCTCCCTCAGTCGCTCTTCAGAAGGCTTGTGCTCCAGCCCCTTCACCATCTTCGTTGCTCTCCTCTGGACACTCTCCAGCATCTCAACATCCCTCTTAAACTGAGGGGCCCAGAACTGGACACAACACTCAAGGTGCAGCCTGACCAGTGCCGAGAATAAGGGGAATGATAACTTCTCTAGTCCTGCTGACCACACCATTCCTGATGCAGGTCAGGATACCATTGGCCCTCTTGGTCACTTGGACACACTGCTCATGTTGAGTTTCCTGTCCACCATCACTCCCAAGTCTCTTTCTACTTGACTAATCTCCAGTCATTCTGTCCCCAGCCTATGGTTCTGCATGGGGTTGTTGTGTCCAAAGTGTAGAACCCGGCACTTGGACTTGTTAAACTTCATCCTATTGGAATCAGCCCATCTCTCCAGTCTGTCAAGGTCCCTCTGTAGGGGCCTCCTACCCTCCAGCAGATCGACAAATTCCCACAAAGAATTACTTTTTTCACTGAAAACACAACAACTCTGAAACATGAAACTGTAAAATTTCTTGAACTCAAAAATAAAGAATGACTGGGTCGGTAGCATAAATATTATAGCAATGATTCTCTTACAATCACTTTCATACAAAAAATAGAGAATATTTTCAAAACTGAATATAGAAATCGTGTGTGGCCACTGATATTACTTTGAAATATTGCTGTGATATAGAAAAGACGGATTTGAGGTTAAAAATAATATATATAAAATCTTCAGAATTCAGGAAATTATGTCCATTTTTTTACTGTTTTCACAGCAAATGTTCAACAATTGCTTTGACTTTGGAAAGACAGCAGATTTTTTCCATCATTTTGTGGCTTGAAAGCTCAGTAAGTTTAATCTTTCCCAAAGAATCCCATGTTAAATAAATTCTGGGTATGTCACATAATGTACTCTTCTGCAATGATACTAAATGCTTTAAATTAAACTCTTTTTGTCAGTTCGAGAACCTTGCAGTTTAAGAAGACTTACTAATTTTTCATACGTATTTTTGACTTTATTTATAAAAATCTCAAAACATGATTCTGATAACACTGCTGCAGTTACATATTCGTCAGAATTTCCACTACTCTTCCAACTCTCAAAGCTACCTTGTAAATTATGTTTAAGTACTAACATCATCTTCAGATTGCTTTCTAAAACTATTTTTTCTAAGCCAGGACCACATAAAAAAGCATAAAGTCTTCCAACTTTTTTGTTCATGTAAGTTGTATAAAAGAAAAAAACAGCCCATTTTTCAACCACATTCTGAAGAGAGAGAATTGAAAACTTAGTTTTAAACTTTTGCTCATTGCATGCAATTATGCATTCATCTTTGAAAACTTTTTACTACGATGAGTATCCACAGATGGGACCCATATGCTTACAAGTAGAACTTATTACCCTGAGTTGCTACAGTACTTTTCGTCTCAGAGTTGATTCAGATGCCCAGGTGAAGACATATAAGGGCAGTTTATGAAATAATTATGAGAACATGAAATACAGTATGCAACATTTACTCATGTTCTTAGCTACCCAAACTTTTTAGAACCTCCTTAAATTCTGTGATTATTATGATTATAAGATAAATATCAGCAGCCAGATCAGTGACAGAAAATGTGATCATTCCAAGAACAACTGTGGATAACCATTTACTCAAGAAGACCTGTAGTGCATTCTAGACTTTTGTTTGTATTTTGCTGATTGCTGATTGTCCTTGAAAATAAACAAGGCGGGGGTAGGGTCTAGTATGTTACTTCATAATATTAGTATATTACTAAATGTACCTCACTTGTAGAACAGGTTATGATGAAAAAATCCCTTTAAGAAGCTTTTAACTCCACAGTCCTTTACATATTCTGGTAAAAGCAACTGTTAATTAGTAGGCTGAAAGAAATTCAGAGACCTTACACCACTACAATTTGTGCTTGTTTGTCTGTTATCTTTCTTGATATATCAAAAATTATCATTAGTAACAACGCTGAAACAGGATCCTCATTGTCACCTAACAATATTGTGCAAATATGCCACTCCAAAGCAATACTCTCCCAAACTCTGATTAGGAAAAACTCAAATCATTTGAGTTACCAAACTAAGGCTTCACTTAAAAAGCAAGCAGGCTTGACCAAGCAGCTTTAAGTCACCTTCCAGTCTGTGCAGTTCAATGAGTTCCTTTCACTCAGCTCCTCTGAGGAAGGAATCCTGGTTGAATTCTGGTTAGCTCCACACATGTAACTCCTAGATCAGTTTTAAAGGGGAACAAAAACAGAGAGTGAGCTTTATTAGTCAGATATCCCTTCAAATACACTATGAGAGTCCAATACCATAACTGCTTCTGTACATGAACCTGATGAAAGATGACACTGACTCAAACACTTTTAATTACCTCTGGGAGTACTCAAGAAACACCTTGTGATATCTGGAACAATTACATTTGTTTATGATTTCTGATCTAGGCAGACAGTAAATACCAACTACACTCTTCAAATTTTTCAGCTTTTTGTTCATGACTTCAATGATTTCCATGCCAAGATTCATTCTACCTAACTAATATTTAATTGAGGTACTGAAGTTAAGAATCTAGTCACCTTAGACTTCTATGATCCTCAGCAGAAAGATCTTAGATAAACTCTCTGGAAGTATCCTTGTCTCCCTCTGAAGGGAATGCAAAGGACAATTAATGCTGATCTGAATCCTGATTAAAAATCTTGTTTAAAAGCCTAACGTTGGGTGTTAACTAACTTTGGCCTTCAGACTTTTCTATACAGAAAATTTATGTTTACAAAGTTAAATTCTGGAATAAAATAATTCCTGAATTGTCACAGTACAATTAAACTATAGGGTTTTGATTTATATTTTCATGTAAGTTACTAACATTAATCTGTTTGCTCAGTTCTGCTCTATTTTAGCCAAGAAGATTCTCATCTATTCATCTGTTCACAAGGTTATGTTTTCACTAATGATCCCATGCTAGTCCTAACTCCACTGGCTTTCAATTTCATGCTACAATTTACCCTTTCCTTGACCTCTCAATACCTGCAGATTTTTCTTTATAGTCACCAGACAGATCCATTAATCCCATCAGTCACTCCAGTTACTATTCCACAGGCCCTTATCCTGTCCATCTCCAAGCTCCATCACCAACTTTCAAATTTCCTTCCAAGGACTTGGTACTAGGACTCTTCCTATATACCTTTCATCCCAGAGGTCACATGAACTCCAAGAGCATCTTTTACTATGAATTCCAATGACTTATCTCTGACCAGTAGTCAGACCCACTTATCCAGTCCTGGCTTTGCCTGCATGCCAGTTGTTTATGCGTTGTGAGAAAGACTCACTGCTAATCTTGATACTGTATGTTCAAACAGTTTCTGCTCATGGGATCTCTTCAGTGCTTCTGCAGCTTAGTTTTTAAGTGATCCTCCCACAAGAGATTGGAGAGAGCTTGTTCTTTTTCTCTCCTTCTGAATCTTCTCTTTGAGTAATCTTTTTTGCTGTCATAAATTCAGCAGTTATCTCTGGACTGAAGCACACAGATTTAGCTTTCTACTCCAAATTTGCCCCTCAGTCAAAGTCATGTTTCAGCCTGTCTTCCTGCTGTCTTGTCAGGTCTAATCATCAAATAGGCTACTATCCTAATTTAACCCTCCAGACATTTCTCCCACATCCTTCCTGAATCAACAATGACAGCGGCACTATTGTTTCAACAGACATATAATGGGCATCAGAGCCCATCTACTGGGCCTTGAATATTCAGAGAGCTTCACTGTCTAAGGTGTAACGATTTTGCCCACAACTTTCCTATGCACTCATGAAGACAATATTCTCATTCAGGTTTCTGTTATCACTTTTGTATTACAATTATTGCCACATCATAGTCTGTGGCCTTGACACTTGACATAGTCTGTGCTTTTGTACTTTATGCACAAATTATCTTCCCATAAAGTGTTTTTCACCTTAACCTCTCTGCAGCCTTCCTTATGCATTAAATACAGGCTTCTTATCTTCACTTTCAAGTCCTTAATATTCTGTCCCAGACAGTACTGGAGTCAACAGAAAACGTGTATAAACAGTTACAAAAGACAGCTATAAGCGAGCTGAGAGAGCAAGCAGCATCAAACCTGAGGTGTGCCTCTCTGCTGCTCACAAGTGCAAGCAAGTAACAGTGCCACAAACATCACATTCTCTTGGTTTCTGGACAAGTTGGAGCAAAACAAGCTTGAGTCTGCTTTGAATATGAGCAAACAGTATTTGAAATGGGAGAAGCGCACTTTCATGTCTGTTCACAATGTATGATGTATTTACAAGGCAGTATGAAAAGGAGGACAAAGATACACTAAAATTGCATTAAACCAGGAAATGCAAGACAGCAATAATCCACTGCAGGAACCCAGCTATTTTATGCTCTTTCTTCTCTGTCAGATGACATACTACTCTTACACTTCAATGACTCTTGATTTCTTAGTAGCATTTGAAAAAGTATATTTAATATATTTTGAAATAGGCTTTTTACTGTCTTAGAAACCTTATTAAAATGTAAGTGTCTTTCAAAAAGTTTTGCCCTATGCTTTTGCAATTACTGCCACTGTTCTGGAATTCCTTTTAATATCAATTTGAATTGGATATATTGACAGCATAGATCACTTGCAAAACAGTTGCAAAAACTGCTGTCCTAGATGATGTTACTCCTCTGGTGGAATATCTTTAGACTTTCTGGTATTTAATATTTTATATCTTTACAAAGTCTTACCCTATTATATTAAAAAAAAATTATGCTTAACGTGAAATGCTTTCCATTTAAGTTTCTTCTATTATACTCTGAACACATAGAATCTACTATGCCATATGTGTATGTATGAGCCCAGGTACAACTGGATCTCATTCCAGTCAAGTCAACACACTGCAAAATCTTGGTGTCATTATTCCCATAAAGATGTGTTTTGTGAATCATGTAGTGCTATAATACAGATAATTTAATGATATTTACTCATCCCAAAAACCCAGCCCACATGCTCTTTAGAAAAAGATCAGTCAGAAAATGCAAGTGACCTTGTTTAACAAATGAACAAGCCATATATGAACATACAAAGTGTGTGGTTAAAAATTTGATTGTAGTATTGAAATGTGAGTTCTTATTTATGTAAGAAAAAGATTGATATATATATATATATAAATTCCTTGGTAGTCTATAAGAATATTTTATGAAATGTTATTTTGACTTTTAGGTCAGAATAGAAAAATTGGCTTTTGTTATCACAGAATTTTTATTACTACTTTCTTCATTTCTAAAAGTTTTTGTCTCTTCATACATGCTTACCAGCTGTTGCCCTTATTATGTAAACACTAGAACACAGTCTTCAGTGAAATTTAATATATTCCAATCATAAGCAATGACATCTCTCCTTGATTAAAGAAGCAGAACTAACTTTGAGATTGCTTCCTACTTAGCATGCATTCAAAGTTCACTCACATTATAAGCACTTAAATTTCAAAAATATTTCTGAATTTAACGAATATTTTAATGTAAAGGAAAAACAAAGCCTCAAAAGACAATCTTCTGGTGAACTCTAACCTGGGATATTAAGTTTAAATTCATAATGCACATTTTTTTCTGCAGTAATCCATCATAAATCACTTAATATTTCCTATATCCTACATCTTTCTTTTATAAGAAGAATTTTCAGTAGCTCACCTGACTATTTCAGTTACTTATTGTGCGATGTTGACATTTTCTCCTACTGAACGTGTGTAGAGAGCTAAGCAAAAAAAAGGGATTCTAATGTCAGCCAGATCCTTTAATTTTTCTTGTAATTTCCAAAAAATATTTTAATTTTCAATACAAGAAATGGAGCAAGCCCAGAACAGATATAAGTTAAAAGAAACCCTTCTGGGATAAGTCTGAGCACAACCTGCTATACAGGAAGTTACAAGTCACAGAACATCCTCGGGTTTTGTCATCCTCAATGTCTAGTTAACATTATTGGCATCTTCACTCTGTGAAACTTCTTAAATTCTTAAATTTGTTTCACAAAACATGAATAATTCATTGAAATTGCTAAGACTTACTTATTGTCACTTTCAAATACAAAACACAGTGCATATTTCATTAATTCCTTACAGTGTCTGAGTACAATATGATCTGCAATAATCACAAATTTAATTAAGTATTCAAAAAATATGACTTAAATGCATGGCCTCTGGGATTAAAACCAGATGTAGTTGCAAGACGATCTGCACAGCTGCTACCACATCCCATAAGCCTGGAGAGTGCCAAAGTAAGGGGGACCCAGTCATGACCCCTTTTTCTTGAAAGAATTACCACACTGACTGTCCTGAATTATTTTGCAACATATACATGTTGCCCTGCCATGTGCACACACAAGCAGTTGTTCTCAAAGTAGAGAAGAAAATGTCTTCAAACACTGAGAAAGCACGCTAAAATATCTGAGTGAAATACTGACATGAAAGGAATAAAGTTTAGAACAAAGCATCAAAGTACAAAAGTGTTATATGAAACAATGCCTCAAAGGATTCTGACTGTGACAAACTGACATGAAAATCCTGACTTAGAACAAATTTAAGTCAAAAATATGACAAAGAGTCAATGAACTAGCTGTGAGGCACAGAAATTCTGGATTGTGGAAAGCCACTGAGGTTTAAAACGATGAAAACAACAAAAATATGTATTTTCATCAGTGACTGAGTAACAAGAAAACAAAATTGTTGTATGAAGAGGGCCAGAAGTATGTCATCAGAGTCTATCAGAAACTTCCAAAACCAAGTTACTTCAGTGTCCAGAGGAAACAGAAAGGAAAATGGAAGCTATGACCCAGTAGGCTACACAGACAAGGAACAACTCTAATGGATGTGAGGTCAGGTTGGCACTGGCTGGAGCCACAGAACCATAACTCGCTTCCTGGCGCCGTTTTTGTCCTTCTTTTTGGTCAGGTGCATAACAGAACTTAAGACTGCCATATCTAGGAATTAGTTTTGCATGAAAGGTCAAGACAAAGGAAGTACCTCTTTATTCTGCTTGGAAGTTCTTTCCTTATGATTTCAATTTAACACTCAGTGCATACTAATCCAATCTAGATATGATTAAGTTCTTTACTTTTTAAAAATATATTGACAGTATTGAGCGCGTAACATTCAAGACCCTTTTATATGCAGGCATAATCAGATGCAGCTACTTCTTATGTAGAACACTCTGGCTGCTTGCCATCAGTGGTACTACAAAGCAAAGATGATGGTCAGCTGAATTAGGTAGGCTGGATATAACTGCTGAAGACAGAAATTTTTTCCAAAAGAGCAGCTGAGGTAAACAACCCTCATTTGCAGTTAAAGCCAAAGTATTCTCGGCAACTATCTGTTTAACCTGAAATTCAGCTCCTGTTGGAATAAAATAACTGTAGCCCAATATGAAGGGATTGGTTCGAATCAGTTTCAGTTGGCTCTTTATTGAGCCAGCTGAAATATAGACTGCTACTGAAAAACCAGTATCACTTTCTGAAACATCCTAAATGGAACCTGAAAGTCTTACTTCAAAGGACTACCCTGTCCTAATTTCATTTTCATGTAACACTTGATTAAAATTACAGCCAAAGGTGATTCAGTTGAAGTTCACTTACAGGAGATAGCAATGTCTAAGTGCTAGATCCTGCAGACAAAACGCATTACACAGCCAGCTGACAACAGTTGAAGTTATTTAAACAAACTTTAAAGCAGCATTCCCAGCACAACAGCGCCATCCAGGGGCCAGCCAATTGCTGGTGAACATCCAAAGAATTTCCTGAAGAAACTGATCTTACTTGTTTAACCAAAAAGGTTTTATATTTTAAAAAAATCCCAAAATATTTTCAAATACGATCTCAGTTCTTTTGAGTACCACAATACATAAACAGTAACGAGAAACAATAACTGATTCATTCTCAAGGTATGCTTAAGACTTGCTTACGTTTAGACATGAGATTTGCAAAAGTCATGTTTCCGTAAAACAGAAAAATACCACTAACAATTTAAATCAACAATTCCTCCTAGCACAATAAACTGGAAATAATTAGAAAAACTTACAATGAAACTTTGATAAAATGTAGCAGGACAGAACGCCACACCATGAGGTTTGATCCAATGTGAGGGGAGCTCCTGTCTGACAGCCACACCTGAGCTGCTCCAGGCAAATCCACCTTGGCATACTCTTGCAGCCCCTGTTGCTGCATAGCTGCCAGAACCATCCAGTCCCAACTCCCCTGCCACATGCTGGGACACCTCCCACCAGACAAGGCAGCACAAGGTCCTACCCAACCTGGCCTTAAACACTTCCAGAGAGGGAGCATCCACAGTTTCCCTGGGCAGCCTGTGCCAGTGTCTCACTACCCTCATTGTGAAGAATTTCTTCCTAATGTTTAAACTAAATCTTCCCCCTTCCAATTTAAAGACATTCTCCTGGTCCCATCACTGCAGGCCCTTTTAAAAAGTCCCTTCCCAGCTTACCTGTAGCCCCTTCAGGCACTGGAAGGCTGCTATGAGGTCTCCCCAGAGCCTTCTCTTTTCCAAGCTGAACAAGCCCAATTCTCTTAGCCTGTCCTCATAGCAGAGGTGCTCCAGCCCTTTGATCATCTTCATAGCCCTCCTCTGGAGTAATTCTAACAGATCCATGTCCTTCCTGTGGTGAGGTGTCCAGAAGCGGACACGGACTCCATGAGCGGTCTCGCAAAGGAGGAGCAGAGGGACAGAATCACCTCCCTTGACCTGCCTCTGCACCCTCTCCAACAGTTCAGGAGGATTTAAATTAGACATTAGGAAGAAATTCTTCACTGAGGGTGGTGAGACACTGGTACAGGTTGCCCCGGGAAACTGGATTCCCCATCCCTGGAAGCGTTCAAGGCCAGGATGGATGAGGCCTTGAGCAGCCTGGTCTAGTGGGAGGTGTCCCTGCCCATGGCAGGGGGCTGGATGTGCTTTAAGGTCCCTTCTATCCCAAACCAATCTGTGATTCATATATTGGGGATTCCAGAAATGACACAAGACTGCACATGGAGTCTCACGAAAGCAGGCCACAGCAGAGGGGAAGAAACCCCACCCACGCCCTGCTATCCACGCTGCTTTTGATCCAGCCCCTTCCTAAAAGGAACGCGACCGGGAGGAGCCGCAGGGCGGAGCTGGATGACCGGAGCATGCGAGATGTGGCCTAGAGCTCCCGTTCCGCAAAGCGCCCGCCCAGAGCGGGCCCAGTCGCCGGGCGCCCGGCGCATGCGCGCGGTTTCGCTTCGGGGAGCGTGTGAGGCGGCGTGGGGAGAGGGGGCAGTGGCGGCCGGTCCAGACCCGAACGGCGACCATGGCTCCCGTGCTGAACCTCAACAACGAGGTGAGGAGCCCTGGGGCGGCGGCGGGAGCGGGGCGGCTGGGAGCCCTGGGGCTGCGGGGAAGGGGGGGGGGCGAGCGAGCCGTGGAGGGGCCTGGGAGCCGGGAAGGAGCGAGGTGGTGAGGCTGGGGGGCGGCTTGCGGCCCTGCCAACCGTCCTGGCTGTCTGGAGCGGTGGGGAGGCGCTGGTGTGGCCCCGGTTTTCGTCATGTGGCTGGAAGCGGCTGGCGCCGTTCCCTGGGAAGCGCGGGCTGCCGCGATGGCTCTCAGGGAAAGGGTTGTGCGGTGACCGTCACCGAAACAGGGAAAGGAACATATGCGTGTGTATTGTATTTCCCGTAAAAATCATGCGTGTTGATCACATTTCCTACTGCTAACTCTAGGTGTCCTACTGCTAACTATAGGTGTCCTTCTGCTTGCGCATGCTCACCACTGTCCTTTATTGAGTCTGAGGTCTGCAGAGCCGCCCCCTAGCCTGTTTCGTTGGCATGTGGCCTCCTTTGAAGTTTACCTATAATCTTGGAAACGAGGATTATCATGATCTCCATCTTTTTCTAACTCCTGAAATACGGGCCAGATGCTGGTCTTCTGCAGTCTTCAATGCCTTTTCCGTTGTTTTATTCTTCAGATATGACAGAAAGAGAGGATTTAACCATTCTCTAGTTCCCAAGATTAGATTTGGTTTAGTACAAACACTGCATTCGATTTAGCAGCTTATAGTGGTTTGCTCAGAGGCATATCAACAGAACGACAAGTATTGATTTTAAACTAAGGGAGGGAGATTTAGACTGGATGTAAGGAAGAAATTTTTTACAATTAGGGTGGTGAAACAGTGGCACAGGTTGCCCACAGAAGTCGTGGATGTTCCATTCTTGGAAACACTCAAGGCCAGGTTGGATATGGCTCTGAGCAACCTGATCTGGGTAAAGATGTCTGCCCATGCAATGGGGTTGGATGACCTTTAAGGTCCCTTCCAACCAAACCCATTCTGTGATTTTATGATGCTCTGAAAGTGAAGATCTGTCTTGTGAAGTTCAGCAATCCTTAGGGGGTTACCTCCCAGTTGTAGACGTGTGCGCCTCAGTTCAATGTTCTTTTCATTAAGTGTCACAACATTATCATTTCATGTTATATCTTGCTGTACTTGTGTTCCCACTGAAGTTCACAGGTGATTTTAGCAAACCTACAGAGTATAAGATGCCTGTCTCCTGGATAGCAAAGATATGATGTTGCCTTTTTTTTTTCCAAAGGTGAAAGAGCTGAGAATTAAAAATTAATGGGTTAGAGTGAAAGTTTTCTGTTTCTATAAGAAGTTTGGTGTTTCATATTTCTTCCAGAATTTTTTTCTGCTCTGCAGCACGAGTTAAATTAGTTAGGTATGTTTCCCTGATGAGTTTTGATGATACATTTACAATTAATTGTGTATAATACGTTTGAAGTAACTAAATCAGCCTGTTTAAACTGTTGTTACAGCAGCTAAAGAGTAGCTGACTGTTTTGCTGAGCATATGTTGTGTCAGCTTCTGCAGATGGCATTGTACACTTACAGGATTCCTAGATAATTCACAGTATGGTTAAAGTTGCTATTTCTCATCAGCAGAATCAAAGTGGCAGATTATGCAAGCATTCTCAGATTATGCTTGTATTTAAAATAAGTTTTATGTTCTAAGTGTAGAGTAATTCTGAGGGAGGTTAATTTGTAGGTCAAGAATTTAGTGAGAGATAGTCTGTTTGTCTGAAAATATGTTGTTTGATATTACATAAAATATAAATACGTGCTCAGTAACGTGTTACAGGCTTTTGTTATTACCAAATGTGTTGTCTAATATGAATAATTTCATGTTGAAATATGCCAGTGAATCACCAAGAAAAAGAAGAGAGAATTTCATTCATTGTTGAAGCAGAGATTTTTTTGATTGCTCAGGTACAGGTGGTGTTTCTTAGTCTTTCACCGGAGAGATACTCTTATAACAAGGGTTGAAAAAAGAAGCATTATTTGACTGAGGAATGACTAAATAGTTCTTCAGAAAAAGACAGAATGAGTTTCCATACAGAAGATTGCAAAATTGCAGTAAGGACACTGGGGATGATGTTCTTTCTTATAGTTCAGACATCACCCTGTCCTAAGAAATAACGCAAGGTAAGTTCTTAGATTTTCTGGAGGTGGGAGCTTTCATCAGAGCTCGGATGAAAAATAGTAACTAAAAGTAGGATGGAGATCTACTATGAATAGATTAAACATTTTTTTCCATTTCTTCAGTTGTGCCTTTTCATAAGCATCAGAGCTGTATTACTATGGTGACTAGTCATAAAATCTAGAATAAATGTTTTCATTACTAGTATTTGGTTATCCTCTGTGTATTTTAATAAATACAGTTATGAGGTACTGAGATGCTCTTTTCTAAGTACGCATTTTACCAGTAGAATTTATGTTCCACTAATAAATGTGGAATGTTGGAATTTGAGCATGAATAAAATAATGACTTCAGAAAAGTCTAACGTTTAAAACGAACTATTGATTTTTTTCTTGTATATTCTTCCAATTTGCTGAGGGTAAGATTTACTGTAATTAGAAAGTAGCTTTCTGCTATGCACCTTTGGCATTCAGCAACCAGTGCTAGGAATCGTACAGATTTCTTCCCCCATTAGGCTGTATAAAAGAAGCATGATGGTGGTTTTTGCAGAAAGAACTTCATGACCCTTGTATAGATGATAAACTGGTTTGTCTTAGCTGGATTTACAGTAGTTCTGGATAAAACCTTATAAATTCAGCTGTATTATATTTAAATATTCCAGATTTTAATCTGGCAAAGGCAGAGTTCTGCTGTTAATATCATAAAGTATAATGACTTGCTATATGATGGAGACTTAAAAAATTGTAGGTTGATAGGTTTCAAAATTTTTTTTTACCAATTCATGTTTTGTTTACAGGAAGAACATTTAGTCTAAGCACAGTGTTTCTCAGTAACGCTCTAAATGTTAATTGACCTTTGGTTTCATTACATGTTTGACACTAATAGCTAACAAAACAAAAAGTTACAAATGTCCAAAAACTTCTTTGTTCTGCGGAGTGTGCAACATTCCTATGAACTGTATTGTAATAAATAAAAGCTACACAGCATTTGCTTTGTACAGGCGAGATATACTTGTTTATCTTATTTGTGAATGGGAAGGGTAAGTACTTACCCCTTAAGTAGGCAGCTTTAGTTCAGTATAACTCAATGGCAGGAGTTGATCTGGTATTGCTCTCCTGGTGAATAGTGCCTATATGGAACAATGTGTTCCCAACTGTATAATAAGGAAGAAAGAATGAAGGTAGTGCGCTGTTTAGATGACTGTATGAACAAGATCTGAAATTGCTGTGCAGTCGTGAGGATCCTGGGTGCAAATAAGAGAGAACTGCAGTAGCTGTGATGAAATGAAATAAGGCAGAAAAATATAAGAAATTGGTCATAATAACACAGCTGTTCACAAAATAATTAGTGTAGACATTCTTTTCATCATTTGTTTTTTCATGTAAAGTTGTTTATATCTGTAACAACTTCAGAAAGTCACATTGTTTCCATATTAATAAATGGATATTGTGCCAACAGAATATAAATGTTATTTTTCTTTTTTTCTGGAATTGTATATATACATGGATAATACCAGCAAAAAGCAATATCTTGGCAGAACCCACAGTTAGTAATGTACAATAATTTTAAAAAGCTTGCTGCTGACAAATACAGAGGTACTGTATGACTGAAAAGAGTTAAAAACAATAATATGTTTATGTAATTCAAATATTTTATTCTTGTATGGGATTATTCCATTTTAGTTTCTGTGCCAAAGGAGGAATGGGGCAGGCTGGGAGGGGTAGGGAAATTTAAGGCTGTATAAAGTCAGAACAGAGTGAAACAGTGTAGATACTTTCTGAGAATATTGAAATATGCAATATTTCTTACCATTTTCTGTTCATCACATTCTTTTGAACAAGGGAAAACATAACTTATAGAATTAAAAAGTTCAAGTTTGCAATAATTATGTGTCAGCTGCATATGATTGAGGTTTGCAGGGTTTGTCTGTATTGAGTCTAATTGTATTCTCATCTCATGTTTAATTTTATAGATATGCAGGCTGAAGGAGTCTTTTGAAAAACCTGTTGCTTTCTTGTGTGTTTTCTTGTGTATGATCTTTCTAAGAATTTTCAGATGTCTTGTCACAGCATAACTTCCAAAGTTAAACTTTTCTGGAAACATTTGCTAGATGGCAGCACATAATCATCAACTGCCACAGACATGGACAAGTTTAAATGGAGGTAGCTCATGTTTAATGTGAAATATGGTCACTGTTGATCAGCAACATACAATAACGTGGAACTGAAGCTTTTGAGTGGAAATCAGCCTAGATTTGTGGTTTTTTTCAGAACCTATGCTTCTTAAATTGTGTTGTTCTGTTTTTTACAGTTGTACTCTGCTACCAATATTATATACTTACAACAAATACAGTTATCTCTCTGCTCCTCTTTTTTCTTTTTTTTTGGAATTAAATTCTGCTTGCAACTACGTAAAGCAATTAAGCTGCAGAAAACCCATGAAGCTAATACAAATGATATCTTTCTGCATTGTTTTAGAAGTTAGTGTTCAAATGTAATTCTACATGAGTACTGTAACGGCTGATGTTGGATATTACTAAGGCATCACGTTACGTAAAGCAAACTTATATCTTCTCAGAGTTGAGAGTTGTTTCTGTCCATGGGACGTATGTATTGAATTTGCCAAACTTGTTTCAGTGTGGAAACTTTGGTATCAGGTGATTGTTTTCTCTTAAATGTGTTTAATAATCAATTTCAAGCATCCAAAATTAATTCTCTTTATAGGAATATTAAGGACCTTTTATTGAATTAGGAAAGATTGAGCTTTATTTAAAAAGCTATGTTTTTAGATAATAAAAGCTGATGTCTACATAATTCTTGCCGTACATGTCTGAAGTGTTCTTTTTTCTGAAAGATAAAAGTGTATCTGAGTACTGTGTGTGCACATGCATTTTTCATGCTGCTACAAAGGGTAGATTTAAAAAATGTTATATAGGGACCTTAGTAATGAAAATTCTAGGTTCCATTGAGTGGTGGTTTGAGTCCCAGCACTTTGTGCTATGCTCAACGTGGCAATACTCGGACCCTATCTTTAGTTTAGATTTAGGACTGACATCCTGACCTCTGAGTTATCCGGACTGCAATTTAGATGAATGACATGTTTAGAAAGCAGTCTGGATGTGTGACTACAGATTTAGACTGGTGTGCAGCAAAGTCCAAGATGGATAGTGGGCTGGTTATGGAAAAATCAGACAAAAAGCCATGGGAAATAACCTTAATGTGTGAGGAAAGACTGATAGAGAGTGTCTGATAGTCTGCAACTGTGGTCTGGGTTCTGTCTGTAGTTCTCTGAAACTTGCATCTCTTATCACAGAGCAACTGGAAGTAAATGTTTATTTTGAGATACTTATATAAAGGTGGTATTGGCCTGGTGTAGCACGGATAAGTGTAGGGTTTGTCATTAGATGGTCAGACACAGCCAAGATAATAAAAGTAAATGGAAAATCAACTGCTGAAATTGCATTTGTATATACCTTCACTCACAAATTGCTGAGAGGTCAATACATGCTTTGAAAAGTAAATCACTTTTGGTGACCAGAGTTTCTGTATAACTGTGAAAAATGGATTAGTTAAGTATCAGAATTTCAGAGGGTCATGCATTCCTCTGAAGCTGAATTGGCTTGTGTAGCCAAGAGCTTCATCATAATTTTTGTAGGGTATGTTAAATGTGAAAAGCCTGATTACTTAACCATGCTAGTCCTTACCACATTATGTCTTTCTGTTTCTAATAGAGCAGGTCCAGAATGCTTATATAAGTGTCAATTTTAAATTGATCCAAAATGGAATTAATCTAAAAGGTTTTTTTTATCATTTAACGATCAGTGTTTTTGCAGAGAAACATTCTATACAAAGTAAGTTTAAGACTTTTCCTTGGTTGTGTAGGATAGTCCTAATTTTCAGGCTACTTCAGCATTATGACTGCAGCATCATTCAGATGTCATACGCCTGTGTTTTCTTAACTTAAGATGACAATTTAGACATCTTGGTTCAAGATTTTGTTTCTTAATTACTTCCTTACCCCCCCACCCCCCCAATCTCAAGTAAGTGTTTATCTTCAGGCAGTGGCATTTCTGTGAAATAAACATAAGATTTGGGGAGAGTGTTCAACCAGCAAAACCTAAAATAGTCGGGATGATTATATGAAGTGTCGTTACGTTCTCTGGCAGGTGTTTCTGTTACGGAAATTAACTAATGGTCAAGGCTGTAAGGGTAGGAGTACTAAAAGGTTCAAAGAGGAAGCCAAGGGAGCCCTTATATTTGTTTGATCTTCATTATATTACATAATGAGTTCATTGGAAAGTAGTTACAAACCAGCTTGATAGAAGACTCTTATAATTTCACTCTTATACTTAAAATAAGTTTATAATTAATTTGTGGAAATGTAATCTAGGGTCTGTCATGGGCCTGGTCTTTTACTAGTTGCAAAAGAGCTATTAAAACAAACTGCAGTCCAGTAATAAGTAAAGCAAAATGTAATTTTCAGGAATTGTATTTCCCATGGTAATCAGACAAATGAACAATTAGCTCTTTCTTTGGTTGTCTTTAAAATTGCTTTTCACTATTATGAACAAGCTGATGTGAGTACTCAGGTTTTTAGTGTATTATATCCAAGTGGCTAGTGTTACCTAAAGAATGTTGTGATGTTTTTAAGTGCATTCCTGGACCTTCTTTACCAGTGATTAAAAAGAACTCTAGATGGAAACTTTCAAAATAACAGAAACTGAGTACTATAGGCATTACAGTGTCTAAAGCAGTCTGAAATACTGGGAAGCTAGCCCAGCGCATGATCCAGGCTTCTCCTTATAATAAAGTAGCTGTCCCGAAAGATCTGTTTCGTACGCTGTCCCCTGGGCTATGTGGAAATCTAGGAGTTCCTTTAGGACGGTTTAATATTCCTGTGTACTGACTTTATAGCTGCCTAAAGGGGAGGTGAGGTATCTGACCAGTTATCTAGTATTGTACTGAGATGTGGGATGCTTTACTGCTCATAATTCAAAACATCATGCATTCTTTCGAGGCACACCTCTGTCTGATGGGGATAATTTTGTGTTTGGTTTTTTTTTTTGTTTAATGGATTAGTTGTTAGAAAACTTTCCAGTAGTTGAGAAAGCCAGTGTGTAAGTTCCCTCAATCTAAGATGAGTTGAATCTTGTGATCTCAATGACCTGCAGAGTGCACTCATCACAAATATGAACAAGTACTTACATTGGACTACTGTCTAGCAAAGAAGGTAGGTTTTATGGAGTGAGGGAAGCCTGGTCATGTGTTTCACCAGTGGGAGGATTTCCTTAGAAGTCCATGGCAGTGCTCCAAACACTGCTTATCCAACAATTGACATAAAATAAATTTCCCGAAGGAAATAATGGAACTCGGAACTCTTTGCCCCGAGGAAGTTCTTGCTGGTCTATAGATGCGTTCCTTATTGCTATTTTGTCTCTGACTTAGAAGCTTTATTTGTTCCAGCACCTATCCGTTTTGCTGGCCAAGCCTCTGTCTTGAAGTAGAAGCATTTGTGCTAGACTCCCTTACATTGAAAAAGGTCTGTAATTTTAGGCTTTTCATTTGTGGTAAGCACTCCAACATCTATACTGTTGTTTGTATGGATGTCCGTGCTGGTAAATTTCTGAGCTAACTGCCTGTATGGTTAAGCTGTATTAGAGCAATCCTGTCTTGGGTGAATTCTCTTGGGCGACTTAAGTCAGTTTTAGGTTCACCTGTGGCCACTTCAAAATTATTCTTAAGGTGAAGTGGTCAGCACTTAGGTAGTTTTGAAAAACTACAAGTGCTCTGTGGTCAGACTTGAAGCTGTGGCTGAATTCTGGCGTTGTCAACATCTGCGTATCCCTGACTTGCAAGTGGTCTTAAATACTTCTTTGAAGCTGGTCATGTAGACTCTTATATGTAGCAGAAATTAATCTAGTCTTGGAAAGGGCTATGAACAAGTTGTGAGAACTGAGAAAAATAAATTCCTACACAATTCAAAATGAAATAGCTAATCTATTCCATGAGTTTATTTCTTAGTATACTGGCAGATTACTACTTTTTGCTGTGAATTACAAGTCTGTGCAAAGTTAGAAAGCAAGCAGGACTTCCTTTTCAAACTTGGGACTACCTGGCAGCAGTGATTTTAGCTCTATGGAAATGCGTGTAAAAATTGTTGCATTACTTGTGTTACTAATAAATAATCCTAAGCACAGCAGTTTGTTGAAGAAAATTGTGCTAGATTGGGCTTGCATTCTGCTTAAAACAGTTCAAGTGTTAAATTACTGACATTCTTTTACAAACCATGTAAATGTCCTAAGGAAAAGGTCTTTTGAAAGCTTATGAAATTTCCAAATTTATACTCTGTGAGATAGAATTCTGAGGAACTGTGGCTTTTTTTTCCCTAGGAACTGTGCCAGCAGCTGTTTCTGAAATTTCTAGAGTTGCCACATCATCAGTTATGCTAATATTAACAGCAAGTTCTGATCTCCTATTCACACAGACTTTTCTCAGCGGATTACTAAAGCAATTAAACATGGTAAACTGTGCAGTTTTTTTGCTTCTGGCAGCATTGTATACAGCTGTTATCAAACTGCTATACTTGAGGACAGAAATGAAAACTTTTCCTTAGCTCAAGTGGTTTTTATAAAGTGTGTGTGGTAGGCCACGTAGACTAGTAAGATGCTCTCATAAAACAAAACATCTGTGGTTGCTTGGTTGGTAGTGCGCAATAATGAAAAAAACATGCAAACAGTCATGTGAAACGCTGTAAGTTTTAATGTAAAGGAACTGTGAGATACTTGCAGTATGCAGTGTAGTCTTTTATCTGATGCAATTTATGGGTATATATGAATGCAAAAAAAAATTTTTTTTAAAAGGGTTCTGTTTCAGTGAACGTGCGTAATTGCTTTCTGCAGACATCTTTCTGCAACCTTTGTGTTACTGGGCCTGAAGCTTCCTGCCAAATGAAGAAAGGAGCAAGGCTGAAAATGGGTGTAGAAGGGAAGGGGTGGTGTTGGATTGTTTTCCTAACAGAATGTGCAGGCTTGCGGGAAGTCATTTTCCTAGAAGGAAAATAGTAATCAATTGTGAGTTCATTGGAAGTTGCCAATTAGTATGGCAATGATAAAAATTCCTTTCAGTTTGTCTTATGCTGTAGAGGTCAGTGAAGAGCAATTGAGAGAAAAGTTTTTTAATTAGGATTGTCAGCACAAAAGCAGCCAGCTACTAAATTCAGTGACTTTTTTGATTGTCCTTTAAATCATATAAGAAAAGGAGATTTAAAACTCTTGTACTGATTTTATATGTTCTCCTTCTATGACAAGGTGACCTGCTTAGTGGATGAGGGAAGGGTTGTGGATGTTGACTACCTAGTGAAGCCTTTGACACCATTTTCCTGCTTCCCATCATTCTCCTAGAGAAACTGGCTGCTCATAGCTTGGACGGGCATACTCTTCGCTGGATTAAAAATCCATCTGGATGGCCAGTCCCAGAGAGTTGTGGTAAACAGAGCTGAACCCAGTTGACAACTGGTCACAAGTGGTCTTCCCCAGGGCTTGGTGTTGTGGCCAGTTCTGTTCAATATCTTTATCTGGATGAGGGGATAGAGTGCTCCCTCAGTAAATTTGCAGATGGGTGGGAGTTTTGGTCTGCTTGAGGGGAGGAAGACTCTACAAAGGAATCTGTACAGGCTGAATCAACAAACCAAAGCCATCTGTATAGGGTTCAGCAAGGCTAAGCATCAGGTCCTGCACTTGGGCCACCAGAACCCCATGCAAATGCGGGGCTTGGGGATGAATGGCTGGAAATCTGCTTAGTGGGAAAGAACTTGGGGATGCTGGTTAGTAGCTGGCTGAATATGAGCAAGCAGTGTGTACCCCGGTGGCCAAGAAGGCCAGTAGCATCCTGGCTTCTTTCAGAAATGTGTGGCCAGTAGGAACAGGGAAGTGATTGTTGCCCTTACCTAGTGTTGGTGAGGCTACTTCTCGAATCCTATGCTCAGTTTTGGGCCCCTCACTACAAGGAAGACACTGAACTGCTGGAGTGTACCCAAATAGGATTACAGCTACCAGAACGGAGGTTGTAGTGAGGTGGGTGTTGGTCTCTTCTCCCAGGTAGTATGTGATAGAGTGAGAGGAAATGTCCTCAGGGTGGGCCAGGAGAAGTTTAGGTGGGATTTTGGGAAAAACTGTTTCACTGACAGCATTCTGGAGCAGTGGAACAGTCTGCCCTGGGAAGTAGTTGAGTCACTGTCCCTGGAGGTGTTCAGAAGACCTGATGCCTGGGGACATGGTTGGGTGGTAGATTTAGTAGCAAGCAGTGTTAAGTGTGCAGTTGGATTCTGTCTTAGAAGTCTTTTCCAACCTAAATGATGCTGTGACTTTTTTGCTGTTTTATGAGAGCACATTAGAAAAGTCTGAGGTCATGTACAGATATGCTAATACAGGAAGGGATGAGCAAGTAGAGGCTGGTTGCATGAAAGGCTGATAAAAATTGTTTTGAATAGCAGCTAGTTCAAAGGAATGAATAAAAGATTTCTTCCAGAGGCAAAAATCACCAGGACACTGCTGCAAAGGAAATGAGTAGCATAGGAGCAGGAGAGCATAACTGCCACTCAGTTGCATGATTAAGTAGGAATTCCAGATGATACAAAGTAAAAGGGCAGTTAAGGTGATTGCTTGCTTGTAGAGAATTTCAGACATGCCACCGCCCACTGTAGTAGAGGATCAGGTGCGAAACCGTCTAAGGAACCTGAAGCTGCGCAAGTCCATGGGACCTGAGGAGATGCCTCAGCTGGTCCTGAGTGTCCTGTCTGTCATATGTGAGAAATCATGGCAGGCTGGTGAAGTTCCCACTGACTGGAAAGGGGAAACATAACTCCCATTTTTAAAAAAGGAAATTAGGAAGATCCAGGGAACTACAGGCTGACCACTCTCACCTCTGTGCTTGGCAAGATCATGAATCAGATCCTTCAGGAATTTCTGCTGAGGCACATGGAATATGAGGTAGTAATTGGTGACGGCCAGCATGGCTTCAGTACGGATAAATCATGCCTGATAAACTTGGTGGCCATCTACGATGGGGCTACATCATTGGTGGACAAAGGAAGAATAATTACCTGGACTTGTGCAAAGTATTTGACACTGTGCTGTGCAATATTCTTGTATCTAAACTGGAGAGACATAGATTTGGTGGATGGACCACTTGGTGGATAAGGAATTGGCTGGATCATTGCACTTAAAGAGTTGTGGTCAACGATTGAATATCCAAGTGGAGACTGGTGCTGTGTGGCGTTCCTCAGGGGTTGTTATTGGGACTGATGTGTAACATCTTTGTCACAGACATAGACAGTGGGATTGAAGGCACCCTCAGCAAGTTTGCCAATGACACCAAGATGTGTGGTGCAGTCGATAAGCTGGACGGAAGGGATGTCTTCAGAGGGACCTTGACAGGCTTGAGAGGTGGGGCAGTGTGAACCTCATGAAGTTCAATGAAGCCAGTTGCAAGGTCCTGCATGAGAGTCGCGGCAATCTTAAGCACAATTACAGACTGGGCTGAGAATGGATTGAAAGTGGCCCTGCAGATAGGGACTTGTGGATGCTGGTGGATGAGAAACTCAGTAGGAGCTGGCAAACTGCGCTCGCAGCCCAGAAAACCAACCATATCCTGGGCTGCATCAAAAGCAGCGTAACTAACCAGCAGGTCGAGGGAGGTGATTCTCCCACTCTACTCTGCTCCTGTGAGACCCCACCTGGAGTCCTGCGTTCAGTTCTGGGCACCTTGGCACAGGAAGGACGTGAATCTGTTGTAGTGAGTCCGAAAGAGGACAGCGAAGATGATCAGAGTGCTGGAGTACCTCTGTTATGAGGACAGATTGAAAGAGTTGGGCCTGTTCAGCCTAGAGAAGAGAAGGCCCTGAAGAGACCTTAGAGCTTCCTTTCAGTACTGAAAAGGGACTACAGGAAAGCTGGGGAGGGCGCTTTTTATTGGGGAGTACAGGGATAGGATGAGGAGGAGTGGTTTCAAGCTGAAAGAGGGGAGATTTAGATTAGATATTAGGAAGAAATTCTTCGCAATGAGGGTGGTGAGATGCTGGCACAGGTTCCCCAGGGAGGTTGAACCTCCCTGAATGTGTTCAAGGCTAGGCAAGATGGGGCCTTGAGCTGTGTGTTCTGGTGGGATGTGACCCTACCCGTGGCAGGGGGTTTGGAACTGGATGAGCTTTAAGGTCCCTTCCAACCCAGACTGTTCTATGATTCTATGAAATAATGAGAATGGTGGAAGGGAAGAGAGCATTATCTAGCAATTCTTTAAATATTCATAGAGTCGTATAATGTCCTGCATTGGAAGAGACCCACAAGGATTTTGAGTACAACTCCTGTCCCTGCATAAAACAACCCTAATACTCACACCGTTTGTCTTAGGGGTTGTCCAAGTGCTTCTAGAGTATTGTCAGGCTCTGGGCCATGACTGCTTCCCTGGAGAGCTCTTCCAGTGCTCCACCCCCCTCTCAGTGAAGAACCTTTTTGTAATACCCGCCCTAAATCTCCCCTGGCACAACTTCCTGCCAGTCTCTCAGGTCTTATCATTGGCCGCCAGAGGGAAGAGATCAGCACCTGCTTCTCTCCCTCCCCTTGTAAGGAAGCTGTAGACCATGAGGTCTCTTGTCAGTCAGACTCATCTTCTCCAAGCTGAGCAGATTGAGTGACTTTAGCCGCTCCCCATAGGGTTTCACTTCGAAACCCTTCACTACCTTTGTGGCCTCCTCTCTGCACTCTCGAGTAGTTTGATGTCCTTTTTATACTGTGGTGCCCCAAACTGCACACAGTTCTCAAGGTGAGGCTGCACCAGTGCAGAACAGAGCAGACAATCGGGACAATCCCCTCCATCGGCCGACTGGCGATGCTGTGCCTGATGCACCCACGACAAGGTTGTACTCTTGGTTGCCAGGGCACACTGTTGGCAATTCTTTAAATATTGCCTTTCACCAGAACCCCCGGGTCCCTTTCCGCAGGGATGCTCTCCAACCTCTCACTCCCCAGTCTGTATGAACACTCAGGATTGTTGTGTCCCAGGTGCAAAATCTGACACTTGCCCTTGTTAAACTTCATGTGGCTGGAGATCTCCCAGCTCTCAAGTTTGCAGCAGTTCAAAATGATTGGTGGGTAAGGTGGTGTGCTAGGCAAGAAAAAATAGGATGAGGAATGAGGAAAGCTCTTAAGGAGGAGAAATGTGTGCTTGGTATGGACAGACGGAATATTTTAAGAAAAAAGTAGCAAGCTTCAGAAGAAGGGAATCCCCCAACAGAACCCCCATTTGGTGTGGCAGAAAATTTCTAAATGTCTGTACAATAAACGTACCATACCTAAAATAGATGGGTAATGTAAGGGCTATAGTTCTGTTATGACAGAGAAGATTTTGCAGGAAACTGAGTGCTGCTCTAAGTTAATAGTAACTGAAGCCAGGATAGTTACATGATTTTTTGTAGACCTGATGTTTTGGCAACTGTCTGATAGAGGACTAATTGCTTAAAAGTAATAATACTGTATGTCAGACATCTGGCAGGGGTATTTTAGGCTCTTTATTACTTCTGCTTTTCATACCTGCCCTTGTGCCCAGTTTTTATTTTATGTCATGAAGAATCTTCTAGGAAGAGTGCAGTTTATTAGATTTTTCTGGGGTTTTTTAGTTGTTGGTTTGGTTGTGATTTTTTTTCAAACACTGACTTTGACATGTGTTTGTCTTAGTGAAAAATTCTCATCATGATGTTAATTTTTTAAAACTCTTCTCAGGGAATAAAGAACACTAAGTGGTGTAGAGAGGTAATTTTTTTATTCCCACTAGAAAGAACTCTTCCTGTCCTTCCAAAATACTGAAGTAAATACTATGGTATTGCTGTTAAAATACCTCATTTTTTTAAGATTCTTTTTTTTGCCTTAATCTGTAACTGCTGTGTGAGTGAAAGAGTTCCCACAAAAAAAAAAAGGAAGATCGAAGATCAGTCATGGAGACGTGATAGTAGAAATGATTTTAATGGAAGAGCAGTTTTTTTTGTGTAAAGTAGGGTACTGTTTCAGAGTCTGGCAGTGCAATAATATTGAAGAGTGTTTGAAGCCAGCAGAAAAGCTCACCTCACATGCTGGTAGTTTTAGTAGGCTTTGGCTCAAGCTGAATATTCACCCTGTGTAAATAAGTAAGATTTGCATCACAGATTTTTCTGAATTTCCTTTATATCAACGGTTATCAGATTGTGGTCCCTGCGGCCATGCCTTTTGTCAGTCGCTGGAGTACCCTGGGTCTGAACAGGGCTTATGTTCGTTAGATGTGTTGTGTAGACTTGATATGCATGCTAGGCGACCTTGTGCTAGGGACAGCATAGGGAACATGAAAAGCCTTGTGCTGGAATTTATAGTCCATTAGTAGAAGTAGACCAAAATCTGCTTTTGTTAACATTTTTTAAATAAGTAGATGACAGAGTTTTTTAAAAAGGTATAAAATGGTAGCAAATATTTTGAATTGTGTATAACTACATACATGGTCATTTCTGTTCTTTCCCTTTTTTATTCTCTTCTTTTTTTGTAAAAAAGAATTTCTTCTGTTGAAAACACGCATGTTAAATCCTTATTACATGTTTATCGCCACAGCCTTTTTTTCCAGACATAGAAAAATTCCTTTTTTTTCTTTCCTCTTGAACTTCACTCACTGTAACTTTAATATGATCATTTTGTTGGGCTAGACATGATTCCTCACTTTCCTTATACTCCCTCATCCCATGATGTACCTTTCTACTTATCTCTTGTGTGATGTTTTTTGTTATGATATTGTGACACTAGTTATGGGGGAGGTGGGATGGTTTTCAAGTTAACTTTTAAAGTGTCACATTTGAGCATCAGGCAAAAAAGTAGAAACTCTTGGAAGTTACAGAGTAGGGACAGGAGAAAATTTTGTCATTAGTTTTAGTATACTTGCACCATGGAAATTCCTTCGTCTCTCAAGGAGAGTGTAGTACAAGGAGAGCTGTTTATTCATCAAAAATGCATCAGTACTGGGGATAATAATATGAAGAAAATTAGGTTTATCTGTTGCAAGATTTAACTTAAGGTGTGGTTTGCTTCTGTCAAAAAGTTACTTGAACTTAATATTGAGTAACACTTTGGCAGCAGGTATTGATAGTTGAGACCTTCCTCTTTTTGATGTGGGTTTTCACATACCCAAAGAACCTTCCTACCTTTTGGTTTCCTAGTTTTTATTCCTCCTGTCACATGTATGGACATGGACAGCCTTTACTGAGGAGGATTTTGAAGAAAAGTAGCTTAGATTTTAAAATGAAAATTTTATTTTTCTTACCATAGTAAGATTGCTTATTTTCACTTTCAATTTTCACAAAAACAGGTTATACATATACTTTATAGGCAATCTAAAAATTGTGGCATTTATTCCATTTCTACTCTTAGAGTTTATAGAGAAATGGAGAAATTGTTTAATAGGTATTTCTCCAACTTGATCACTCTTAGCTGATGTTAAGCTTTTTTTAATTTGTTTAATGAACTTTAAACCATTTTTACCTTATGATTCCTTTGTGTCCTCATAATAACTACTGTAGAGTGACATTGAAGTAGAAATTTTGAAGTAGATAAGTCTATGGAAAAAACGAGTGGTTGTGTTGAATGACCGATTCACAAAAATGATTAGTGGATTTTCTGTTAAGAAAAGACCATTTGGCAAATGTCGTGCTGATCTAATGTTGCACAGGCTTCCCATAGTTTCCCTAGCTTCTCAGCATGTGACACTATTGTATACTGAAAGTAATTGTAGCAGCCATAAAAATGTCTCTTTTTACATGAAGAATCTGGTACGGATTCTCTCTGTCCAGTTCGGGAAGCTATCAGTGTTCTAATTTGCCTTGAAGCTTCAATCACCAGGTTAAAAATACCAGTCCAAAGAGTATGGTAAAAGTAAAATGTGTTGTGTGTGCAAGTTACAGAACCATTGATGCCTGGCATCTTACAGCTTTGAGTCACATATTCCTTAAAACTTCATACCAGTATCCCAAATTATTTCTGTGTCTCATTTTGGTACTGTATTATTATCCTTGGTGTTGCTGTCTGTGAGTGCTAATTGGTAACTGTTGTTATGGTCCATGCTTCCTGCCTGTTTGGCCAATCAGGAGATGTGATTGGTGTTCTGCAGCTGCTTCAGAGCCAGATGTGCTGGCGAATGAATATGCATATTCTAATTGGCAGACGAAATGGAAAAGATTTGAATTCTGCTTGTGTATTTCTTCCATGCTAAGCATACTAATTTTAGTCCTTATCTCCTCCTTGGCTACTAGTTTTCATAAAACGTGTAGGAACTCTGGCCTGTGCTGATTTAACAAACTTGGTTTCTGTTTAGTAAGCCTGAAAGTTACTGTGGAGGCATAGTGACAGGCAAATAATGTGATGACAAACTTAATTTCCTTTGAAGCCAGATTAACAAATTTAATTCCAGAATACACAAAGTTTTAATGTTCCGCTCTTTCAGGATAGCTGAGAGAAGTTGTAATGTATTGGCTTTCAGGACTCTGAGGTTTTTCTCTGGTGGCATACAAGGTAAATACTGCCATATCTTTGTAAAAATTGGACTAAGTTGGAAATGCTGAGCAGCAGACAAATTTTGTAAATTAAGTTTCGGTACAAAGTTGAGAAAGTGGGTCTTTTAAGATGACATGGATACAATGTATTTTAGGTGTAGGATAGGATGTGTTTTCCTTTATTTTTCTGAGCATGTGTGTAAAGTAGTTTATCATAACATCATGTTACGTAAAAGCAGTTAAACAAACTGATGTAATATTTAAAGAACTTCAAATATAAACTATTAAAAAGCAAAATTATACATAGAAGAATCAGCATGGCTGGCAGTCTTCACTGTTTCCATCTTAAGTTTTGTGTCAGCTCAGGTCCTGATTCTCTGTGTGCTTTTGAATCCCCTCATAAGCTGTGCTGCCTGTTTGGATACAAATAATTACTTTTAATGGATATTTTGCAAAGTACTTCCAGTATAAATGAATGCATGAATAACATGGATGAGTTCTACAAGTGCAAAAAGGAGGGGCAGTATGCATTCTTGCAGGGCTAATTGGCATACATCTACCACAGTCTGTTTTCCAGTTCTTGTCACACCCTTAATTTGTACCTTAGCACAGCAGACTGTCTTCTTACAGGTGGAGCTGAGCAGCTATGTTGTGGTTCAAAAATTAATTTTGATGTTTTTCTTAATTACAAAGCACGCTTGCTAATCTGAGTGAGTCAGTATGACAGTTGACCTGCTGACTCTTTGGCTGTAGGATATTGGAGCCCAGTTGGTGAGGGATGGATGATCCACGAATGTTGAAGTCGTGTAGTTACTTGAAAATGAACTGTAGTATGCAGAGAATGACTGGTAGGCTGGGAGAATTGAATGAGGAGTCTTGAAATGCACGTTTAATTAAGTGCCGTTTACTAGCCCGTTGTTTTGAACCTCAAAGGGTTCAAGAAGGCCAAGTGCAAGGCCTTGCATTGAGGTAGGGGCAACCCTTGGTATCAATGCGGACTGCAGGATGAAGGAACTGAGAGCAGCTCTGTTGAAAAGGACTTGACGGTACTGGTGGATGAAAAATAACATGAGCTGGCACTGTATGCTTGCAACCCAGAAAGCCAACCATATCCTGGGCTTCATTGATGCGAGCATGGCCAGCACATGGAGGGAGGTGATTCTGTCCCCCTCTACTTCACTGTGGTGAGACCCCACCTGGAGCACTGCATTCAGCTCTGGGGTCCTCAGCACAGGGGAAACATGGACCTGTTGGAGGAGGTCCAGAGGAGGGCCACAAAAATGATTGGAAGAATAGAGCACCTCTCCTGTGAAGAAAGGCTGAGAGAATTTGAGTTCTTCACCCTGGAAAATAGAAGGCTTAGGGAGACTATATTGTGGGGTTTCAGTACTTAAAAAGGGCTTAGAAGAAAGATGGGGAGAGACTTTTTAGCAGGGCTTGTAGTGATAGGACAAAGGGTAATGGCTCTGAACTAAAAGAGGCGAGATCAGACTAGGTATAAGGAAGAACTTTTTCACAATGAGGGTGGTAAAACACTGAAACAGGTTGCACAGAGAGGTGGTAGATGCCCCATCCCTGGAAACATTCAGGGTTATCTTGCATGGGGCTCTGAGCAATCTGATCTTGTGGCCAAGGGGGACTGGACTAGATGGTCTTTGAAGATTATCCCTTCTGACCCAAACTGTTCCCATGATTCTATGAATATACAACAGCCGAGTACTAGATTGAGAAGTAAAGCGGTGTGTAAACGAGGGAAAGTAGAGAAGAATGTAAAGAACATACCACTTTGTTTACAGTTTGCCAAAGTTTATTCATTCTTTTGTAAAAATTTCTATAGTGCACTTTTTAATGTGACTGGTACCCCATGACTGGGGCAATCAAACTTAATGCCTTCTTTACTTCCATTTCCAACACTAAGACAGATTGTTCACTGGACAACTGGCCTTCTGAAGTGGTGGATGCAGCTCCCCTGTAATCCAGGAGGAAGAAGTTAGAGACCTGCTGAGCCACTTAGATCCTCATAAGTCTATGGGGCTGGATGGGATCCATTCTAGGGTTATGAGAGAGCTGGCAGATGAGCTTGCTAAGCCACTTTCCATCATTTATCAACAGTCCTGGTTCACTGGAGAGGTCCTGGATAACTGGAAGTTGGCCAGTGTGACGCCTATCCACATCGTAGGGACGATCCAGGTAATTACAGACCTGTCAGTGTGACCTCGGTTCCAGGTGAAATTACGGAACAGATAATCCTGGGTGCAATCATGTGGCACCTGCAGGATGACCGAGAGATCAGGCCCAGCCAGCGTGGATTTAGGAGGGGCAGGTCATGGCTGACCAACCTGATCTCCTTTTATGACCATGTGACTCGGCTGGTGGACGAGAGGAAGGCTGTGGATGTGGTATACCTGGACTTCAGCAAGGCCTTTGACACCATTCCTCATAGTAGACTCCTGGAGAAGCTGACAGCCCATGGCTTGGACAGGAGTGCTCTGTGGTGGGTTAGGAATTGGTTGGTTGGCCGAGCTCAGAGAGTGACAGTGAGCGGTGTCTCATCCAGTTGGCGGCCGGTCACCAGTGGTGTCCCCCAGGGGTTGGTGTTGGGCCCGGTCCTGTTTAACATCTTTGTTGATGATCTGGATCAGGGGATTGAGTCCATCATTAGCAAGTTCGCAGACTATACCAAGCTGGGAGGAAGTGTCGATCTGCTGGAGGGTAGGAGGGCCCTACAGAGGGACCTTGGACAGGCTGGAGAGATGGGCTGACTCCAATGGGATGAAATTTAACAAGTCCAAGTGCCGGGTTCTACACTTTGGACACAACAACCCCATGCAGAACCATAGGCTGGGGACAAAATGACTGGAGATTAGTCAAGTAGAAAGAGACTTGGGAGTGATGGTGGACAGGAAACTCAACATGAGCAGTGTGCCCAAGTGGCCAAGAGGGCCAATGGTATCCTGACCTGCATCAGGAATGGTGTGGTCAGCAGGACTAGAGAAGTTATCATTCCACTTATACTCGGCACTGGTCAGGCTGCACCTTGAGTGTTGTGTCCAGTTCTGGGCCCCTCAGTTTAAGAGGAATGTTGAGATGCTGGAGAGTGTCCAGAGGAGAGCAACGAAGATGGTGAAGGGGCTGGAGCACAAGCCCTATGAAGAGCAACTGAGGGAGCTGGAGTTGTTTAGCCTGGAGAAGAGGAGGCTCAGGGGAGACCTTATTGCTCTCTGCAACTACCTAAAAGGAAGTTGTAGTCAGGCAGGGGTTGGTCTTTCTCTCAGGGGATTAGTGACAGAACAAGAGGACGTGGTCTCAAGCTTCGTCAGGGGAGGTTTAGGCTTGATATTAGGAAAAAATTTTTCACAGAAATTCCAATGATTGGCCTTTGGAATGCGCTGCCCAGGGAGGTGGTGGAGTCATCATCCCTAGAGGTGTTTAAAAACAGATTGGATAAGGCACTTAGTGCCATGGTTTAAATGATGAGTGGGTGCTAGTGTTGGGTCATAGGTTGGACTAGATGACCTCAGAGGTCTTCTCCAAGCTTGTGATACTGTGGAACTGAGGTGGAATAAGGGAAAATGATCTGATGCATTCATTTGTTCTTTCAGCAGAGCTGCGAACTTGTGATTCTGCTGCTGCTTGTGTAGAGTGATGTCGTAGAATGATAGAATATTTTGAAATGCTGTAGTTCTACATTTTGTTGCAAAGGAGTTGTTACTTGACAGACGTCTTGCTGGCTTACGTAGCAGGGAGTCTTGCAGCTCTTACTTCCTTCAGACAAACCAATCCTTTCATGTTCTGGGCCATTGATAGCCAGACTGAATTTAACATACATTTAAAGCATTTGCGGATCTGCCATCAGGCAGCGAGAAGAAAGAATTTTAGCTCTTCACTGTTGGTTAGGCCAGTTCTGTGCTTCATGAATTGTGGTAAGTGAAAAGGTGGCCAGTGCTCACCAGTTTTACTCAGGCTCATTTTTAGATAAAAGGTTAATTTTTAAAAACTATGCATTAACCTGAAGTCATGTTATTTTTTCTAAAATATCCTCAGAATGGATGTAAGTATGTATGTATCTTTTCACTGGCTCTTTTTTTTTTAAATGACTGCAGTTTCTACAGAAAGGTGCCCCTATTACTTGAAGTGGAAGGGGAGTGTAGCAATGTGATGGTGCATCTTCAAACGGAAAAAAAGCATAAATAACAATAAATAGCCAAAGCAGTCACACAACCCCCCAGATTCATACTGGAAACACTTTGCATTTCTAACTTTGTTGTGTGGAAGTTATTACACCCAGTTTTGCACAGTTTTCTTTTCACGACAGAGTCCAACTCTACAGGTTTGGATCATGTTTCTATTTTATAATTCATGCAAAAAAACTACACAGTCGTTTTTTTTTTTTGAGTCACTATAGTAAAGATATGGTGTTTTGCCTGTAATGTAGAGACTCATAGTGTTGCTAGGGGACCAGTGCTGTCTTTTTCAAAAGAAGCCTAAAAAGTTCGCTATTTGAGGAGAAGAGTAAAGAAAACCTCACCACTCATGGTTTATTCGCCTGTGTTCATCTTGGTAATTCTTGTTTCACTGTGTCACTTCTGCTATTACTTTCTTCCTCTGAAGTCAAGAGTATAAGGGGCTGTGAAATTCACGTGTGGCTTCTAGCTAGACCTCTGGTCTAATTAAGAATTCTGAGACATAGGAATCCATTGATTTGAGCTTGGCTTGTATTGACTGCCTTGGTCACATCTGTGTACGACATTCCATGGAAATACTTTTAGCCAAGTGCTAGCTGGCAGTTTTCGAACTTTTATCCAGCTGATCAATTAAATACAGGGTTAGAGATTGCCTTCAGGCAGTCCTCTGTTTTGGAGGACTTGTGTAATTTGTATTTCAATGGAGTGACCTATATGCTAATTTATGTAACATAGCATCTTTAGACTGGTTTATCACAGTTATTTCTTATCTGGAGATTTACAACTACTGCTGTTTATTTAGGGATCAGTAATGTGTCTAGCCGGCTCATGATCCTGGTTTGGACTGGATAGCTCGGACACTTTCTGAAGTACTACATAGAGCCTGACTCCATACAGTGAGACACTGACTTTGAAGCAGTAAATCCATTAAATTTTGTCTTTGGCAGTGATCAAGTAATCCTAGACTAGCTTTACTCTCTCCCAACTATCTGAGATATTTGGAATTGCCCTTCAAAACTTTAGATGAAAATGATATTTGCTAGCAGTCCAAGTACTCATTGTGGTTTCCACTTGGAGAAATTATGCTAGAAATGACAACTTTTCTCCATGCAGGAGGAAATACAGTGTTATAGTGAAAAAAAGAAACTCCTATTTCAGTGCTCTAGTTCAGAAAGTACAAAGAAAGCGGCATGGGCAGACTGTGGAGGAAGGGTTTGACAGTAACTCACAAGGAGCGCCTGCATTGCTTTTCCCATGAGAAAGGTGGAAATATGCCCAAGTGTGCAGTGTGCTTTTTCCCATTGATCTTGAGCAGCCACTCTCAGGAACCTGACAGGATGACTGTCCAGGGACCGAGAAGCTGTGGCTGTTTTGCTTTGCAGGTCGCTCCAGGTAGCAATGGTGCTTCTGCCTGCTTAGGGCAGCAGAGTTCTATATTTTAAACCAGAAAATGTTGTCTCATGTTTCATGAACTTGTCTATATCTTATTAGATGTATTGTGGCCCAATTCAGTCCACATAGTTTGAACCTGTTGGCAGGCAGCTGAAGTTGGGAAAGGCAAGATTAATGCTGCAAAGGTATGGCACACACACTAGATGAAAAAATAGCATGTTCCTTAGCACTTTCTGTGCTGCGATTTGGTAGTTAAATAAGAGGATAGCTTGTTGATTGTAGTCTGGTTTGTTGTAGCCTCTCTCTCTCTCCTCCTGTACATTCTCACCTTGCTCTTCTACCCTGGAGCTAACTAGGGTTCATGTGACCATGAGGAGAAACAGTTCAGGAAACTGATCTGGCTGAAAACTCACCTTGTTTCCTTTTTTGTAAGGTTAGGATGTGTGAGGCTTTTCTTTTTTGTGGAAATGTATTTGTGTAAAACTACTGGAAACTGAACCCTAATGTGCCACATAGGTGCATTTATATTGTTCTTGCTGCCTTTACCTCCCTACATTTTTGTGGTTTTAGAATGCAAATATATGAAGCTATGATAAATCTTAGACTGGCTATTTCCAGGTGTTTTGACATGTGTAAAATATATACTGTAATATAGTGATTCTTTTTTCTAAAAAAGAAAAAAGTCAACTTGGCAAATCCTTACTTTTCCTAAGAATCTAAAAACCGTTAGATCTTTCAGGCTAACATTCCAGATAATAGAGAGAAATATTTGTAATGAAGTTCCAGAAACATTTTTTCACTTACATTATTCACTCAAAAGATTATGTAGTATTGTTAGTTCTGGCTAATATGTGATCCAGCTGCAGGTGTTTTGAATTTTAAAACTCTGTTGCCAAGTAGCACCAAAAATTAAAGTTTAGAATACTCTGTTGCCATGGTAATTTCTTGGTTAGAAGACTGCCAAGTAACTATAAAATTAAACCAATGCTTTTGGTGTGCCCTGAAACGAGGGAGAGAAAGAACATCAGTGAGAACCGAAACGTTACTTAATTCCATGTTTTTCTTGCAGGTACTGGAGAGACTTTGAATAGTCAACTTAAATGTATTTAACTCTTTTATTTTTTAAGCTGGATTTCTTGCTTTGACAGTTGTTGATGCATAATTTGTTGTTAATATACTATATTTAACCAGGTGTTTTTAAAATAGATTATTTCATGAGGTAGAATTTACAAGGTAGATTCTTGATGTTTTCTCGTCATCATTCCACTCTTAGATGTGACCTTCCTGTCCGGTAGAACCTTGAGAGCAGCAGAAGAAACTGAAATGAGTAAATTTGTATGTAAATCTATGTAAAATTACGGAACTTTGCTTATGAATGATACCTTTAAATCGTAAATGATTTTTTTGCAGTTGTGTCTGAAACTTGAAGACAGTCTTAAAGGAGGGAGGTCTGTGTTTAATACTCGTGTGTTTGTGTAACATTATGGGTATTTCAGAACACTGAAAACTCTTAGAATGAGGGTTTTCACTGGATGAGGTTAGGTGCAGTGTCCTTCATTGAGGCAAACAATGATTTATCTTTACGAGTTGTACAAGAACTAGGACTAGACTGTGCACTGGCATAAAGCAGAAGTGCATGAAGAAACTCCAGTCTGTGTAGTGCTGGTTGTTTAAGGATTTAATGATTTGTTTAAGTGCATTATTGGGTTAGGACCAAAGTTTTCAGCACCTCATAGGCAGAAACCCGAGGAGGACTGTTGCATTTGCGTCAGGCTGTGCTGAGGAAAAAGGCATGGCCATCAGTTTATTTATTATTCCGTGCCTTTTGGATAGTTGGGACTGACTGCATAAGACAACTTTCATTAACTTTGACTTAAAGACCCAGAATGTCTGAAATTCTTCAAGTGTCTTCATGCACAGTACTAGCTTTGTACATGGTAATATGAAGAAAAAGATGAATTTTCATATGATCAGCCTGCACAGTTCTAGTATTTCAGTGTTTTTAAATAAAATATATTAAAGAAGTAATGGACAGGTTCATGTTATTGGTTATTTTTTTCTCTTAATCCATTGGATTAATATTTTTTGAAGAATGGTTTGGAGTTGCTGGGTTTGTTTTTTTGTCGAGTATAGTTGACGCTGTATTTTAGAGTAGGCACGTACCTTTCTTGATACATCTACAAATCTTTAGTCACACTTTCCTTTATTTCTTTCTAATTGGCTGAACACTAGCTTAGTTTGGAGACATGTTGCCTGTACTGACCTCAAAACGAGTTTCAGAAGTGGCCAAGTATAACATTTTATTCTAGTGCAGTGTTCCTTTGAGAACTTTGCTGCTGTCATCCTAAAAATGTGAAGGCAAATACCTTTGACTAGTCATGTGAATTTGAATATAATATTGCACCTGTACTGTTGTTTTGTCCACGTTGCTTGGTGTGGTTTGTTGCCATTACCTATGCGAGGACTGTTCCACAATGATTTATGGTTTTGGAACATAAATCATATTCTTTTTTCTTTTTTTTTCAATCTAAAAATACCTTAGGTTTCTCTTCAACAAACTTGCAGATTTACATAAAATACTTTTTACCACAGCTTGGTTGTGTGGGAGGCTCTTAAAATAACTTTCTGTTCTGTGACGTGTTTTGTCTTGTATTACATATAATGACCTTGTCCTATTAACTTAAAAGGGATGATGTATGTGATCAGAAGTGCTTTCCAGTAAGTCCAACACTGATTCAGGCACTGATTAAGCCCTTCCAAGATTTTTAATAGTTGAAATTAGGTAATTTGCTACTATGACTGAAATATTGATCAGGATTCAAACCAAATGATTCTCGTGGAGAAAAAAAAAAAACAACGAAAAAAAAAAACAAGAAACTAGAATGAGAGATTAAACATAAGATTAAACAATTCTCTCTGTTTTTCTCCCTCTCTTCTTTCTATTTGGGCATGAGAAGGGTTTGGGCATGCTGAGGACTGGAGAGGGCTTGATTGGACTACCACACAAGTGTGGACAAATCGCTGGGAGTGACTGACCAAGATCTATCCTGCAGCCTTTCTGAATTTCATTTCTTCCTTTTCTTGTTGTCTTTTCTTAACCTATTCATGAAAAATATTATCTAAAACTGTTACCTTGCTTATTATGAGTAAATATTCGCTATTGTTTTTCAAAATCTGCTGAGGGTTTTATTGTATTTTGTTGCATTTTGTTTGATTTTTTTTTTCTTTTATTTTCAAGAGGAACTTTCCTATCTGACTTTGTAACATGAGAGGGGGGATGGCTCAGCGAGTCCTAGGAACCACTCTGGTGGGCTCAGCCCCATTGTTTCAGGCACACTGTCAATCTAAAACAAAACTTTTTTTGATTTCTTTCCTGAGGAGCTGACTTGGTTTCTTGAGAACTTCATGAGTACTCCAAGAACACAGCTGATGCATACTGTCCCGTGTGAAAAAGTGACTGTGGGCTACAGAAATTGATATTCGTAGTCTGCCAAAGGGCAGACTTCTCTCATTCCTGCTGTCATGTGTCTATATAGCCTTCATAGGTTGGCAGTGGGGGAGAGAAATCTGTTTCTTTTACTTTGATGTAACAAATAAGACAAAAACATGATTGTCAATTTTTCTTTAGTAATGTCTACTTTGAAATACATTTGGGGAACAGGGTACTGGGTGGGATAGGAAGTTGAAAGATACTGTAGTGAGTTGGAAATCCCTTTGATTTTATTTTCAACAAAAATCAATTAAATTACATAAGATCTCAAATTCTGTTGTATAATAAATAATGTTCAGTTTGGGAGTCTTTCCTTAAACTTTCAAAATGTTTCATAATGCTTTTACGTGTTATGTATTAATGGAAGAGTACACGTGCTGTTTTACTGGGACAAAAATAAAAAGAAGTGAAGGCAAAAGGTGAGTCTCTTCAAATCTTCAGCACAATCTAGCTCTGAGAATAATATTAAAGTATGGCTAGTAAGGAATGTCTTGTCTTCTGTTTAGACCTCAGAGACATTTTTAGACTGTTGGTTGTTCTTCCTGTGATGTTTATGGAAGCAGTTTGATTTTTAAATGAAATCTGAATTCATATAAACTGGGATTTGGTTAGCAAGGGAATACACTGTGTTTTAAAATGGCTCTTTTTGTTGAACTAATTTATAAAATTTAAGTCAATGCAATGGATGTATTGTATATGGAAACTAATCAAGAAGAACAACTTTTATAATGTCTTCCATCTTTCTGACAGATTGTGAAGATGAGAAAAGATGTCAAGAAGGCCAGAGTCCTGACTATTCGCAGACTAACCAGACACATCGGGAAATTAAAGTTGAAAAAGTCAGTTTTAAATAGCAGTATTCATCTTCGTGTGTTTATGAGTGAGATAGTATCTTAATTGTTTTCTCAAAAACTTAAAAGTCAGACAAACATGTATTTCATTTAAAACTTAAGGCACTATTTATTGTCCAAAAATACTTTTTGTCTTATTTTTACATTACTTTTGACAGGCTCAGAATGCTAACTGAAAGCAGTTTCATAAAGCAGAATATACAGTATAACATTTTTTTTAAAGGGATTTAGTGTATTGGAAGCTAATTTCAATCAGTTAGAGAACCTTTTTGCAGCACCTCTAAAAGTGTCAGACTTGATATTTTAAGTTGTCCTGGTGTTGGACTCCCTCAATTTTAGCAAATAGTGCAAAATAAGAAGGGAGCCCAGTGAACTCTTCTATTTAAATATTATGGATCTTAAAAAATAATTATATTTGAGATACCAGTGTCTTCTATCTGTTGGTGATAGGAATTGTAGTTACTATTTTCTAATAAACTAACATTTCTTTTTCTTACTATTCTGGTAAATCCTCTGGGGTTTTGTCTGTTCACAACAGCGGAACCATTAGATTATGTTCAACTGTTTGCTAAAATGTTCATTTAACAACAGGGTTATGTGTTTATGCTTGCTCTTATGGTGCTTTTATTTTGCTACTTAGTATTGGCATGGGGGGAAAAAAGTGAACAAACTCCAGATTTTTTTAATAAAGGCAGACTTTATTTGCAGGGGTTCAGAAGACTTGAAACTAAAGAACCAAAAACGAGTTGAGAGATTGATAGAAGAAATCCGTGCCATGAAGGTAATACCATGTTTAGATATTTAAATATTAGAAGCAATCAATTTTAGTAAAAAAAAGCTTTGATTTCTGGAACTGCAACTATTGAAACTGAACTGAAATTTGAGGGACATGAAAGAAAAATGAGACTGTGCATGTCTCAATTAACAAAGAAAATAACCTATGATCACCTTCAAAGCTGTTCCGTTCTGAGTTGACTCACAGCTGCACATGATGCTCCCAACATTCAAAGCAATCCCGCAGGTCATTTTCTGAAAGGCTTTTAAGGTTCTCCATCGTTCTTGCTTTCCTGTCTTCTACTGACAAAAAGTGGGTTCCTTTGAGCACTGACGTGATCTCTTCACTGTCAATAATTGAAAAGTTTCTATTGCACATTTGTTCAGTTTCACAAGAACCTTGATGTCAACTCACTGTTCAATCTTACACACCAACATTTTCTTTCCAAGGGTAAGAAAACATCTAGATTTGAACATGTGTCCGTTTGTACCAAGAGAAGTGAGCAAACCAAGCCTTGTCTCACTATGACAGTTTAGAACGTGTTCTAAAACCATCTCTTTGTCTCTACCCTCCCACTCTTTGTTCCTGAGCTATAGGGTTAGTTAGTCTCAGGGGTTTTTTGTGTTGGATCTCGTATTTCCAGGGTCAGTTTGGTCATTACTGTAACACAGCTGGAAAATTATGTACATTTGCGTATCTTCGTCATTGTTTGCTCTGTCTGTCAAGGTGTTAGACAATTTAAGTCTTAAGCTTGTCAGGCTACAAATTAATTTGTAAAGACCACGTGTGTGATTCTTAAAATTTTTTTACTGTATCAGTTAAAGCACAGCTTCTCATTCCACTCACCAGTATGGAAAGCATTTTCTGCCCCTGACCACACAGTATCCTCATGGTTTTACTTTTTTTTAACCTTTCTGTCTTTCTTTTTCTCTTTCCTGATCCTTGCACGGATCTTAGTCTTCTGAAAAGATGGGAACTGGAAAGGCTTCATTAACCCATTTAGATGTGCTTTGCGCCAGATTCATCAAGTAGAATCATAGGAATTTTTAGCATAGTGCATAGAAAACCGGAGTTCTCACAAACTATTAAAAGGGAAAAGAAAACGGGCAGCTCTGTATTAAAGTGCAAGGCACCAATCAAGCAACATGATAGTCATATTGAGGCTTTCTGCTTTTGTTGCTGGCCATCAGCCTTAAATGTGGTCTTGTGATTGCTCTCTTTTTTATTTTTTTTTGATGACACATATGTCTGTTGGAACATGACGAGGATTCTGGAAACATCTCACAGTTTGTAAGAGTATGTATCAACTGATGAGATGTAGTGAACTGAGCTCCCAAGCCCATGTTTTATGGGGCATCCGTGAGCACTCCTGAGAACATTTCACTCCAAGAGCCATTATGCACACATCTCCCAGAAATGTTCCCTTTGTCCACATTGTGCTTTTCCTTCCAGGTTTGGCTCATGCAGACATTTAAAGGCTGTCTTGGCCAAGTACATTCAAGCTGTTTCTTCAGTTAGTGTTAATGAGTGCAGGACTTCTGAGTGTTAGCTTTAAGAGTGATTGTCAGAGCAGGATAGATTTGTCATCAAAGGCAAACAAATTTTGCTTTGAAGTAGTTTATAGAAAGGGAGGAACCTTCAGAGTGAGCAGCTGAGAAGGGACAAGCTCTCCCATTTCTCTGGTAAAAAGCTAGTAAATGTAGTCAGTTATCTGAAATTGTGCTGTAGGTGGTCCTTATTGTTAAAAAAAATGCGCTCTTGAAAACAATTCTATAGCCAAAAGATTGGTTTTCTTGCTTTTTGTGGTCTTTAAAAATGAACTTTTACTGCCTTTACAGTGTATTTGTTTCTTAGACGAAAGAAAAATTCCTGTTTTTTATGAATCACAGCCTAAAAGGCACTACTTGTTTACATATTTTTCACCACTGTTGATTTCTGGACAAGCTTTTTAGAGTTGGCATAGAAATATTTCTCATTCAATGTGGAAGAGTAACAAAACAGCTTTCATAGAAATCGTTGATATTATTTGAGATAGTGGGGCATTTTATATTGGTGAAACGACTGTCACTCACAGTAACCTTTTGTCTTAAGTTATTGATCCTAGGATTTCGTGAAGAGCTCTTTGCATAAGCTGAATGGGTGTTATAGAATTTTTAGGAAAGAATGGACGGAATAGAAGAGGTTAATAAGGTAAATTGCTAAGAGGTCTACAAAGTTGCAACTTAGAGCAGACTTCTCTTACCCAGACTATTCTAGGAGTTTCATTGTATGAATCCTGCACTTCTCCAAAGAGGTGCATGTCATTTCAAAACTGATTGTCTGCATGCAGATTATAGGAATTGGTCACTTTGCATATAAATGCTGGAGTAGTCCATAAACTTCTACTTACATGTTTTGTGTAAGAAGACATGTCTGCCTTCTCTCTTACTGAAAGAAGAGTATAGCAAGCTGCAAAGAGAAGTTCAATTGAAAAGACAAAAAAACCAAACAAAATAATGACACCAGCTGAAGCGATTTGGAGCCAGAAAGTGGATGTTACACGAGAGTCTGACAGCATATGTGTTTTCACATTAAAAGATTTCTTGAGATGGCTATTTCCGTCTTCTAGAATTTCCTTTATTAGTTGAACAGATGTGAAGGGTTGCTCTAAATTGAAGAAAATTCATCTTTGAAAGAAAAGGAAAATAATGCAGGTTTTTTTTCTCAGTCTTTCCCAGTTGCCAGACTGCACAGCTCTTTCTAAATACACGTTTCTCTTCCATCAGTCAAGAATAGACTCAGATCACCTTTTCCCTACCATATAGCCAGAAAAAAAGAAAGATTTCTGGGTCTGCTGGCATGAACATGGTCTTTTGTGAAGGACAAGTATCATGATGACCTCATAAGGCACAAGAGGAGGATTCCATTTCACCGGGAATTTGTTCAGGGTTAGGGAAAAGAGACTGAAATTCTGGGACCTTGACACAGTTGTCTGTCTTACTGAAGTTTTTAATGCAATGACTTAACTTTTCTGTTACTCAGAAAAAAATCTGAGGAGTTGAAATCTCAATAAGGGAGAATTCGTTGCCTTCTTAAGAATACATTGCTTCATTCAGCTTCCTTTAAACCCACAAACCTTTTGTACTAGTTCATTTACTCGGGGAATCTTGTTTCTTGGTCAGCACAGTGTTCCAATATGGCTGCTGCCACTTTGTGGGACAACTGTTATCTTTCATCCAAACTATAACAAAAAGAAAATAAATCATCTGATGGTGCATCTGTTGTTAGAGGGTGGCTTCCTACAGCTCAGCAGGACTTGTAAGAGCTGCTGTCCTTCTAAAAGAGGCAGATGTGAACTTTCAGTTACAATATTTTAACTTCTCTTTCTAGTGTGGATCTTGTACTAATTATAATCTAATATTATAGAAACTTACTATTATTTCATAACTTTTGTTCCATCACTAAGTCTTGGGATCATTTTTCCTGTCTTCAAGTAGGTTCTAAACAGATCTGCTTGACGGCAGAGATGCTCTGCAGAGGGACCGGAACAGGCCAGACCAGTGAGCTGAGACCAACGAGATGAGGTTCAACAAGGCCAAGTGCCGAGTCCTGCATTTGGGACACAACAACCCTGTGCAGCGTTACAGCCTTGGGGAAGGGTGGCTGGAGAGCTGCCTGGAGGAGAAGGACCTGGGGATGTTGGTTGACAACCGGATGAACATGAGCCAGCAGTGGCCCAGGTGGCCAAGAGGACCAGTGGCATCTTGGCCTGTATCAGAAACAGTGTGGCCAGCAGGAGCAGGGCAGTGACTCTGCCCATGTACTCAGCACTGGTGAGGCCACAACTGCGTGCGGTTCTGGGCCCCTCAGTACAAGAAGGACATTGAGATGTTGGAGCACTTCCAGAGAAAGGCAACAGGAGTGGTGAAGGGGCTGGAGAACAAGTCCTATGAGAAGTGGCTGAGGGAACTGGGGTTGTTTAGCTTAGAGAAGAGGAGGCTGAGGAGAGACCTCATCGCTGTCTACAACTTCCTGAAAGGAGGTTGTGGCGAGGGGAACGTTCATCTCTTCTCGCAGGTGTCCAGTGTTAGGATGAGAGGAAATGGCTTCAAGTTCAGGGGAGGTGCAGATTAGACATCAGGAAAAATTTCTTCACCAAAAGAGTGGTCGGGCATTGCAACAGGTTGCTCAGGAAGGTGGTTGAATCAGCGTCCCTGGTGGTGTTTAAAAGACAGGTAGACAAGATGCTCTGGGGTATAGTTTAGTAGTGAACAGGTACAGCTGGAGTCAGTGGTCTCCCAGGTCTCTTCCAACCAAGCGATTCTATGGAAACTGCTGACATAATTTCACTGTAACTATGCTGGTTCCTGGCACGTAATTAGGTGCTCGCTTTTCAGGTTAAATATTGTGACTGTGTCTGCTTTTTTTGTATCCTCTTCATAATCACACATGTGCAGTTCTGCATATATTGAGAAACTAAGAAGTGTTGGTGCTGGACTGTTTTAAGCTTTTTATTATTTGAATTTGCAAGAAGCATATATTATGGTGGTGTCGGAATGACATTTAATTTTTTATTCTATGTGTTTGGTGTTAGAACTGGAGATTAAAAATAACTTCATTGGCAAATACAATTAAGAATGTCTGAAGCACAACAATCAGAAGTAAACATTGTGGGAAATGAGAGCAGTTAAAAATTTCAGCTACGTGGATGCAGGAACTCGTTTAATGGTTTGCAGGAGTTCTCAAAGCTATTGGAATAGTGCGCTGAGTTCTTCAGATTTCATTTTGCCAAAACTTTGTAAAATATTCATTTAACAGTTCATGAAAGATGGGGAAAAAGAAAGTTCGATCCTTTCTAGTCCTTCTACTGTTATAGTACTTTTTTTAAAATATAAAATTTTATGTATTTACAGGAATTTTATTACTGGCTTGTCAGGCCTAATGATATTATCAAAGTGGATTAATTATCCATTGCAGAGTACTTCTTACCCTGTTTAGGAATCTATGATATGTTTCTTTGTACAAAAATAACTGATTATCTAGTGATTTCTTAGCAACATGTAGCTTATCTTGAATTGTTCAAATTTCTGGGCTGTAAGTAGGCCCTAATACAATTTTATGTAGTTGGTTTGCTGTGCAGGTTTTGCCTTTATCTTTTGACAAAACCTTGGTATGATGGCAGATGTTGCTATAGCAATACCGTGTCCATTAATGACATATGGAAGAAAGGCTATTTGCAATGCTTGAAGGGACAGTATCTTTTAGTTATTTGGAATGAGCCGCAGTTGGTTACAACCATTGTTACATAGCTTGGAGAGGCATGTTCACTATCCTGTAAATTATCACTGGAGAAATAGGTAAGTCAATTCAATGTTTTTGTCATAACATGTTTAGAACACATTACTTATTGCAGAATAATGAGTACAAGAGATACAGGAAAAAATAATTCTTCACTGTAAATTATTTTCTCTCAACTTTATATTTTAGCAAGACATGAACAGAAGTAGAATTAAGTATGAAAACTAACATTACTGCCAAACTTTTGAAAGCCAAATCATTTTGTAAATGTAGTGCTTCAATCTGAAGGATTTTTTTACAGTCTTTGGCCTTAGAACAAAAATAATGCAATTTCTTGAAGGTAATACTGATACGGGTGAGAAAGGACTTTTGCTTGGGACTGAATAACTGATCTTAGAGTAGGTCAGCTTAAGGAGCTTGATAAATCTTTCTTTTCGTATGAGGTCTTTTTGCATGGGATTTTTGTATCCTGAAGTTGGATACAAATGGTGAATTGTGCCTGACTGACCTGATAGCCTTGTGCAATGAGGTGATTGTCTGTATGGGCAAGAAGGAAGCAGCAGATACTGTAAACCTTGACTTCCGCAAAGCGTGTGACACAATTACTCGTAATCTTCTTCTGCCAAACTAGAACCAGGAAGACCAGTAAGGGAACAGTGCACTTTACATGAGAGCAGCAGGGGTTCATGGAACTCTGTATTGAGATGGTTAATGAGCCAATTAAGACCATAAAAGTTAGCATTATCAGACCCAGTGACATGAGTCATATTATTGTGAGTATTGGCTACACATGGTTTGATCAGAAATAGATATGAGAATAATAGAAGCGTTTAGTTTGTCCTGTGCCAGCACTGGCCTGAGACCCCTACCCTGGCCCTGCTGTCTGCACCACCAGACTTCCTGGAGTGTAGGTGAGTCCACCTTCAGACAACTGAAAGAAGCCTCATGTCCACAGCCTCTTGCAGACTTGAATCACCCCACTATCTGCTGCAGTGACATAAAACACATCTGTCAAGCAATCCAGGAGGTATTTGGAGAGCACTGATGATGACAGCAATGATTGTGGAGCCAATGACAGATGCTCTGCTCGACCTGGTTGATACGAACAAGGCAGAACTGGTCAGTAAGGTGAAGGTCAGGGACAGCATTGAGCATAAGACTGTAGAATTCAGGATGCTGAGAGAAGGAAACAAACAAACAAACAAAAGCAGGATCACAACCTTGGACTTCAGGAGAGCAGAAACTGGTCTTCTGAGGCAGCTGCTTGGAAAAATCCCATGGGGGTCCAGTGCTGGAGGGGAATCTGGGAGAGGTTGATTTTTAGCTATCACCATGTCCATCTTAAAGAATCATAGAATCGTTAGAATGGTTTGAGTTGGAAGGGACCTTAAAGATCACCCAGCGCCAACCCCCCTGAACCAGCCTGGCCTTGAACATTTCCAGGGAGGGGGCAGCCACGACTTCACTGGGCAACCACTTGCCAGTGCCTCACCACCCTCATCGTGAGGAATTTCTACCATTCCACTAAAAAGGAAAGTCAAGCAAAGTTAGCACAGAGCACAGGTAGCCTACTGGATGAATAAAGAGATAGTGATCAATTCAGATGTCAAACGGTGTAATACAAAGTGGAGACAGAGAGAGGTGGCCTGGGAGGAATAAGGAGACACTGTCCAAGTGAGCCCTTGTAGTTGAATAAGGGAAGTGAAGGGCTTCTGCAGGAATATCTGCAGCAGCCAAAAGACGACTAGGGACAATATGAGGCCCCTGATGAGGGGGGCCAGGAGATTTATGGTAAAGGACCTTAAAAAGGCAAAACTGCTCAATCATTCCTTGTTACCGTGTTTACTGGTAAGAGCAACCTTCAGGAATCCTGGGTGCCTGAAATCAGTGGGAAATTCCAGACCAAGGAAGACTTACCCTTGGTGGAGGAAGATCAGGGAACGTTTAGACGAAGTGGATGTACAAAAGTACATGGGACCTTGTTGGAATGCATCCGTAATTGAAGAGGAAGCCCACCATTGTCACCAGTTTCAGTCATTTCTGAAAGGTCTGGGCGAGACCAGCTTGGAAGGGCATAAGATTCCTGACAGCTGGGAAGAAGCAAATGTCACTCCTATTTTCAAGAAAGGCAAGACTGAAAATCAGGGGTACTGCAGGCTGTTGAACGTCTCCTCAGTTGCTGAGGTGATGAACAGAGCAAATAACGCTGAACGCCATTGTCAAACCTATGAAGTGCAAGGAGCTGATTGGGCAGAGTCAGCATAGATTTCCAAAGGGGAAATCACGTTTAGCCTTGTAGCCTTCTGCGGTGAGGTGGGAAGCTTGGTGGGTGAGATAAACGGTGGTTGCTCACCTCAGTGAAGCTTTTGACACTTAACATCCTCACAGCCAAACTGAAGTAGTGGGACTAGGTAAATAAAGGGACAGTGAAGTGGATCAAAACTGGTTGGACTGCTGAGCAAAAAGGGCTTTAATTTCAGCATGAAGACCACTTAACCGGAGGCCAATAACTGCTGGTATACTGCAGAGTTCAGTACTGGGGTCAGTAGTGTTTAATATCATCCTTTCTGTATGAATATTAAGCATCTTCGGCATTGGATTAGAGGGGGAAAGGCTTGGTTGCTGTAACTTTAGTGTCAGGGTTTCATCTCTTTCATATTTCCAGTGTGCTCTCTCTCCAGCTTGTCTGTCGGATTTATCATGATAGGTGGCTGGATGTGCTCACCAATACCTTTTACTTTTGTAATCATGAAGTTCATGGAATTCCTCTTTTGTGGTATCCTTAGGAGGATAACAGGAAATAATTCCTTAGTAATTCATGAGCATTTTGTTTCAGAAGTGTTATGACTTTTTGATACTCCACAAATTCTTACTTGAAAACACTTCTTTCCTTCTGTGTCTGGAATAAAAAGCATTGCATAATATTGAAATAATCAGAAAAGATGATGTTACACTTCCAGAGAAAGGTAAGAGTCTGAACAAATATAAATTATTTCTAGGGCAAATACTACTTTATGTAATTGCTCTCCAGTCAAAACAGTAAATATGTTTCTTTCAAATGGATTTTACTTCATGGAAATTTCATTTACACCTGTATACCAATACGTACATATGCTGGTCCTTAGATGTGAGTGATGACAACTTTTTTTATCAAAACACAAATGGTTCAATCTTTGTAGCTGGGGTGGAGTGAAAGTATACAGTAGAATTGATATGTCTTTTGGGGTACCCTTCTCAGTGTTTACGAGGTCTGAGGCTTGGCTGTTGGTATTCTTGATTAATAAGAATGAGGGAGGAATGCCTTGTCAAGAGACTATGTAACTGGATGTCCTCATACACCCACTTTCCTTGAATATTCCTACCTACCACCTTTTTCTGACATGATTCTTAAAATAGTGAGAAGGCAGATTGATGTATTCACGGACTGAGTTCTGTTCTGTTCTGTTCTGTTCTTAACCTTGACAGCAATTCATATTATTTTCACTGATACATTGCTTCCGTTCATGTTTACACTAAAATGAGAAACCCCATATTTAATATAACTCGTTTTCTAAGTCAGTCTCCTGTTTGTTCTTCTTGCAGGGTAAAAATACCTTAACTGAGCAAGCTTAGCAATCTCAGTATGAGAAAGCTGTAGAATGTGATGCATAAAAGTATACTTACAATTTTAAGGAAAACTGAGAAAAAAAATGGGGGAGGGGAATATTGCACAATACAACTTTAATTCTGAATGAGGAAAACAACGGACAGCCATTCCTACTGTTTTATTTCGTTATGATAACAGAAGTAATGGATTGGGATTTTTTATACCAAATATTGCTTTGCAGAGCATAAAACAAAGCAGGGCTGCATTTCCTAAATATAAAAATCAGTAAAAATATCACCAGCTTAATTTTGAGACTTCATTGTTGGCAGGATACTTAAATAGAAGCAGTTATCATATGTTTTTTTCTTATACACTAGATTCTTAGTTACAAAGTGAAAACAGATCACAAAGGCAGCTTTTTGTTGGATTTGAGACGACTTAAGGAAAATGTTAATGTAGGTTCTAAGCAAAGATTGTCAAGTATCTTAAAAATATGGCTGGCAGATGAAGCTTTTTCCTCTCGAGTCTTGCATAAGAATTTTACTATCTTTTTTGTAAGAATGCAAAATAAACTATTTTCACTTTTTGAAAAATATGGCTTGCAGATGAGAGTCCATCCCCTTTCTGAACTCTGCATAAGTATTTTTATTGTTTATTTTAATAAAGATGCAACCTTTGCAGTAGTACGAAAAACAAATTAATGCAACCCATATGCCTTAATTTATTTGAAAATTTAGCAGTGACAGCAAACCAAAACAAATTACTGTTGTTATTATTATTCAAAGTAATGACAGAAATGTCAGCATGTTTCTGTGCTCATTTTGAAAATATTTATATATATTCCAAACAGATATATTTTTTTGTTGTTATAGACTTATTTCATCATTCCAACATATATTTCACTTCAGTGCACCAACCTGGGCCTCTTTTCATCCTTCTCCATAGTTCATCTGAAACTGAGTTAGAAAATAATTTTTCTGTATAACATTGCATACTCTTTCTATACATTTTGTCTGAGGTGTAGTAATAGTTGCCAGATGAGATAGTCCTTCTGAGATCTCCAAGACAGTTGTAGTTAATTTCTTACTCTATACTAGCTGGTCTTTGTATTTAATTTATTCTGGAGAAGATAGGAATAATATCTCCAGTAAACAGTGAATCTATTTAGTGTGGATAAATATTGAATAGTCTCAAAATGCTAATCAATTGTACTTTTTGAGACTCTCTCTTGTGAAGAAATTTCCCAGCAGAAATGTCTTTTGTTCTTCACAGATGTAAAAGAAATTATTCTTGAATAAAGGTTTTACTCTTTTTTTCTTGTAATTGGCAGTGTTGAGGGGGAGAAGAGTGGAAGAAAATTGGAGACCTACTGTAAATATCTTCATAGTCACTTGGAAACTAATTAATTCAGAATGGTGACTGCAGCTGCTATGGCTCCTTAACCCAATTGATGCTTTCATGTGTAAAATCTTATTTCTCCCATGGTTGCCTCCTGCTTAGAAGGTAGGTAGGTAGATAGATAGATAGATAGATAGATAGATAACTCTATATATATATGGAGTCTGTTCTGGGAATGTAATACTGGTGTGAATATGACTTCAGCACTGGACAGACTCATTGATGCTTTTATTATAGAATGGATTTAGTGAACATGTGGATGAATAGGATGAGGCTTAATAATTGTACCTTTAGGAGATGAAAGACATGCCTTGCAAATCAGTGGGAGTTCTTTGAAGGAATGAATACATGCACTAGATGTTGCTGATTGAGTCTTTATATTGTTTTAAATTTCAAAAAGCCGTTTTCCAGCTTTCGTTAACGCCTATGGTATTTTCTTCTGGTTTGAGGCAGAAGAAGAGAGGTATAAAAAAAGCTGTTCATGGGTATGTGTTTTCCTTTTAATCACAGAGTTTAACATTGTTAAGTGTAACGCAGGAATGGATACTAGCATTCATAGTATTGGAAAGCTAGCAGTGGAGTTCTATGGGAATCAGTGCTGGAAATTATTCAGGAAAAAAAAGAGAATGAATGCTGGAGCTTGAGGACCCAAAATTTCAGGGTAGTAAAGATATTGACACATAAGACACTGCAGGACACTAGCCAATAAACTGACTAAAGAAATCCACTAATAATAAAAGTAAAGTAATGCATGTGTAAATGATGAGAATTAAATTCCCAGCGTTTCATTTTCACTGGGTGCGAATTGGTTGTTACCAGTCAGGAGGTGGATATTGGAGTTACCATACATACCTGTTTGGAAAGATAATATTGCTATTTCATGTCTTCAGACAGAAATTTAAATAGTCTCTATTTCAATGAATTGTTTTGACATATAGTGCATAAGTCTTAGTGTATTTAAAAAAAACAAAATTAGTAAAAGTGTAAAGAAAGCTGTCAAGGATGATCAGAGATATGGCATACCAGAAGGTGTAGCAAAATTCAAATAGGATTTCCGAGGATGCTAGGTGAACTACTGATGCTGGAGGTTTACACAATTCATGTATTTGTCCTGAGTAATTCTTTTGCACTTTGCATACCAGTATTTTGCTGAGGATCAGCCAGATTGGAAATCTGCAGGTACTGAAAAAATTCACATTTTATGCGTTTTTTTACCAGATCTGATCTTTCCACCTTTACCTCTCACATTGGGTAAATGAGGTTGCAGGCTTGTCTTTCAGAGGGTTTCAAGTTATCTAAGAAAGGACGAAGAGTAATCTATTTTCTTCCCCATGATGCTTTAAGTGAAGACTGGAGGGGGTGCACTTTTTCTGGAGATAATGCATGCTGGGAAAGTGAATGCAAAAAGGAAATTATTGTTTTCTCCATTGTGTCTAATCTTTAAACTCTTTTATGCCCTCTGGAAGCAGACAAAAGGGCTGTGTATATGGATGTGTATATTCACACTCTTTCCCTCTTTTTGCATCTCTCCAGGTTCTTCTATCTTCATTATTCATTTCTTTTTCGGTATCTATTTCAAACCAAAATCAAGCGGGTGAGGATTGTTAGCTGAGTTGCATCCATTTGTCAGACACTGCTTCCATTGGGAACATTGTGAGAATATCCTTTTCTTGGCTGCTTTGGTGGCAGTCTTGCTGGTTGAAGCTCCTGCTGGGAGAAAAAGAGGCTAAACTGAGAAAGAGGCAGCTTTCTGCTAGTTGTACATAGCGTCCCCTTCTGGCAGGAAACACTGTTTTTCTTTAATTTTTACAAAAACAGTTCATCTGGCAACGGGTGATACTGGCAACAGTTGTGAATACCAGGGATAGTAATTCAAAACCGATGATAGTTCCAGCCAACACAGAACTGCTTGGAAATAGGTTAACCCTGAAATTGCATGTGGTTATTAATTTAATATTAGAAAAGCAGTGTGGAACAAATTGCCAGTGGAGTGTGAAATTACAGATTGTACCAGTCAAAGTGAACACTGACATTCAGAACTAAAAGATGTTTGAAGAATATTCAAAGAATGATAATTTTGGCATCATTGTGCTTGCTGTACTGAATAACACACTGAGCTTGTTTTTTCCTCTTTTGTAACTTTTCTTTTGAATGCTTGTAATTGCAGTTTACTTCATAATACTTCGAACTTCTGAAATTGTCACAAGATTATAGACCTGCTAACTTTTTTTGTATACTATGGTGAAAACAGTGATTGTTTCTCCCTGAATGTGGCTACTGAATCAGATGGGAACCTCCAAAATTAGACAATTCATTTAATCTAATTGACTAAATACAAATGCCAAGTTCACAGTGTTCATCTCGGTAGACTGATGTAATTGCTGGCATTTGACTTGCATACCTCTAGAAATATTAAATTAGTTTATAAACGTGGCAGAAAAGAGCAGCCTATACTTGCCAAATAAAGTTTGGGTATTTTACAAGAGCTTAAACAAACTAGCCATGTTAACTCTTGTTTGAGAAGTTGTTTTTTCATTTTGTTTTGTTATTAAACTGCATGAATAAATAGTCTTTGCCTTAACTGCATGCTCTGCTTTTAAGAGAACTTGTACAGCATAGTAAAATAAGGATATTTAGCTAGAAGAAAGTAAACAATATGAACAAAACTATGTTTACCGGAATATTGTGTAGTTTTGTTTGAGTATTTTAATTATTTTATTTTTCCAGAAAACAATAAAATCAGAAATCTTATAGTGTGAAACTTGTAAGCTGACATTGAATTTCACTTGGATCCAAACTGAGACAGCAATACTGTAGACATTTAGTAATGTTTAAAATTGGTGCCAGCAAAAACCTGACACCAGTGTAGTTCACAAAAAGAACAATTGCTAGACAAGTTCCACTTTAAATACATTCTTCCATTCCCAATTATTAACTGTAATTTTGGGAGTGTTTTTTTAACAGTTTAGTAATAGTTAATTCCCATCAAAATTTAATGCCATATATTCATTTAAATGAGACAGTTGTACAGCTTTCAGTTGTTTTGGAAGTCCTTTCCTGATAATTTCCTGTAGTGATTTTTTTGGGGTTGTTATTTTAAAATGAGAATTAAGTTTTACACTTTTTTTCTTGATCTGTTCTTTAGTATTCCTACCCAAGTTGTTGTTAATCCATCAAGGCTGAAAATTATTGATTTCAAGGAAGATTTTTTTTTTGAGAAGTCATATAGTAAAATAAAAGGCAAGTTAAAACAACATAGAATTCTTCAAAGCTTTTGAAAATGTAAGGCAATCGATGAACCATGCAAAGTAATTACAAATATATGAAATTTTCTTTAGTGTATACTTTAGGAAAATAAGCAACTGTAGAACACTTTCTTTTTATGCTTTCCTTCCTTCCTCTTTGTAATACAGAATCTAGATATTTGATAAGTGAAAAATACTATAATTATTGTAGGACACAATAATAATCTTAAACCCTAATGATACAGGGGAATATATTGAAATTATAATTCACTTCATTTGTCTGCAATTAGAGAGAAAATGTCTTAGTTTCTACTGGATAAAACCTCTGGTTTCACTATGTGATGATATAGAATCAAGTCGCCCCGTCAGGTTGCGGGGAAAAGCTTTGTTGGCTGGACTGATGGAACAAAAAAAGATCTATGGAATCTTATTGTTGTGGTTTTGCTTTCCTGTAGTTGTCTGTCCCTTATGATACAGGTATTTACAGTAAAACTTGACTTCTATGGAAAGCTAAATCCGTACATCCGTAAGATTTTAACTTTGCGCAGACATATTACATTGGCTGTAAGCTTAGCACACTTCTTGAAGCCATTTATTAAAAGAAGATGTCGATCCTGAAAATGTGCAAGCTTCTGAAATAGTATTTATTGAAACAATATTAGTAAATATTTGTAAGACTGATAGTATGAAAGCAGTTTAATAGTTAGAATTTCCCACAATATACAGAGAATGGCTAATTGAAAAGACATTCCTAATCAACATTGTTTTGTGACATCATTTTCACTTAGATAAAAGAATACATTAGTAATACGCTGATTTATTTGTCTTCTATTAATTTTGACTGCCTCAGCATGCCGTCTTTATCAGTATATTACATTACACTAGATTAAAAGGATTGGGCATACATCTTCCAAAACACATCAACCTATGGTTGTTAATTACTGTCTTTTATGGTTTCTCCTAGTAACCAGTTGGGTATTGTGTGTTTTTATAGGCTTTACAGATTTGGACCACTTAGATTTTTGTGCGTCTATAATTTACAAAGCAAGGGTTTATGCCATTGAGGTGCCCGTGAGTCACCAAAGAAACCATGAGAATAGCTCCCAAATGGACTCCCTCGCTTTCTCTGTCTCAGAGGTGGCGGCTGTGGTTTAAGGATGCACAGACGTGTAAAATCCTGCGTGTTGGTTTGACAGGAAGAATGGTGAGTCAAGCTGAGCAAGGGAGAGAGTTTATAACCTTAGTGTTGGTAGATGAAGCATATGTTGTCTTTCATTTCTTTAACATAAGGATCTTATAAATGTTCCTTTGTCTCTTTTGAGTATTACAAATGAATGCTTTTAATTGCGTTTTATTTAAATCTAGCATGAGTTGAGTGTGGCTTGGGAGACAGATTGTGCTGTGTTTTTAGTGGAAATATATGCATACAAAGACTGGAGATTTCTGGGGCTGCTAGCAACTGAGTTTTTAGTATCAAAGTAGTGTCACTATATCCACTTAAATTAATGTATCAGTCTATATTTTTGTTAATTAGGAATGAAACATTTTAAAGATAAACCAATCTGTTTCTTAGCACCAAGTAAAATAAGTGGTGCAGTTGCATCATTTGGGTGTGCTTATGTTGTCATTCAGCCAGAGGAGATAAATGGATTTTCAGGATTACTTGTCACGGTCAACAAAGCAGGAAATCATTAAAACAAAAGTCTGAGTCTTCAGGTGTCAAAAGCTTTACTGCAGAAGTCACAAACAAGTAGGAAATACTGTGTGTTCTGTGTTTACCTAACACCAGGTTACAGTTAGGGGAATTTGAGACAAATCAGTGGACCTCTCTGGAAGGATTTTATGAAATGTAAAGGTGATGGATGAAGATGAGTGTCCTGGATTGCCTGGATTCCATAAAGGAAAAAAGTAAAGCCAAATGGAATATTTTATTTCCAGGAGTAAGGAAGATTACAGGCTCTTTGTCTAGAATGAGAGTTTTCTTCTTCTGTATGATATTACCAAGACAGATACTGCATCTCATTTTATTCCTGTTTTTAAAATGGTAGTTAAACAAATGAAAGCAAATATAGAAAAGACTTAAAGAGGTTAGAAATGGACAAATTTTTATTCTGTGGTTGCTGGAGGACAGGAAATTTAATTACTAAAAAGGGGGCTTGAGACATAGCTCGTAATACTTTGTAAGTCCTGGCAGGAAGGAGCTACTCAAAAGTGCTTAATTTTGTCTGTTGGTAAAATTGCATAGTGATTTTATAATAAAAGCTCAGTGTAGTGCTGATCTGTTTAATAAACTTCAGTAATAAGCTTAAGCCACACTTAACTAGACAATATCAGATTTTTATTTACCAACTGAAATTTTCTGTCATGCTGTTCTGTTTCTTAATTTTATCCAAATTCCTCTCCTGGCAATACTATTCATCTTGGCTTAACATCTGGAAAAAAATGAGTTTGGGGAATATGGTTTGGGGGGTGGATTTATTTTATTTTTTTACATGGGCAGGGTGCCATTTGGTTTGTTATGGTGGTCTACTAACGAGACTTACATCTGTAGAAACTCGTGTGTGTGTGTGTCTGTATTTGGGTCACAGTTACTGACAAAGGGTTTGAATTTGTAAACTGTCAGGGGAAAACAGTGTCAGATTTTTCTTCATAATCAGTTTGGTTTAAGCAATTAAGTACTGCATTTCTTGAAAACTGGCTTTCACAGCTGAGACAAACTAGTATTCTTATCATGGATTTAGTTTATTTTTGAGAACTTTAAGGTGATCCATAGCTGATTTATTTCACTGCTTTGAAGACATCCTGCTTGTAAGCGTCTGATCCTGTCTTTGTGTGCTTTCACCGTGGAAGTATTTACACTAACAGCCAAAGACTACTTTTGCTCTGAATGACTAAAATACTGAACTTTTGCAGACTTAGGGGAACCGTGCAGTTAGTAGGAAGCCATGCAGTTATTAAATTAAAGAAAAAGAATGCTGAAGACCTGTTTTGAAATGAGGTTTGGGGTTTTTTTTCCTATCCTCATTTCCTCACTAAGGATCCTAGAAAAATGATAGGAAAAATCAAAATGAGACTGAATGCTGTGGAGAAAAATATAAGAAACTTTGTGAGAAAGTGGTCTCAAACACCTGTTCAAGAATGAAAATTGTTATAATGTTTTAAAGCATATAAGTGCAGGAACAGGTTAACAAACTACATGGCAATTTCAGCAGAAATATATTATTTGATTTTTGGTGTGGGTTTTCTGTTATCTATTTGTATTAGTTACACCCTGATTCTGTTGTTTTCTTTTTATAGGAATTCTTCCATTTTAAGACAGAAGTCATCTTATAAAGATGTTGTATATGGAACCATTTCATAAGGAAAGGCTTAACACTCATACAGCTAAGAAAATGTGAAAAAAAGTGAGGAAAATTAATAAATTGCATGATAAAGGTAAAAGGGAAATGCTAGTCAAACCAAAATTGAATTGAGTAGTTTCTGATAGTGTGAGGACTCCTAAATTGCTTCCACAGGCCACTGCTGGCAATTTTCTTTTTCCCTGAGTCATCTAAAACTGCCTTAGACGGCATAGCTGGGAACACATTTTATGTGAATGATCTTGCGTTTCTGGGATGCGTCAAAGCCTCGTCTGCCAGGGATGGGAGAGCTGGGGGTGTATTTCCTGTATTCTGACAACTAATAAATTACGTTTCCATACTCATTCAGTAAGAAACTGTATCTTTCTTAGTGTCATTTGGATAAAGTGTGGTCAGAGCAACCACAATCAACATTGGCATGAAATTATGTTTTCAGATGCCATTTATACTTGACATACTTCTGTTCAATATAGTCTTGCCTTCCAAACTTTGCTCTTCTAAGTTTCTGGAGATGGTAGGGTGAGCTCTTTGCCTCTGCTACTGGGCCTGGATTCAGCAGAGATGTGTGGCTGCCCCACAGCCACCGCAGCTGCATGACACCATATCACTTCCTGCACCCCAGCGCTTCGTTTTCCCAACCCTGAGCCAGTCTTTGCCCACCTATAGTTACTTTTTCCCCATATTTGGTATTTCAGTGTGACTTTGTAGGCATTCTTGGCTTCATGTGCTGTTACTGGTATGGTCACCTCAGTGCTGTCAACCTTGCAGGAAGTACCTCACCAAAAGTTGCCTGAGCTCCTTTTCAGCTTTCCATGGAGCTTGTCTGTTTTTCATGTAGCTCTCCCTGTAAAATCCAGCTGTTCTGTCAGCTTCTTTAGTTATCTGTCACATCCAGCTGTTTTCTTGTGTCGTGTCCAGTAGTTTTTCCCATCCTGATTATTGTACTTAATCTCTGGCCAAGGTCCAGTCATCTGCCTGCACCCATGACGAGGTCCAGCTCGCTGATAGGTGGGTTCACCTGAAAGCCACCTGCCAGAGCACTGAGCAGTTGCTTGAGCAGCAAACACCCAGAGGATTCTCAGTTCCCACACTGTGAAAGTTGTTTATAAATTGCGCGAATCTCAGATCTGAGAGTCAGACTGGTCCTGCTGCTATGGCTCCATCATCTTTACCACCTCCTTCCAGTCTCGCCTTGATTTCTACTGTGGCAGCTGTTGGCTCAGCTCAGGTGTCAGAAGCAGCAGAGCTACACCATTGTATTTTGTGTCACGTACATGAGCCTGCAGAGTCTCCCTTTCCTCACTTCCCTGTGTCTTAAAGGGTTTCGTGATAGAGGCTGAGATAGGTGTGCAGTCAGTAATTTAAAGAAAACAATTACTCCCTTTGTTGCTTACTGTCTATTATCCATCAGAGTGGCAATGTTTGACATCTAGGGCACTGGTGTGCCATCAGTGCTGGCAATGTCTCTGAAAGTCAGTAGCTCCTGTTGGAATTGTAGTCTCTTTCCCACAAGAGAAAACAGGGCTAGCAGGCACGTATAAAGAGCCTGTTCTATGTCAGTGGATATAACTTCTGATTATTAAACATTCTTCTTCTCCAGGGGTTGCTGCAGATGCTCTCAAGATTGGTCAGAAACTCTAGCCTTCAAGATCTCTAAATATTCACTAAGATTACTAATCCCAGCATCCCTTGAAGCAGGCAGTACATCAACACCTTATTTTTAAGGGTTTTTCGTTAGGTGTTAGAGGTTGTTTAAAGTGTTTGTCAGAGGTGATTTTCAAGGAAAGGAGACTGTGTGTGTTGGTAGAGGGGCTTTGGCTCTATTTATGTAATCTGGGATTATTGTGGACCGGATACTTAATAAAGTAGCGTTCTTATGTGGTTTCCTCTTAACTTTTTGTATTCCCACTTCACTTGGATCAAAACACCTCATTAATCTTGGAAACTTACTGGCACAGGATGTTATGATACCAAGCGTTAGCCAGTCATGGGTGTTTTCAATACAAAAGGGACAATAAGAAAAGGGGAAAGGAGAGAACAAAACAAAGAGAGGAAAGGAGTTGGTGGACTGGGAGCACAGGTCACACATGCCTGGCACCTGCTGCTGATGTGGTGCACAGAGTGTCTGTATTTTCACCATACCTAGTATTCTGGGTTGGCACCATGTGCGTATCTCTTTGACACATGTAATTCACCAGCAAGCTTCAAGTTGGACTAGCAGTGAGTGGGAGAGGCTGGGTCTGGCAGGGGTATCTCGTGGGTAAGGGGTCTGTGACAGTTGGTATTTAGGAGTGGCCTGTGAGCACATGGGGTGCATGAAAGACAAGAGTACCTGCCAGACAAGACTGTGAGTGCATACTGCTGCCTGCTAGTGACTTGCTGATAGCTAGCAAGTAGGAGGCTCATGAGATGCATAAAAGGGCTCAGGCAGAGCGTGTTCGATAGACAGAGCGATGTGCCGTGTGTATATGTGAATGTTTCTATGCTTAGGAATCTAGAGGGAGTAGAATGGATTATACTCTAAATAGTGAACTTCAGTCCTGACCAGATGAAAAGGAAAAAGAAGTCTTGGCTGAATGTACTTAAGTTTGTGTGAGTTCCTGGAGCATTACATACAGGTACTTTCAAAGGCAGTGCCTTTCCCATGGCTGCTAACTACATTGCTGAGCTGCACTAGTGGTTGAACCTACTGATAAGAAAGTAACTGCCGCATCTATGGATGTGAGATGGAGACCTCCGTCTCTGGATATACCAGGCTGGGTTCCAGCTGTAGGGCAGGAAGAATCTCTGAACTAGTCCCAGAGATGCTGCAGATGGCAGCTACTTATAACATTCCTTAGCATAGTTGGTGAAATAAGATTTCATAATTCATATTCAATACAGAGATTCTCTTTGTGAGTCAGCAGTTCTTGAGCTGTGCACATCTCAAAGTTGAGAAAACTGTACTGGGAAAAATATCACTCTCTCCTCTTCCTGTTTTTCTGCCTGCTGCTAACCATTAATAGACACAAAAGAATTCCTGTAACTTGACTTATATATGGCTGCTTTACAAAGCCAGGGTGCTGCTGAAGACTATGTAAGTAAAAAAAGTGCTTGTTTTGCTTTAAATCTAAAAAAAGTGAAGGAGATGCTTTATAAAGTATGGGGTTTAAGCCTTAGCAGGACGTTCTTGGCCTCGTTCTGTATACTGAGCATTTCAGTGAAGCTCCATTTATGTTTTACATTCTGAATTGTAATTCTTTCTCCATTATTATGCACAATTCTGCAGTGTTAACGGAGTTCTGCAGTATTGTCATATAAAAAGCAAACTTTTGACATTCTACTTTTGGGTTTGCTGAAGTTTACCTGCCTCCCTCCAAACCAGGCTGCTGTGTTTAAATCCTAGATAGATGGGAAATAGGCAGTTTTATTTGGAATTAAGATGATCTAAATTATGTTTTTTTAAAATAAAGGAATGGTTGATTCAATGAATAGTATTGGGTTCCAGAGTTTCACTGACAGCCTCCAGCCAACTATGTGACAGTATGCATGTCACTTAACCACCGTGTCCTACTTTCACCATCTGTGAAACGCTTTGGAAAGTCATGGAAAACTGAATCATAGGTCTTTTCCACCTCTACATTCTGTTAGGTCATCCAACTGTTCATCTGCCAGTAGAAGATTGTTTCCTACATCCACCAGTGTTTTTCCAGTCTAGATTTTGTCCTCCAGGTGATTGAGCTTCCACCAGTAGCTTTGGGAGATCGTTTTTTGTAGACTTCTAGACCTCATTGTCAGGAAGCTTTTGTAACATTGACAAAAGATTTTTTTTTGTTAATTTGATTTTGTTCTGTTACTTTATTCTCATTATTACATGCTTGCTTATGGTTTTAAGGCATATGCAATTTATGCAACAACTTAAAGATCTAGGTAAAATATAGACTGACTGTAAGATAGCCCTTATATACAAGGAAGGACAACAGAAGATTTTGAAATGCAATGCATGACCCTCTGTAAGAAAGTAAGCTGCTTAGTTCTTTCTGAAATTACATCTAAGAAAGTGCACATACTGCTCCGGATTTAGGGCAGAAGCAGCATAGAATATGGAGCAGTATGTTAAATGAAAATGTTGTTAATTAGGGTAAAACAAAGAAAGGAACAAGTGTAATTTAGTTGTGAAACATGAAAGTCTTTCCCTATTATGTATTACTTTTTTTTTCTAGACTCTTGTAACTTATGTCTCCCATAATTTGATTTACATTTGAATCCTCGCTAACACTTTAATTATTCTGAGCCAACAGTCACAGTAGTTGCTTTTAAGGGTTTTCACTTAGCATCTCAGCATAGTGATTATGCCCCTGTACTGGGCACTGGTGAGGCCACACCTCGAGTACTGTGTTCGGTTCTGGGCCCCTCAGTACAAGAAGGACATTGAGGTGTTGGAACGGATGCAGAGAAGGGTGATGAGGCTGGTGAAGGGGCTGGAGAACAAGTCCTGCGAGGAACAGCTGAGGGAACGGGGGTTGTTTCGCTTGGAGAAGAGGAGGCTGAGGGGAGACCTCATTGCTGTCTACAGCTGCCTGAAAGGGGGCTGTGGGAGAGCAAGTGTTGATCTCTTCTCTCAAGTGACAGGTGATAGAACAAGGGGAAATGGCCGTAAGTTGCACCAGGGGAGGTTCAGACTGGATATTAGGAAGAATTTCTTTACCTAAAGGGTGGTCAGGCACTGGCACATCTGCCCAGGGAGGTTTTGAGTCACAATCCCTGGAAGTGTTTAAAAAAACGGTAGATGAATTTTTGAAGGACATGGTTTAGCAGAGGACAGGTACGGTTGGACTCAATGATCTCCAAGGTCTTTTCCAACCAGAAGATTCTATGATCCTATGATCTTTCTTGTCCAGATCTAAGTGTAATATTAACAGTGCAGCCCAAGCACCTGGACATGTCTCATTTTCTCAAACTAGAATATTTTGCACAGGCACTCCCAATTTGGTATTTCTTCTTCTTTATTGACCACAAGTGTTGCGAAATTACTCTTATTTTAAATCCTGAAGTTTTAGAAATTATCAGACAGATAATTTTCTACAGGTGTTGAAACCACCAGCACTGTGATACAGGCTAGATCTAGATGAAAGCTATCAGACTAGGTAGATTTCTTTGTACAAAAATTTTCATTTTTCAGAACTATTGAGTATGTGTAAGTTATTTGGGCTCTGCCTAACAGTAGTTAAGCTGCTTTTAAAATGGCCATCTGGCAAACAACTGGTACTTAATGTGATATATTTGATGCAGAACCCTGGGAAGAAATAGCCAATATTCAGTGCATTCAGTTGATAAGGTTAACTGGTCATTTTTGTAATACAGTATGTATAAAGTATGTATTTTAAAACACAGAAATCTGTCATGGGAGAGTGCTTAATAGAATATTCAACTTTTAACAAAATCCGTTTGTCCAGGATTTTCATTGCTCTCCGTTAGCTGCCAATGGAAACGCTTGGGTCCAGGAATGAAAACTGCATGCGTAGTCAATCTCTTCAGAAAAGAGAATTTATTTTTTCCTTCTCAACTTCATTTTCATTGCCTTAAAGTTACATATGCACATGTTGATAAATTCTGATGTAATTTCAGAATCTTAAGATAAGTGAGGCATTTCAAACCTCTCAAAGTTTATTTGCAGCACAACAATACAGGCAGTTCAAACATTTCTCTAAATAAAATCACCCTTCTGCATCCTTGACTATTGAAAATCACTGTTGCCCTCACTAGTAATGCATACAGTCAGATTAGGTGTAAGTAATGTTGTGGAAGCCAGTAAATGTGATGTTTACATACACAAAGAAAATAAATCTCTCCAGATAATAAAGTTACTTTCTTCATTAAGAGATCAGTGGAAGATGCCATGAAGTTAGAATGTTTATGAGGAAGGTGAACCTTAGAAAGATCTCATAAAGTCTTATCATGAGAATCAATATAGCTTTTGTCCACAGGAAATAAAGCCAGATGAAGTTACCAGGCTTGCTCTTAGGACAGAAGTTGATTTTGAAAGTGTCTGCAGAAAGGTAAGGGTTGTTATTTTTTGTTTTCTTTCTCCTGCTTCTGTGAATGTGAGAGCACTCCTTAGAACAAGGTGCATGTTTGGATGGGTGTTCATGCGTTTGCACAGTGTATTATGTATGTTACATTGCATCTTCATTGTAGACCTTTTTCTAAGGAAAACTTCCTTTTCTGAAGAAATTTATCTACAAGGACATATCTACAAAAAAATTTATAGCTGTTTAATACGACTGGCTTGTCATCTAGACTGGTGACCTTAATCCCTAGTAACTGGAGTGAAATACCAGGAAGGATACTAGCTGGTTTATAGTCTTTATAAATGGATTTTTCTTGTTTATATAGTACATATGCAGGGTTCAGTTAGTATAAATAATCTAAGCTTTCAACAACAGCTGGAAAAAGCCTCTAAATACTTTCAGATGCAGAGAGAAGTTTCCACATGTTAACGAAACATGACACACGTGATCCTGAAATAAGGGTGGAATTTTAACAGCCCTGTGGCTCATTAATTTCACTGCAATGTTTCTCCTGAAGCCCACTGATGTTTCGTTATTAAATATTAACTGTCTAACTAATGATGTCTGTGAAAGATTAAATGAAGTCATATGAATGGGAAGATGCTTGTTGAAACAAACAGTCGAGGTTGAGAGCAGACAGAGTACTAAAAGAAGAGTAGAAATCAGTATTGTTTTAAGAGATATGCCGCAGAAGTGATGCCAGAACGCAATTCTGAATCAAAAAATACCAATACATGAAACTGTGTATTTTCCTCCACATTATCCTAAATTCCTGTGACCCGCTGAGGGATTCTGAAATCTAAAGTGTTTATAGTCCATGGTCTAAGTTTTAATGTAGTATTGGGTCATTTCCTCCTATAATGGCACCGCTAGTTTGCAGTATAACTAGGCTATTGCAGAGCACAGTTGTATGTGATGTAGTTCAGCTATTAGCAGGATTTCCATGCTTTATGTGAGTGTAATGAAGTTAATAGGAAAATATCATAGGAATTTGGCATTACTGGAGCAGTGTTGGATGGAAGCATCTTACTGCTTTTCCTTCTCTTAGTGATATAGCAGAGTAAGGAAGAGGTCACAGACATGGAGTGAAAAGCAGCATTTTTCTGTTAAATTTATTTGACCAAGATTTTCCAGTCGGAAGGTGAACTAATCAGAAACTGGTTACTGTAATGTTACGGTGATGCAAAAGTGAAGATTCTAGATGTGTGAGCATATGTGGAGAGGGATTTCATGCTTGAACAGGGATTCTAAATTCAAACAGCAAGACATTTTGTCACAGATTCTTCTGACAGGAATTCAGATGCATCATGCTTGTGCGGTGGCATAAAGTATAGGAGCCCCAGAATGAAATAATTCATGCTGTTGTTTTCATAGAATCATAGAATCTTCCATTGGAAAAGACCTTGGAGATCATTGAGTCCAACTGCACCCATCATCTGCTAAACCATGTCCCTTAAAAACTCATCTATCCTTTTTCTAAATACCTCCAGGGATGGTGACACAACCACCTCTCTGGACAGCTCTTCCAGTGCCTGACCACTCCTCCAGTAAAGAAATTCTTCCTAATATGAAGTCTGAACCTCCCCTGGTGCAGCTTATGGCCATTTCCCCTTGTCCTATCACCCGTTGCTTGGGAAAAGAGATCAACACTCGGTCTCCCACAGCCTCCTTTCAGGCAGCTGTAGAGAGCGATGAGGTCTCCCCTCAGCCTCCTCTCTCCAAGCTAAACAACCTCAGTTCCCTCAGACATTTCTTGTTTTAAAGGAGTTTTAAAGGAGTTTTCAGGTTTACAGTTGAAATTTTGTTTTCTAAGGGGAAAAGATTATTGCCAAGAGTATAGAAGGGATATTATTAATCTTAATAGCTTATTTAACCCCATTGTTTTTGATGTATTCATAGTCATGGTTGACTGTATGCTCTCCATATTTGCTTAAAATAGGCTTTCACTTAGTTGTAACCTTGAAAACATAATACAGATACCTTCATGGAATTGTTTTGGGATATAGAACTTTTATTGCTATTAGTTTCTGCTGACGATCCTGTCCTTCAGAGGAATGAAAATCTGTTCCTTTTGTGCCTTTTAGTGAATGGATCTCATGTTTCAAATCATGTTTATAGATGGATGCTTTTTAAAACCCATAGAAGGTTTTTAACTTCAGTGTAACAGGAGAACATTAATTATTACATTACTGTTTACAAATGATGACTAAGCCATCGTAACTTTATTGGTTGCTATTGGCTGGCTGTGGCATATGTCCAGCTATAGAAGGTGTCCTTTCTGTGTTTTAACAAAAGTTAGTTTTCCAATATATTTTTCTTTTCCCACAGTTAGTTATTAAACATACAATTAAACAAACCCGATTTATTGTCTATCCGTAGCAATATTCTGTAGGTCACATGAAATGCAGACCACACTGTTTACCTTTTCATTAACTTCAGTTTCAAAATATTTGAAGGAAAACATCCTGTAGCTGTTTTCATTTTCAGAATAGGTTTGTTTTCATTGATAAAAGGCAGTCTGCTTTTAATTCACTGTGGAATGCTGAATATTAGTTTTGAATATTTGACATGTAGTGAAGATACTTGCTTAATTCCTTTTGTTCACTGAAATTCTATGTTATATTACAATGTTTCCCCATATGTTTTTCAGAATAAGGAAACATACTTTTTCTGTTCAAGAAGAGTTTACATAGATTTCAGTCACATCAGTGAAATAGTGCCAAGTGTTTAGCAGGTGGTACTCTAACTTGAGTTATTCTGATTTAACTGTCAATATTGCTATACTGATGGTTGCTAATAAGCAAATCAAATTTATGGTATTTGCAGAGTGAGTTGGCAAGAGTTACCAGCCACATGACACAAGATTTCTTCCTTTTCTAATTTATAAAGATGTTACAGAGCTTACCACACATTATTGTAAGACAAGCAACAGTATATTCTTTTTCAGATCTTAGAATGGTTTGGTTTGGAAGTAGCCTTTAAATGTCATTTAGTCTAGACCTCTGCTGAAGTATTTTTAATCCCTTTTAATACTGCTGGAGCCAGCACCGGTGCTATCAACAGATGATAAATTCTGTTGTAAAATTGTAATGAATGTTGACATACAACTTTAACTAGGCTTTGTATTTTTTGTGCTTAGTTACAGCTGTTGAAAAATGGATCTTGTATTTTCTAGGTTTTGACTAAGTTTTTATCCACTTTCTGTACAGACTTGTGTATGGTCTGCCACATATATATTTGCCAGACATTAATAAAACTTTAAAAAACCGTGGCAGCTCTCTTGTCTAATATTCTTTTAAATAATTCCAGCTGTGAAGACATATGTACCTGATCTGTTTTGGGAGGCTTGGTTTGTTCGTGTGCTCCAGCACACTGAAGTTATAAATCCTAAAAATGCTGTTTATTGCAAGCATGAATCTGGCTTGGGAACTAATAAAGATCTTAACTGTTATCTTCAACTGCTAAAATGGGTTTAAGATAACTTAGATAGGTTGAAATAGGCAGGATTGATAGGTTAATATGTATTGATATTTTTCTGACATTAGAGAAATTCTCATCTGTCCAGTTTCCCCATAAAAGGGGACATTGGTTTACTTGTGAACATCTTCATCATAACCATGGTTAGTTTTGTTCCCTTTACGCTAGTGCTGACAGCTATTGTCTAACTTACTGTACCATCTCATTTAGTTTTCCTTCCAGTAAGTCTTGAATGTATAGGACAGGAGGAAAAAAAACCAAACGTTTTAAACACTAAGAATGGCAGAGTTCTGCTCCAACATAATGGAACTCTCTACAACAAGCAACTATCTGGAGTGCCATCTTGCCTTAAGTCAAAATACTTCTTATTTTTTTCTATGTCATACAATCTGTGTTCTTCAAAATCCAGCGACTTTCAGTTTTTTGGGGGGAGGGTGGTGGGTGGAAGTGAAACTGGAAAGAACTATTTTGGTTTTATTTGAGTGAAGAATAGAGTACCAGTATACATTATTGTCAACATGTTTGATTTGCAGAAATACAGACAAATATTCATAGGTGATAAATATATTCTCTATTTTTTGCTTCCAGATACAATTACCTTAGTAATTATATTACCTTAGTGGCATGGTTTTTCCCTCTTTGCGCAGAGTTCTAATCTATGTTCCTTGAGAAAAGCACCACCCTTTCCTACCAAGTCCTCTATTGTCACCCGTTACTCCAGTCCGGTTGCGTTTCAGTCATGCAGCGTCCTCTCTGCAGACAGGATTTTGAACAGCAAATTTTGTGTATGTTGTGACCTTCAGAGTTTCTTGGGGTCATGCCACATCCCTCTGAGCCTCAAGATTACTGAAAAGCTTGCCACGACTTCTAAGTGTGTTGAGAAATTTCTTCTAGACCAGTAATGTAAGTAATTACTAGCTCTTAGAAGCAGTTCTTGCTAATGTATGGCCTGGTGAGCTTATTTTGGATTGCTTCTTGTTCAGGAACCAACTTTGTCTTTTTAGGAATTTGAAAGGAATTCAAAGACTTTAGAAACAGGATCTCAAGCAGCTCATGTATGGCTGTACAGAGACGTGCCAGGATTTGACTGAGCAGCCTAATGCACAGCATGGTTTTGACCGTTAAGAGTCTAGGCTGCCTGATGAGGACAGCTGCACTTAACGTGATTTTGGAGGGATGACATTTGTGCTGTCTAGCTTCAGGTCCCAGGTATGTTTAACATAGGGAGTTACGCTACACCTAAAGTTCTGGGGTTATTTCAGGGGTGACTGAACTTAGTATCTATGAATCTTTACCTTTATGACTCAAATGGATTTGGGATTGGGAGCTAAAATAATAAGAAATAGTAATAAGTAATAAGAAAAGGTTTTCTGTAATTTATTAAATGAGAGTTCTGCTGCTTCACACATGAGAATACCCTGTTTCACCTCTCAGTTTTCTCTATGAATTCACTGGATCTTTGAACAAGAAGGACATGAGAAAGGTGTTTCTTCCCCGGACAAACAGGAACAAAAGGAATGAGATTGTTATTGAAGTTGTTATTGTCAAAATAGCATTTCTCAGTTTCATATCACCTGCTTTTTAAACTGTGCAAGCGATGGCCTGAGATTAGTTTGCATCAGTCTACACCAGTGGTGTCAAACTCGCAGCCTGCGGGCTAAATCTGGCCCTCCACCTTGTTTTATCCGGCCCAGCACCTTGTTTCTACCTGGCAGCAGCTCTGAGCTCCTTGTCCCTGCGCTCCTGCCAGTGCTGGTCACGGGTGCAGCAAGTGATGCGGCTCACGCTGCAGAAACAGGAGAATGGCGGGAGCCAGGAGTTTGACCCCTTGGTCTACAATGTCTCTCTCATCAGTAACCACAAAAAGAGCAAGGATAGGGTAGTCACAGTACTTGTGGTGTTCTGCGTTCTTGCTTGGAGATTTACACTGCAAGTGTTCCACACTAACAATCTTTGAAAGGCGGTTTGTGAAAGATTACCTACTTTGGGGCATTACATTAACGGTCAGTAGGTAATTATTTGGAGGATCAGGTTCCCCAGAATATATCACTAGATGGTAATCTTGTAACTAAAGACATTAAAACATGCAAGATATGGTTACACGGGAAATAAATGCATAACACCTCTTCTAATGAATACACTTGTTTATTGAGGAAAGTTAAACGATACTGCTAGTACTTTTGAACTGTGTGACAGGGAAGAAAGGAAGACATAATTTCTGAATCAAGTGTAGTTTTGCTTGAACACATCTGCATCCAAGAAGGAACACTCATTCCTTATTTTCTACTTTGAAAAATCTAAAGGTTTGTAATTTAGCTGACAATGTACACTTGTTATCTTCACCTTAATTTATTTTAAAAATTTACTTTATAGTGGAAAATATGTAAAAATAAAACTTCTGTGTATTCTATGGATATAATATGAGGAAATGCACTAAATCATAAAAGGGGTCTGAAAAAAGGTCTCTTGCAGTTTAATAGAAGACTTTCTGTTACCTTCAAAGGTTTTGGATCAAGCACTGAATACTTGCTGTCTTCTGTTTGGGCTTTGGGGGAGCTTTCCAGAACTGTCTCCATTCTCCCCTCCTCCCACAAAGCCCCCTTGAAGAATTCAGCCTACTACAAAAATATTCTGATTAGGGTAGATGCTCTAATTGATATAAAACTTCTGTTTCTGTTGGTGGTGCCTTTAATAGCAACATAACTACATAATGACTTCTGTGGATTTTTAACATTCTTTGCTTATGAAAATATTTTGTTTGCAGTCCATAAACCATAAGGAGACGAACACTGTATGAATCAGTCTTTCGTGTAATACGCAGAATTTGTCTATAAGCTTTGTATAATATGTATATTGCTTAGCGTTAATTCTTTGCACTTTGCTGTTTTGTTGTTTGATTTTTGCAGAGTGGGGGAAAACAGCTGGTGTTTTTGAGGGACTCACTAAAAACTTCATTCTCTTTTTATCTAAATTCTGATTGTTACAACACTCAAATTAGAAAACTTGTATAAACAGAGCATAATCATAGAATCATAGAATCTTCCGCTTGTTAAACACCTTTGAGATCATCGAGTCCAGCTGTACCCATCCTCCGCTAAACCATGTCCTTCAAAAACTCATCTAACCTTGTTATAACACCTCCAGGATGGTGACTTCACCACCTCCCCGGGCAGCTGTTCCAGTGCCTGACCACCCTTTCGGTAAAGAAATTCTTCCTAATATTCAGTCTGGACCTCCCCTGACGCAGCTTATGGTCATTTCCTCTTGTCTTATCACCTGTCACTTGAGAGAAGAGATCAACAGTCTCTCTGCTACAGCCTCCTTTCAGTCAGCCGTAGACAGTAATGAGGTCGCCCCTCAGTCTTCTCTTCTCCAAGCTAAACCACCCCAGTTCTCTCAGTGTCTCCTCATAGTACTTGTTCTCCAACCCTTTCACCAGCCTTGTCACCCTTCTCTGGATGTGCTCCAACACCTCAATGTCCTTCTTGTAGTGAGTGGTCCAAATTGAGCACAGTACTTGAGGTGCAGCCTCACCAGTGCCCAGTACGGGGGCACAGTCACTGCCCTTGTCCTGCTGGCCAAGCTGTTTCTGACACAGGCCAAGATGCCATTGGCCTTCTTGCACACCTGGGCCACTGCTGGCAATATTCAGCCAGTTGTCAACCAACATCTCCAAGTCCTTCTCCGAGCAGCTCTCCAGCCAGTCTTCCCCAAGCCTTTAATGCTGCATGGGGCTGTTGTGTCCCAGGTGCAGGACTCAGCACTTAGTCTTGTTGAACCTCATCCTGTTGGTTTCAGCCCATCGATCCAGCCTATCCAGATCTCTTTGCAGCTCCTCCCTTCCTTCAAGCAGATCAACACTGCCACCCAGCTTGGTGTCATCTGCAATCTTGCTAACGGTGCACTTGATCCATTCGTCCAGATCATTAATAACAGTATTGAACAGGACTGGACTCAGCACTGAACCCTGGGGAAGACCACTTGTGATCAGCCTCCAACTGGATTTAATTCCATTTACCACCACCCTCTGAGCCCAACCATCCAGTCAGTTTTTCACCCAGCAGAAGGTGTACCTGTCCACGCTGATGGCAGCCAGTTTCTCAAGCAGGATACTGTGAGAAGTGGTGTCAAAGGCTTTACAAAAGTCCAGGTACACTACATCCACAGCGTTTCCCTCGTCCATTAACTGGGTAACCTTGTCATAGAAGGAGATCAGATTGGTCTGGCAGGACCTGCCAAAAGTGCCTCTGCCTTGTCCTCATTCTGTGTTACTACCATTCCCCTTGGATACAGTAAGGGAGGGAGGTTCTCCTTGGTCCTCCTGTTTGTGTTAATATACTTGCAGAAACATTTCTTATTGTCTCTCACTGAACTGGCCAGTTGAAGTTCCAGTTGGGCTTTAGCCCTTTTAATTTTTTGCCTACGTGATCTCCCCTGCTCCTTGCAGTCCTCCTGAGATGCCTGCCCTCTCTTCCACAGCTCATATATTTTCCTCTTTTTCCTGAGACCAGCACAGAGTTCTCTGTTAAGCCAAACTGGCCTTCTTCCCCACGCACTCATTTTACGGCACACAGGACTCCCTACTGGACTTTATCAAGCAGCCTTCTAAATAGTTCAAAGCCTGCCCTTCGGGAAGTCCAAGGTGACACTTCTGCTGACCCCCCTCCTTACTCCTCGAAGAACTGAGAATTCAATCATCTCATGATCACTGAGCCCCAAGCGTCTTCCAACAGTCACCTCCCCGACAAGGCCCTCTCTGTTCACAAACAGCAGATCCAGTGAGGCACCTTCTGTAGTCGGTTCACTCACCAGTTGTGTTAGGAAGTTATCATCTTCCATACACTCAATGAACCTCTTAGACTGTTTCCTTTCTGCTGAGTTATACTTCGAGCAGACATCTGGAAGGTTGAAGTCTCCCACAAGAACGAGGGCCAGCGATTGTGAGACTTCTCCCAGTTGGTGATAGAAGAACTCATCAGTTTCCTCATCCTGGCTGGGCGGCTGATAACAGACTCCCACCACTAAGTCTGACTTGCCGTGGGTTCCACTGATTTTAACCCACAAGCACTCAACCCTATTGTTAGCAATCAAAACTTTCTCTAACATAGAGGGCAACCCCACCACCTCTCTTTCCCAGCCTGTCCTTCCTGAAGAGTTTATAGCCACTCATGGCAGCTATCCAGTTGTGCCAATCATCCCACCAGCTTTTCATGATGGCAATTGCATCATAGTTTTCCAGCCTAGCAGTGGCTTCCAGCTCCCCTTGTTTTTTGCTTATGCTGCATGCATTTGTGTAAATGCACTTCAGCTGGGCTGTTGTTTCCACCCCTTTCCTAAGTGAAATAACCTCAAGTCCTGATTGTCTACTGTTGGTGGTTTGTAACCCACCAATAACCTTTGAATTCTGGCTGCCACCTGGAGTGCTGTTCTCCAGTTCCACTGAGGTGGCAGACCAGGGACTCTCACCAGTTCACTGTCCCTCAGAGGCTGAGGTGCCATTCCCATGATTTAATGAATTGAGCCAAGTGATGTCCCCCTCCCCCTTCCAATCTGGTTTAACGCTATCTTCATTAGTCTAACCAGTTTCTTGGAGAATATGCTTGTGCCCTTATGGGGCAATTGTTCCCCGTTGTTTGCCAACAGGCCTGGTGTGTAAGCCAACCCATTGTCAAGGAACCCAAAGTTTTGTTCTTCACACCATGTTTGGAGCATATCATTCAATTATAAGAAGGATATGTGATAATTTAGTAGCTTAATGACCACTGATTTGTTTTCTTAATGATCTTCATTTCTTCCCCCTCCACCTTCTTTCTGATTATTAATTATTGGAAACATTGTTATCAGCTTATTTTTACAACAGAACTGAATGTATTGTCTTCTGCATATCGTTGAAGAACATTAAATGTTTATGTTGAGAATAGTTAAATAATGATACACCATTTATTTTCTTACATGCTAAGAATGGTGTTATGTTCCTTTCTTGTTTCAATATAGAAATAAAGGTATTCATTTGCATAGCATATACCAGGTATACTTTTCTCTATGTAATAGCAGCATCTGTCAACATCTTAAGTTTTTGGAAATCCTTTGTATTGGTTTAATAGCCCAATTTCCTTTAACACAGGCTAAAATAATTGGCTTGATGCTGGGAATCAGTGATGCAGGATTGAATTCTTTTTGTCCTGAGTATTTTGACTCTGTTTGAATGGAAGTTACACTGAATGTATGAAACCGCTGTTTCCTGAGAATTTTCCATGTCAAACACCAGATGTTAACTTTAAACAGGAATGTCTGTGGTCTTCCTAAGACAACAGATGAAGTGAAGAATTTTGCGTTCAGTGATGAATATCACATTCAGGTGTAAATACTTTCTCTGTGTGACTGACTGGTTTTTGTTTTCTTTTCCTGAAGGCTCCTCCTCTCCCAAATTTGATCACTTGAACTGCAGGCTGTTTAGCATGTCTTTTATATGTACTTCTCTATATTTCAGAGCCTGGAATCCATTGCTATGGCTGCAAATAAAGTTTTATTTCAGTGTAAAACTAGGTCTGTTGATTTTCAACAAATCTTTTTTCACTCTTCTCCTGCATGCTTCTCCACAAATTGTCTGTCTGTTTGCTAGCCCAGCTAGTAAGAATCCCTTCCCCAGCTTCTAATGGGAGAGATGGGGATCCTGCCTATGCATTGCCCTCTTTGGTTAGCTGTTCCTTACACACACATTATTTCCCTTACTTTCTTTTGTGCAGTTTGTAAATCTCTTCTCTGTTAGCCCTTTGCATTCAAACTTGGCTACCACATGTGCACCTCAGTGGGGATCACTGTTTTGAGAGAAAAGAGATAGAGTAGACCAAAGTTACTGTCGTATTCAACAGCAGAGTGGCAATCAGATCTGTCACAGTTTAATTATAGCTTGGATTTTGTCCATTCTGGAAAGACTTTTTCAAATTCAGTACTGAAGCAAACTGCTAGTAACTTTTACATTTTTTTCACAGAGATATTATGTTCATAATTTAATTTACTGGTCCAGGGACCTTTTATGACTCCTTTGCATTCCTGTGAAGCTGTTATTACTTTTTTTGCCTGACTGAACTGATTTTTTTAAATTATTAAATATGTATTCCTGTCCTTAGGCAAGGCTTAGTCTCTAAAGTGATGCGATTGCTTTTGATTTGAATATGCTAATTTCACTTACATGGTGTGTCAACCTAAATGTGGGCAGGTTAATAGAGCTTAGAAAGAGCTGATTAACATTTTTGGGTTTGGATTATCTAGGTGATTCAGACATAGTAAATGTGCAAGAACATAAATCGACAAAGAGGTAGGTGGGGAAGAGCAGTGTTTTTAAGTTCAGATATGCCTGTGGTAATGATGCTGTGATACATGTTCCTTCACATGCACAGTCCCAGAAAGATTTATGTCACAGCAGTCATGAAAATCAAACAGCTTTAAACTTCTGTTCCTGTTTTAAATCAGTATTTACGTGATGTGTATTATTATCTTACTGGATATGAGCAGTCGTGGAAACAATAGATGAAAATGCTAGAAGTAGTCTTGTTTTTATTATTTCATTGAGGAAAATGCAGAAATAAAGAAGTTAATGTATTAAGAGGTTCTTAAGGAATTGTGGTTGGTGTGGTTTTTTTTAAAAAAAAAAAATAAAAGAAGTAGTTACTGATGCCCAGAGCCCCTTGGTATCGGTCTCCAAAATACTGTTCAGACTTGCATACAATTCCTGAGAGGCAGACAGAGGTACAGAATCTCAGTGCATGGGTGAGAGTATGGTATAGAAAGGAGAGATTTACGTGTTTGGGAAACCTTTGGGACAAGAGTAGGCTGAACAGGAAGGATAAGCTGCATCATAACCACAGTTGTACCAGGCTGCAGGCACTGAAAATTTTACAATTCATAAAGGAATACTTAAACTAAAAGCAGGGGGAAATCAATGCTCATGGAGGAACAGCTGAATCACGATGATGTGACCAACAGTGGGCACATGACTACTTTTCAGGATGTCTATTAAAGGTCAAGGAGGAAACAACTTGATCCAATAAGGTAAACTAGGCTACCTACAATACCAGTTCATTGGCATCTCCAGTACTAAGCTATAGGAAAGTGGTGCAAATTATGAATGCTTTCATACCAATCTTTGAACTAAAAAAAGTAAAAGGAGGAAAGAATATCTGACATACGTCATCACACTTCTAGATATCCTCCTTCTGCCAGGTGTTCAACGTACCATCTTTACAGGGATAATTGGGTAGCATGAATGTGCGTGAGAGTAGTGCTGAATTGGGAAGTACTGTATTTTAAGTCTTACAGCACAAATATATTACAGGAAAAGAGAAGCACTGAGAAACCTTTTCAACAGAAGTTCCAGCTGTCATAAAAGTTTGGTACCAGTAATATCACAGTATCACAGTATCGTAAGGTTGGAAAGGACCTCTGAGATCAAGTCCAACCTATATCCCAACACTAACACCAACCATCGTCTAAACCATGGCACTCAGTGCCTCATCCAGTCTCCCTTTAAACACCTCCAGGGTCAGCGACTCCACCACCTCCCTGGGCAGCGCATTCCAATGGCTGATCACCCTTTCAGTGAAGAACTTTTTCCTAACATCAAGCCTAAACTTTCCCTGTAGAAGCTTGAGTCCATGCCCTCTGGTTCTGTCACTGGTCACCCGAGAGAAGAGACCAGCCCCTGCCCAACTACAACCTCCTTTTAGGTAGTTGTAGAGAGCAATGAGGTCTCCCCTGAGCCTCCTTTTCTTCAGACTAAACAGCCCCAACTCCCTCAGTCGCTCCTTGTAGGGCTTGTGCTCCAGCCCCTTCACCATCTTCGTTGCCCTCCTCTGAACACATTCTAGTATCCTAACATCTTTCCCAAACTGGGGGGCCCAGAACTGTACACAATATTCAAGATGAGGCCTGACCAGTGCCGAGTACAGGGGGACGATAACTTCTCTGGTCCTGCTCGCTACACTATTCCTGATGCAGGCCAGAATGCCATTGGCGTTCTTGGCCACCTGGGCACACTGCTGGCTCATGTTGAGCTTCCTGTCAACCAGCACTCCCAGGGCCCTTTCTGCCTGACTACTCTCCAGCCACTCTGTCCCCAGTCTGTAGCTCTGCATGGGATTGTTGTGTCTAAAATGAAGTACCCGACATTTGGACTTATTAAACATCATCCCATTAGAATTGGCCCATGTCTCCAGTCTGTCCAGGTCCTTCTGTAGGGCCATCCTACCCTCTAGCAGATCAACCCTTTCTCCCAGCTTGGTATCATCTGCAAACTTGCTGATGATGGACTCAATCCCCTCATCCAGATCATCAATAAAGATATTAAACAGGACTGGACCCAACACCAATCCCTGAGGGACACCACTGGTGACCGGCCGCCAACTGGATGAAACACCATTCACCACCACTCTTCGGGCTCGGCCATCCAGCCAATTCCTAACCCAGCACAGAGTGCTCCCATCTAAGCCACGGGCTGCCAGCTTCCCTAGGAGTCTACTGTGGGAGACAGTGTCAAAGGCCTTGTTGAAGTCCAGGTATACCACATCCACAGCCTTCCTGTCATCCACCAGGCGAGTCACATGGTCATAAAAGGAGATCAGGTTGGTCAGGCAGGACCTACTCCTCCTAAACCCATCCTGGCTGGGCCTGATCTCTTGGCCATTCTGCAGGTGCCGCATTATTTCACCCAGGATTATCTGCTCCATGATTTTACCTGGGACCGAGGTCAGGCTGACAGGTCTGTAATTACCTGGATCATCCTTACAGCCCTTCTTGTGGATGGGCGTCACATTGCCCAACTTCCAGTCTTCCGGGAGCAGTCTTGAGTCAAAATGATCATGATGAACAGAAAATGTTAAATGAGATTAGAGAAGCTACAATTTTCGGACAGATATTAATAGTGAGAGTTTTCTGTTACCCTTGATTCACTTGAATACTTTGAGTTTGTATCTTTGAATTGTACACTATGGATCCATAGGGAAAGTAATCATTTTCTAAAGCTCATCCCCATGAAGAGGTACAGAGAAGGATATGCTCAACTAAATGAGAAAAAAAATATTTTCCCTGCCTTGGCTTCTGTCTATCTGCTAATCCTTTAATTATTGGTAACCATTGAGCAATTTCAACCAAGTTTAATGGGAGAGGTTTTAAAAGCGTTCACTTCCAACAGGCGGTGTTGTGTGTGTGAGAAACGAAGATCATGTACCATTGAGGGAAAGGTGGCTATAATTGTTTACCTCTTGGCCTTGTTTTGAGAAGCACCATAGAGTTGGCACAGAATATAGGTGCAATGAGAGAGAACGTAAGGTAGAACATACGTGAGCTGGAATCTTTCCTTATTTTGGTTGTTGAGGGAACTCAAAGTGTGAAGATGTCTGTAATGTTAATATAAACAATTGTAATCATGTCTGTTAAAGACTGACAGCTACTCACGTTACTAACTGGAAAAGCTCTTTCTGCGTGTATGCTTTGTAGTGTGACTCAGAATTGCATTACAAAATCAGAAAAAAGTAAATTTTACATTCCTGATATTTCTAAAAATGAAAACCAGCTGCTGCTGCCTTTTACTCCTATTTTTACGAATGAAACTATCAGTTTTTCATTACATATCATATAAAAATAAAGTACAAAAACATTCCTATTTCTTCCCCTTTCCTATCCAGATGCATTTTAAAGTGCTGCAAAGCAGAATTAAGAAATTGAGGTTTATAAAAATAAAACCAAAAAAGAAGATATGGAATTAGGAGGGCTGTTTCAGCTCAGTATGAAGCCCGTATTCTGTTAACACCAAAAAATCAGGTGAAAAATGCTGGAGGAATTATTGCTTGAGCTTTTTTAAACTTAACTGTAGAAGGAAAAAAAATCAGATGTTATTAAATATTTGGAGCTCTTTTTAAAGAAAAATCCCATCTATTGGTGTGTCAATTATTGTAGCCAGTAAGACTGGCTATATTAAAAAGTTACACCTTGTTGAAATGAGAGCATAAGGTTACAGCGTATTGCCCTCTTAAGAGAAAGTATGGGAAACATAGAATCGTTAAATGGTTTGGGTTGGAAGGGACCTTAAAGATCATCCAGTTCCAGCTCCCCTGCCATGGGCAGGAACACCTCCCATCAGACCAGGCCACTCAAGGCCCCATCCAGCCTGGCTTTGAACATATACAGGGAGGGGGCAGCCACAGCTCCCCTGGGCAACCTGTGCCAATGTCTCACCACCTTCAGTGAAGAATTTCTTCCTAATGTCTTCTCCCTTTCCAGTTTAAAGCCATTCTCCCTTGTACTGTCACTACAGGACCTTTTAAAAAGTCACTCCACAGCTTTTGTAGGCCCCCTTCAGGTATTGGAAGGCCGCTATAAGGTGAAAGTATGACTGCATTAAATTTAAAGAGTGGTTGTTTTTCTTGGATTTTGAATACGAAAAACTGCATGATGATTAAAGTGGTTGTGTGATTACAAGTTAGGAAGATTCTGTGTACCAGAGTTAAATAATTTAATGGCCTGGATGATGCCTGAGAGCCTCTAAGCATAAAAGTGACTTCTGTGAGCTGTATGGTGAAATACCTGCTCTAAAATCTGAACATCCAGGATTTCCATTTCTTTTTATATCCATCGTCTGCTGATATGCTCAAGTAATATCGGGGCTTCCATATATATCTGACATATGCTTATTGTTAAGAGTAAGTTTTGAATGCGTGCACTCCCTCAATAGACTTAATGATGGAAAATGTGCATTTTGGTGCCAAAGAACTGGTCTGATTATCTCAGATGTTTTAATAGTATTTCAGTGAACTGAATTTGTGTTTCCATTGTCTTTTTCAGAAAGTGGTCGAAAAACGTATAGATTAAAAGAAATCTGTTTTCAATTGTGCACTAAAATTGTGGTGTTGTATGCCAAGAAATTCTGCCTTGTTTTGAATAGCGTATTGTAACATGGCCTACCCCTGATTAGTTTGTGCAGTGTTCATTAAGTCTTTAAGTCATCTGTGCCTCCAGATCCTTGGCTTTCATGTTTAGTTCCTGCACCAATGCTCTGAACATAAAAAAGACGTTGTCCTGACAATACTTTAGTGGAAATGCTTGTAAATACTCAGGTCTGAGCAAGACAGTGTTTGTTGGCAGGGTTAAATCTTTTACCTTTATATTATACGTTATCATTAAACTGGAGCTTTTCTTTTCAAATATTACCTGGTTCTGAGGCTTTACATCTGTTTTGAATTAGAAGATCAGAACTATGTCTGCTTTCTCAGTTATAAACTCTTTTGTATGTGCTTATACATAGGGTGTTGTATCAGGCTGCATCTGACAAGTGATAATTTGAGGTTTTACAGTGAAATGTTGTAAGGATGTCTCAAGATACATCCCTGAAAGTTCAGTAGAGAGGTTTGTCACCAAATTGATTTCATAAGGAGACGGGTCAGTATCTCAAGTCTGAAACTTCTCAGTTTTGTCGAAGGTAGAGTATTGTGAACTTCTTGACTCATTAAATGGTTGTAATAATGTGGAGCTCACCCCTGTATCTTGCCAATGTATTTGCTACAATCTGTTTCCACTCCCATCTTTGGATATGCCCATGATACACAACTGAATCTTCAGAGTTGGATGCGTTCAGGTTGTGGTGAACTTGGATAATTCTGTTTCCTGCTTAGCTTGCAGCACTTCCTGAGTGGTGTTGGTCATCTTTGTGGTTCTGCTGTCATTTCTGTAACAAAATGAGAATAAGTAATAATTTTTTTTCAAATTTTATTTTGACATTGCCCAGCTTGTTCTGAGTTAGTAAACGGCTGCCTAATCTGAGTCTCCAGACCCTCATTCTAGATGGCCAGTTACAAGCAAACAATCTGCCTACGTTACATCATTTGTAGTTTCAGATCTGGTGTATGGTGGTTGTCAGATTAATTTGTATATGACCTTTCCTCCAAATGTCATTATGCTCTCTGAAGAAGTCTATGTGAATTTTGCGGCGAAGACTTTTCTCTTTGTATTGTTCATAGCCAGCTCATGTTATCCAAGATGCGTTTTGTTTCTATTCTCCCAAAGCACATTTTTTGCTTCGGGGTTTCTATTGAATCGTATTTTGCTTTCCAGTTTACTTTCTTAATGTGATTATCTTTTGCTTGATTTGGATTGGAGGGGCAGGCGTTTGGTTTGGGGTTTTTGCTGTGGTTTTTGGTTAGTGTTCTTTTTTCTTAGTGGCATCTATTTTACTGTGCTATGTTTCAATTTTTGTGTTCCGTTTGGCAAGAGGCGTATATGTTATAGTGATATAGTGCCTCAAATGCTTAAATGACAAAACATATGAAATGTCTGCATTTTATACAAAGCTATATATATAGAAAGCAAAAACATGTAGCCTTTGTACTGTTATGTTTTATATATTTGATTTTACATTATGAGTAAGAACTATGCATATTTTACACTGGTTAATTGTAGTGGCTGTAAAATTCAAATTAAGTAATGTTTTTACGCTACAGTTATTTCTTAATACGGCTAGTTAGAATTTAATATGCGAGTTATGCTCTTCATAACTGTTTTCCACTGAGAATTCATCCACATCGTAGATACATTTGTCTGTAGCACAAAGCAATGTTCAACGTGCTTCTAGGTTTTCTCAAAGGCCAGCAAAGATTTCAGTGTTGGTGGTTACAGTAAGTTAGAACACCATGGCTGTATAGGGGAATTGGCACAGTACTCACGTTATGTGCTCTATCTTAAAAAAGGTGGGGTTTTTGTGTGGGGTGCCATAATGGGGGTATTACGGATGCATATTGTTACTAGCCCTGACAGAAGTGAAGAACAGTTAGAAGCATTTGACTTTTCCTGCTGTCTTGCTGTTCTGAGTTAAAGGTAGAGTTGAGCCTGTTCTCCATGAGGAGATAATTAAGAATCCCTGCCTGATTTATTCTGGATATTTTTGCTCTGACTTTTCTTTATTGAAACAATCATAGTAATTGCTTTATGCTTAAAGAGAAGGAAAGAATTAGTAGATTAAGTACATAACTTATACTTGGGCAGGTCGGAGGTTTATGCCAAGCTCTGCTGTAGGTGACTGAGGTAGTTTGGGATGAAACACTCCATTTCTCTTGACCTTTTCTGAATCATGCACCTCACACATATATGGTTGGCTGCATTAGTTGTGACAGGTTAATCCAGAGAAACCCTATTGACATTTTTATAATACCATTAAATATGGTCTTCTAACATTTTTAAAGTGCTAGACTTCTTAAAGGGTCTTTAAGCTTTTCCAAGTATTTAGATATTAGGTATTCTTTTTATCATGCATGCAGCAAAGAACGTCAAGAAGTCTGGTTTGGTTTGAATTTTTGACCTGTTTTGAAATTGTTATTTTAAAAGAAGAGGAGAGGATTATAGAGGCAACTGCACACTTCATACTCCTTTTTGGTAAGAGAAAAAACATTCTGGATGTGGGAGTGAAGGTAAATCTAAGTGAACAGATTATAGGCAGAAGAATAGCTTTGGTCCAGACACACACATGAAGTTAGGGCACGGTGTAAACACCATGATAGAATTTAGAACAATCTAATGCTTCTCCCTAATTCTGGATTCAAGAGTCTGCGGAAATCAGTGAGTAGTTGGCAGTAAGTGCTACTGCTACCAGGGCAAGGACAGCAGATTCTACAGACCTCTGCCTCTACTGGGTTTAGATCTGCAGATGAGCAAAAATCAGGGTACCCTATTTTACCATGGGTCTTCAGCTTCTGTAATGCTTGCAAGATAAATAAAGTCAATATCCAGATATTTTCGTGGTTGAATTACCACAGTAACAGAAAACAATGTAAGCCGATATAAACTGTGACAAGTGTTGAAAAGAATATAAAGAATAAACAAGAAGCCATGGGGCATTTCAGGTTTTCTTGTATATCTTGATGTTTTGTAAGAAATTGTTAATTTTTTCTTTTGTTGTTCCATTATAAGACATCCTGCTGAGGGTTTTTTGGCAAAGACTTTAGATCTGTTAGGACATACCTTTTAGCTTCAGTTGGAAATGTGTCATCTGTCTGTTTCAAGAATTGTGTATAGTCCAATAAAAAAAAATCTGTTGAAACTTGCATGATTTCTTGGGATTCATACAGAAGTAGTTGCCATGAGAACTTCTCATCTGTCTTGCTCTTAAGCCTGACTGGCTACTTCTGTTGATTATTAATCTGACCAGCTTCAGTTATCCATTTCCACAACATAGTCTGAAGCACTTGGTGCAGATATTTCTTCTGTTTGGATACTATGGGACTGGTCTCCGTCATTCTTTTTACTTGAGAAAAACACTCCGTTTTAAGCTCTTGCACATCCAACAAAGACATGTTTGCTGCATCCCCTGCTTGATCCATCTTCATGTTATCAGTGAGACACAGTCAACAAACAATCCTTGCTGTCAGGAGCTGGGAGACTGCCACAAGTGCTAACAATAATCGGTTGCCTCTGTTACCAGAATCTTCACCGTGTCTGATGGCCACAAATCACGTAGTGTATGCCTCTCAGGCATAAAGGGAGAACTAGGAACATTTCACACTCAGAAAGTAGCTTTTCTTGGGAGTTTGCTCCAAAGCAGTATGAGGCCATGGGATGGACTTGGGTGGCAGCTGTGATCTGGCACCTTCAGCCTCCGTGTGACTCCACATTAACCACATCTGCTATTACAAAAGACAGCTGTAACTACTTAGAGCTCTGGGAAGAACGTGTGGATTAACAGGTTTTCTGGGTTTTTTTTAGTAGAGAAGGCGGCTCTTCTCCTAAGCTGCTGCAAAGGATATTGCAATGACATCTTGTTTTGGGCCAGAATTGGAGGTTGTTGGTTTGGATTTTTTTTTATGCTTACCTTGGTTAGTATTATCTCTGCCATATTTGTGCTTAAAATCAGGCTGTTGTTACACTTGACATTAAACTGCACTTCCATTTAGTTTAGAAACATAAGTATGACATGCTTCAAGGTTACTTTTTGTGTCATTGCTTTTGCCATGTGCCATGTTCTTATTGGTGGGGTTTCTAGCTGTCTCCATTTGAATGCCATTATTTTAAATAACTAAGATATGATCTAAAGTGAAATATGCAGGGCCACCAAGCATTGCCAGTTTAGCAGCTTTGTCTCTGACTGCAGTGAAGTTCTAGTAGTGGTCTCCGTAGCAGTTTACTCTTCCAGCAGCAGTTTTGGTTTTGATGAGACCTGTAAAAAGGCAATCCCCTTTTGTGCACAAGGCAATTGAAGGATAGAAGTTTGACCTTCCTCTTTCCTATTACTGATTACAAGCAAAAGTAGACTTGAGCAGGAACAGTAATCAAAATGAAGTGATGGTCAGAATCCTCCATTTCATATTCCTGAGTTAATCCCAGGTTTTTACCCTCTAATTCTTCCTGAAGCTCTACTGTCTCAGGAAAGTCAACAAGGTGTCCCATTCAACTCCTGCAATCACATCTGCCTCGGAGTCCTGAGGACACTCAGTTTCTTATTCTTACTTTATCATCCATGTTATGAAGCAGGTACTACTCAGGCAACTTCTACCTGGCTTTTGTTTTACCCAGCCTCAAAACTTGCATCATGAATCTGTTTTTATTGTAGCAAGCTTGTAATATCCATTTTCTACCCAGTCATTGCCACATTGTACGAAGTTTTTCTCTGTTGTGTGGGTCATGCATGTGTGTTTGCAGGTGCATAAGTTATACAACTGCTATTTTATTATGCTGTAACTGACTAGTTATGTTTTGAGGTTTGTGCCTCAATATGTTTATTCTATTCAGGATAAAGAATGCTTGTTTGTACAGTTCGGGTTTATTTTCGTGTTAAGGGATTTGTAAATATAGAGATCAGTGCAGTTTATTCAGTTAAGTGTCCATGTGGAGTTTAATGAAACATGGCAGTGATGGTAGATCAATGTCTTAAAGGCATCTACAAACAGAAATAATGCCTCACTTACCAAGATAAAATGTTTAAGGAGTCTGTTTCTCAACTGAAAAGTGTGATGTGACTACACACTTCTTAGTTGTTTTGTTCACTTTGCGGCACCTCAGTTGCAAACTGAATGAGGGATAGTATTCCTATGAAAAGTATTAGGATATTCTAAAATGAATACGCAAAATAATACAAGAAGTAGCATGCACATGTGAGAATAAATGTATACAATTCCAGTATCTGCATAATTAAACATATTAGGGGCAGGGGAGAAGAGTATTCTTGCTGGAATGTTGATGTTTTCCTGTTAAGTTTTATTTTCTGCCAAGGTTTTATATACTGGAAAATACATGAGGAAAAATAGATTGAGCATTGGATGTTCCAAAGAAAAAAAAAGAAACAGAGAAATGTGAATGTTGTATTGTATGTTTAATGGCTACTGTCTATCAGTAAGTACCGTTTCTGAAGCATTTTGCTATAAGGAAAAAATGTGGTTATTCCATATGTATTGGCATGTATCTGCTCAAGCCCTTTCTATAAATAGTTGAATTAAAGGACACCAGATGTTGCACAGAAGCTGATGCTGCTTTCTGAACTTCATGGTATATTCTTTCAAAACCCACAGGAAGTAGCTGAGGGAAAAAGTGTATTAATTAAGTTCAGAAATAGATTTTCCAGCTATAGGAAAACCTCCAAAGAAAATAGCGTTTGATCTTCACAAATGTGAGCATGCTGTCCCGGGAATCTGGTGGCAGCATGCAGCACTGTCACATGGGGATCAAAATTCAGATTTCGGGTTCTCTGAGCTAGGCTGGCCTGAAAGTAAACCAGCCTCTGGGCCTTGGAATTGGACCAGTCTTTTGACCCATCTCCTCTGGCCAATGTTCATAGTTTTGTAGATAGTCTACAGAGAAAACATTTTTCCAGTTTTTCTTAACCTTTAGAAATAACATTGTAATAGCAGAGACTTGAGGAGAAAGGAAAGTACTAGAACTCCCAGATGCTCTGCACTTCAAACATGAAATATGAGCAGACATATACCCAGAGTATATTTTGTAAGCTTTAGAAATACAGCAAAAAAAAAAAATAAAAATGAGATTTGCTTTGCGTTGGTTGAGGAACAAAGATTTACATTTTGCAAACCAAATTAAATGTTTCTGCATTTAGAAATACTGGCTCTGCTGTAGCTGTAGTGTCATCTTCTGCTCTGCTTCTTTCAAACCAAAGCACTGAAAATTCCTCTCTTGCATTACTAGTTAGTATCGTGTCCATCTGTGTCAACTCAATGAATACATAACTGTTTATACTAAATGGCACAGTTCTTCTGGAAAAAAATGTACGTCCAATCAAGTAAGATTCCCCTCTGAGCACTCTTATATAAGTCAAGCAAATGAGATATTTCAAACATGCATTGCTGGCGTATTAAGTAGTGTTTGAGCTGTGGTTTGAACCCAACCAGCAATGTAGCACCTAGCAGCTGCTCACGCACCCCACCCATGCTGGATGGGAATAGCATCAGAAAGTGAGGAAATAGCAAAAGTGAGGAAAAACTCCTGGCTTGAGAAAAGGACAGTTCAGCAAGTGAAGCAAAGCTGTGTGTGCAGGCAAAGGAGAATCAGGAATTTATTTATTATTTCCCTGTGGCGGACAGATGCTTAGCCACATGATGGAAAACGGGGCATCGTTTCTCCTAACAGTTCCTTGGGAAGACAAATGCCATAACCACAAATGTCCTGGCCTTCCTTGTCATTTCCTTGAGCTTTTATTGCTGAGCATGGCTTGATATGGCATGGCGTGTGCTTTTGGTCGGCTTGGTTCTGCTGTCCCAGGTGTGTTTCCTTCCCAACCTATTGCCAACCCCCTACCTACTTATTGGAAGGGCAGAGTGGCCTTGATGAAACAGAAGGCCTTGATGCTTTGCAAGCACTGCTCAGCAATAACTAAAATACTGGACTGTTACCAAGTCTTAAATGTTTTAGTCACAAATCCACAGCACAGCACTATCTTGAGTGCCATGAAGAAGGTTAACTATATCCCAGCGCAGACACTGTACAGTCTCCACCCCTAATACCCTACCATTCCTGTGACTTGGGCTCCATATGCTGCCATGGTCACTCAGGACAGGAGAGGCAGTGTGTTGTGTTGAGTTATTGGGCACCAAAACCAACTCTGTGGGAAGAAGTTGTACCTTTCTCCCAGAGAACTGCACTATATGCTTTAAGAAACCTTCTTGCTAAATTTGTGTTTTACAAGCCTGTTACACCCCCTTCAAAAAATAGAACGCAAAGCTGTCTTTGCAAAAGTCTTAGATACTCATTTTGTTCTTTAAGCAGAGTGATGACAAGAACCTCAATATGAGTACCTTTTGCAATATGTCATACTTATGACTTCCAAGATATAAAAAGAGAAGTCAGAAATGGAAGCAATTCCTACTTTACTCTTTTTTCTTCTTATCAAAGCATAACAATCATATTTATTCTTTGATTTGATCTACAGAGTTCCACTACTCTAGCACATCAAATTCAAGACTGTTTGACTTTGAGATCAGATTAGACTTTGCCTCTCAGCCACATTTAGTATATATTACTTCAGTACCTGCTGTATCATTTTGCCTACTTTTATGGCATCAGTACTGCACTTCTTGCAAGGTCCTTTATTCCTTCATGCAGAATGCTTCTACCAGTATGATGTTCAGTGTGTTCCATGAATTTGCTTGCATGTGAATGTAAAATCCGTGTGTTAGCTCTGAAAGATATGTCTGGTATGCTGTTAAAACAAAAATCACGTTATCCCTATTCAATACCTGAGAAATAGCAGATTTACGTGTCTGTTAGTTTCTGTCAGTGTTCAGGCAGTCAGATTTTTCCTCATTTAGAATGTCAGTAATACAGGAAAAATAAGAAACATTCAAATATGATAGCATCATAAGCTTTTCCTCTTGTTCAGTTAATAGCCCAGAATCACATTTGTGTTCATTGTAGCGTAACTGATACAAACCTGTATAAGCATTCACTGTTCTTCTGACTTCATGTCTTTTAATTTATTTTTCATAGTCAGATTGTACTGCAACTGAGCGAGCTATTGCAAGACTTGCAACACACCCCATCTTGAAACCCAAGTTTGTTGAACTTAAAGGTATGAAATATTCTATTAACTTGTTCATTGCTTTAGTAGCTTACTGGTATGTTATCTCATTCCTCTATATTCCTGACGTGAACAGTCTGTATAAAAAGAAAAGTAAAAAAAAAAAAAAAAAGGCAAAAAGCTCCTGTAATTACCTTACCTGGCTGCTCTGAACCAAGTGTCACAAGCTTGTAGTTGTTTATATTGGTTGAAATGGGCTCATAGGTCACAGTGCACCCCATGACATTGTAAGATACAGTGTGTAGGACAAACAGGGCTCATAATGGGAACTCTAAAATCAAATTGATACAATGGAGTATTTCTAAATTAAATAGAACTGAACTGGCAATAAGCATGATAAATGCAGATAAAGTAAAAGTAGAATTATAGCTGGGTTTCCAAAGGCAACTGTAATGTTTTGCAAATGACTCCGTTAAAATTCCCTGGAATCCTTAGGAAATATTTCCTTATTCTTTATGTTATCTCTTGTTTGCTTCAAACTCAAATCTTCCAACTAAGATTGATATTAAAAAGGGTCAAGTCCTAGTAATAATGTCACAAAGTTACTTTGTTCATAACGGAACATGTCAAATATCCATTTAATTATATCTGACCAATTTATTATTTGTTTGAAGTTTTTGCACACAAAGTAATGCCCTAAATTATCATGATTATCAGCTACAGATTATTTGCTGAAAGAGAAGTGCAAGTTTAGCAGTGTATTCAGTTGGTAGTAATTTCAGGTTCCTTTCCTCACTTCTGTTGAGTAGTTCAAGGTATTTCTTTCCCCATGTGTTCAGTATATGGTTGATAAGGACATTCAAAATATGCTTACTCATACGACATATTTAACTTACAGAAATGTTTTATTATATTAAAATAACTTACATAAACTCGTGTGTGGCTGCAACAAAAGATTTTTCTTCTGCCTCTCGTATAGCTGCTGTAAAAGCTTTTAAGGATGCAAGAAAGAACTCTGCCCAAGACACTGCTTTGAAAAAGGCTAAGTCAGAAGAACAGCCTAAATCAGCACATCAGCATCCAAATACCAATTTGGATGTCCAAGCTCTTAAACTAGCTCAGAAACAGAAAGGATGTGAACGCAGAACAAAAAAGAATATGAAAATAGAAACTGATAGAGTGGCTGAAGAGCTTTGTGAGAGTAAATGTGAGCAGAAAGCTGTGGAAATGGAGAGAGTGTATGCTCCAGAAGAATCTTCATTTCGGGCAGTAGAAATGCAAGCAGTCACTCAGAAAAAAACAAGAAAGAAACTTGGCTTTCAAAAAAGGAAAGAAAATATGAACATGAACAAATTAAATGCAATAAAAGAAATAATGGGTGATAGTGACCAGGATCAACCTAATGAAGAGGAATACTTTGATGATAGTACTGAAGAGAGGTTTTATAACCAGTCTTCAGATTCTGACAGTGACAGTAATGATGATTTCTTCATTGGCAAAGTAAAAAGAAATAAAAAGATAGCAGCAGTTAGTGATCTTTCTTCGGCAAAAGAAAAGGACACACTTCAGAAAAACATAGTGAAGAAAGAAAACAACACAGTGCCTGGAACAGCACAGGATTTGATCAGGAAAGAAGAAAAGCCACAGGCAAAAGCAAGCAAGGTGGAATCAGTGTTTTGCAGTTCTTTGTCTACCTCTAACCAGAAACCTCAAAACAGAAGAAGGTAAACCTTTTCCCTTTGTTATGTTCTTCATTCTCTCCAACCTTCCCAGTAACAGAAATTGCTGTGATTTTTAGTAGCCCTTACCAAACAGAGAATTTCAGCCAATCACAGCTTTGAACATTTACACAGAAGCTACTTTGCAGCCTTTTTGTGCTTTCTTGACACGTATTTTTCGTATTCTCTTTAGCAATTAAATATATTCCTAATTAGACCTGCGTCCAAATTAAATCACTGCTTAATACTTCTAATTTTACTTCTTTGATAACAAATAGGAAATTATATGTAATGGTTCTGCACGTTATGCTTGAAAAGTCATTTGACAAGTGTTTTGTTAGTGACGGTTCTTTATTCATGGGTTTTTTGATTCTTAGAAGTTTCTTGAAAAATCTTAAATTCTCTTTTTATTTTTAGAAATACTAAAGCCAAGCCTCCCAAAAATGGAAGAACAGGTATGTATTACTTAACTGGGTAAAGTTACTAGAGAAAAAACATCTTGAGAATTTGTTGCCTCTGCAGTCTAATCATGATAGGCTGATTTTGTTGAGCTCTAATTTTAGTCTGTGGATGTTTACTATTTCCTATTTTTGAATATTAGAAAAAGTAAGTTTACACAGGCTAGTGCTTTTCCACCAGTCTTCATATTGAGTAGTTAGTGTTATCTCTCCACATGTGAAGGTGTTAGATTATGATTTTTAACAAGTAGTTTCCCTCATGAGTAATACCTTCAATAGCTACTTCAGTATTTTATTCCATTTCTAGCATGTGGTTCTATTTTGGATCAAGGATCCCTTGTATCAAGGATATCATTTCAGTCATATTGAGATATATTGTGTAATATCACATTGATTGTGAAGAACAAAGCTGAGATCATGCTGAATATTTGCGCAAATTTTGAATAAGATCTTATGAATATGATATTCATATGATATATGAATAAATCTTAACTATCTGCAGTCTACCAAGTGACAGTTCACTGGGTTGGAAGATGATGAAATCTTGCTGTGAACATTGACATGAATGTGTTCCCCAGGACTCATTAAGAAATTCTTGAAAATTTACACAATTCCAAGGTAGTTTTAGTATGCTTTCATGAAAGTTCATGATGTAGTTAATAGTTTATTTTGTACCTCTTGCACAGCTCTTCTTAAAAAGGAACCACAGCTCATGAAGCAACCATTTGCAAAAGCTACAGGTATGAAATGCAACGATAAGAAGGCACATTCAGAAAAGCCTCTTCATCCATCATGGGAAGCAAGCAGGAGACGCCGGGAACAAATGTCTCAAATTACAGCATTCCAGGGAAAAAAGATTAAATTTGATGACTAGACTATATGTAAATTAAGATATTTTAAAAAGATTCTCTCAGATTAACATTCTGTGCTAGTTTCTTATGAAGTAACAATTGCCATTTCAACATTTTTGTTAACTGTCCTTACCATTTTGTAACCTATCAAATAGCAACTTCTAGAACTTACCATCTGTTAATAATGAAGATTGCTTCATTCATTCAGTGTGCTGTCTGTTGATTAATGTATGGACTTATGAGTGTCGGTTCAAAAGTCCCATTATGTAGTGCCACCATTTATGAAATACTCCCTAATGTGAATGAATGGGTTTTAGGAACACCATTTGTGCCCTGTAGGAATAGTACAGATTCTTAGGAGCTTTTTGTTTTGTGTAAAAATGTACTTTACGCTGTATGAGGACTTGGATGTCAAGAGAGAGGGGAGAAAGTACTAACAAGTGATAATCATAGGACTATATTATCAACTAAGAAAATGTAAGAGATTCTTAAATTCAAACAGAGAGCAATAAAATATTGACCTGTTAAATTGTGATCTCTGTCCTTTGATCATACTGCTGATCAGAAGAACTGAAAGAGTGTCTTTAGTGCTTTAGGATACATCTGGGTACTGCAAATATCTGTCCTTCACTTTGTAAAAGAGTGCTGAAAAACTGAAAGGTCTTTGTCCATTTGATTTCTAAGTGCCATTCTGAGTCTGGGAGTTCATTTTACTGGGATATGAGGTAAAAACTGTGTATTTTTAGGGGCTTTTCCTACTGCTTAATTGAGACAAGTTCTGAACTTGCAATTAATCATTAACAGTGCTGCTTATTTAAATATAGTTATCTTTCATAATCTTTGTATCTTTCAGAATCAATTCAGAAACTTGGTATATTACTGCAGTGGGTATAAGATAATACACTGTACAATTCATGTAGCATTTTGTAATTCCTAAGAATAGCCCTGTGTCAGACCAAAGGTCCATGTAGCCTGTGACTTCAACAGTAGTTAAAAAGGGATGATTTAAGCACAGGAATAGAGGAAGTACATGGTGATCCATTATCCAGCTTTCAACTTGTCAAGCTTGTAGGTGTTATAGTTCAGGGACATCCTGTGATGTTGTAGCTTACGTTTAATAATCCTCAGTGGATATTTTTTCTGCAGATTTCTCTATAATCCCTTAAGGTATAGAAATCCTTCCTGCATATTAGTCTTATGATTTTTTTCTATGTCTCAGCAAAGAAGGACAGCAGCCTCCTAGAAGGTGTTGCCAGCAGGACGAGGGAAGTGGACCTTGTCCTATACTCAACACTAGTGGGGCCGCATCAGAAGTGTTGGGTGCAGTTCTGGGCTCCCCAGTACAAGAGGGGACAGGCTGGAATGAGTCCAGCAAACAATGACTGAGATGATTTAAGAGCTTGGAATATATGATACATGTTTAGAGACTGAGAGAGTTGGGACTGTTCAGGAGAAGAGAAGGCTCAGGGGAGATCTTGTCAATGTGTGTAAATATGGGCAGGAGGGGGAGGGAACACATGCAGTGTAAAGAATGAGCCAGACTCATTTCAGTGCTATCGAGTGACATGATGAGAGGTAAGGGGCATAAACTGATGTACAAAAAATTCTGCTTAAACAAGGAAAAAACCCTTTTCCACTGTAAGGGTGACCTCGCACTGACACAAGTGACCAGAAAGATTGTGGAGTCTCTTCCTTGGAGATGCTTGGAACAAATTGAACACAGTCCTGGGTAACCATCTCAAGGTGACCTTGCTTCGGCAAGAGTTTGAACTGAATGGTATCTGGAGGTCCCTTCCTACCTCACCTCCTCCTTGTGATTTTCTGTATTTAGGACTGAAACAAGCAACAGCTCCCCCGACTGTCAGCAGCTCCACAGGGGAGTTACTGTATGTGTCTAAAACACATAGTCGCTGTGCAATACCTCAGTGATTTCCACTTGGGATGGCATTAGAGTCAGATGGCAAGAATAAGTTTAGGTCTTTTAATGCAGGGTTACTCTGTGACTGATGTGGCTGCCTCTCTCTGTCTGTCTTGCAGGCTTTGTATCTGTATACTAATATAAGCAATTGCTGCGTCTTGTCCCACCCTGTGTTGAGTTCTTGAAGGCTAAAAGTTCTGGTTGGTCCATTTTGTACTATTATCTATGCGTGTCTTTGCCCCACTCATTTAGATGTTCTTTTTTGCATCCTAAAAAAATGTGTGGTATTATATTCCTGAGCGGTATTGCCACTCAGAGGAATTAGAAAGACAAATAATTTTCGATCTCCCGGTGTTTTTTATTGTTCTGATTTTAACTGCACCATATGGGGCAACATTTAAGACCAGAAGCGTGAAAATAGAACATGGAAACATGTTTGCTGTGGTTTTTGTAGGGAAGGATCATATTTTGGAGAAAAACCCATGCATTTACCTGTTCTATACAAACTCTTTACATATTGCAGATGTACATGCTAATCCTTAATGCTTTTAATTCTAGTAGTCCACCTGAAGCATTGTGTCCAGTTCTGGAGTCCCCAACATAAAAAGGATATGGAACTGTTGGAGCAGGTCCAGAGGAGGCTGCAAAGATGATCACAGGCCTGGAGAACCTCTGCTATGAGGACAGGCTGAGAGAGTTGGGCTTGTTCAGTGTAGGGAAGGGAAGGCTCAGGGAGATCTTAGAGCAGCCTTCCAGTACCTGAAGGGGCTACAGGAAGGCTGGAGAAGGACTTTTTGGAAGAGCAAGTAGTGATAGGAAGAGGGGGAATGGCTTTAAACTGGAAGGGAGGAGATTTACATTAGACTTTAGGAAGAAATTCTTTACAGTGAGGGTGATGAGGCCCTGGCACAGGTTGCTGCCCAGGAACCCTTTCCATGAGGTGTTCAAAAACAGGTTGGATGGGGTCTGGTGAGAGGTGTCCCTGGCCCATGGCAGAGGGGCTGGAACTGGATGGGCTTTAAGGTTCTTTCCAACCCAAACCATTCTATGATTCTATGAAATTAAATAAGTAAGTCCCAGCTGAATTCTGTACCACACAGCTATTTGGTGACTTATCTGGTTCCAGTAAAAGGCAAGAAAAACTACTTTGGTAAGTATCATCAACTATAACAGTTACCTTTTTTTTTGGCAGATGAGCACCCAGTTTTAAGAGTTGATTTACTTTGAAGACCAGAAATATAAAGATTTCAAATAGTTGGGGGAGGGAATGGACTCTAAGGAGTTTATGTTCTAAAGTATTTCTTTGCATGTGCAGAGATCTAGGAGCATTGGTTTATCTTGGCATTTGAGCAAGTTTCTTATTTCATTCTTACCACTGTAATTTGTGGCCACAGAATTCTTCCTGAAGGAAGCCTGACTTATCAAAACATCTTTTTTCATTTTATAAAACACTTCTGAGCTCTTGCTTTGAAGAAAAGAAAAAAGATAACATACACTAAACATGAATGAGAGTGAAGTGATTAGCTTACTGGCATTGCTTCATATTTTTAATGGGTTGCTTCTACTTTTAGCTGATGCTTAATGACTCACCTGGATCACAGCCTTAAAAGCACTGCAGTGCAAGTTAGTGATGGCTGAGACTTGATAATTTTTTTATGTGCAACTTGGCAATTTTCTGTGAGCTGATAAAACCATTGAACTTGCCTGTAGGTTGCTGATAAAGTTTGGAACAATTTCTCCTCATTGTAACAACATTTTCAGTATAGACGGAACTTTAACATAACTTTATCTATAATGATGTTTAGACAGAGACCTCTCACAAAGTACTACTGATTTATTTTTATAGTGATATGGAAAGTTATTCTGTGTTGATTAGATTTAAAAAAAACCAACAACTCTGAGTACGATGCTTCCCAGTTCAGTGCCATACCAAAGAAGAAATGTTCTCAGTCAGGGCACATACTCTCAGATACTACCAGACCACTTCCAGGTGCACAGTATTTCGCTTCAGACTCCAACTGACAAAACAGTCTCAGATTTTTCAGTATCTTTTAAGACAGTTTAAACATAATCTTTTTCCAAAAATGTCATGCAAGTATACTAAAGATAACAGTAGTCTGAAGGTTTCAAAACAAGTGGATCAATGCCACATTCACGTGGGGAAAGTTCTTCTGAGTTGGGGGCGATTTGGGCAAGCCAAAAGTTTAAAATGGTTAGGATGATTCTTAGGGGTGACAGCTAAAGTGAGTATAAATGTGATTATGTTAATTGCTCTTCTTTGGGGTTAAACTAGACTCCATAGATTGAAAGTCAATTGCAATTGATATACTAAAAGAGCAGGATCCTCATCAGTAGATGTTACATAGAGGAATAATCTACTGTTTTTATGGACCGATTAGCTCAGGAGAATTAGGGCTTGAATGAAAATTCAGTAACAGCAGTATTTTGTAAACCAAAAGCGTATTTGTGATACGAGGCAGGTGATGAAATGTGAAAATGAGATAGTAGAAGAGCAGGTAGAAGATACTTGGGAACTAGGAGATGCTTTATGTTCAATAAATTTCAATATACTTTCTGCAATAATGGACTGTCCTTTTTTATTTGCATGGATTCTGATCCACACAAAGTTCTGTGCTCTACAGACAGCACTTGCAGGAATTCTTTTTTGTTAAATATAGAAACAATATTGTTTATATCTGAAATAATTCTACATTTATGGACTTCTAAAAAATATTGCATCATTTTTGTCTGCATTTCTCAAAGTCAGGAGTGCCATTTAAGTGTTTGACAACCTATTACTCGAGAGAAGATTCTTAAGTTTTTAACCATGCTGTTCTGAAATAATCCACAGTGAAGGGATGAGAGGTGATTGACAATTCAGCCTATTTCATCAGCTCCGTATCCAGATTGAAGAGGCAGCAGGACTTTGGTTTGTACTCAGACAATGTAAATAACAAAGGATAAAATATTCTTGGAGTAACTGAGTGTGAAGTGTGTTAGGGTACATAGAAACATAGACTTTCTGCCATGGGCTGCTCCAGTGTTCTTTCCATGAAAGTAAAGGGTTTGGAACAGAAATTCTGAAAGTTGTTTCTAAGTTCCTGTTCCTACAGAGACAGCCGATATGAGAAAATCTTGTATACAAATGAGCCATACCTCATCCTGTTAAGCCTTCACGTGTTAAGTCTTTGTGTAATGTGACATAAAATACCTTTAATTGAAGCTTTTGCATTGAGAGATGGATCTGGCCTATGCATTAAGTATAATACTTTGACAAGTAGAACGCTTGAAACATTTTATTCAAGTCATTTTCACATAAACTTGCAACCATAATACGGGCATGTAACAGAAGAATATGAAAGTGCAATGAAGAATACAAAGCTAGTGCCTGAATATTATAAATTAGAGCTCTTCAGATAAAGATGAAAAGTTACTGAAATTAAGACTTTTGAAAGAATAGAGAAGGAAATAATGAAAAATTCAAAAAAAGTTGCAAAAACAAGTGGCTTTTCACTGTATCTGTAGCATTTAGTAGCATAACAAAAACCTCCCACTAACATACTCTTTGGTTTTAATTCAAGTTAAAATCTTTCAGCACCTTTTAGGATTTGCAGAGAATGAAAATGCCTTATTGGCACAAATATGAGACACAGGATAAACCACTTTTCAATGTCTCATGTATGAAATTCACTCTGCTCGTTTTGAATGAGTGCACTGCAAACAATGCATGAGTGACTACAGGAAGGTACATTTGGCGTTCACACTCATTCAACACTGTATAGGAAACTTTGGAGCAGAGAGAAAACGAGTAGACTTTTACTAACACAAAACATCATCTACACAATATGTTGGTTCCATTGGTGACCAATCTGTCATTTTTGCTACACTTTTGTCTAGAAATATGCAAATATCAAATGTATTTCAGGATTAAAAAAAATATATAACAAACCCCTCCTGTAATGAGCCTGGCATACAATATGTTCCTTATGTGCAATTCTTATCTAAAGATCTGAAATGTGGGAGGTACTTGCTTCACACACATTTTTACAATTTGGGTTTTCAAAGGAAATATGAGACTGCAAAACAGCAAATTCATACTAAGGTTCTCACAATAAACCTGATTTTGCTCCCACTGAGACCAATGGCAAGATGCCTTTCAAAGGTGATGGAAAATAAGCCCAATGTCTGGTAAAAAAGTTTTCTAAACAATATTTTGCACTATAAAATAAGCTTTTACCAAAACACTTTTTATAAATGTTTTTCAACAAAAATGCACAAAATCTCATAAATATTTTCCAGTACCAAAAAAAAAGTAAGGTAAAGTGTCTGGGTCAAAACTGCAGAACCAAGATACTGAAAATACTGGTTGGCACTCCCCTATTTAAAACTATTACACATGCTATATAATAAACTCTTCCACTGCATCTTTATTTACTATAGTTGAACAGGGGAAGTTAAAGTCACATTGCTTCATTTTTTTTAATCCTAAAATCCTTTCCTTTTCTAAATAGACTGTTCATGTTATCTTAGGCAATTTTTGTGCTATTGTACATCACTGTCATGTTGCTTAATACACATTTCAAAACAAAGACATTATTTTGCTACGGAAAAAAAACAACTACATTTTTTGTAGCTACAATATCCCCAATATTATGGCGTTCAACACCTTTCCAAACTAGGCCATTCCCACTAAAAGGACTAAGTCCAGTATTACAACTTGCTCCACCTACACAGACATTCAAGGTCCTCTGGCTCCTTGCTGACTTCAGTGGAGTTCTGCAAGTAGTTTGGGTATAGACATGTGAGCAGGTTACTGTCTCGTGAACCAGGGGACAAACTCAATTCCTGTGGCTGCTCTATGTGCAGTTAGTGCTCTTATCCCACATTCAGCATCAGGCATAAGGAGGTATGCACACAACCTCTTACCCAGGAAGCAGCCCGTGCCCACAGCCTAACTTCCATTACAGTAGCTTTTGTGTCTATTGCCCAAGCTGCTGTCAGGACTTTCACCCCAGTTTTGACCTAAGTCTATAGAAAGGTGAATGCATTTGCATCCCTTAACACCTTTTAATCTTAAAAACTCTTTGGGCTGAGATTTCAGAAGCCTAGGCTTTAAAACAGACCCTGATTTTTGCAGACATATGTAATAAATGGCTTTCGATAGTTTCCAGATTTTGCTTCTGCTCTTTGCCCATACAGGTGACTGATTGCTAAAATGGAACTCTCAGCAAACGAAAAAGGGACCTGCAGGCATAAATAGTATTCATTCTGCACCACGCCCTATGCTGGTTGGCAATCACTGGGTTGCTGAGACAGTTCTGCAAATTTGTAACCAAGTTATGATTAAGGTGGCAATACTTTATAATTGTGAAATAAGCTTAAATACATCTAGTAAAGAACCAGCTAATATTTTAAGGATATTATGATAGTACATAAAACTTCCAAATTAAATCCATACTGCCTGAACTATTCTCAATAGTGATAAAACCTCCCCATACTTCTCAGATTTTTCATTTTTTTAACTATACTGAATAACACGTCTATTTTTATTTTTTTTAAAAAAAAACATATTGAGCTTTCCATGTTTGATTAGGTATTTTGAACTGCTGATTAAACTTAACCAATACCAATCAATATTTCTAAACTCCTTTGTTTCAAAAGTAGATCTTTCATTTTATATTAAGAGAAATCTTCTGAAACAAAACGCCAGATCCCCTTGTGATACATTATTTCACAGTTTAAAAAAGAGAAATCACAGCTACTGTAGCTTACAGCAGGGTGCATTGCAAAAGCAAGATAATTTGGGGATGGGAGGAGGAGCGGTATAGCCAGCACCAGTTAAGCAGTTCAGCAAAAACTTTTAATTTCGGCTGGAAGTTTTTCTCCTTAACAATGATATATTTGGTTCCTGAACAGCCTAAAGCAGGATGTTAAATTCATTTACTTTTGTTCTCCCTCTATAGATAGTATATTTTCAACTTAATTGTTTGAATAAGAAGATATAAATTTAAGAAGTCAAATACAGTACTTAAGGGGGAAGCAGGTAGTAGGCTTTTTCATTATAAAAATACTCTGTTAGAGATTCTGACCTACTTCTGTTTGTGGTGCCACCTGAGTTAATCGTCTGTATTATTTTGATGGTTAACCTCTTCAAGTTGGATGTTTTTCACAGATGACTACATCAGGGTCTCTTCATCATCTCCAGGAGCCCTTTTCTTGACAGGTATTTATTTTTATCAACATTAAGATTGCAGAAGTGTTTTAAAAGCCCCACCTTGAAAAATCTCTTGAACATAGACAGGTGGATTAAGTTCTTTAATTCATTTACACAGATGAAAGGCTTCTTTCAAAACCCCATCTGCTTTTTACTTAAGAAAATGGAAAACCTTCTAATGTATTAAAAATGTAAACATAACTTTTCTTGCAGGGGTATAACTGGTAAATATATAGATATATGTATTTCTCTGATATATGTTAATATTCCTTGAAAACTGAACATACTTTTCTCATTCATATCAACATGTCCTAACAAGTTTTATTTTAATGGTACTGGTGCATTACTCATAAACTGGTTTTCATTCTGGTATTTTCTGAGATAGCTGACATTAGTACTTTCTATTGCATTTTATTTTATTCCTTTTACATAAATTTTTGCTACCTTTTAAAACATGTTGAACTCATTCACCAGTAATATTCCCATTGAAGTCTGTTATCACCTAACCTCCAAATTTTCAGGCCTAAAGAAATGCTCATGTTTTTATGAATGAGTTAAATTTTCAAAATTTAAAGTATCTGTGCATGAATCACCAGTTCCACACATTTCAATAATAAAAATAATGCCAATTTAAATGCTTAAAATCCAGTTACAAATTTGGTTGAGAAGCAGCTGAAGTACTTCAAAATCACATAAGGTGTGTGGGTGTATGTGTGTATGTTCTGTAGTTTTGTTTCTATAGTGTTTACATCCTATTGAAGTTTATATAATGGTACTTCAGTTCAAAACATTTGGCACAGTCTCATCCATTTTCTTGCTTCTTTCTCAATATCTGCCCAAAGAAAAGAAACAACATTATGCAGGCAAGCAAGCAGATACAAAAAGGTATCTGCTAAATACCCTTTGTCAGCTTGAAGGCATAAGTCAACAACAAACAATAACAGAAATTTTGTTTCTGCATGAGTGAATTTTACCTGATAATCCCTGCATGAATATATTTCCCTGGTAACATTCAGAGAGGTAAGATAAGGAGACTAAAAGTTAAAGGCATAAAGCATGAATTAGTCAGTTCTGTTACAGAGAAATGCACTAAAAGGCCCTATCACAGGTCTAACAGAAACAATCACTCATGACCTGCAGGATGCCTGTTCATTTTTATTTTTGCTGCAAGTCTGACCACCACATGTAAAGAATAAATTGAGGATTTTGCTGAATCCATTTAACTTATCATGTATGTGACTGAAATGTAATTATAAATACACATCTCCACACTGGCATGAAAAAATATTCCTCATTTTAGCTTCATTTAACTATTGCTTTCCCAATACAAAGTAAGGAATTAATATTTTAAAGACTAATAAAACAATAGTCTCATTAACACAGTACGCTTGTTTCACTGATGCTTTCATAGCTGACTCTTCTATCATTTAGTTTAGTTTATGTCATTTAGTTTACTTTTCATTTGCTGCTCTGGAATTTCACATGAACCTCCATACAATGTTCGTACTCACTCCTTATGCAATCCAAATGAAGCCACTTGATGAAGATTTTGTATGAGCAACTAATACATTGTCCTGAGAACTGTTTACCTCTGTGTTACAGAATGCTGATTGCTTTTTGTGTGTGTTTCACAGATGCTAAGCTACAGTCGACCATTAATTAAATGAATTTGTCTTTCTGGAGGAAAAAAACCCATGTAATTGTGGCATTGTTTAAACTTTAAAAGAACTGATCTGTAAATGGAGTGTGTCCAGAAGAACTGTTACAGGGAGGATGGCTGCTGGGTCAGCAGCAAAGTGACATGTATGTGTGGGATTCTGCAGAGTGTTTTAAGAGCTGTATAACTGCTTAACAGTTCTGTGTGGATGCTCCATGTGGGTATTGCATGAGCACAGGAAAGTTTTAGCGCGAATGCAAAGACAATGTGAGCCACAGGTAGTTACCTAACAGCCCAGACAGCAGGAGTTTTGGTAGTGATATATAGATAGATAGATAGATATATCTCCTGAGGGCATGATTGCAAGAGCAAAATTCTCGCTTAAAATTGTTTTTCAAGCCAGAACAATTTTTAGAAATCCATATTAGACTTATGGACATAGTTTAATTACTGGAGGTCAGGATTTGAAAATTACAGTATCACAGTATCACAGTATGACAAGGTTGGAAAGGACCTCTGAGATCATCAAGTCCAACCTATAACCCAACACTAACACCAACCATCATCTAGACCATGGCACTCAGTGCCACATCCAATCTCCCCTTAAACACCTCCAGGGTCGGCGACTCCACCACCTCCCTGGGCAACGCATTCCAATGGCCAATCACCCTTTCAGTAAAGAACTTCTTCCTCACAGTAAAGAACTTCTTTCTCACATCAAGCCTAAACTTTCCCTGACGTAGCTTGAGTCCATGCCCTCTAGTTCTGTCACTGGTCACCTGAGAGAAGAGACCATTACATATCTATCAAGAGCAAAGCAACTGTTCCCATCATTCCTGCCAAAAAGTAGCATCTGAATTTTTAATTCACTAGATCTGAAACCCAAGAACAACACACTAAAGGAACTGAGATCACTATAATTAATGGTGGGAAGTTATTTTTTCAGAATAATCTAAACCTCTCAGCCTTATAAATCTGCCGAGTGCGGTACTATGAATATAAAACACTTGGAAAGACAAAGGAATGTACTTACGGTGAAATTGTACAGCCAGAGGCATACGCATGGTGGCCTGTATAGCGTATATCACAACGTACAATATTGTTGGAGTAATCGGATTCAGGCACCAAATAGCTGGGGTTTACACTCACCTTAAGGGGAGAAAGCACAGTGTTGTCTACTTCCAGGTTTGAGTTGATAACTTATGTTCGAAAAGATATACGCATGTGATTTTTTTTCTTTAAAAAAACAAACCAAAAAAACCCAACAGACCTCCACATTCCTATTGCTCTTACCTTTAGAATGTAATTTCCAGGTTTCACATCTGTAATATCAATCCACTGGCAATCTATATCAGCATTGTAAGTGTCGTAGCAGCCAGGACTCAGTCCCTTAAAAACGAAGTTACGATGGATGTCAGTGACATGATGGATGTAAATGGATGGCATTAGGGACACTCAGACTGAAGTTCACTTAACCATTGCATTTCACTAAGAAAATTACCTCAGGAAATAAGGATTATTTTTATTGGCATTTTATTGGACTATCTGAATTAGAACACTTCAGCCTGACATATCACTTTTATAGACAGCACTGTATCACTATTGCATAGGAAACACCTATACTAAGATACTTTTATGTTATCTATATTTTATTATCATTTGTTACAGTACTCTTTTTATGTAAATATACATGATGCTGTCACTCACTGGTGAGAATGAAATAAAAACTGACCAAAGACTGAACCTAGACACCTGCAAAACTCACATAAGTAGTTTCTGAGGTCCTTCAGTACCAACCTGATCACCATGTTGGAACCTGTCTCTGCCCTTAGGAATGATGCAACTTTTTGCTACAGATGTACTCTGCTGAAGTGCCATCTTTGAACAGTACAGCCTAGGGCCATTTTTAAACAGAAAATGGGTTTTGCACAGAAATGGCACCTCTTCAGGCAAATAGTCACACAAGAATCTGAGAGAACTGAAAATGTAGCCTTTCTTCCAGATGAATCCCTTCTGAAAAATCCCATGCTGTCAATAACATTAATAATGATCTCCATAAATGAATGTATCAGTGGTTCAATCTGGTGTCTTTAATGATAGCAAATACAGATTGCTCTAGGCAAACCTGATCTGTTCTGGCAACAACACAAAGTGCACAAAACCCAAGTCCTGCAGGAATAGCCTCTTGACCCAGCTGGTGATCAGCTCAGACTCTCACATGTATGTGCCAAGTCTGAGGCTGGAGGAAAGTTTTACAGTCCAATTACAAACCCCTGAAATATGGGCTTCCAGTGGAAACGCTGACACAGCCATGATTCTAGTGACACAAATACTCCAGCTGTAAAATATGTATGTTGCTTAGTTAGATGTCATAGTCTGCAAAAGGAGAAAAGATATTTATAAAACCTCTTCAAAGCCTTTATGTACTGCAGATCATTCATTATATTTAAAATTTGAATGTCAAAACATCAGGCAGTGAAGCATAGCTGTCATTTCTCTGTAATAAAATAACTACCTCTTATATAACAAACTGCAGAATAAGGGATACAAGTTTATGTATAAGTATGGCCACTTTGAGTGGAACCACAGATCCATCAAGCTCAGTGTCATGCCTGTGACAGTGGTCAGCAGCAGATGCTTGAGGAGAAAATAACATAAGAAATGGGATGCGTAATGCCCTTTACCGAGGCAAATTCCTTCCAGCAGGCATTTAACTGTATTTAGGGCATGAGATACCAACAGATTTTTGGACTCAGCAACATCCTATGGCAAGGAATTTAATACTTCATTCATGTGTCAAAAGAGCACTACTCTCTGTTTTAAAACTGCTGTCTGGCAGTTCTTTTGGATACCCTTAAATTCTTATACTGTGAGAAACAGTGCAGATAAATAATTTCCTTTTTCCATCCAGGACCACTCAAGATTTGCTACTATTTCTGTTTTTCCAAATGCAAAAGCCTATATAATGCCTTAGTGTGGTAGCCATACTACACTGCTGATCATCCTTGTTTTCCTGGGGTTGATTGGGTTGGATTTTTACACTTTTCTGTACCAGTTTTGAGAGGTGGTAACCAGAACTCCATGCAGTATTCAAGATAGAAGTCTACCATGGATTTGTACAATGTCGTAATGGTACATTCCATTATTTATCTACTCTCTTAATAAGATTTAACACCTTGCTTTACATTGGTTTGTGACCCATCACAATGTTCACATTGCTGTGATTCTCTTTAACAGCATTCTATACACACATAAAACTATGCTGTAAGGTTTTTTGTGGTAAGAGTGCCAGCCAGTAGCTGTAGGTATTAAGAGAATTCAGCACCTTACAGCCTTACGTTCTTGCAAGGGAGTAAATACGAACTATGAACTCTGGGACCAGCCAAGCACATCACCAAGCAGGATGGAGGGTGGCTTCTTTACTGACTCTCTTGAGTTCCATTTAGGTCACTTGACCAATCCTATAACCACAAGAACTTTTGGTGTGCTTTAATATAGTTGAGTCACACCAGTGATGCTAAGCTAGTGACTGTCCCTGCATTTTAATGACACCCGCATTTAGCAGCACCTGGATAAGTTTTAAGTCTCCAAGCTGCTATTGTAGCCTCTGTGATAGAGAATTGCAGAGCTAGTTAGGGCATCAAATAATACCATCCAATGACTGGTAGAAAAAGTATCGAAAGATAAATTAGGGGGGAAAAAGAAATCTGGTTGTCTCCAAACCAACTCTTACCTGTGTATGCGCTGTGCATGCATACCGTCTATAATATCCATAATCACAGGAGGTATCTTCAAGACAGAAACTTGCTTTGTGTCCTTCAGCAACTTTTCTGTGTGAGCTTGCATCCAACAAATCATAGTGGCTGAATTCATCCATGCTGTGATAATGTCTGTTGAACCACAGATACATTGGCAAAGATGTATCAGATCTTGTCAGTAACATTTTATCATATTCTTATTTGATCTACTTTCTGCTAGATGTCGCCAACTTTTATGTATTTCTTTATTTACAGAGTTGTGTGTTCATATACTTTCCTATTACTGGCCATTCAATTAAGTTTTAGTTTCATTATTCTAATTTTTAATGACTTTAAAAATGCCATCTTCTTGAATGAATAACAGATTTTTATTTGTTAAGGGAAAGAATCCATAGCAGCACTGTTTTTCCAAAATTTCCTGTTTCAGCTCTTTTCCAATAACAATAAAAAGTATTAAATAGTTCATATTTGAATTGTGCATCTTATAACTGCCTTTGGCCAAAGTTTTGCTAGGAATGCTTACCTTACATACTATAAATTCCAGGGAAGTGTGCTACTTGTTAGCAAAAACCCAGCCATTTTCTTTCACATGTCCATGGCCCTCGGTCAACGTAACACATTCATAATACCAGTGAAAACAAAATCTTTATAAAGAAATTGGTTTCCATGTATGGGCAATGCAGATCTTGTCTGATGTCTACAGTTTTTGTAGTCTATTATTAAGGGTCCCTATTTTAAAGTGTGTATGCTTTTGATCTGGGCACAGTGATGCATTTTTCTTGCTCTCGCACAAGGTGAGTTCTAGCTCTACTGTGGACTTGAACACCTGTTATTCTTTTAATTTCACTTTTTCCAAACATATGGAAAACTAAACTTGTACTGTGTACCCACACTTTGTGCAGCATTTGGCTGCTGTTACTTATGAAAACTTTCATCTCAAGAGGTGTACGAGAGAGATATAATTAAAGATATAATCAAACATATTGTGAAAATGAAGAGGAGTGCACAAGTCTGTCAAAAATACTAAAACCAGATCACAGATGATGATGACTAACACTGGAGTCTGATGGCTAGCCAAACTAATTGGCAGTTATAGTCCATTTCCAAATGATCTTGCTTTACTGTCATGGAAATGATCATGAGAAGTGCCTTTTTTTGTAGGCAATGTATTTTCTGTCCAAGAACTGAATCAACATCAGAGACACTTTGCATCTGGATAGCAACAGCTGGACTATCGTGGCAGAGTAAGAAATGTCTTTTCTACAAATGGAAGATTTCAGTTGCTCTCTATCCATTTCATCCAGTTATCAAATTTATAAGCAGCAGAGTTGGAGTTTTTTTATTAGTGGTAGTGGGATTTTTTTATGAGTGAAGGTTCACTAAAGCATTTATGGAGGCTTTTTTTGATTGTTTTGATTTACTTTTAGCTTTATAAACCTTACAAGATTAACAAACCAGTAGTATCAGTCCTTTTTCTGAAAGATTTGTTCACGGATACTTATTTTCGATTAAAGCGTCTGAAGCTAGAGAGAAATATTCCTTTGACTCCAGGGGCCTTTCGATCAAACCTATGTTACGTATAATTTGTAATAGTATAATATTAAGTCAACACTTATGTACCCATAACATCAGAACTGTACTTCAAGTAAGGTGGAAGGAAGGTAAGCTTTCTAGTATTTTACAGCTTTTCCTGCTACGAAATATTGAAAATTAGAACAAACTTGCAAACTGCTGCATGTGAGTTTTCTGAAAAGGTACAAGTTTGCAGTGTTGCCTGCTCCTAAAACGTTGAAAATGTTCTTCTACATTTGTCTTGCCATGTTTCCAGCTATTTTTCTATTTCTAGAGCAATACTGGTATGTGAAAGTATCATGATATGATAAGGATGTTGATAATGGCTCAGTCAACTCACTATCTTCTCTTTTCCATATTGACCAGAGTATTCCTTGTGAAGAACTAACCCATGAAATTCAGAACAAGAAGTATGTGTCAATTTTTACAGTGATGTATTACTAGTAAATGTACATTTTTAGGGTTTGCACAGTTATTTTAACATGATGGGCACTTTCACTTACTGGTTCTACTTAAATCTAACTGGACCATGACATAAGTGAAATAAACGCAGAAGGTGTAACTGTCAAAACTGATTTGAGACCTGTATTTGTAATGAATCTATACTTGTAAGAGTTGTATACTTCTAGATAAACTTCATATCCATTTGTTTGCATGTGACTGTATAAAGAGTAATTACCACTACCATAAAATTGGTCAGAGAGTAAAAGTTTCCCCATGGTTTGCCCGCGCTGCACTGCAGTTTTAGAAAATGTCACCTTGTAAGTGACAATTTGTTAGTGAAAAGAATAATTGGAAGGTACCATACTGAGCACTTCACTCACTGGTGACAGCTGTGCCACTCCCATGAATAACGAGGTCTGCTGGGCAGAAAATCTGACGTGCCTTGATTTTTCACTCTTTGGGGGAATCTCAGGAGCACCCGATTGTCATAGTCTCTAACATCTGCTCGATAAGCTGAACTGTAATAATGCAAAAAAAAGAGCTGTAAGTATATGCAAGAAATACTTTAACTAACATATATTAATTCTCTCAGAAGTAACTCATAGCACGGATCTTTTCAGCCCCCTTAAACCTCATGCACTGGAGACACACAAGAATTCCACCTGGCGTGCTCAGAAGTGCGTGGTGTCAGACTAAGACCTGAGAGATTCTGATCTGCTTCTAATAATATAAACAGGAGTTTGACCATTGTCTCTGTGCCTCCGTCTCTGAAGAAGATCACTGCTTAGCTATAAAATTACCCTGCTACCAAAAATACAATTTAATTAGTAGCTGTTAACAAAACAACTCAATCTGTATGTAAGATCACACAACAAGATATTTGTTTCTGTTGTAAAAAAGAATTTAAAAATAGATGCCTCAGGCTATATTTTCCTTCTCCATATAGCTATTATCTACAGTCTTTCAAATACTGGAATATTTTAATCAATTGATGCCAGCAAGAACACTTCAATTAGCCTTCACTGTAAAGTTAGCATAAAAAGTGCTTATTTTCTTTTTCCAGCAAGTGAAGAAAGAGCAAGACCCTGGAAAGTCTGACATCAGTTAATGATAGTGGTAAATAAATAAATCTGGTTTGCATGATAAGGTATCAAACAAGTTAAAATGGTTAAAAACAGCTATGTTGATTTCTTTCCAAACAAAACAGGAAAAATCCTTTTTTGCCAACTGGACAGAACCTAACTTCACAGCAAAGCCATTATTTCAACCCGTTAAAAGACTTTAAAACACTTTTCAAGGAGTTTTTCGTCTTAAGAGACGTTATAAGGCATAGGCCCAGAAACAATTAGCAAATTATAATTTTAATGGTAACTTGTGTTGGTTAACAATAAGGTTTTTAGAGTAGAATATGATCTGGTTGGATTAGAGGAGGGAGATGAAAATCACCAGATTCAAGTGGTTATTTCAAGTGCCTCCATTTTGTAAGATTTAGGTATGTTTAAATAGGCCTGATAATAGAATGTGCAGTGTAACTTCTCACAAAATGTAGGTTCTTCAAAGCATGTGTAGTTTGATTCTCTAATATGGCAATACTGTTCTCTCATGTGCACACACTACTCTCTGCCACAGGCACAGGAGAAGGTTGCAAACTAGGCTGTGTTTCCTGGGGCCTCCAGCCTCTTTTCTCCACTCTTCACAGTGTCCTCAAGTACTCCATGGTGGGTGCAGGAGCGTAAGACCCCACAGCCAACAGGCAGGAGCCAGGGTGATGCCTACCTTGCCAGGCAGTTCTCCTCGGCAGCACATCGCAAGTTGTACATGGACATCCTCTGGACATATGTGGACGCCTGGATGTAATAGGGATCCGGGACTAAGTCAGGGAGACCTGCAGTTCATCAAACCAACCACATAACAGCAAGATCAACCCAGGACACGTCTGCAAACACTCGGCTTCCATCCCAGTTGTTAGGAGCCATCATTTTCCTACGGACCCCTGCCCCACATTAATCTCACTCTCAGGTTTGCTCTGAACCTTCAGCTTTTCTCAGACCGCATTGCACAAGCATGGACCCCTTGGTGGGGTCCTTACCGAGCACCACTGTTCACCCCCTATTCCCACTCTCCAACCACGGGGTCTGCACAGGTTTTGCCCCAAGCAAAGGTCAGGTAAGGTTTTACCGGGAGAGAAAAGCAGACAGGGTTTTACCCTCGGGGCAGGAGGGCTTTGACCTAAAGGAGGACAGGGCGGGGTTTTGCCCCAAGCAAGGGGCAGGTAGCGTTTTGCCCCCAGCGAGGGGCAGGCACGATTCTGCCCCAGCCCCTGCTCCGCATTCCTTGGGATACACCACGCTGGCACTGCATGTGCAGGAGCAAGTGGGGCTGGCAGGAGGGATGGAAGGGAAAAGAAGGGAAAGGGAGGGAACGGAAAGGAAGGGAAGGGGAAAGATAGAAAAGGAAAATAAGAGAAAGGAAGGGAAGGGGAAAGATAGGCAAGGGAAAGGAAGGAAAAAGAAGGGAAGGGGAAAGATAGGCAAGGGAAAGGAAGAAAAAAGAAGGGAAGGGGAAAGATAGGCAAGGGAAAGGAAGAAAAAAGAAGGGAAGGGGAAAGATAGGCAAGGGAAAGGAAGAAAAAAGAAAAGGGGAAGGGGAAGGGGAAGGGGAAGGGGAAGGGGAAGGGGAAGGGGAAGGGGAAGGGGAAGGGGAAGGGGAAGGGGAAGGGGAAGGGGAAGGGGAAGGGGAAGGGGAAGGGGAAGGGGAAGGGGAAGGGGAAGGGGAAGGGGAAGGGAAGTCTCTTACCGTACTGGAAGTATCCAGTGCCATAGCCGGGTCTGTACCTGCTGCCCTGGCGGGGCCTCTCGTAGGTGTCGTAGTAGTTGTAGTAGGGGTTGTCGTCCGTGTACTTGTAGGGGTTGTAGGGGTCGTCTCCTACCATGACATCGTCCCGCCCGGCTCGGAGGTTGCTGAGGGGCGGCATCCCGCCCGCCCCGCCACCGCTCCGACTGCCGTCGGTGCCCGCGAAGCCGCTCCTGGCTGGGCTGGCAGGACCCTGGCTCCGCTGGGCTGCGCGGCCACCAGCGGAGGGAGCCTGGTAGCCCGCCTGGAACCAGTGCCGCGCTCCGGAGCTCCCGCGGCTGCCGACGGCGCCGGGCTGGGAATGCTCGGATCCGGGATGCGCGGATGCGGGCTGGTGATGCGCGGAGGCAGCTCTAGTGGCTGTTGCGGGCTGAGGATGCGCGGATGCTGCGGGCTGGGGCTGCGTGGCTGCGTGTCGGTTTGCGGCTCCTCGAGGGACCGATGCGTTGTTCCGCAGCAGCAGGACGGGGCTGCCCGCCGGCTCGGCCGCCTGCCTGCGCCGGGGCGGCTGGTACTGTGAGCCCAGGCTGAGAAGGCTGAACACCTGCCCGTTGTTCTCCCACTGGATGCGCTGCCTCCAGGCGGCGGGGGGCGGCGGGGGATCTCGGCGAGGGGGCTGCTGGCAGCCCGCGGGGCACAGGCAGCTCCAGTAGATGCAGGCGTGGAGCTGGGCGAGCAGGAGAGCCGGCGGCGAGAAATGCATCATGCTCCTCTTTTCTTTAGCACCGACGACGGGGAGAGAAGAAAAACAGGCGAAAACCCGGAGAGTGAGAGGCGCCTTCCTTGCTCGGGACGGGGCGGCGGGGGGGGGGGGTGCGGGATGCGCCCCTGGAAAGGTCGGTCTGGCAGCGGGTCTCAGGCGAGGCTGGAGCCGGGCGGTGCCATCGGGCAGGTCGGTGAGGAAACCCAGCCCTAGGGGAGGTGGCGGGAGCGGCTTTTCTTCCTCGCTGTATTTATAGGCGAGGGGGGATGCGGATGGGAGCCGGAGCAAACAATCAGCCTCTCATCATCCTCCGGCCCGCGCTGGTGTCTGGAGCGAGGAAAGGAGGAGGAGGAGGAGAGAGCAGGGGACTTTAAACTTGCTGGCACGCTCGCAAAGTTACACAAGCCCCGCTGTCTGGGCTGGCTGCGCCCCCGCCGTTTGTTCACGTAATGCGGCTGGAGACGTGCGGCCCGGACGGTTCCCCCACGGCCGCCCCGGAGGAGGGCATGAGGAGGGGGGCGAGGCGGCGGGGGCTCCTATCCTCCCTCCCTCCTTCGCTCCTTCCTTCCCTACCATCCTCAATCCATCCATCCATCCATTCATCCGTCCATCCATCCCTTCTTCTGTACCATCCATCCACCACTCCATCCCTTCCCCATCCATCCCTCCCTCCTTCCCTGCCATCTTCCCTCCTTTTGTCCTTTCCTCCCTTCCATCCATCCCTCCTTCCCTCACTCCCTCCCTTCCTCGCTCCTTCCCTCCCTTCCTCCCTTCCATCCTACCTCTTCCCTTCCTCCCTCCCTCCGTAATCCTCCCTCCCATCCCTCCCTCCCTCCCATCCTCTCTCTCTCCCTTTCATCCTCCAGCCAGCCCTAGCATGCATCCATCCCTCCTTCCCTACTATCCTCCCTCCCATTCCTCCCTCCTTTCATCCCTCCCTCCCTCCCTATCACCAATCCCTCCCAACCTGTCTTGCACCATCTCCCTCCTTTCCACCCTCCCTCCCTCCTTCACTCCCCTCCCATTTTCCCTCCCTCCCTTCCGCTCTCCCATTTTCCCTCCATCCATCCATCCATCCATCCATCCATCCATCCATCCATCCCTATCACCAGTCCCTGTCTCCCACCCTGTCTCCCTCCTTTCTATCCTCCATCCCTCCCTTCTTTCCTCCCTCCTTTCCTCCTTTTCCCCCTCCCCCTCCCTTCCTCCCTCCCTCCTATCTATCTATCTATCTATCTATCTATCTATCTATCCATCCCTCCACCCCATTTTTCCTCCCTCTCTCCCATTTTCCCTCCCCCCACCCCTCCCTCCTTTCATCCATCCATCCATCCATCCATCCATCCATCCATCCATCCATCCATCCATCCATCCCTATCACCAGCCCCTTCCACCCTGTCTCCCACCCTGTCTCCCTCCTTTCCATCCTCCATCTCTCCCTCCTTTCTTCCCTCCCTCCTTTCTTCCTTCCCATTCTTCCTTCCTTCCCTCCTTTCTTTCTTCCCATTCTTCCTTCCCTCCCTCCCTCCCTCCCTCCCTCCCTCCATCTATGCCATTTTCCCTCCCTCCCTCTCTCTCTCCCATTTTCCCTGCCTCCAACCCCTCCTTGCCTCCCCCTGCGCCCCGAGCCGCGCCGAGCCTGCGGCGGGAGGGCGCGCTCAGACACACGTAGGCTGCCAGAGTATGCCGTGGGGCAGCGCCAAAGTATGCAAAGGAAAAATGCTATTAGCTCATCAGCGCTGGAGAAACTAGAAAAGGGGTGGCGGAGAGGGGGAAGGGGCCGCTAGCGAGAGAGGAAACATGTTTTCTGGAAAATGTGCTGGCCGGCACCGTCTCCCGGGCTGGAGCAGCTGCTAGGGACCTTCGTCTCAGCGCTGAGTAACAGTCGAATCCCCTTAATGACCTCTTAATTAGGAGAAAGCCTCCATCAAATAAACTTTTGACTATTGACTTTTGCATTTTCTGCGTATGAGTCACACGAGAAATATACTGGCGGTGCTCCTCCCGGAGTAGGTTTTCATTGAAAAGTGAAATTTCACATGGGAGAGGCTTAGCCCCATCACCAGAACAAATAAACCTGGCTCGGGCTGCGTCTCCCAAAAAATGTGCTGGGAGTAGAGGAGCGGACTGTGGCCTGAAAGCCTCTCCCTCCCTTCCTGCTTTTACAAGAGTTCATCAACACTGTATTTTGATAAGTCAAATCACCCAGCAAGGCAAATGAATTAAGGACTGTGGATTTCAGCCAAAACTCCTTTTGGGTGTATTTTTCCAAGTTCTGTTTGCTTATGAATCCTTGCAAAGGAATGGAGGTGAATGCACAAAAGTTCTCGTTCACCGGAAGTTTTATGGTGAGATTATTTTTAAGTGATTCTCATCAAAGGCGATCAGCCCAGACTGGAAGTTTTACGCTACTGATGCAGATGCAAGGCATCCTCCCGCTGCTGCCAGCTTCCCCAGGATGAGTTAACAGCCCATACACTGCCGGCTGGGCAGATATGTGCCACTGCATTTTGATGTTCTTGGTATGGTTTCCAGTAATTTTTGTATGTTGTTTATTTTTATTGTGTATTACTCGAGACGGTTCACAATAATCAAAATCCTGGAAAATGCAGTCCTGAATTGTGCCTGTGATGGATTGTGAATGCGAGTTTACACTGCTACCCAATTCATATTAGTAGTACTTGGCTTCAAAGTAGCTCTTTATAGGCCCTGAAATCAGTGGTGCCACCCTGGGCATTGAAGTTACCCCTGTGGACAGGAGGGTCAGAGGCTGTAAGCAGTGCCTGGTACCAGCTGCTCATGGTGCCCCAGGCTTTCCTCTCTTCTTGATCTTAGGAGACCTGTGCTGCAGACAAGTGTGCAGCCTAGTGGACTTTAAGCACTGTTCACTTTCCTAAAGTCACCCAGACAACCTAGAGCGTTAAAATCATTGGGAAATGATCAATTGACTGTAAACTTTTTGAATCTAGGGAACACCAAGGACCACAGGGCAGGTATACATCAAGGACAGCAAAGTCTTCTTGGTTGGGAATACCTCCAACAGCAAGTGTTTGTTTGTTATTACTGCTAGCCAGCACCAGCCTGGTGGGGAGCATCTACTGGACTGGGGCCCAGTAACCGGTGTCTTTCCACAAGAGGATTGTGCCTTATGCTCCAATTAGTTCTAGTTTGGGAAGCCTGCTACAGAGGTGGCTGGGTTTGGGTTCTCTTATTCATCATATCTACAGACTGCTCATCCCCTCTGATCTCTCTTATAGTAGCTTTGGAAATATTATTCTCCACTGAAGGGTCTGCCTGGAGCAATTAATGACTAAGCTTGAGTAAAATGGAAAGGTTGAAGACAGGGAAAATACAACACTGAAGGAATGAGATTTCTGTCTTTCTAATCTTCCTCTAAATCTGACTAGTGTTACAAACACCAGGTTATTGCCCAATGTGTGATATTAGACAATATTTCCACACAGTGGGATTCTAACCATTTTTATTGCCTGATTAAGTAAATATTTTTTCATGAAACTGGAGAAAGCATAGTTGAGGCTAGTCACCATTTGTCTGCCATTCACAATGTCTGCTATTTTTTCCATAGCATGAGTTTAGTTTGTTAATGAATTTAGGTTTCATAGAGCATGAAAAGCATTGTTAGCATCCCTGGAGAGAAACATTCTTCACTTATCATTGTGTTCTTATGTCCATTCAACTAGTGTCTTCTCCTCACAGATTGTCGAATTATACCTGGCTTTTATACCTTGGGTCTGCCTAGACAATCAAAAAGCCCACCAGTACCCGTGACCAGAGGTATGTAAGTGAAAAATCTTTACAATACCTTAAAAGTCTTTTAAACAAGCCATCTACTGCCCTAAAAACTGCCAAGTACTCCGGTATTAAGCTTTCTTGTGAGCATAATACAGCTTTCTCATAGAGCCCAGTTCTGATACTGGATTGCAGTTAATTAGTTGTTTAAGCATTTGCCTACTTCTTTCTCTTTTGACTGGAATGACTGGTATACCTGGGTAACATGTTGCACTAGGGATATTGATTTCTGCCACCTACAGAAATACAGTCAACATCAACTGAGAAATTAAATTTCCCACACCAGAAAAACAACACAGCAGAGACCAGAGAGTGATCACAGTAATTTCTCAAAACCTGCAGTAAGGAGGTATTTTGTATTTGATTTTATTTGGTAGATTGTTGCAGTATTCATTCAAAGATTACAAATTGAAAAATATCTTCAATGGCATGTGTAGTATCTGAAGTCCTCCTTACGTGCATACCACTATTAAACAACAGTTGTGAATCTCAAAAATGGAAAAACATTAACCTGTTCTTCAAAAAACAACATAAAACCCCCAAACAGAACCAAAACTCTTTGAATTTGACGTGCTTTAGTACATGTCCTAATATTCTCTAAGCTTACTTTTTATTATGTGGATAAAAAAACCGTGATGGTGTAGAAAAGGGGAAGTTATTTTAAATTATAGACAGTTTAATACCAATGATATTATTTGTTACTTTTAATGTTATTTTAGAAAAATCATCAATTCTGTTGTTGTAGGATGGTTAATTTGTGTTCTTGTTTAGTGTTAAATTGTGAAGTTTAGCTACAGTCACATATGTGAAGCAAAAAAACAGACAAACTTAATATGTGTTAAGTGTATTTCTTTGAAGCTGGTATTTATTTGTTTGGGATCGAAGGTTTGATTATTAAGGACTCGGTATGAGAAAAAGTTTGAAGAGTAGTGGTTGGTTTCAGCTTTCTGTGTCGGAAAAATATATAGTTTACTCATCCAAGTTATGTTTGAGTAGACAAAGGATTTAATTTTTCTGTTTGCATAAACACTGAGATGCAACTAGAGTATTCAAATTTATTGTTTTGCACCTCTTATTTTTTCTAACTTGGTTTTTACGTTCGAAACTGGGTAATTCTTTTTACACACTGGAACAGTGGGGTTTTCTGAAGCACATTTTACAGCAGCTCCAGGTATCTTTATTTAGAAACTTGTTTGTCAGTGCATTGGATTAAAAGGCTCCTAATTATAATGAATCCCCTTTCATAGTGGGAATTAAGATTTTAAGTACTCCTTACAGTGTGTGAGCTTTCCTAGAAACTAAGAACACTGAGTATTTTCAGATTCAGGTCTGTAATGAGATTTTTTTTTTAACAAACCAACTTAATTAGAGACCAGGGTTTTAGACTTTTTCTGGCATCAGTAGTCTTTGGAGTAGACTATAAGAATTTTTGTCACAGAAGCTAATGTTCTAGTTAAATTTAGATCTAATTTTGAAGTCTCTAATCAGACATCTTCCTTTGACCATAAGTAAAGTGCAAAAGTAAATTGTCATAATTTTTTCGCCTCTGAATTTATGAATGACCACATAGATTTTTGTTACTTCAATGAGAATTTTATTAGTAGGTAAACTCCTCAATTCAGAATTATCAACCAAAATACCACCTGACTCCTATCTAATGTTTTGGGTTTAATCTATCTACATTACAAAATTAGTTTGTAGTTACTTTGTTTCATACACTATGGGTAGAGCTACTTACTTGCACGCATCTATGCCCAATGAAGAAAATTAAACACATCTTTATCTCTGCAGGATCTGATAGCATTATCAAGAAAAGGACCTGAAATAGCTGTTTTTCTTTTCTTGTGTGAGACCTGAAGACAAAAGCCTTCTGATGTCAGAGGATTTTTTGTCAAATCAGGGGGTTTGCAACAAGTTTTTAATAGCAGTATTTTTCAAGTGTGGAGCGTTGATGTGTTGGTAAAGCTAAATATGAATGATTTCACAGCATGCAGTTACAAGCTTTCTTTCTTGGTTTGAAAAAAGCATAATGACCATTTTAGAAAGGCCTCTGCTTCCTTGAATTTATAGTGTGTTTCTTCTCTGAATACTGTTTTCTAACTTTTCTATTTGTTTTTTGTTGGTCTCCCAAAGGTTTATATAAGAAGTGAGATTTTTTAAAAAGTGAGAAAAATAGATAAATAGGCAGCTACTGCAAATTCAATCAGAGATTTGAAAATCCACGAAAGTATTTCTTTTCTTACACGTCAGCATCTGTAATGAAAGCTTCCCTAACTATTGTCCTTGAAGTACTCATTGCAATGGTATGCAAAGCTCACCGTGAGTAATTTAGCTAGATACGTTTGGTTTCATTTCAGTAGGTTGTCTGATGACACATACAAAGGACTAGAAATCCTAGGCACTCAAAGTAAGGAGCACACTATCTGTGCATTAATGCCTGACATAGGTATCAGTTAGTTTCATTTAGCAAGGTTAATAAAAACAAAAGGTATATTTTTACAGCATACGTGCAAACAGTACTTTTTGTTTAGAGGGGTTCAGTCCTGAATTGTCTTCATAAGCAAAGCATATGCTCCATAATTCCCTACCAGCTCAGACACAACTACCCACTTTTTTTTAAGTTTTTGAGTACTGTGAAGGGTTTATCATGATAAACCTGAAAAAAACTAAGTAAATCCAGCAGATGCAAATGTTTGGCTGTACAGTTCTGTATACAGGCGTGTCTTTGTTGTTGCAGGGCTCCAAAATGGGACTTCTCTTCAGAGTATTTTGCACAAAAGCAAAAATCCCAGCCAGTAAGTGCAAGCCGAGGAAGACTTGGGAAAACAGTTTTGAACTGAGGCTTTTACCTGACTGTTCTGAGATTAAGAACATTTAGTGTGATGGGAGAGGAATGGATTAACATTTCATTTCTTTCTTTCTTCTTCAGCAGGGGAGAAGTCCTTGTAAATCTTTCACAAAGAGGAACACTGTTGAGCAGAACAGGTTGGGAGAGACCTTGGAACATGATTTTACTGTGGATCTCATCAAAGTTGGTTAGACAGTGTGGCAGTGATATCTCTAAAACAAAGCCAACTTTGTAAAAATAGCATAAAGGAATATCAGGTTCTTTGTATCTCGTTCATCACGTCTAGGTTGCTTAGTTTTAAAAAGAGGTGTAATTCCTAACTCTCCTATATACTTGGATACCATAATTCTTCTCCATCTAGTGCATAGCATCTTCATTTTCATAAGAACCCCTGAATCTGAATGGCTGTCACAGAGACAGGTAATTTTCTTTGTGGAACTTCAGTCTAATGGAAAAATACCAGAAAAGAGCTCACTTTCGAATCCTGAGGTGCATTTTCTTAACTGACATTGAAAAAGAATTCTGAGTTATATTGATAAGGTGCCTAAAAATGTTCAATGAAGACAGCAATCAATAATGCCATTCATAATGCAAATGTTAATGCATTAAAGGAGGGAAAATGATGATGCTAATATAGAACAGGCAGAAGAATTCCCATGTTCCTGTGATTAACATTATAATTATCTGCTACTCTGTTTTCACTGAAGAATACGAACAAAGTAAACAAATAAAAGAAACCCACATCATTGAATCAGAGAGTATGTTTTAGAGGTGAGTATCAAGAACATTAGAAATGCAGTTTGAGGTTTGTGTTCAAAAAGAAATGAGGGAAGAATATAAAGAAGGATGGCTCAACTTCTTCACAGCAAGATCTGCTCCTAACAGGACACAGAAACCTACGTAACAAAGGGTATTCTGATAGAGAAGCAGGTTCAGACTCATAATGTGCCTTATATTAACCAAATCCCCACAGAAAAACTATATAATTTAGGCAGCTAACAACACTTAATCCCCCCTGGATCTTTCCAGAAATGGTTTAATGTGTCTGATGTGGTCAAATTGTAAATGTCTGAAGTCTCTAAAACAAACACCCTCACCTTTACAACCCAGTCTTGTTTTCTAGCTTGGTATTGTCAAGAGAATATTTGATATCATTAGGACATTTTGGTTATCAGACCAAAGTTTCATCTGTAATCCCTGAAGAAGCATTTCTATGTGGATTAAGTAAACAAATGTGGTGCATCCTCAAGGAAGCTATGTCAAGGCATATAAGGCATAAGGATGCCAGAGGGGTAATTAGAGATAACTGATATGGCTTCACCAGGGGCAAAGTCCAAAGAGCTGCAGTCAACAGCTCAGTGTCCAAATGGAGATCAATAAAAAGGGGTGTCCCTCAGGGGTCCATATTGGAACAAGTACTGCTCAATATCTTTATTAACAACATAGTCCGTGGGATTGAATGCATGTTTATAAAGCCTGTGGATGACACCAGGCTGAATGGTGCAGTTGATTTGCTTGAAGGATGGGATGCCACCCAGAGTGATCTTGACAGGCTTGAGGACTGGGCCTACATGAACCTCATGAAGTTCAACAAGGCCAAGTGCAAAAGTTGGGATGATTGTGAGTACCAGCACAGATTTGGGTGTGAATGGATTGAGCGCAGCCCCAGGGAGAAGGATCTGTAGATGAAAAATCAGACATAAGCTGGCAACGTGTGCTTGCAACCCAAAAAGCCAAATGTATTTTGGGTTGCATCTAAAGGATTACATCCAGCAGGTCGAGGGGGGTGATTCTCCCCCTCTACATTGCTCTTATAGACCCCTACCTGGAGTACTGCATCCAGCTGTAGGGTCCCCAGTACAAGAAAGACATAGACCTGTTGGAGTGGATCCAGAGGATGCCACAGAAATAACCAGAGAGATGGAACACCTCCCCTATGAGAAAAGGCTGAGACAGTTTGGGCTGTTCAGCCTGGAGAAGAGAAGGTTCTGGGGATAACTTATTGCAGCCTTTCAATACTTAAAGGGGGCTCATAAGAAAGATGGAGAGAGACTTTTTAGCTGGGTCTGTTGAGATAGGACAAGTGGCAATGGTTTAAAACTGAAAGCAGGTAGATCTAGATTAGGTTTAAGGAAGAAATTTTTCATGATGAGGGTCATGAGGCAGTGGCACAAGTTGCCCAGAGAAGTTGTGGATGTGCCCTCCCTGAAAATGCTCAAGGTCAGGTTAGATGGGGCTTTGAACAACCTGATCGATTGAAAGATACCTCTGCCCACCACAGGGTAGTTGGAACAGGACGATCTTTAAAGATCCCTCTGACACAAATCTTTTTGTGAAAATAGGTACGTTTCAAGTCCTATCAAATCAGCTTACATACACGAGTCGAGAAAGGCCAGTTTGCCTAAATGGATGGTCTGGACTCATGAGCATTTCATGGCTGCTGAGCATTTCTTTCTCTAGGCATAACTAAGTGCAACTACCAGAGGAAGACTGAAAAATGTAGTGTGTAATTGAGCGAGTCTTGGAAAGAACTGACTTTATTTATTTACCGTCCTTACAAGATGAAGAGAATATTAAAGCTATTGAGAAATTGTTTATTGTTCATATTCTCATCCTATCCAAGTACATCATCTTGGTTCCGTTGTCTTTCCTCCTTACTACTATCTTGGTTTTTTCCAATTGTCATCTCCTTGAGTCAAATTGCACGCTCTCCAGGGCAAGTACCATAGCTTCCTCTGTATAGGCTTAGTGCTGCTCACAGTAGGGCACAGAGTCTGACTATTACTTTTGGCCAACACTGCAATATGAAGAGCAGCACTGAATACACAGAATGCTGTATCGAACAGATGCGACATTTAGAACATGTGAAAGCCTTCATGCAGCTGTGTGTATTATTGAACAAAGTTGACACTCAGCAATTCCGACTCAAATAAAACACTCATGGTGGTTTTCCCTTTGGTCTAAATTTCATCATAATATTTTGTCTTACATACCAATATTATGAACTCTTTTACTATTCTGCTCTGTAGCATCATAGTAGATTCTTTTTGGTTTACATTCCTAATCTAATTCCCATTTTCATCCACAGGTAATCATCAGACTTCACTTTAGGTCTTGTCATTGCTCAGACAATATGAGAAATTATTGGAAAAAATAAAGCATTGCTATGCAGTTAAATAAAAAGGAATGTTATAAAAAGATGTTCAAAATATATCAGGGCAGTGACTGTAATATTTACTCTGCCTGCTAAAAGTAGAAGAAAAGAGGTATTCTTAGAAAATTCTTGTTTGCCTTTAATGAGCTGAAATAAAAGTCGATGGCAAACACTATTTTCTCCCTTGCAGTGAACAAACTCAAGCAGTTGCTGACTGAAGACCAGTCTTTGAGGGTAAGCTTGGAAACTGCCCTGGAACATCAGGTTGATTTCATTGGTTTATTCTATCTGAGTAGAAGCCTAACACAGTGACCGGCTTAAACTGTACTGCATGTGTGTCTTTTCAAACTATTCAAAATTATCTCTACAATTTATGTCATGTAGCCAAACAGAAACTTCCATGAAAATAGATCTATTATTCAAAAATATACGCACTCAGTTGTGATAATTTCAGTTGAATATTGTAGAGACAGAGGTGGCTGCTGCCTTTATCTGAGGAAGTGGAGCACCTTCCCCATCCCTCCAGCTGACTGATGTTGTCCCCTATGAGACATGTCTGGGCTGCGTGACAGCATCAAGTCAGGCCATGGGATGGTGATGCCAATAGGGCCTACAATTGGACAGGGAATGGGACAAGGGAGAGAACAGGTGACAAACAGTCTTGACTCTGGTGCAACACTGATTTCTCTGTAGCTTCAGAGACACTAGGGAAAAGCTGTGGTTTCATGCAGTGCCTGGGTTTGTATCAGTTATCTGTGTGGTGGCATGGGAGCAGGATGTGAGGAAAGGAGAAGGGGAAAAACAGGAACAATTAAGCCCCTTACTTATCTTCCCCAGTAAATCTACAGCTAAGCCCATAGCACTTTTTCTTTTAGTACAGTTTTACCATGCTATTTTCTTTCTGTACTTATTTCTGTTTAGCAAAACTTCATGTATGTGTCTAGCTATGTAATATTTTATCTAGGTACAATTTCCCTGCATAGCTTGAACAAAATCAAACTCTTGGATATATACAAATACATAGACCATCATAAACAAACACATACAGTCCTAATCTTTAGGGTATTTTATATTTCTGCTCACAATCCATACTTTGTTAGGGGGAACTAAATTGGGACTAGCTGTTCTGCAGAATGGGGTTTCTCAGCAGTAATAGTGTAGCAGATTATACCTTCTAGTACAACAATCTGAAAGAGCAACAAAGGGAGTTGTACTTGCTAAGTTTTCTTCTTTTCGTAGTGGAACGTTATTGTGACTGCTCCACAGAAGCCAAGCTTCATAGAAGAAACCAGAAAGAGTTTCTCCAAAAAACATAAGTAATCAATACGGAATAACAAAGTTGTGACTTGGTGGCATTGTTTTACTCACTATCATGGACCTCGAGGAATAACAAGTAGAGCCCACAGGAACTCCTACAGGGTTCTCTAAGGATCATAACTGCAGAAAAGACCCCATAAGACAAGGGTGTCAAACTCCTGGCTCCTGCTGTTCTCCTGTTCCTGCAGCATGAGGCGCGTCACTCGCTGCACCCGTGACCAGCGTTGGCAGGAGCACAGGGACAAGGAGCTCAGAGCTGCTGTCCGGCAGAAACAAGGTGCTGGGCCGGATAAAACAAGGTGGAGGGCTGGAATTGGCCCGCAGGCTGTGAGTTTGACACCCCTGGTACAGGAAGAGAGAACGTGAATAAACATTGCCACTTTTAAGAAGCAAAGATGATACTTGAGAAGGATGAAGGTTACTGAATGTCTGGTTCCAGAAGCAGGTGTTTCCCCCACAGGCATGCAAGGAATACAGAGTATCTGCATTCCTCCTTAAAGTTTTGTGGACAATACTCAATTCTGGTGAATGACTCCCATGAAAATCAGCGGAGTTATGCCAGGGTGGAACTTTGCAGCTGAGAGCATTTAATATGTTTGTATATGTCCTGTGATGTCTTTTTTAAAGAATAAAAATTCCACCAGATACTCTATTTTCACATTTTTCATTTTATCTCTGGCTTCGCATTTTACTTTGCATTAAAATCAGAATGGTTTCCAGCACAATTCTTCTACTGTAAAACTTTGGCTAATGAAAGTTTCAATGTTACTGTGGAGGGAGCAGAGCACAATTTAAACGCCTGAGTTAAATAAGAAGGGCAAGATACTGTATTTCTCAAACTACCATTTGCCGTTCTGTTATTACAGTACTGTCCTTACAGGTTAATATTTGCCAACAACTAAACAACAGTATATAGTAGTTTTGGGTTTCATTACATCATGGAAGATTCAAAAGCACTTTATTGTTACCTCTACCATCACTGTTCTTTGCACATCACCAGGAAAAGTATCTCTGTGAAAATGAAATATTCTTTTATAGAAACTTCTGGGGAAATCTGTAAAAATGATTATATGTATTAGAATTTGGACTGGAATTTGGATTTACAGAATTTTAAAGCCAAGAAGGACCTATACAGACTGATCTTCTGCGTAACACGGGCACTGGCATTTCACCCCATAATTTCTGCATAAAGGTCATAATTAGTCACTGAGCTAAGATATCTTTTTTAGAAAGACAGTCTTGGATTAAAGAGGTCAAATGATAGAGAGTACACCACATCCCAAAGTCAGCTGATGCAATAGGGTTTTTTCCCTTCACTTCAAATCATAACAAAACAAAGCAAAACTGTGCCTTATTTATGAGTTGAACACCTCCACTGAAGCTGTCGTTCAGGTCAGCACCTGTAGTAAGAAATCTCTTGCTAACACAAGCACGAAAAATGTTTTAAGCTTGGAAAGCGATGACAGGAGAATTGAGAAAAATAAAGCAAACTTTTATTCATTGTTCTTGTCCGCTCATCTTTGTCAGGTCCTTCACTTTCCCTTCTGACTCCTCGCTTCATGAGGGAGGGCTGAGCTTGTGCTGAAGAGCTGTAGCAGCTTTGAAGCACATTTTGAAATGAACACTACTGTTATCTGGTCCTTGGAGTGACTGCCCTTCACTGGTTTTCCACCTGTGAGGAAGGAGCATGTTTCTTTAAAGGAGCAGGTTTGGATGTTGTGTGTGCTGTGCTGAAAATGTATTCGTCTATCTTCATGCCAAACAATGGAGTGCTACTGGTGTAGTGCTCACTACCAGTGCGTGTCATTGTGGTGGAAGAGACCTGCTTACCCCCTGGAAACATTTTAGGAAGTTTTGAGTATCCAAGCACTTGAAGACAGTCGTGCATCTTTTTCTCAAGGAGTCATCAAACTCATAAATTAAGATAAATTGCTAAGTCTTCTATTTTTTTATATGTTTTTTGTTTTTTAAACACAGGGATCAGAATAAATACTGCATTACTCCCCAAAAATCTACTTCCTTCGCCATTCAAAATTTATGTTTAGAATCATAGTTGTAGCTTATAAAACTACATTTAAGATCCACATTCTAGTGAAAAGGCTGGGTGGAGGGACTTATCACAAAAAGCCTAGTATGAAGGAACGACAGAGCTCCACGTACTCAGTCCCACATCATGATTTGTCCAGGCTTAAAATTGTATCAGGTAAACTATATTTTGTACTTAAAGAAACTGGTCAGATTCCTTTATTTGGGATTGAAACATAGTGAATAGAAGCCAGAAACGAAGGACAAATTTCCATTGTGGTTAGCATGCAGTCCTAGTGAGTCCTGTGCACTCCAGACAGTCTGATACACCTCCAGGCTCTATGTGATCAGATCCTTACTGAGACATGCGTCTTCCAAGAAGTCTGTGAACAAAACGACACTACTAGAACATTCACTCCCTTTCTTTCGAATCACTAGTGGCTGTATTGCATCAGGAAAGTATCTCTTATCCCTTTAGGTTTTGGAATACCAGTGAGATAAATTTGCCCTCATTTTTATTTTGCTCACTGTGACAGCACCCCAATTACATAAATATTGCTCTCATAATTAATAAAGTTTTTGTTTAAGAACAGAGGATTTTATTCAACCATTTTCTGTGAAATAAAATGGTGATGATGTTATTCATACCACATGAAATAATGTTTTCATAAACTATAGAGATATTTTAACTACATTATTGTGGAATGAAGTTCCAAGCAGTGAACAAACTACACATGTTAAGTGTGAGATAGTGATATTCTTGAGAAAAACAAACTCGACTCATTTGAACCCATAAAAAACTAAGCACTGAGGTTAAACCATAAAAAGTGGTGGGCAGTTCCTCACTATGGTAAACCACTAGACTATTAGGTATGCAGGCAATATGTGTTTGTTTGCTCCTGTGGATTCAGAAAGTATTTGGAATTACTCAGGACTTCAAATATTATGTTATAAAATGTTAAACCAATACCTTTAGGACAAAAACAGAATCCAACACATGCCACCTAGATTACTAAGATTGAAAACTAAAAAATCAGGACTTGATCTTCTGGATATTTTTTTTTTATGGAACATATTTCCACTTCAGCTATAAAAAACTCCAGTTTAAAACCCTGCACTTGTTTACACCTGAGAATAAAGATGTACCTTATTCATTTGCTTTTGGAAAAGGTTATTTTTGTCAGTCGAAGCACATAATTTTTTTCTTTTTTTTTTTGTATGTTGCAGCATCTTTGAGGCTAGAAATTACCCTGTCTTTTTAAAAGGAGTTCCTGTTAAACAAAACTAAGAAAATTATATGCCTCAATCTAGCAGGACAACTTATTGTTGTTTATGTCTGCAATGGACCTAGCAACAACACATATAGCAGCAAGCTTTCTCTCTGGGAAAACCAAAGAAATGCTATCCTCATTTTGTAAATGAACAGATAGATTTTCCAGAGTTCACCAGAAGTTAAACATTCTGAAAGAGACCAAAATGCACTAAATAGGCTTCTTCAAAATGATATGCATTGGAAAAGAAGCAACCCAGTGAGTACATTCATGTGAAGACTGTTGTGAAAGCTATTTCTTAGAACACAACTTTGCAATGGTTTTTCCACTTCAAAATGCTGATTGTTGAGTTTTTTTAATGCAAATTTCTGTGGCATTAATTCTGGGAATTTGTCCAGTTAAACACATTCTTCCATTTAGGCAAGAGGCAGCAATTCTGAATTGTTTTTTTTTATTTAAGCAAGACTGATGTGGAAACCTTTGTTTTGAGAGACCCCTAGACCAGTTGTGTGCAATGCAGCGATATTTAATCTCAGAAAAGTAGCTTCTTCACAGCCAATGATAGGACAAATAAATATTAACCCCTTGATTAAAGAGAGGAAAATGCTATATGATTCAGGAACTCTCGCCTTTCTAGCTATTAGCAATATTCTGTGTGCTCATTGCCCTCTCCTGGTTTAATCTGGTAATTTTTTGGTTTTAAAATAACCAAACTGGGTCTCCTGAGAACATTATACATTCCTTCAACATAGTTTTTTCCTTTTCCAGCCTAATGTATAACTTGTGAGCATGTTTTTTCAGGTAGTACAAACCACTTCTCTCATCAGTGCACTGGAAACAAGCGCCTGGTGAACTGTCTTTGTTCCCTGTCTTGTTGCAGTATTTGTCTGTAACGTGTACTTATGGCAATTCAGGCAACACTTGAATTTAAAAAATTACTTTCCATAACATCCTGAATTAAATATTTTCAGTTGTTATGAGAAAATAGACAATTAAAGGCAAGGATCTCTCAAAAGGCAGAAATGTTACAGTTTTTAATGAAACATACGAGGCCCAGTTTTAGCAGTTCATTCAAGGCAATGCCCAGAAAAATTCTGAATATCTTCAGGAATGGAGAATGCATATGCTTTATGGGCCCATTCAAATGTTTCACCACCCTCACAGTAAATTATTGTTCTTAAGTCAGAGTTTCCCATGTTCTAATTTGATAAACTTGTTCCTTAGAATAAGACCTTTCATTTTATAAAGCAGAAAACTGATGGAGGCAGAGGAATGACTGAGGTTAAAAATCATTACTGGAGCAGAGAAGGGAAATAGGAAGACATTTTTTTGGTACTCAAAAATATGACCATTGCCAAGTTTACATAAAAAAAAAAATCTTTTTTTTTTTCCACCAGGATATAATTACCTTGTGGACTCACTAAGACTGGAAAATGTAGAAAGTACAATGCAGGAGTTGTGAAATGAATTGAGAAAATTATGAAAGACAGAACCATAAGTATCTATTAAAACCACTAGTCTCAAAGCAGATGTGCTTAGGAGGGCTGTAGCCTGCTGACTTCTGCAGGTTAAGAGTGCATTCCCAAAGAGGATTTCTCCAGACACAGCCTCTTGGTATATTGATTCCTAACCATCCTGTGCTGGGTTCTGGCACGGGCAGCATACATTGTCAGGTGGCATATGTAGTACAGGATTTTGAAATAGGAATCCAGGGACCCGTGTTTATTGAACAGAAGAATGAGAAATTTTAAATGCAGCTGTAGTGGCACAAGATGGAAAACACACTGGAAAGAAAAGCAGCTCTGAGTCTTCCTACATGTAAACAGTGTTTTGTGGGAGAGTGAGATATGATTTTTCATGTTTATGAACTTGAAAGAAACCATCTTGGACCTCCATAGAGACTGAAGCTTCTTATGAAGATGTATATCCTGTTGTATAACATCTATCAGGTTTTTATTTTCACCCACTCTGAAAACAGATATTGTTATGGGAGTATTTTGTATGTATGTATACATATTTTGTGCGTATTCACATTCATTCATGAATGTGAGCATGTACGTATAAAATGTAAACAGAATGGCTACATTTAATTTAGAAAGCTGTTCTCTGATGATGCCACTCTCCACTTCTGTGAAATTAAAATGCTGGACTAGTAAAAGAGACTTTAAAGGCCCAGACTTGGGGAAAGGCCCTCATAGTCAGGGAAGTGAGAGATACAGCCAGCTAGTCATGTGTCTTGCAAGAACACCTTCATAAGGATCACATCAGCAGTAAGTCTGAGGGTACAACTGAGACATAGTTCTGAAATATCAAGCATATTCCTGCTTTGAATGCAAGGCCTTGTGCTTTATAATGCAAAATCTGATTCTTGTTTAACATCTTTATCAATGACCTCAATGAAGACATTGAGTGTACCCTTAGCAAGTTTGCAGATGACACCAAGCTGGGTGGCAGTGTTGATCTGCTTGAAGGAAGGGAGGCACTGCAGAGGGATCTGGACAGGCTGGATCCATGGGCTGAGACCAACGGGATGAGGTTTAACAAGGCCAAGTGCAGAGTCTTCCATTTAGGTCACAACAACCTCATGCAGTGTTACAGGCTTGGGGAAGAGTGGCTGGAGAGCTGCCTGGTGGAGAAGGACCTGGGGATGTTGGTTGACAACCGGCTGAACATGAGTCAGCAGTGGCCCAGCTGGCCAAGAAAGCCAATGGCATCTTGGCCCATATCAAAACAGTGTGGCCAGTAGGACCAGGGCAGTGATTGTGCCCCTGTACTCGGCACTGGTGAGGCCACACCTCGAGTATTGTGTTCATTTCTGGGCCCCTCACTACAAGAAGGACATTGAGGTGTTGGAGTGCGTCCAGAGAAGGGCGACGAGGCTGGTGAAGGGGCTGGAGAATAAGCCCTACGAGGAGAGACTGAGGGAATTGGGGTTGTTTAGCTTAGAGAAGAGGAGGCTGAGGGGAGACCTCATCACTGCTTACAACTACCTGAAATGAGGTTGTGACGGGGTGGGTGCTGCTCTCTTTTCGCAAGAGACGAGCAACAGGACGAGAGGGAATGGCTGCAAGTCGCGTCAGGGCAGGTTTAGACTGGACATTAGGAAGAATTTCTTCATTGAGAGAGTGGTCAGAGATTGGAACAGATTGCCCAGGGAGGTGGTGGAGTCTCCATCACTGGAGGTGTTTAAAAGATGGGTGGATGAGTTTCTTAGGGATATGGTTTAGTAGGGAGACAGGCATGCTTGGACTCGATGATCTCAGAGGTCTCTTCCAACCTTATGATTCTATGATTCTATATGTGTAATATTTAATTTACTAAATCAGTGGTTACTCAAGTTGTTAGAAAAATTACATGAAGGTCTGCTATTATTGAAGCAAATTTTTGGATCTCTCACAAACATGCCAATACAGGGTTGTCCTGAAAACCAGAATACTGGGACATTCTTGAAACTTCACCTATCCCCTAGCTATGTTATTTATTAATCTTCTGCTTTTGAAGATAATTCTATTCAGATCCCAAATTGTCCAGGAGGAATGCTGGTGGTTCCGGGACCTCCCAGGCATTAGAGAAAGTCTTTAACTGGTGATGGGATGTGACTGAAACTGAATGTTTAGACTAAAGAATTTGTCTAAAATAACTTCACAGCAGTCCCAAAATAATCTGTCTGCCAGATTTAGCTGACTTTCTGGTAGGTCTTAGTGGAAATGTCCACATCCTGGAAATCTGGCTTTTATATAATATGGTAACACTAAAAGGAGATACAACTTCTAGTGTTCCTTATGGCTTAGGAAATAAAGGGACTGTTGGTATATTAGGTAACACACTAGTCACTACACATCATCTGCTAGGCTGTACTAGGTAGATTTTCAACCACGTTTGAAAGAGTCTTATGTGTTGGGTAGAGTGAGTAAACACCTAAGGCATATAAGTGTTTCCAGGTTCAAAGTGGGAGATTTAAACTGAAATAAGGAGATATTGCATAAGTAGATACGCTTAGATTATTCTTTATATAGCTACGCACTTCGTTCAGAACAGGATAAGCATTCCAAATCCACAAAAATCTTCATGGATTTTTAAGGAGAGATAATGCATTACAGTAAACTGTTAGAAAGGTAAGCATCACTTTATCTTTCCCTCAGTAAATCTTCATGTTTATATAGGGTAGTTTTTCTACTGAGGCTCAGGATGTAGTTTTAATTTCTGTCAATACAAAATACATTACTTGGTGAAACCAACTCAAATTCATCACCCAAAGACTTTGTGTGCTGTCACATCCATTTCCCAGTTTGTTTCTACATGTATAAAATTTGTAAGCCAGATTGGCTTTTGTCATCATTATCTTGCTAGTTTTTCTTTGGTAAGGTAGTCGCTTACTTCTCTTTTCTTTCCTCCAGGGGTGGGTGGATTGTGGGAAAGAGTGACTAATGTTATTTTTATATGGTAGTATCACGTTAATATCTAGACAGAGATTTTAAATTATGCTTTTAAAACATCACATTTTTCATGCCATTTTTGTGCTCCAAGACTTTTTCTAAGCCATATGACTTATTTAACTAAAACCAGAAAACCCAATGGTGTTTGAAAAGTGATAAATATTTTTCTTTTAAAAAGATTTTTAATGTATTTAGAAAACCATAAATATAAAGACATTCTAAATGGAGAGCTGGACATTATCTAATGCAACATAAGAGAACAGGTGAGAATCAATATCTTAAATATAGTCCAGAAGATATTAGATCTTATATGGTCAGCTCTTTCTAACTCTTTGAAACTGTACTGCTATAACATATTGCACTATATGATGATAATAGCTCACTGGGTGATAGTTTTCTTTTGAGTCACTGCTAACTAACTCTGCTGTCCAGCAGAAAGGTAGGAAGTGTTGTGTTGCTCATGTATGTTACGTGAGATGAAGGTGGTATTAAGGTTTAAATAGCTTTCAGCCATTATAACTCTGTAAGTGTTCATGAAAGAAAGGATGTTAGCCTTGGCATAAAAGCCAAGTTATAGTATGAGTCACAACTACACCCATATAAATCCCCCTTTATACTTGCATCATATTGATTGACACAAAAAATACTTATAATTTATTTTCTTGTCAAAGCAACATATTTATCATGTCTATAAGCTAACAAATAGAGCTTTGCAAGGCTGATGTGTATTTACAATTCACTTGTTTTTCATCAATATGAAGAAATTGTTGGTTACATCCTGAAATGTCAAAGCACATGCTCAAATTAAATTCAAGAAATTTTATATAGTCAAAACCAGACACAACTAAATATAAAGCTTTAATTATACCTGCAAATGATACTTAGATGTTTTTTGGACCTTGTGGCAATCTGATGGTCTGTGATTTCTAATCAAGATGATTCTATGCTCCTGGCTCAATTGTGGTTATCCCAAATAGACATTTTCTCTCAACTATTCATCTGTTTGGGGGCATAAAGTATTGCATATTGTATTTTTTTCCTTCAGTTCTTTGTTCTCTGCCAAATCTCTGAATACACTTCAAGTGTGCATTGCTGTTAAGCCATCATATCAAACCCACTTTGTCCTGACTAAGTAGGTATAATTTTTCCGTTGTTTTGTATTACCCTGCTGACAATTCCTTTCCCACAATTTGACAATGAAGGATGCTGCAGCTGGTGACCCTGCCATTCCAGATTTTCTGTTAGTATGAACCAATTCCAAGAAGTGAACTAAAGCACTAGTTGCTTTAATTTTCTGCCTAGTTTTACAGGAAAAGAATATTATTCCCAAATATTAAAGTAAAGATGAGATATTATTTGTGAAGCAAAACACACCCATTTGGGCTAGATCTACAAGGATGAGATGAGGAAACTCTCCAATAAGCCACATGAAGCAAGAAATGTTGGAGCACATAATCATATACTAGCACAGCTATCATACTTTACTCTGATTCCACAACGGAACATGGCAGCACGTATCAAAAGATAAGTTTTGCTTCTCTCCTTGCATATGTTGAAAAGACATATAGAGACAAGAAAACTAGAAAAGCTGAAATGGTCAGTTTTCATTAAAAGCAGGTGACACATTATGTCTAAGCCAAATGAATAAATCACTCTATTCAAGTTGCTAAGTAAAAGAACTACTTAGCATGGTAATTATTCATACGTATTTAAAAATGTTTCAGTAAGAGCTGAAAGCACAAAAAAAATCCCTGACCTAAGGAACCGCCACTATTTTAATAAAGTAATTATTTTGATTGTAAACATTCTAGCAAAACAGACAAATCACAACTGTACTGCTATGAAATATTAAAGGTTGATAGTGATGTAAATTGTCTTTTCCTTCAGCGGAAGAATTCATAGCAACATCCTCTCAATGCTTAGTCAATTCACCCTTGGCCTGACCGGCAGGGACTCTCTAAAAATGAGTTAAAATGGTTTGTACTTGATCTACTGCCTATCTCTTTATGTGTCAATAAGTAGTAAAACCAGGAGATTTTATTTCATATAGACATTTATTTAATATGTATAGTGACCCAGTAGAAATCCTGGGTCAGTAGGAAACTGTCAAACAAGTTTGTCTGCGGAAGAACCACTTTGAAACCTACCCGCTAAAAATATCTGTTTTCAAACATATCTTTTTCTCATTTCCTCCTATCAGTAATTTTTACTCTTGTCCTGTTTTGAGAAAAAACGAAGTTCTGAAAAGTCAAGAAAAAAGGAGACTAGGAAAAATAAATATCCCCTAGAATCAAATTGATGAGGACTGGAAGCCACTATTGTGAAAACATTGATGTGTTTCAGAAAAGCAATTAAATGTGAAAGCATTTCCCTGTTTACTTCACCATACTTCAGGGTCCAGTGCAGCCACAATGTTTGCATTACATATATAATTTTTAACTTTCATATGTTTCCCAACAGCAGATTTTTCTGCTTCCTTGCTCACATGGTACTTCATTTATTGCTCATACTTTGTGTAAATCTCAGGCCATTAAATGTGCGGCTATTACAGGAAGGATTACTAGTCCCAAGAGTTAAGAACTTGTTTTAAAATCTGTAGTTTCCATAGCTGCCTTTGGAATTCCTTTTTTTTAAAAATACTTGTTATAGATGTAGTCTCAAAGAGATGCTGTTTTTCTGTGATGTAACAGTTTGAATTTGATGTGCTTTAACCACCGCTGTCCACAACAGATTGCTTCTTTTCCCAGCCAAGATCTGTCATCATAAATCGCCTCCCACACCTGAATCACAGTACCACTCCCTTAGTTCTTTTTATTTTACCTCTACGTTCCTTCCAGCTTTGACACTCCAGCAGAGAAACGGAGGGGTATGTTATGGTACAGATTGACTGGATAAGTTACAGGGACTTGACTGGTGTGTGAGCCTGGTTTAGTCTGCACCAATGCGTGTATTTTTTTTTGCCCAAAGTGACTGCATCTGTGGCTGTTTCCATTGCCTTGTAATGCCAGTAGTGTGAAAGTTCCCAAGTTACCCTCTCTTCCTCTCACTCTGTCCCCGCCTCCCTCTTTTTCTGTCTTCATCCCTCTCTTCTCCATACATACAAGCACACACATGCATATCCATACATATCTGGCTGCTGTCTTATTTTTTTTATTATTAATCATAGAATCATAGAATTATCTGGGTTGGAAGAGACCTCCAAGATGATCAAGTCCAACCCTTAGTCCAACACTATCATGATTATTAGATCATGGCACTAAGTGCCACATCCAGTCTTATTTTAAAAACCTCCAGGGATGGTGAATCCACCACCTCTGTGGGCAGGCCATTCCAAGGCCTGATTACTCGTTCTGTGAAGAACTTTTTTCTGATATCCAGCCTAAACCTTCCCTGGCAGAGTCTAAGCTCGTGCCCTCTTGTTCTGTTGCTGGTTGCCCGAGAGAATAGTCTGACCCTCACCTGTCTACAACCTCCTTTCAGATAGTTGTAGAGAGCGATGAGGTCACCCCTGAGCCTCTTCTTCTCCAGGCTAAACAACCCCAGCTCCCTCAGCCTCTCTTCATAGGACTTGTGCTCAAGTCCTTTCACCAGTTTTGTTGCTCTTCTCTGGACCCGCTCCAGCACCTCAATATCTTTCTTGAACTGAGGGGCCCAGAACTGAACACAATACTCAAGGTGTGGCCTCACCAACCCCGAGTACAGGGGAACTTCCCTCTTCCTGCTGATCACACTATTCCTGAAACAGGCCAGGATGCCATTGGCCTTCTTGGCCACCTGGGCACACTGCAGGCTCATGTTTAGCCTCCTGTCAATCAGCACCGCAGGTCCCTTTCCACCTGACTGCTCTCCAGCCACTCTGTCCCCAGCCTGTAGCGCTGCATGGGGTTGTTGTGGCCAAAGTGCAGGACCCGGCACTTGGCCTTGTTGAACTTCATCCCGTTGGACTCAGCCCATCTCTCCAGCCTATCAAGGTCCCTCTGCGTAGCCCTCCTGCCTTCCGGCAGGTCGAAACTCCCTCCCAACTTGGTGTCATCTGCAAATTTACTTATGATGGACTCAATCCCCTCATCTAAATCATCAATGAAGATGTTAAACAGAACTGGACCCAACACTATCCCTGAGGGACACCACTGGTGACCGGCTACCAGCTGGACACAGCCCCATTCAGCAGCACTCTCTGGGTCCAGCCATCCAGCCAGTTCTTAACTCAGCTGAGAGTGCAACTGTCCAAGCCATGGGCTACCAGTTTATCCAGGAGTATGTCATGGGAGACAGTGTCAAAGACTACATCCACAGGCTTCCCTTCATCCACCAGGGAGGTTACCTGATCATAAAAGGAAATCAGGTTGGTCAGACAGGACCTGCCCCTCATAAAGCCGTGCTAGCTCGGTCGGATCCCATGTCCATCCTGAAGGTGCTGTGCGATTGCACTCAGGATGATCTGTTCCATAACCTTGCCAGGCACTGAGGTCAGGCTGACAGGCCTATAGTTGCCCGGGTCCTCCTTGCAGCCCTTTTTGTGGATTGGCGTGACATTTGCCAACTTCCAATCATCTGGCACCTCCCCAGAGAGCCAGGACTGTTGGTAGATGATGGAGAGTGGCTCAGGAAGCTCTTCTGGAAACTCCCTCATCACCCTAGGATGGAATCCATCAGGTCCCATTGATTTGTGTGTATCCAGGTGGTTCAGTAATTCATAGACTGTTTCCTCCTGGAACACAGGGGAGCCATTTTGTTTCCTGTCTCTTATCTGTGAGCTCCGGAGGTCAGTTATTGTGAGAGCCACCTCTCCTACTGGTGAAGACTGAGGCAAGGTAGGTGTTGAGTACCTCAGCCTTCTCCTCATCCCTGGTAACTATGTTCCCCCCCAGGTCCAACAAAGAATGGAGGTTTTCCTTTCCCCTTCTTTTGTTATTAATGTATTTATAGAAGCACTTTCTGTTATCCTTAACAGAAGTAGCCAAATTAATTTCAAATTGCGCTTTTGTTTCTCTGATTTTCCTTCTGCATGTTCTAACTATAGTCCTATACTCTTCCTGAGTAGTCAGCCCTGCCTTCCACAGTCGGTAGGCTCTCTTTTTATCTCTGATTTCCTTCAGTATCTCCCTATTTAACCAAGGTGGTCGTCTTCTCCGCCGGCTTGCCTTTTGGTTAATTGGTACAGCCTGTTCCTGTGCACTCAAGACTTTTTCCTTGAAGCACATCCATCCCTCCTGTACACCCCTGTTTTTGAGGAGTGTGTGCCAGGTGTGCTCTGGACCAGTCTTCTGAATAGGTCAAAATCTGCCCTCTGGAAGTCCAGCAAAGAGGTTTGATTGGTGGTCTTCCTTACATCCCTGAACATTGAAAACTGTATTATTTTTTTCATGGTCACTGTGCCCAGTTGGCCTCCAAACACTACATCTCCCACGAGTCCCTCTCTGTTTGTAAACAGCAGATCTAGTGGGGCCCCACTCCTGGTAGGTTAATTTACCTGCTGGAGCAGGAAATTATCCTCCATACACTCTAAGAATCTCCTAGACTGCCTCTTCTCTGCTGTGTTGAGCTCCCAGCAGATATCCGGCAGGTTGAAGTCGCCCACAAGAACAAGGTCTGGTGATTTTGAGACATCTGCCAGCTGCTTGTAGAATAACTCATCCCCTTCATCATCCTGGTTGGTCTATAACAGACTTTTACCAGGATGTAAGTTTTGTTGTCCTTCCCCCTGATTCGGGTCCACAAGCACTCAACCCTATCTTTGGTGACCTCAAGTTCTACAGTCAAGAGACTCTCTAACATACAGAGCCAGCCCTCCACCTCTCCTACCCTGCCTGTCCTTTCTGAAGAGCTTGTAGCCACCTATTACAGCACTCCAGTCATGCGAGTCGTCCCACCACGTTTCTGTAATGGCAACTACATCATAGCTTTCCTGCTGCATGACAGCTTCCAGCTCCTCCTGTTTATTGCCCAAACTGCTTGCATTAGTGTACGTGCACTTCAGCTGGGCTGCTGATTTTACTTTTAATTCAGTCTTATCACCCCTGGGCTGAACTTTGGAGAGCCTGAAATCAATCCTCTCCCCCTTCAGACCTAGTTTAAAGCTCTCCTGATAAGCCCCACTAACTTATGGGCAACAACCCTTTTGTCCTGCCTAGACAGATGAAGCCCATCCGATTTAGGAAGACCAGATAGTATGGAGTTTGCCCCATGATGAAAAAACCCAAAATTTTGACGGTGGCACCAATCCTTTAGCCACCTATTGATAAGGTAGGCTTTCCTAATTCTCTCCTCATGCATCTCCCCATTCATTTCAGCTACTACAGGAACCAAAGCAAATACTACCTGTGCACCTGTCCCATGGACTGATCTACCCAGTGCCCTGAAATCCTTTTTGATTACCCTGGCACTTCTATTAATATCATCACTGCCAGCCTGGATTACCAACAGGGGATAATAATCTGAGGCCTGAATTAGCTCAGGAAGTCTCCTAGCAATGTCCCTCACCCTGGCCCCAGGAAGACAACAAACCTCCCTTTGGGTTGGGGCCGGCCTACATATAGGGCCCTCAGTTCCCCTCAAAAGGGAGTCACCAACTACAACTACCCTTCTTTTCTTTCTCACAGCTGTTGTATTTATATGTCTGGAAGACGGGGTACAACAAGAAGAGGGCCCTCCAGACAGATCTCCCTCATAGCTGACCTATACTAGACTATCTGAGTCTAGGGCCTCATATTTGTTCTTTAAGGGCACCTGAGGATATGATGGGGGTTCAGAAGGAGTTCTTTTTCCTCTCCAAAGAGGGACCTGTTTCCATTCCCCTCCATCTTCTCTGTTAGCTCCATCTACCTGATGGCAGGACGGGTAAGTGTTCACACTCCCCTGCTGACTTTCCTTAGAAATCGACAGGGTTTGATTCTACCAGTCAATTTCCCTCTCACTTTCTCTGATACTTCGCAGCGTTTCTACCTCTTCCTTGAGCTCTGCTACCATGTACAGCAAATCATTCACCTGCTCACATCTCACACAGGTGCCTCTCACACTGTCCTCTGGAGCTAATGCTGCCAGGCTCAAACAGTCTGTACAGCCAGAGATCTGTATGACTGCATCCTTCTTGTAGGGTTCTGTTTGAGTCGATGCACTCCTAGTGCTAACAGCAGTGACAGCTGTCTTTCTTTTGTAAACCATTATCAGCTTTAGTCGAGATAAAAAAAAATCACTGAGAGACTAACGAGGTGGCTGCTCCTTGCCTGTTCGACCTGCCTGTGCAAACTGCCGTGCCGCGCCCCTGTTTGCCCGCCCCTGTTCGTCGCCTTAACACACTGCGGAGCCGCGCTCTCCTGTTGAGCCGCGCTCCAGTCGCTGGCGCTCCCAGGGAGACTTTTTAAATCTCCCGCGGCTGCTGCCGGGACCGCCCCCCTGTGCCGTCACCACCCACGTGACCGCTGCCGGGGTTGCGGAGATTCGCGTACCCGCGGTTCTCTTTTGAGCCTTCCCCCTCACTGGCCAGGTCGAATAAGCACCCAGCTGCAGAACTTACCGTTCCTGCCGCCGATCGTCGCCGAGTTTTAAGTTGTGGTAAATGCAGTATTTGCCCTTTTTTATTTCCTTTCTGTTTAGTCTTTACACCTAGCTCAGTCTGTAAGTTTGCGTGATGTACTACTGTGTTATGGTGGAATGCAGACGTCTCAGTTGTCATTAGATGAGGAATGACCCTTGACTGTACATACAGGAAGACCACCTGGGAGCAAGCCCCCGAACTGTGTGCCCCACACTTGTGAATCAGCTACACATTCACCAGCCTTTCTGATGGTCTAATACATGTCACTGGGACAAAGTGAAACCTTGACATAAACACGCAAGATTAAGTGGTACCTCATGTAACAAATAATTACTGTTCTACAATGCACCTTTCAAAAAACTGGACTCCATGAAGTTTCTGTGGTGAGACAGAGCAGTCGGGATACCTCTGGCAGCAAAAAACAAACAGTGTGTTTAAAAATCACTACAGAAATGCTTCTTTTCTCCTCAGTTTTCTCTGGTGAAGAGCTGCACATCACAAGAATATTTGACTCCACTGAGATCGTGACAATGTAAGTGAAAGCTGAATTTGCTTTGAAGAGGATTTCAGGACTATGCAACAAGTCAAATAAGGTCTTTCCTCTGTATTGTCAACTTATTTTCAGCTGTCTTTATTTTCCTAAAAAAAACAAAGAGAAGAACTTGAGCTGCTGAGACCAATCCATGAACAGCAGCACTCTTCCCATGCCCACCCTGCCACACATATTCTCCCCAGAAGCAGGGTTTCCTTTTCTTAACATCAAATGAAGCCAAAGTCCAATGCAGCTTTAGACAAAATCTATTTAAAGCACCAGTGAAAGAAGAATGGCTCATATTGGGTTTGTTTCCTTGGATTTTATGTTTTTAATTAAAGAAAAACAAAAACCCATAGTATATGCTTAAAGCTTCATTCTAAGTGTACTCAAAGTGCATGCCCTCAACAGCTGGGGATGAAAACAGTTTTGTCTTAGGGGGCACTGGGTTGGCTGCCTGTCTTGCTACTTCTTTGGGAATAGTTGTGCACACAGGAAATCTGCTCATTGACTTTGGTAATGATCTTTGTTAATCTGCTGAAAAAGAGAAAAAGCTAAGATTTGTTATATTGCTCCTCTTTTTTTTATGACAGGTGTATCCGCATGAGGTGTTTATCTTTCTGTTCAATCAGTATTTATTGTTTCAGAGACATGTTGCTTTAGGGCTGCCAAGTAAGTAAGTCCATTGAGCTGTGTTACATACCAATGTCCTTTTGTCCTGTAAAGTTGCAATTTCAATATATCATGTTGTTCTTCTTAACTTCTCTTGACAATAAGAGCACCTATACCTCAGTTTAAGCACATAAATTATTCATCTGAATAGTGATGGTTTTTGGCAAGAAGTGTTGCCTTAATATTTCACTATAAAAAAATAAAAAATGCTCAGTAAAATATATGTAAAATCTTTTTGTTTACCCAGCTGGACAAGGCCTTTGTTAGAAGTTGTTTGAAGTCGATGGATACTGATGTAATTCTGGAAAATGCATTAAACAGGGAAAAATGTATTTCTTTTATTATAAGTCAATACCAGGAGGGAAGGAAATACAGTAAAATTTGCTGTAAGCCTGTCTCTCCAGGGAACAGCAAATATTAACTGCTCAATAGGCATGGTCTTCTAATATATTTGCAGAATAATTTGTTGGAATTTTAAGAATATTCAGGGGGATGCTTGTAGACAGGGCTGTCTTATAAATTTTGTATTTCATGTAGATTGTATGTAAAATTCTATTAAGGAGAACCTTTAGTCAAAAAAAAAGAAGTCTCTTTCTTAACACTTTGATTTGGTAATTATTCTGTAACAAAAATTCTTACATGGAGTAATGTGCTGAAATATGTGGTTTCCCATGTGATTAGTTACTGTTTTCTAAATATGTTTTTTATTAAACCTTCAGTATACTTTTCCCTTGCACTGTATTTGACAGTGAGGCTGCTTAAAGGGACTACTAAGGTCTCTGCTTGTACTCTGAATAGCCAGGAAAATGTTTTATTAAGAAATAGTAAGGTCAGGCATAAAATGACAGTGACACTGACTGACCGGCTTTATGTGGTTGAGGGAAACTGGACCCTGTTCTTCGTGAGAAGATGTTGAATTGATAATGTACACAAATTTTTCTGTGGACTATTGCCAGGTGCTATTATGCTTTGCAGGATGAATGACTCAAAGACACTGAGTATACTCAATCTTACAGTGTGGATTTTGATATGTTAATAATATTGAATATATTTGTAAATACAAATCTCCTCAGTTGTACAGTAAATGTCAGTTTTCCCCAAGTGTCCCCACTTCCAGAGGGCCTGGGATGCATCCAAGTGACTCCAGAGTTCATAGATTTATTCAGGTAGACAACTGCACAGAAGGTTACTCCTTATTCATAACCATTCAATATTTTACTAATGGCAGTGTACCGCTAACCATCAACAAGTTTCAACTGAGCAGTAAGTTTCTGTATGCCCTGGTCATGGGGGAGAGAAAGCTTCCCTTATCAAGCTTATATTTTCAGGAGGTTTCTCACCAGAGATAGTGTTCTCCTTAAAACCCCACCTATCTGAATGTGTGAGGATCTCTGCTTTTATTGACAAATAAAATCATAGAATCATAGAATGGTTTGGGTTGGAAGGCACCATGAAGGTCATCCAGTCCAAGCCCCCTGCAGTAAGCAGGGACATCTTCAACTCAATCAAGTTGCTCAGAGACCCATCCAACATGACCTTGAATGTTTCCAGGGATGGGACATCCATCACCTCTCTGGGCAACTTGTGCCACTGCTTCACCACCCTTAGCAAAAAAAAAAAAAAAATTCTTCCTAATATCTAGTCTAAATGTCTCCTATTTTAGTGTAAAACCATTATCCCTTGTCCAAAAAACTTCTGATCCTAGGACTCTACTGAATTTAGACTCAGTGAATCTGGGACTGTATTTGTACTCTCCTTACTGGCCAGCAAGGAGTTCCATTTCCACTCAGAAGGCAAATAAGCAGAGCTAACACTGATAATGAGCTAGAATTAAATCTCATAATTTTTTACACTATGGAGGGAAGTCATCACATTGAGATAATAAAAATGGCACTGACTAGAGTAAGAAGTTATTTTCAAATTTGTATCTGCAGTAGGTAGTTGCTCTTTGAAAAACCAATGAAGATATTTTTGTGCAGCTTGTTCTGTAGAGAAGTCACACCTTATATAGACTCAATATTTTAATAAATGTGATGTTTTATCTTTAGGCTTTAACCCGTGGCTGTATATCAGAGCATACATGAAAGGAGGAAAAGCTCATTTAAGAAGAGCTAATTGGGAATGAGAGGAGGTAGGAGATAGCAACTGGCAGGAAGTTATGGCCCAATGCTACTTTATGGGACACATTCATTACATTGGTTTTTATTTCAACCAAGTTTTCACATGTGTATTTCACTGTTTGCAACCATGCAGCTATAGGATTACATATAGGAAAGCCAGATTGTGAAACAGCTTGACTTTCAGAATTCAACTGTGGAAATACTATGAAAACTGGACATAAAGCCAAACTAAAATATTTTACCCCTAAGATGAGAAAAGAACTCGTAAGAAACAGTGTGAAACCTGTGTGCTGGTGGCTATGCTGGAGCTGCAGCAGTTTGCAGCGTGGAGGATATAGTCCACAACTCTTAATTTAGTCATTTGCCTTTAAGGGTCAGATAAACAAAAATGTCAATGACCTTGGCAGCATGACCTGAGTGTCTTAGTTTCACTAGGATGAACTGTTCTTGGAAAAAATTCTCCCTTCTCTGAGTCACAAAGCAAGTTTTTCCTTCTGGAGTAGGAATGTGCACTGTTCTTCACCCTTCTCTCTTCCCAGTCAGCAACACAGTCAGATTCCAGCTCACTGGTCTGGCATTTCAATTTCTGTAGGGTCTTCTCATGTTAAGCCAGTGTAAAATGATTCACATTTTTTGTGATATTCTTTCAAAACAGAACTGCTCCGAAGCACCTTGCTGGAGTCCAGTGGTTAAACTTTGAAAAAGAGGGGGTTTAGCCTTTGTTCACAAAATGTTTGAAAGTAAATCCTAGTTGTTGTGGCATATAACATAGAGGCCTGTAAGCAATGATTGCAAAAGTAATTATATGTAGGCTTAAGAGTATAGTGATAGGGGCATTCATGGGAGAAAAAGCAGCTACCATGCAAGTTAAACATCAATAATATTGTGAATAATAGGTGTCTTTACCTTCCATTGAACAAAGAAAGAGAAAATATTGTTCAGGTCAAACTGCATTTGGTGACTTTCTGTTTGTTTCTTTCTGTCTTTCACAACCAGGAAAGAAATCATGCAGGCATTTCACATGACTTTGAGACAGTGAAGGCTGAGGGAGGTGCTTTTAATCATTAGTGATGTGTCCAGAGCAGCCAGTGATAGGGAGGATGCACATCTGATGCCTCCTTCAGGTCACAGGAGCTGTGGTTGAGCACTCCGAAGCAAAGAAGAACTGCTTGGCAGGTTAAGTATTGAGATGGATCAGCTCTCAATCCCTTGGCCTGACACTGCTTTGTTATGGAAGATGGTCATCTTCACCACCAGGGTGGAAAGTCTTTCTGTTCCAGTAGGTGTCAATATGTTTTAGTTAGGATAGGTTTGGTGTGAAGAGACAAAGGTCCTTCTTTCAAATTTGCCTTCCCTAGTGGTAGGACACTCATGTGGTAAGTAGGTAAGGTTCATTCAACCCCTTGCCCTGCAGCAGCATGGAAGGATTTTTACTGGGGTTTCTGATTTCTAAGTCTGACCTTCAGTAACACATTTTCTCCAGAACAAAGGAACCATACACTTGCACGAGCCTATTCTGTATTACACCACTTTGAAACGGTTCTTAGCAGCGGTACACCAGCCAAAAATAATTACAGTGAATTCTCCATTATCTGATGAAAATAAAAAACATTTTCCCAATCGTAGAAAAACATGGATGATGCAAGTCCTGGGAGCACTCACGGAACCTGTTGTCATAAGACTGGCCAGACCTAGGAATATCTCTGCACTGCACCATCCTGACACTCCAAACTGGAGGAGGACTTACTCATTTAGACATTAGCACCTGACCTGAGCTGACTCTGAGTGCACCACATTGCAACAGAGCTAACAAGCCTTCTAGGAATCCAGAGTGCTCTGCAGCACAGTAGGAGCCAGATCACGCTTGATATGGCATGAACACCAGTGCATAAAGTCTGCTGGCCTCATGTTGGCAAAGAAGAGCCCCTTGGATGCACCTCCAGAGGGTTCTATAGTACTTGTTCAGTGTACGTGGTGCAGAAACAACAGGTCTGGCTCTCTGCTGAGATCATCCCAGTCCAAGACTATATTCTGTGTAAAAACTGCTGCGCTATTCCTGTATTCTGTCCCAAGATAATAATTCAAGGTGTATAGATAAGTTCCTGCAGCACCAGCTACACTGCCCCATCTTCGGTGGCATGTTTAATCATTGTACAGATCCACTACTTACACATACTCACGTGGAGAATATACAGATAAATGTCTTATGCTCATGCCACTTGGTTTCCTAACCACTTGCTGTCTTACCATCTGCAAGGAGGATATGGGAGTCAAACAGCACTGTGTTGTCCAGGAAATCTTGATACAATGCTATGTTTTTTACATTTTACAGGGAAGCATTTTACATTTTGAGGGAAGCATCTTGAAAGCAAAGATGCAAGACTCTGCCAGTAGCAATCAATGCTCAAAGAGGATTAGCAAAGTTAGTTGGGATGTGAGTTGGAAAAACAGACGTGAAAGAAAGATAAAAGTAATCTAGCTTTAGTTATATCCAAAGGTGCAAAATTATACACTCTCTTTAGCAGTCAATGAACTTGTGTGTTTTATTAATAGATGCAAAACTTTTCATCATGGTATTGTACTGTTAGTATAACTGATGCCAAACCAATAAGGACAATAGCCTCATTCCTATCTCTAAAAGAAAACTGAAGGTGAAAATCCAGATGAGTCATGGTCTTTTTACAAGTGACAGCTACCTGTTGCAAGGTGGTTGTTAATATTTTTGTTCTTTGTAATATAAGAAACTTCAAGATGAGTTAGTAGTAAAGAGTTACACTGTAAGTTTCTTTAGTAATAGTATAAAAAAACCCTGTGGTATTTACATTAAAAAATAAAATAAATCATGGAGATGTGATTTGCAAAATTTTCAGCTGAATTTCCAAACAATGAGAGTAAACTTTTCTGAATTATTTGACCATGCAATGTTCTTTAAAAATACCTCACATGCCCTGTTTAATCTGTATTGACAGCATTCAAATCACAGTGTGCACAGTGAAGCTAAAGTGAAATGGCTGAACAAAAAACTCGTATTCTCAGTTCTCAGAAAACAATAGAATTGAGAATAGTCTTGCATTTTTTATGAATATATGTAATTTAAAAAATGTTTTATTTATAGGCAATATCTCCCTTTTCCTTTCTGAAGCATGTTACAAAAATTCCACTCTTCTAATGGCTCATGGAAGTTCCTGTTTAATTCTGGTAATTCACAAAAGTACTGTTCATATACAGACAGAAGCAGAGGGCAGAAGTCTGCCACAAACTACTAGGAGATAAAAGAGATAGAGAAACATGGTGTCCATACAACTGCAAACAATTCAATAAAAGGCAAATATAAATTCCTGCCGTGAGCGTCTAGATAATACTACAGCTACCTGCAGCCAAATGCAGGAAAAAAAGCAAGGCAAACAAACAAAACACCCAAACTGCCTGGAAAATGAAGTGAAATACTGTTCTAAATCCTTTTTTTTTTTTTTTTTTGTTATAAATATTTCTGTTTGAGTCTCCCTCCTGCAGCTCTTGGCAAACATTGAACTTAAAATATTTGGAAAAACAATTGGTTCTTCCCACCTCATCCATTCCTTTTCTTAACCCCTGAAATCATTAAGCATTGTGGTGTTGGCTGAAATTCTGTTTACTAACGCTGCTTTGTTATGTGGGTATTTTCAAGTTTTTAAAGGAACTTTTTGTTCCTACAAAGTGAACTCTCCTTGTGTCATAGTGCAGCCAAGTTAGCCAAAGTGCTGATAGCCCCCTGCAGTGAAGGAACATGAGGACAGAGAAAAAATGAGGGAAACAGAGTGATCTTTTCAACCATCAATATTTATTTAAATGTAATCATAATATTTGGCTGTTCCCTGAGCCACGTGGTGTCTGCCCATTCTGCAGGGTGGGGCTGAAATTACTGCTGGCATGAATTTGTTTGGCCTCTTATTTTCACAGCCCTTCAGAGCCACACAAGGGGAAAACAAGAGGCCACATAAGTACATTTGAGAGCTAAATATTTGTGTGGCATGCTTGCATCATACAGGACTTGAAAGGGCTGAGGAAATCCTCTGAGTTTAGGGAGTGCGAAGTGAGCTGCCTGGTTTAATACACAGACAGAGAGCTGAGGAGGATACAGGAAGGGAAGATACCAGTGTGGGTGCTAAAAGGGGTCAATATGTGGACATCAACTTCAGAGGAAAAAATGAGTAAAAGATTAACTTTGTTGTCCTCCATTATTACAGTTTTCAAACAAGTTATGGCAAAAAGACTAATGGGGTTCTTCATACCGCGAAGATTCCCCTCCTAAGGAAAGGGATATTTCCTCTTCAAGTCATTCAGCTCTCTGATTTTCAGAAGCCTTTTGTGGTCACTTTTATTTCCCCGCAGACCCTCTTGTTTCTCCTGTAGTATCTTAGTCCCTTCTCAGAAACCTGATGGTACAGCCCTCCCCTCATCTCTTTTCGGCTCCTCTCCTGATGCTCAGCTAGATCTGTGACATTCCCTACTCCTTCTGATAAGGCTGTAAGAAAGAGAGGGGTACAGGTGCTGTTGCTGCTTCTCAGCAAGCAGGATAGATGGCTTAAGCAGGTGTTGCCAATAGGAAATGGTTCCCATGCTATGTCTTCAACTCTTCTGCTTCTGTCTAGCAGCAAAAAGTGAGTATAAAATCATGAGAAGGATGGAAAATCCTGTAGAATTTGTGGGCCATGGTGATATCTAGGGAGGTTGAGACAAATCTAGAAGATGGCTGAGAGGAAGCAGCAGAAATATTGAAGGAGAACATGGAGTGTTTTTCACATGGGTGAATTAAGAGTTCAACACAGTGTTTCCACATATATTGAAAAGTAAATGGATATATGCCTGAAGAAAGCAGGCATCTAGAAGAGTATCCCTGACAAAGATGGATGGTAAGTGTAGATGTTTCAGAACGTATGACTGAAATAGAGGAGTGACTAAGAAAGGAGAGAGAAAATGCTCAAACAGTACAGCTGGGCAGTGAAGAAGGAAATTGACACTAGCAGGTTTGCTGCAGGAGAAGAGCCTTAGAAAAGTCAAGTGCTGGGGGAACACAGTATAAATGGAAAGAAGAAAGAGACAGAAAAAAGAAAGAGACAATGAAAGATAAAATATAAGAAGAGGATGCAGACAGAAAGAAGACAGTGGCCAATGTGACAGTGACAGATGTTTACACTTATTATTAATACAAAGGGACTGCTGATCTTGCAAAGAGCCTACTCTCTGCTTTTCAGACCAAGACTTTTCTTGATCTCTTTCAGAATAGAAACCCGCATTCTCAGGAAAGGCCTCAGTGGAGATTTTACATGTTTGGCATCTGTTTACTCTGAGGCCTTGACAGACTGCACCTTGGAGGCTTTCCAGTGTTTTCAGACCCATCTGAAGACTGGAGAATCTCTGACTTTCTTCACTGCTTGGTTGAGTGCAGGGAGATTTTAGATCCCATGTCAGGTTTATAATATGCAGCTGTTGTTTTAGTGACATCTTGGCTTAGAAGTATGGGATAAGAACTGGTCTAAGCGCAGTATTTGTCTTTTGGCTGTAATTAAATTCTGGATCTTGCTGAAGAGGGATTTTTAAGGAAGAACTGGAAATCAGTCCTTTCTATTGGCTTTATTCCTGGCTTATTTACTTTCCAGTGCAGTTAATGGATGGAAAAAGGCAAAGGATAGTGAATCACTTGTAGCTGTTCTAGTTGGTGACCCATTTTCAGGGCTGCGAGAGGGGAATATTTTGAATAAATCAGAAGTGAAAGGCTGGTAGGTAAAAAAATAAAAATTTTTAAAATGTAACTGCAGATAGAAATGGTAGATGTTTAAGTCACTGAGACTTAAATCCCTGTGGAGACCACTTAGGAAGAATTACATGACTCATAGATTTTAGAGCCAGAAGGGATCAACAGATTGTTAGTTTGACCTACTGTGTAACATGGGCCATAGTAGTTCGCCCTGCTAATTTTGCCTAAAGCTTGTCTTTCCTAAAGTCAGGTGGACTTGATTTGGAGGTTCGAGGGGATGAAGAACTCAATGCATCAGTTAACAGCTGGTCCTCTGGTAGTTTATTCCTTGTTATTTTAAGTCTGCTGGGTTTATAGTTAACTCCACTTTACGCAGTTTCAGCCTTTTTGTTGTTGTTGTTATGTTAAGCTTTTCCTGCATTATTAGAGGTCCTCATTGCCCATTATTTTTTTGATGTGAAAATAAGAGATCAGACAGAGTGACTGGAAATGTGTATATCTGTTCTCAAGAAAATTGCCTCATTCTGAAGTAAACTCTATATTGCTGTTCTCTCATGCAGCTGACATGTTGTGGTTCCAGTTTACATCTAGGTATTGATGTCAAACAGGCGAGGGGCACAGGCTCCTATGTGGCTGTGCAGTATGAGAGGAGGGTAGAGCAGGCTGCCCTCGAGACAAGGTGATTCCAGCTCTTGGGACATCTTTTGGCATGAGTGGCTGCCTATGTGAGATGTAATGAGAAGCCAGAGAGAGTGAAATGGCAGACTGTGTGAGGCTGCAATGAGTCAGCCACTCTAAGGGGGCTGGAAGAAATGTATAGTCTGTATAAAGGAGCATTGGGCTGCCCTGAGCTGGAGGAGAGGAGTTTGGATTTCTGCATATCCAATTCATCTGATGTTCTTGGCAGTCAGGGAAGGAAACTCGCAGCAGAGAGGTCTGGTGTGTGAGGAGTGATGACTCTTAGGCTGCCTCTGGGAAGGCAGGCCAATAAATGTGGTTACCATGTACTGCAACAACAGTCCTGAAGAGGGAGTGTAAACTAATAGTAGTATCCATGGCAATATAAATTGCCTCCTTTCTGATGGAGTGAGTAGTGTATGACTAAAGGCTAAAGCACTGCACAGCCACTCACAGGAAAAATGTACATATAGATGGCTTTCATAACTAACAATTTTACCCATTTTTGGCAAGAGAGAGAATTACAATGCATTAATTAAAATTTCTCTTCATGCAAGATTTTTTCCAGGAAGTTCATGTCATGAACTTCATGCTGCAGATTATTCTTCTGTCATTCTTCTAAAACCTGGGTTTGTTCTTCTTCTGTCCAAACATGAAGATCCTTTCCACCCTCTTATTGCATTTTAAAGTTTCAAAATTCAAACAAATTAAAAAAAAAATTCAAAAGAATTTCTCAGTCTCTTGTTAATGGTATTAGTTCAGAGAATTTGACATTTCTCCAACAAAACCCTGCTACTGACAAGTATTGTCAGAGGCATTGTAGGAGCACTAGGTGTTTTCAGGAGGTCACATGGTGAAATGTCATTAAAGCTGTGTAATTTGCTTGGAGTATTCCAGCCCTGGAATGCGTGGCAGTATTTCACTGCATGAAAGTTATTGTTGTTTCAGCTGCAGCCATATCCATCTCCCTGGAAAGACTTCCACGTTTAAAGGGAAATTTGGTTGTACATGTTTGAACTGTGCTTTTAGCTGCAACATAATCTTTTCAGTCTTCTAGTTGTCCATTAGAAACAGTAATAAAAACATGGCACAAGGTCCATGACACATCGTCTTTTCAGCCTCAGTGTAACTTTCCTCTGTCTCAGGAAAGAAAAGTTCCTCAACCTAGAGGATAATTCAGTTGCTGACATCCTTTAAGGTGCTTTGAGTGTATGCGTTGTTGAAGCATCTGCTTGTAATCTGTAGAGTAAAGCAAAAGGATGGCACTACCATGGCAATGCCAAAAAAGAAACATATCAGTCGCCCAACTAATGCCTTCACAAAAACTGAATCATATTAAACACAGATTGATTTCATGGGCTGAATAGTCAAGTTCTTACACCTTCAGTTACCAAAACACTTTGACTTAAGAAAGTCTTCAGTGAACCTAACGTTACTGCTTAACACGCAGGAGAAAAGAAACACTGGTAATGGGAAAGCCACATAACAAACATTTCCAAACTTCCAGAAAAGCGAGCTAGGAAGTAAAAATAATGTATAATGAAATGTATAATGAATTGTATCAGGTCTTTTCCTGTCTTGCTCAGATAGAAATATTTTTATTGATGTTCGTTGCAGACTGTTTGGGAAATTTGCAGATACATTGATATCCTTTGATAAATTTCTGTATTATTTCTTATATTTTCTCATGGTTTCTGTATGACCCTTATTGTTGTTTCAGAATGCTTTGTTCAGAAGACATGAAGGCCATCATCATTATTATTGGTTAAGTAATAAGAAAAAAAAAGTAGACTATATTCTTCTCCATATAAATTCTCACTAATTGCATATATACATGAAATGTAAATTATTTCATATAATAAAGCCTGTTCTAGGGAGTATCTTGTCCATTATGTCCATTATATAATTTAGTCTGGCTTGAAGAAGATACACAATGGAAAGCAATTCACTTCTGTGATTTTTCTTGCTCTGGTAAAAGTTATTCCTCCATGGGGTTTTTGTGTTTTATCTGTTCAGTGAAGTTTGATGATAAGACTACTGAAAAGATACACACCAAAAGAGATTAAAGGGAAATTTGTGCCATGCAATTTAAAGGAGCACAGAGATCTGAAAGTCAGCTGCTGTAAACTACGTGTACGGCACATACAACACAGCAAATATTTTTCAGCGTTGTCCATTTTTGGTTTTCATGTATCTAAACATCTACACAAATACAAGCATACATACGTATCTAAAATGCCAACCAGGAATTTAGCTGGAACATTGTCACTCATTTTTAATATATTGTTGGTATGAATGGATTTATATAAAAATCTAACAGGTTTTATATCCACAGTAGCTTATGCAAAGTTTAGCCTATTTTATTGACTCTTTTTGTAGCATAAAATATATTCAGTCACCTTTATGAGAACTTTTTAAGGATTTGAGGGGAGCTTTTAAGTTGAAGTATTGTTTAGTTTATTCCTCATTTCTGATGATCTGAGGGCACTTTTGTTTTTTCAAAGGAAAAAATTGATAAGGTTTATTTTTCTCCTAATGATCTTGTAGTGTGAATACTTCCATTGCCAATTCCCGACATTTGCACTGATATCTGGGACAGCTCATGAAAATAACAGTCTTATCTGTCTGCCACTAACATGGGTTCCACCTGAAATCTTACAATGAAGGAAAATATTTTTATATCTTCTGAAGACATGTAAGTGAATGTAAGTATTTACAAAATGCAAGCATACTTTTATTTATTTTTCTAACTTTTCTATTAGATCTCTGAAGCAAAGAGTAGTTTAATCTTAATAATTCCTGTATTTTGACTCTAACTGTAGCATTTTTCTTTATTATTTACCTGTCTGTCACATGTAGTCATCACAGTTTCATATATCTCAAATAACCTGAAACTAACAATCTAGGGTGACAGGATCAGAGCTGAAGGTGAAATAATTTTTTTCATCTATTTTTCCTGGCATCCTGCAAATACTGGTAAAAAAAGGCAGTCTCAGTCTAAATTGCATTAAAAGGTAGGAGCTCTGAGTCAGGATGTCAATAAAGTTTGTGGAATACAAATTGTGTTTAACCCCTGAGGCTAGGTGAAGGTTAAATGTCATTTGCTTGTAATCCAAGTGTTATTCATTTGATAAACCACTTCTGCCATATGTAGTATAAAGCTGAATTAATTGTTTGGCATACTGGCACTGCATTGTCAAAAGGCCTAGTCACTTTTCTCCTTTACACAGTGGTGTTTTGCAATGCAACCCAAATCAGACAACTTGACTTTACTTCTCTGAAAGCCTTTTGTCATTTTCATTTTTGTATCTCAGTCTTGGGAATTAATGTGATTTAGAGAACTCCATAAAACTGCCAGAGGAGATGACCAAAGAATGTGATGATGTAAAGCCCATTTGACAGGTTTGCTTCTTGTCTACCTTAGCTGCATACCTGCCACACCAAAACTTTCAGCATGAATACATTATTATAATTTGTTTGCAGTACATCTCTTGTTTAGCAGAACACAAGACATTGCTCTTAGGATCATAGAATCGTTGGGGTCTAAAGAGACCTTAAAAATCATCCAGTTTCAACCCACTGCCCTGGGCAGGGACACCTTCCACTGGATGAGGTTGCTCAAAGCCTCTTCTAACCTGGCCTTGAACACTTCCAGGGATGCAGCATCCATGATTTCTGTGGATAGCCTGTGCCAGTGCCTCACCACCCTCACAGGAAAGCATTTCTTCCTCATATCTCACCTAAATCTCCTCTCTTTTATATTAAAAGCATTACCCCTCATCCTGCCCCTGCAATCCCTGATAAAGAGCCCCTTTCCCAGCTTTCCCATAGGCTCTCTTCTTTTGACAAGTCTCTGAGTAAATGATGCCTATTGTGCATTTTCAGGTTTTCAGTGAATGATAACTGAAGTTTGTCATGCAGAAAGGGGTAGAACAGAAGAATTGCTGTGGGCTTGCCTTTGGCACTGCCAGCAAGGAACACTCCTTACAGAAATATTTGAACCAGTGATGTTTTCTTGTAGCAATTATTTATCATTGTTTCTGTAGAATTAATTTCCATGGAAAATAAGAAGCTTGAAAAAGTTAACTTTGGATAAATGAGACAATTTGGCCCAACATGTGAATTTTTGAATAAGAAGAGTGCCTATATAGGAGATGGAATTAAGCTTCCTTATGCTCTTAATATTCTCTGTTGCCTGGACCTCCTGGTGAGTCTATTTGTCCCTTTTCAGCTGGATGCCAGGAGACAAGGTCTGAGGGAGAAGACCCTGCTTATTGATGCAGAGCCTGATGGGTGACCCATCCCACAAAAGAATTCTCAGGTGTTAAGTGGATCAAGACAGAATTCTCCCCCACAGAAGACCCGGCCTATGGTTGCAGAACTCGATGGGGGACCCTTCTTACAAAACCAGCTCTAAGGTATTAAGTGGATCAGATGGAATTTCCCCCAACAAACACCCTTCTTGTGCTGCATGCCTGTCAGGAAAAAAAAAAAAAGAAGAAAGACGTATTTTGCCCCAAAAGCGGGCCAGCCGAGGGGGCTCACCACCCCCAAACCAGGCAGGACGGGTGGGGACAGGGACCTAGGAAGGAGGGAGGAGTGAGGACTCCTCCTCCCTCCCCGTGATGGCAGCGGGCCAACTGTCGGAAACCCGCGCGTGTTTGCGCGTTGCCACGACAACACCTGGGCGGTGGAGGCAACCGGTGCCGCCGGCGGGGGACTCCGGCCTGGAGGGCTGGGAGGTCGGTCTGGTGGAGTAAAACAAGGGGGTTTTACCCGAAAAAAACTAAATATATGGGAGGGGAAGAGGGCAGCGTGTTCTTGGTGTGTTCGCCTAATTCTGCTGTTCAACTCTTTTCTTCCATAAAGCTCAAACCGAACCAAAAGGCAACCTCAAGAGAAGCCCAGATCTGGTGAAAACAGAAGTTTTGAGCGACTCCTTGCAGTGAAGGTAATGTTTAGGAATGCAATGCCTTGCCCAGTCTCTTGAGTGTTGAAATTGAATAGGAATGGTTGGGTGAGGAGGCACTATGGTGTTGCCTCAGTTTTGAAGTCCAAGCAACAATCCTACCTGGCCAACAGGCACGGGAAGTTGGGATCCTCTGAGCTGAGGTCCCAGATTTTCTGTTTCTCACCTGATTTTGTTGTGAAACTCAGGTGATATAACTGACAACACACCTGGCCTGAACCTCAGTAAGCCAAGGATTACATAATGCAACCCTGTGTCCTATTGATCTGGTTTGAGCCAAATTACAATCATTTTATAAGTTCAGCGAAATCTCATCTAAGTAACTTCATTTTCTGAAAGTTAACTGCTTGTTTTTCAGACTGTGTTTTTCTCTAGAAATGATGACACAGGGCACTGCTATGCAGAAAGGCCATTGCTTATACTTATTCCTATAGAAACCAAAGCCATCCTCAAGCTGGTGGAGCTGTAAGTCAAAGATAGAAAGGGTCACACCTGCAGGGAGGGGTGGACAGGACAGATGGCCCCAAACTGACCAACAGAGTATTGCATCCCATAAACATCATACTCGGCATAAAACTCAGGGATCAAGAGGGTCTCAGTTTCTTCTTGGATGGCCGATATCCAGTGAGGATGTCATCTGTCTGTTTGGCCCTGACCCTGGATCCATGATTCCTGAATCCAGTTCCTGAGTCCAGCCTCCCTCCTGCCATTCACCGTGCTTGCTCTGCAGCATTAGTGGCGATGTGTAGTCATCGAGGGGTGGGGTTGTAATTTCATATATTTGTATGTATTTTATTTGTTTTGTTATTATTTTTTTCAATAATACACAAACCCTTTTAGTCTTAGTTTCCAACCTGGAAGTCTTTTCATCTCATTTCTCTTTCTGCTTTCCC